>CATOUR010000223.1:0-743579 GCA_951848785.1 Callosobruchus maculatus
CAGATGATGTAGATTATGCATCGAACAAGAAGGTAGACATTTTGAAAATTTCTAGTGAAATTTAATAAACTTAGTGAAGAAATTTGATAATTTCGTTTCGTTTTACAATTTCCCACTTACAAAAAAGAATTCGGACATGTAAAAAAAAATCTTAGCGAAGTGACACAGGTGGTCATCTATCGATATTCTGTTCGCATTGAATGTGTTTTATTGCGGCAATGACAATCATTCGGCTATTAGCGCCCTAAACTTAGTTATTGTTTTATTTAAAATCCCATCGCTGATTTCAAGAAATCTTCGCCTCTTGTCTTTGAAGGTCAATTGGAGCGAAAGTAGCCCTATTAAGTACTAGTTTTTTTCAATGATTGTGATAGCTGAGAGTCTGAAGAAGTTTTTAGGTCTGCATAGAAATAAGGAAATCACCTCTTTAGATTTTTAATTGCGAGTCGAAGATCTAAGTCATAATTAACAGAACGTGAATTTTTCACTTTACACTATAATTTTCATGACTTTCATCAGATGTACTAAGCCGATTCCTTTATGTAATGAACAGTACACTCCTAGAGATTAATCAGCAAAAAAGAGAATTTGGAAAAGTCTTTTAATTTATCTTTTGGAACAGTTATAAGTTGTCGAGGTAGAGAATTCTCTAAAATTCAGAAAAAAATTCATAACTCGGAAACTACAAAAAATTGCATAGCATATATGGGGGTGATTCAGATACTTCCAGGTGTGCTCTATCTCTGGGCTTCCGCTTGACACTATTTTTTGGGAAACCCTGTATAGCTGTAGCAAAGAGTAGGTAACTAACCTGCTCTTTGCTTTGGCTGTAGCATGACGAACTCGTAGACTTTGTAAGATGACAAAGCGGTCATCATGAACGTTAGTGCTTCGTTGGGGGCCAGTGCCAAGTCGTCTAGTGTAACATCCAGTTTCCAAAAAACGTGTATCAGTACAGTGCACAGTGCTATTTGATACGGGATGATAACGTTGGGCAACATATCGCTCACTTCTTCCGTCTTGAATGACTTGAGTCAACGCAACCATAGCAGCCGTGGTTTGGAGACTAATAGCAGGACTTTTTTAGCTCAAATAAACGCAGCAAAACTTTTAAGTGACTTGCTAAATACAGCAAAACTTTGACAAACGTCTGTCAAATTTATTCAAAACAATAAAAAACCCATGGCTAACTATGCAGTTCTGAGTGATACAATTATACAATTTTCATTTTACTACAGTTTTTATTAAATCCAGCTTTCTTTTTCAAATAAACGGTTCATTGTTGTTAGAAATTAATTAAAAATTGATGTTTTGCTATGTGGGTATAATTATTTAGGACAATGAAACATTACAAAAATTATATTTTAAAAAATTGCCGGTAAGTCTAGGTCGAGTGTTGACTAGTGACAACCCTTCAATACTTGTTGCATGATAGAGAAATTTTGAAAATCAGAACATTAATAAAGTCGCCTTCATTTTAATGACACAGTGTTACCTTAAAGTCAGTGTTATATTTATTTTCAATTTTTTCTGTTGAGTCCGGTACTTCTAGGACCAACATCGTATTTTAGATCCCCTTAATAAGTCTTCTCGAACTATATACACCTTCGATCATATATAACTAGATAAGTAATGGTAGCTATTCAACACAGTGATTGTTTGCTTGCATCATCTTAGTGGATTTTGTAAACATCCAAGATGTTTACCCTAGACAGGACATAGGCGGGTGCTTATACATTCGAAAGAGGGCTACGAACTTCTATCTGAGATTGATTTGTAAATGTGTTCAGTGTCGTCAGTCCACATTTAACAAAACAATATACTGAATATGGGAGTTGATTGTTAGCTCTGTTACACCAAAGTACTTGTGAATGAAACAGTATACAAAGTAAACATTTCATTAATCCTTTAAAAGTAATGAAGTAGCTTACAGTTGAGGACAAAACAAAATCAATGAAATCATCATAGTATATCACTCAACAATAACAGATATAATTTGTGTTGAAACAGAGATAGCAGAACACTGTATCTACAACCAAAAGGATATAGATGGACCGATAATCTTTCAAATGACCCTATTAGGGTATAGAACATGTCAAAAGATGAATTACATACATAAAATAAAATTAATGAAAATATACAATCATACAAAAATGTATACTCATCCATATATTCGTCAAACTGTGTACAATACATATTCATATTAAAAGTTCATCGGTACTTCATATGAAATGTCTCATCACATACCATACATGAAAAAGGACAAAAGTAAATAAACTGAGCAGAATTTCAATATAGTACATGAAAAAGGACAAAAGTAAATAAACGGAGCAGAATTTCAATATAGTCAGTGGAATAGTACAGACAACTTATTCCGAATCTTTTCAATTGAATATTTGGCCATTTTCGCACTAAGTGGAAAGTTCATCCCACAATAAGCAACTTCATTTTTCTGATGATTGGACATTGTAAGCTGCCTTCAGGAAAATTTATTATTTTTTATTAGCTCGTGCCTTTGCCTATTCCAAGATTATTAATCTCCAAACTATACTCCTCATTGATTTTTGAATAAAATGGTTTTGGTGAAAGAGCACATACCGTAAAGTTACGCCACTGCAAATATGGTATAAACACATGATACTACGACACTGACAGATATGATCACTTGGCGGACAGATTTCGAACCGGTCTGCGCATGACGTCACCGTGTGACAAAAGTATACAAGCACAAGGCGCCAAAGCACTGATTTTTGAAAGTTTTATTTCGTTTCCTGTTATATCTATCTTAGATATTTAATATTCATACAAAATGAAAATAGCTCATGCACAGTATAATATAAACGATACATATTGCTCTGTATCTGAATAAAAAATTGGTGAAATAGTTATACAGAGAATTGATATTAATCGACGCCTGACCCGATTGCAGTAGTTTCGAGCGTTCTGAATCTCAGATACAAAAATTTGAATATATGTACCAAAAAAAAAAAATTACATTGTGGAAAAAGAATGGAGCCAGAGCGGTCTGGACGTATTTTTCTGAAATCTCATATAAGAGGTTGATTGGAGTGCCTAGTGAAACCATCTTTTTGTGGCAAAATTTCTCGGGTAGGGGGTGGAATTTTTATATGCTCCATTTAGGAGCCGTTGATTACCGTTCTTATTTTTTATATATAGATTATGACGTTGCGTCACCAGCTCTTAATAAAAGGTAGACAAGAAATAAATAACATGATTTTGTTATTAGAGGTTTTTAAAAATTATGAACAAGCATAATGGCATTATGTTTATGGCGAATGAATATTGACTTTTTCTGCTAATGACTGGTGGAAAAATACATTACCAAAATTTTCTTATTTTTTATTTATTCAAATATATGTCACAACCGCGTATATGTTAAACATCTGATGGCCTGGGTTTGGGCCTCATTATTTGTTGCTCTCTTGTGTTGTAGTTAGGTATTGATTCTGTATATGGGTGATTCTACATTAAGAGGTCACTGATCATAAGGGACAGACGGCATAGCATATTTTTTCTTCATTTGATCTCATAATAGGATGTTTTATCAAAACAGCTACTCTGAGCATTTCTGTAACGTGGCCAGTTATTTTTCTCATTTTCTGTTGTTTTAAAAGATACCAGGGGAGATATTTTATGCAGGGGAGATACAGCAGGGCAGGGTAGGATAAAATTTGAACAGGGAAGGCACTTTTGACGATAGTGTATAAGAAAAACATATTTTTACAGAAATAAACTTTACTCAGAAATACACCTAACTATTAATAAATCAGCCTTAACTTTCTTAAACAACGTTTTGCTGTTAAATACAGCCAGTCAACGTAAATCAGAACTCTCGAAACATATAAAAATACTTATAATTATTACATTTTTTATGTACCATAAACAGGCATCATAGACTTGAAAATAACATAAAATTTCTTACAAAACAGATATTTAATATTCTGAACTTTGGCTATTGAAATCACAAACCAGCATAAGTAAATAAAAATGTCATTCTTCATCTCTGCTCATAGATATCAACACTTTCAGTGAAAACATAAAAAATCTGCTGTCCTTTCAATTTTAAATTAGGCTTAAAGTAGTTTTTCTAAAATCTGGTCCTGAGTAATAAACGAAACGTCCCAATCAATCAGTTCTGGAATTTTTTGCAGTATTGTCCCAGATTTTACAAAATACTACCTCATCATTCTTTTCCACACCAGTACACATTGCTATGTAACAGTATACAGTTTCCCTGTGTAATAATTTGACTAGCACCAAACTACTGTTGCAGTATGATGTTTTCCCAGATGTTGAGGATTGTCCTGCATCTTCATTGCATTTCGTGCTTGTCTACCAGTCTTAATTTTGCTTTTCATTTCTTCAGAGGTTTTAGTTCCTTTTCTTTTTCAAAAATTCTGTATTGATCCACTAATATTCCACTGATTACCCATTCAAACAGTCCCCTTTCTATTGATAGATCTGCAAAGTTTTCTTTTAGTTGTTGGGAAATAGCTTCACCAAACAACAACTTTTTCTTTTCTTTATGAATTTCTTGCTTTCCTAGTACAAATTGAGTTTCGTTGTCCTGCCTGTGCTCACCTGTCCATATTTTCGGTTGGAGATAGTTGAAGGGCTTCGTTATTCGAACTCGACTTCTTCGTTGCTTTTCTCGCCATAACTTTTTGGCTTTTCTTTGTTCACGGGGAGTCGTTCAGTCTGTATTGTGTAAGACTTTCGCGGCCATGATCCGATGAACGGTTCTTGGGCTGTTCGGCCGGCGTCAACACGCTCCGCCGCCTTAGCTTCGGCGCGCTTCGCTGCTTGACGTTTCGCCAACACGAGTGGTCGACATCCTCAGACGCTGATGTCATCTGTTCGGCGTATCCCGAGAGTCTCTCGGCCGCAAGGCAGCGGAACGTGTCGACGCCAGCCGAATAGCCCAAGAACTAACAGTTCTATCAGTCCACAGTTTTGATACTACTTTTTCTTTTCTTTATCTTTTTGTTTTTCATATTTTGCTAGATCATTTTTTATGCGCTGATGTCGTAATCTCTCTGCCTGATGGTTTTTTGCAAGGCGTCTTCACGAGTCATTTTTTTCCTGTTAGCCATTGTACTGTAAAGAAATTTATGTCAGATATCGACATAGCATTAAAAGAACAGTATTACATTGCAATATGGCTTGTACAAATCATGACAGTATTCCCATTTGCTATATTAGTATCTCCCCTGAACATGTTGTCTCTACCCTGGTATCTTAGGAGGCAGGGGAGATATGCCAGGGGAGGAGCTTTTTCGCCAGAAAATAGATATAACAGTAAGACTACTTAGCACTCTGAGACACAAAAGTAATCTAACAATCTACAAACAAATTACAGCTAATCCAGGAAACTAATGAATCGTTAACATCAATTTTCATGAACTAATACTCACCAGTGGAAAGACAGCATTCACTGGAAACACTCGCCACCAACAAGCTTCTTGATGAACATGGGCGCTAGCGAGACCGCATGGTTGACTCGCGCCATGCTTTCTGCAAACTTCATGTCACAGGCATACCATTCAGACCAAAATCATCAAATATAAATGAAAATAAACTAGATATTTTAA
The DNA here is from genome assembly GCA_951848785.1 of Callosobruchus maculatus. Taxonomy (NCBI): domain Eukaryota; kingdom Metazoa; phylum Arthropoda; class Insecta; order Coleoptera; family Chrysomelidae; genus Callosobruchus; species Callosobruchus maculatus. The sequence goes on from CATOUR010000223.1 coordinate 5,613, forward strand.
AGATTGCAAAATGCCAGGCGAGGAGACGCGAAATATAAGGGACAAAGTTTGCCAGAATATATCTCATGGATAAGGATATATTCATTAATTGTACTATTTGGGTAGTGATTAGCATTTATACTATTTCATGGAATAACTCACATTGAACTATTTAACTGTATTTAAGTGTATTTAAAATTACTGACTGAATGAAGACAGATTAATGGGACATACCAGGGGAGGGACTTTTTTAAAGGTTAAAGTGTGATTAAGGCAAAACTATGGAAAATACAGTAATGAAATTCACTAGCACTAAAGTAGATGTTGAATACTAGGAGCTACTAGCATTACTTTTAATACATTTTAGAATGTAGTATGTGTTTTTATTGTGGCCGCTGAAAGTACCTCTTAATGTAGAATCACCCATATATGAGTCTATGGGGAAATATATTTTGGACAGAAAATAAGAACTGAAAAAGGGGTGAATAAGAGCATATAGAACTAGCCTTTCTCTGCATGAACTGAAAATGTAATATCAAAATACGTTCTGCAACCTGTAAATCTCCAACCATCTTTTAGCGCATTTTTATTTTATGTAGCTTTTTTTATTCCAAATAGGAAAGCCGCTAGGAAAGCTGGATACACCGTCGCAGGACCCTGTATACTTATTACTTTATACTATTTTACAATGTTAGTGAATTTCAGTTTTCTAATATTCGAGGTCTCTCTAATTCCCCTATCAAGAATTCGTATTCTAAAATACACTTTGCATCTAGAAAACAAGCTCATCTTTGCTTCATCAGTCACATATACATTCTCTGATAATTTGTTTAAATTCGCAAGATAGTTTTTTTTTCAATTTCCAAGCGTTTCCATTATAGTTGGAAAATATATGGCTGAGCTCATTACATTTTGCCGAGAACTCATCTGTATGTTTTTGTAGTCCACCTTCTGTTAAATGGTTGACCCAACTGAGAGAAGTATCTGTGCAATCTGGGATATAACCCAGTTTCTCTTATTTTTCAACTTAAATGCAATGAAACCTGCCAAATTTTCCAAACCATCCCAAGTAGCGGTAGTGTGACGAATAGTTTTTACTATTATTACATCCCACAACCACACAATAAACCATTGTTCAAATATGTGTTAAACCCCAGAATCGCAAATAATTAATGTTTTATCAAACTTTACTACGGTAAACGAGTAAACTCAAGAAAATAAACTGAAAGTGTTCGGCTATAACCTGTAACTAAACGAGTAAACAAACCCCGTTTGTCACACGCTGACGTCACAGGTGGAAGCGAGACGGAAGACATCATGCGCGTGAGCATACCTTCTAAAGTCGTAGTATCATGGTATAAACATTACGTACGTGTGCCTCTTCCTTCGTTCACAGACAAAGCGCGCCAAATTGAAAATCTACCAATGTATACGCGACTTGCCGCTTGTGTGTATCTATCTCTGTCTTGGACTCAGAACTAGCCTCTGCATAATTTATCTAGTTATATATGATCGAAGATATACACATTGTATTACATTCCAATTAATGCTTACAGATCAGGTTCTCTAAAGACCTAACACTCCTACACTATATCATCTCACCGCTTGGATTAATGACGCCGTAAAATCAGGAATGACTCAAAAAAACCCGCTGAAGTATGCAAATCTGCAAGAAACAAGCTCGCATCAATAAAACTGCAAGTGAACACGCTGTGAGATCGGGTTTTATGAGTAATATCATCGGACCTGTATCAACTCGAATTACTCATAACGCTTGCAACGTCGCGTTTGGTGATAAAACTTTTGATTGGAAGTCGGCCAGGAAAAATCATCGGCATATTTGTAACCTCGTTAAATCTAGTGGGCACCGCTATTAATTTTATAGAGGACGAATATTCTGCTACATGTTATCATTGGCCGTTATGACAGTTATTGGTTTGGTCTCAGAGTAAGAAGTGAACATAGAGGTAGTAATCAAACCACCTCAGCCTCCAAACATTGCCAACTAACCTGAAAATTCTTCCAATGCAACCCATATTACAAACACTGCACTTTTTGAATTCCATCTCGAAAACCTGGAAGTACAGCAAGTCCGTAAAGCTTCACTACAGTTACCAACAAATAGCGAATTCGATTTTACTGACCAAGCATAAAAGACGCACAAACAAAACAAACGTTTGACAGTCGAGGTTCTATCGTGAATAAGTCGCATGAAAATTACATCGGCGTTGCCACCTCCTCAAAATTTATGTAAAACTTCCGAATTTGCGTTTATGATGAAGCAACGTCGCTTAGCTGTCAAATAGTGGGCCGGTTACCGTGGGCCGAACGGCGGGCATTCCGCGGAAAATTTAAATTGTTTCATAGTTTCAGAATAATTATTACATTTTATTTATGTATTATGTGTTCATTCCAGTTGATAAATTAAGAAAAATACTTTTTGAAAAAATAAGAATGGTGAAAAAGGCCAGTGGTATCATTACAAAAATGTAACACGTATTGAGACTAGGACTAGGTTTTTGTGTAATTATTAATAAAAATATTTGCTAAAACAGGCAACATTAGTTCAAGCAGCATTTCAGTTTAGGGTTGATTACATGAAAAAATGTATACTAAATAATGTAATGTAATGTGTAAAAATACTTTTTAGAACTACTACTACTAATACCACTTACATCTGATGTCTGGTTCATCGTAGTCAAACACTACAAAATAAAAATAAATGCAACCTGTTTCCTACTGCCACTTCCACTTAAATGAATACTCAATTTACTTTGTAACTTTTCACCTGAGCTAGAAAAATTCACTATTCGGTCACTTTGAAGCCATTTTTGCTGGTCTTGATTCCCTTTCACTATCAAATCTTTTCGTAGGTAGGCCCAGATGCATGCCCAGATGAGTTCTATGAACTGTATTTTTCTGTGATATTTGGGAGGTCCAGAAAACATTGTAGGTACCACATCGTGCTTTAAAATAGGTCTTATCCTTTGAAATGTTTGTAAAGTATTGTCTTTATTCTTATAAATATAACCAGCCCTTAGCACTTCTGTTTATGTCCTTTATTGGAAGCACAATTGCTAGTGCAACCTGGTACTACACACTTTGTAGGCATCTGTTTATCTTTATTGTTTCGTTTGTGCAGGTAAATAGATAGAAACACATTAAAAATCACCTTCCACTCTTCTTGTTTACTCTGGAAGGCTATGGTTGGTATGTCCTTTATTGGAAGCACAATATTGCTAGTGCAACTTGGCAGGCATCTTTTTATCTTTATAGTTTCGTTTGTGCAGGTAAATAATTAGAAACACATTAAAAATCACGTTCCAATCTCCTTTTTTGCTCTGGAAGATTACACTAATGACTTAACAACAAATAAAAGCTCGGCCCCCGATTCAGTGTTGCCATATTTCAATGCTCCGGCCTAGTGAGTAGAGTTGGCCATGGATGAAGAAATATGCAGTAACGCAGTAGAGGTCAACATATCTATTGATTTTGCTGTAATCACTTCTGAACCATCAATATACCGTCTTTTTTAACGTAGAATGGAACATTTCTGGATATTATACATATAAGACGATAGTATATAAGTACGAGTGCTGTATCTGGTGGTCAATATGACAACGTAAGAAAAGATGTCGGCCTATTGGAATTAGTTGTTTACTACGTCTATGTTCAGTTGTTACTCTGAGGGTTTGGTTCACAGTTGGAAATAAAGAATAAAAATAAAAAAATAACTGGTACTATGGTAGTAATGAATGAAAAATGGTAGTATTAATGTGGCAAAACTATGGCTCGCTTTGTACCATATTTACCATAACTAGTTCATAGAAAATATAACAGAACACACTACAAACAGACCGACGGAAACGAGTGACGTCGATTTTCGTTATGTAGACATCATAAAACGCCCAAAAAGCGTATTTATCTCCACCTGTCGGTGTGGGCCCCCATGCGGGGGCGGGTTAGAATATCTCCCATTGTATATCCTGTGCGTCGTAAAAGGCGACTAAAAGGAACACCGAACTACTGTCGGTATAAGCAGTAACCTCTTCTCAACCAACAACTTCGGGTGGACGGGTTGAGAAGAGTCAGGACACCTTCTTGTCCTTGGGGTGAGAAATTGCCCCTAAAGGCGGATGAACCAGTAGATACCGTCTGGTCAACGGCATGAGGATGCAGAAAACAAAGTAGTTTCTCCAAAGCTGGTGATGTTTCTCGTAGGACTCAACGGTTCGGTGGGAAATTAAAGTACGTCTCCTTCATTTCTCTGAATATTTGTCGTATCGCTCTCTGCCAACGACAAACTAATATAAATAAACAAACGTAAGCAGCAGTGTGAACTCACGCAGGGCAGTGGAACGATTCCGAAGATGAAGACGAGCTCACACTGCGTCGCACTTGTAGAAAATTACGTTGGACGCGCTTATCTGGAAGTCATCCTCGGAGTGCAAAGCAGTATATTTTCCTCTCGGGCACGAGCTTCGAGATCTTTATCATTCATTATTCATATGTACACCGCTGACTGTCTCTTGGTGCACTTCTCAGTCGCGGTATATTACTGCGGATGGATGTTTTAGTCGCAGACGTGCATGCAAAGAAAAGTAGTGTCAAGTTTAAACTAATAATGTTATTTTGATACTATGGTAGCTTTGTATGTATAACCTATCGGTGTGGGAAGTAAAAGGAAACCAATTATAAATTAATACGTAAAAAAGAAAAATCACATTCATGCTATACAGGGTGTTAACTAAGTATGTTAACAAACTTTAACCACGAATAGTACTCCGAAAAATAGAAAGAAAATGTCATATGAACATGGGTCCGGAAATGCTTCCTAAGGGAGCTACGCTCCTTTGCAAGGAACACCGTGAAGACGGTTTTCCCTCGATATTCTCGAAACCATTCATAACAAAATTACCAAATTAGGTACGATGGGTAAACTTTTGACGCTGAATTTGATTCTGAATTCAGAATTTCATAATTTTAATCAGAGGCGTATCATACGGGAGGAGTTAAGGGTAAAAATAACCCCATTTTCTAAATGGTAATTTTTTGACAATTTGATTTTAGAATATGGTATTTCAGAGATTTCTACGTAAAAATGGTCTCTTGGTACATCTCGGTAGGGCTAACTGTTTTCGAGAAAAATGCAAATTATTGAATCGATGGAGGCTATTGTAAATAGCACACACACACACACACACAGCACACTTACTAAATAGATGAACATTTATTTATTTACAATAGCCTGCATCGATTCAATAATTTGCATTTTTCTCGAGAACGGTTAGCCCTATCGGGATGTACCAAGAGACCATTTTTACGTAGAAATCTCTGAAATACCATATTCTAAAATCAAATTGTCAAAAAATTACCATTTAGAAAATGGGGTTATTTTTACCCTTAACTCCTCCCGTATGATACGCCTCTGATTAAAATTATGAAATTCTGAATTCAGAATCAAATTCAGCGTCAAAAGTTTACCCATCGTACCTAATTTGGTAATTTTGTTATGAATGGTTTCGAGAATATCGAGGGAAAACCGTCTTCACGGTGTTCCATGCAAAGGAGCGTAGCTCCCTTAGGAAGAACATTTCCGGACCCATGTTCATATGACATTTTTTTCTATTTCTCGGAGTACTAATCGTGGTTAAAGTTTGTTAACATACTTAATTAACACCCTGTATATTAATAATTGTTTTTAAAACTGTTTATGTTGCTGGAGTTCATCACGTTCTGTCGCTCTGCTGGCTCGCACCAAAACTGAGTTTCAAACAGGACCAACGAATTCCAATAAAGGTCTGCATTGTGTGCGTCTGCTGCGTGGCCTAGTTTTTATCTTGGTTATGTTAGGTAGCACGGGACCTCTATTTGTCTAGTTTACGTTAGTTTACGTTACTGTATAAACCATCACCATTTCAGCAGCTATATCTACGACAAAAATAAATCGAAAAAACCAAGAGATAAGACAAAAAATGTAGTCAAGTTGATTGACTCAGTACTTCCCACACATAACAATGATACCAGTTTTATTATTTTCCCACAGCATAAAACTATAGTCTAGATGCCCCATGCAATCAAATCATCGCTCGCCCGACCGCAAAAAAGTGTTTTATTCTACTAGGTGCTTCTTTCACAGGTCAATGGACAATATATCATGAATACAACAAATTTTTGTGTTTTACAAACCCCCACCCCCGAACCACCCCAATTTCACCCCCAACCAAAAAAATTTTCAAAATGATCAGGAACCCCTAAAACGTCTAAAACAAAGTTTGAGGTGTTTTTTATATTTTCAGTTTTTTGTATTATTGCCGCGCCGCCACTGTAATTATTTCTAAAAACCATACGCGCTTTCCATACTCGTCGCGGTAATAAATCTGTGTCAAAATGCCATTGAAGTCAATTCAGAAGTTTCCACGTAACACAATACAAAACGATCTAAAATAATACTCGTATGTATTTTGTATGCATCAGAAAGAAGTCTCTTGGTTTCTGTAATCGGCAAGGCAATGTTCGGATGGACCTAAAAAAGTGTATTATGCCGCTAGGTCTTTCTCTCTCAGGTCAGTAGACAACCCATTATGAGTACAACAAATTTTTCAGATTTACAACCCCCCGCCCACCCCCCCAACGACCCTAATTTCACCCCCACCCCAAAAAAAGTAGAAAATGATCAGGAACCCTTAAAACGCCTAAAAACGAAGTTTGGGCTGTTTTCATATTTTTAGTTTTTTTAATATTGCTGCGCCGCCACTGAGACGATTTCTAAAAATCAGACGCGTTTTCCATCCTCGCCAAAGTAGTAATACTGTGCCGAAATTTCATTAACATCAATTCAGTAATTTCAGCATTATAAAATACAGAACGATCTAAAGCAATACTCGTATGTATACATCGTCCCTTGGTTCTTGTAATACACAAGGCAATGTTCGGATGAACCTAAAAAAGTGTATTATACCGGTAGGTCTTTCTCTCTCAGGTCAGTAGACAGCCTATTACGAGTACAACAAATTTTTCAGCTTTACAACCCCCCACCCCCCAACCACCTCAATTTCACCCCCACCAAAAAAAAAGTAGAAAATGATCAGAAACCCCTAAAACACCTAAAAACGAAGTTTGAGGCATATTTGAAATTTTTCGTTTTTTGCTAATTACTCCGCCGCCCATGCACTGATTTTCAAAATTGTAGCAATATTACCTACTACACTACTAACTCTACACCATATCACTACCCAAATTTCATCAAAATCTATGCAGTGGTTACTGAGATTAGGAGGCTAAAAAAACGCCAACAGACAGACAGACCGACAGACAGACCGACGGAAATGAGTGACGTGAATTTTCGTTATGTAGACATCATGAAACGCCCAAAAAGTGTATTATATCAAAATCGATAATTTTCGCGATCACAATACTCCCCTCACCTATCGGTGTGGGAAGTAAAAATGTGTGATATTGACCCGTTCACTGCTGAACGCTGTTTCTGTAAGCGTCCGAGCTAGCGAGTAGCTGCAAACCTCAACACGAATTCCTTGCCGGTGGAACATAGTATCATTAAGGAGATGATTTATGTGGTTTGTACCGAGGAACAGCTTCTGCGATTAATTGGCGATCCACGTTTGATGCGCTCGCTCGCATATTTAAAGCGTGATTCTTTTCGAGCTGCAGCGGGAACACAGCTACACTAATTTGCTACGGGCAGCCGTTCAGCCGCTCAGCCGTGGCTGCCACTACACGTTTTTCTCGATCACCCAGTCAACATCGGCTCAGCGTTATTAATAGGCGCTGCAACTGAATATGTCGGTCTCATTAATATCAAGAGATGCGAACTACTTCTACACTCGCTTCTACAGGGTTACTGGTAACTCGACCACTTTCCTGCAGGAAGTGATAGAGGGACTCAAATGCAATAGATTTAACCCCCCATATGTAATTCCGAAAACCGATAGTTTTCGAGATAATTAACATTTAATGTTTTTCAACCAAATGTCCAAATTTCCACACTACATCCCAAATTTAGAAAAAAGCCTGCTGTCAATTTTAGTAATTTCCAATTTAGTTTTTTACTGACACATACGCAAATCTAATTTAGTATTTAAATGTGTAAAAATACTAAACAGTTTCAAACTACATACAATTATTTAAAAAATAAAGAACAAAATTTTTACATCCACCGTGAAAGAAAATTGTCTAGCTCAAAAAAAGGTACACAGCCAGTCAAACAAATTATTTTAATAACTTCCTCATCTGATGGCCTATTCCAAGCACAAGGATGACAGTATAACCACGAGTACCTATTTAACAAAATTTGTCAACATAATACAGAATCATCAACAACATGATATTCCAGGATGATGGTTGTCCAGCACATTACCCCATCACAATTCGGCAGTTGTTGGACAACACATACCCGAGCAAATGGATAGGTGAGCACATCCCATGGCCTGCGCGGAGCCCAGATCTGACACCTCTAGATTTTTACATCTGGGGTCACATGAGGGCATTGGTTTACGAGACTCCAGTTAATACTGCTGACGAACTAAGGCAAAAAATTATTAGTGCGGCGGAGGAGATGAAACGAACTTTTTCAACACGAGTTACAGAAGCCGAAGTGAGGAAGCGGATCCGTACTTGTATCCGAAATCAAGGGCAACACATTGAGCAAGATCTCTAGAAACTTTGAGTGGATTTAATTTGTTTTACTTTGATAAAATCATCGACCGCATTTCCAAACATTCTAGTATGTAACTGAGTTATCAATAATGATTGTACTGTCATTCGTTCTTTTTGAATAGGCGATTTTTATTCATTGCTGAAAAGGCTATTAGGTAGGAAAGTTTTTTTAGCGATTTGTTCAACCGTTTGTATAATTTTTTTTGAGCTAGATAATTTTCTTGTGAATGTAAAAAGTTTGTTGATTATTTTTATTATTATTTGTATTTAGTTTGGAACTGTTTAGTATTTTGAAACATTTTAATACTAAGTTAGCTTTGCGTATGTGTTAGTTAAATACTAAAATAAAAATTATCAGATTCAACAACAGGTTTTTTTCTTAGTTTAGGATCTAGTGTGGAAATTTGGACATTTGGTTGAAAAACATTAAATGTTAATTATCTCGAAAACTATCGGTTTTCGGAATTACATATGGGGGGTTAAATCTATTACATTTGAGTCCCTCTATCAGCTCTTGCAGGAAAGTGGTCGAGTTACCAGTAACCCTGTATAATATGCTCTGGTAAAAGATGATGTCACGACGACCGCTTCATCTTCACTCCAGGGCATCAAACTACATCGTCATAGGTCTTACCTAAGTGAAGTTAGCCATGATTTTTCAAGAAAATGAGAAAACGCCCCAGCATACGATTTTCCATTGTTTTACCACGTTTTTCCACCAAAATTTTCGTTTCTCCACCTTAGGTTATTGCGGAAAGTGAAAAATCAAAATTCTGGGCTAAGTTCACGCAGCCCAGAATTTTTCAAGTTTTTGTAAAGTTAGTCGACAAAGCAGATAAAAACAGGAGAGAGCATTATTTTCCTGTTTTTATCTGCTTTGTGGACTATTCTAAGGCGTTTGATAACGTAAAGTGGCCTAAACTGTGGGAAATCCTCATCTCTATGGGAGTTCCTTATCACCTAGTGTTTCTCATACAGCAACTCTACGAGTCTAATTCGGCTCGCGTAAGAATTGATGGTAACCTATCTAGTCAAACTGCAACCAGAAAAGGAGTTCGTCAGGGATGTGTATTATCTCCGATTTACTCTGAATTTGTGATGAGACAGGTACAACTGGAATGGCGGTGTAACTATTGGCGGAAGCAAAATATCCAACAAGATTTGCTGACGATACAACCCTTACTGCAGCTTCTCAGGAAGAACTAGTAGCTCTATTAAACATCTTAGAACAACGTAGTGCAGAGTATGGTCTTGGTATTAACTACAATAAGACCAAGCTTATGATCGTAGATAGAGAGCATGATAATTATCGAGAAATAAAGTCAATAGGCCGTTGTGAAGTAATTCAAAGTTTTATATACCTCGGTTCTTTGATCGATAATTCGGGTAGCTGTGAAAATCAGATTCGACGGCGCATTCAACAGGCACGTGTGGCCATGACAAAGCTTACTAAAATATGGCGTGACCATAACATCTCTAAAGCTACAAAAATGTCGCTGGTTCAGTCTCTTGTGTTCTCCATATTTTTGTATGCCTCGGAAACTTGGACTGTTAAAAAGGCAGATCGAGCTCGCATAGATGCTTTTGAAATGTGGACGTGGAGGAGAATGCTTATACCGCCCATCGAAGTAACGTTTCCATACTGGATAAGCTCGGTAATCCAAAGAGACTATCCTCCATTGTGTCGACGAGAATGCTTACATTCTTCGGATATATTCACAGAAGCGATAATATGGAGCAACTTGTAGTTCAGGGTCATGCGCCGAGTGGGCGGCGCCGTGGACGTTTCACGCTGGATGGATACGACGAAACAGTTGCTGGATATGAGTATCAAGAGCGCCACTGAACTGACAGTAAATCACGAACGATGGCGAGCTACAGTTCTCAAAACTATTGATAATATTCGTGTCGACAATAATCTAGCTCCGACTTAATGCATTTTAGCAGTTCACAACATGTCTGTTAAGACATTGTGACTATGATGATGATGATAAAAGTGATAAAAACCTTTGCAAATCTAAGGTGTTGTCTGTGATGTTGTTTATTGCCACTGTTTGACTCAATAGATCAAAAACAGAATTCAAATCATCCAAAATAACTGTGTCCGCTTTATATTTGGCCTAATGAACTATAACCATGATTATGTCAGTGAGAACTATAAAGACTTGAAGTCGCTTTGGTTAGGCAATATTGTAGAATATAAGTATAACATTAAAAAACTGCGCTTAACAAAGTTGTTAGTTACCTTAATCCCCTTTCAAATGAGTACGTTTTGTACTTCAGAGACACCTTTGAAAATGACGATACCTATTACAAAATCCTGAAGATCCTATGGAGATGTTCACGGTAGCTTTCGAGGTAGATTCAATAAAGATAAAATTTCAATCTGCAGAGACACAAATCTAAGAAAAAAATATGAACCGCGTAAAGCTGTTATCTATCCCATCAAGCTATTTAAAACCAGTCAATGGAATGGCTCGTCTATACGCCAGACCTGTTTTCGATAGTTTCATCTTCATAAACACCATTTTGAAGAACATTAACGACAAATCTCGGCGACAGTTTTAATGTTGGTTTCGATGTTGGGATATCTCGTCTACGATCAGACCAAATAGAAAAGCATATCTTAGAGTTGAGCCTACGTAACTGCACCCGAGAGTAACGAGTTGTGTTGATTGGCCATATGGGATTGGAGATCGCAGATATGATAATTAGATTGCAGCGGTTTAGTTATCCTTTTTTTAAATAGATTTCATTACAAAATCTGAGGTTCAACACATCGAGGTAGAATCCCATGCAGGCGCGATAACGTGGCTGAAAGCAGGTGCAAGTCGGCCATATTGATTCGACACTTATGTCAAATAGCTGACGTTTCTTTGACAATTTCGTGTTTGATTTTTTTGAGTGTTTTTACGAGATTTTTAGTTATTTTTAAGTGATATTCTAGTGAATTCATAAAGGAAATAATGGTTTCATGTGCTCATCGTAGTTGCTCTAGCAGAGATGGCATGGATAAGAAGAAATCGACAGGAATTACATTTCATAGGTATCTATGCAAAAAAATAACAATGCACAGGACCGCATTTGTAATCTTTATCTCAATAAAGTGTAACGTATCGCAGCAATAATACAGATATATTATTCAATTGATGATGAATGTCGTCTCTACAAAGCCTGTTTTTTTTTTCATATACTTAACTATGAATTTCGCATTAGATTGAAAAATCAACCCAATACTTCATATTTAAATCATCATTGTAACGAATTTTCAAAATTATTTACATAAGAAAGTAATCCGGCTCTGGCGAGGCGTCCATATTGTTACCACCCTTAGCCACGCCTCCTGCTACCGTTTTTGTTATGCGAAATTGAACCTTATAGCGTCTCCTTGGGATTCTACCTCGATGGGTTCAACAACAAAGTTCGTAGCCTAACAGAAAAAGAACGTCATGCTTTTCATAAAATTCAATACAGGTAGTATTTCTTTTTGGTCTCCTACTTAAAAGTAGTCCTCAGTTTCGACAATTATTTCTTCATTGCTTAAAGCACATACAGAGTGTTCTAAAAGTTGGGACTTTCCTCTTTAGAAGCAACGGCCCTTGAAACGGTTAAGCTAGTGCACAGTGAACCAGCGGCAAAACAGTAAAACAAAATTTCAAGCAAGTACTTACTATTTGGTTGCTAAGAAGTTGTAAGTGCGGTCCTGTCGCAGGCGTCTTATAGGTATAAGTACGACTTACGATGTCTTCTTCAATTTGGACCATACGAAGTTGTCTAGGTCTTCCAGCGTGTCAACAACGATGTGGATTCAGACATCCTCTGTCTCTAGCTCTTTGCACGAGCGAGACAAATCGACGAGGTGCAGGGTGAGTACGGTTAGGAAAACGATCGGCACACACTCGCGAAGCCGCAGCGGTATTTTGACCACACTCACCGTACATTAAAATCATGTCCACCAGTTCATTATTGTTATAAGCGTGCGCCATTGTTGTTGTTTTTAAAGTCCGATCGTCAGATGTAGCAAGTCAAGCACTCTCATACACTATGCCACAGCAACGCGACGTATGACGAACTGCCCGTTTTAGTGTTTTCTCACCGGCATGGGCACCGCTAGCGCTGCCTTGTTTGTTGTGATATTATGACATGGTGTGCCATTGCCCAGGGGCTGACCTAGAATTGAGGATTTCTTTGATGGTCAGTATCTTGTTTTCTCTAAATATTTTGTTTATATGTTACTGGGCAAAAACACTCATTTTGGCGAGTACTATCCACTGTATGAAAAAAAATCCCAACTTATGAAACACCCTGTATAACAGGCTATCATTAGTGCGGAAGGTATCGGCCCGTGACATACACAATGGATTTGCTGTTGGATATATCCCTTCATTACTTTTCTTCATATTCTGTAACTGCTATGTTGCCTTGTCTAACACTCGTAGGAGTGATGTTCTTACACTCCTAAAACTGGTCATAATACATGTTTTGGTAAATATCCACATTTTTTCTGCAACTTTATCAAGACTCCAATATTTACAGGTTATTTGACAGACACGTAAGAATGGTGAGAAATACTTTCTGGCTTTCAATAAGTACCCAACCTTTACATTAACAGTTGTTGGAATTGACAGACTGTGTTCGTGCCATATCAAATTTTCTGTAATGTTGACTCCTAAGAGCTTGAATCTTATCTCCATGGGAGTCCTTTACCACTTAGTATTTCTCATACAGCAACTCTATGAGTCTAGCTCAGCTCGTGTAAGAATTGATGGTATCCTGTCTGGTCAAACAGCAACTAGAAAAGGAGCTCGTCAGGGATGCGTATTATCTCCGATGTTATTTAACATTTACTCTGAATTTGTGATGAAACAGGTATTGGACAACTGGAATGGCGGTATAACTATTGGCGGAAGCAAAATATCTAACTTAAGATTTGCTGACGATACAACCCTTATTGCTGCTTCTCAGGAAGAACTAGTAGCTCTATTGAACGTTTTAGAACAACACAGTGCGGCATATGGTCTTGGTATTAACTACAACAAGACCAAGGTTATTATCGTAGATAGAGAGCATGACAATAATCGAGAAATAGGCCGTTGTGAGGTAGTTCAAAGTTTTGTGTACCTCGGTTCTTTGATCGACAATTCGAGTAGCTGTGAAAATGAGATTCAACGGCGCATTCAACAGGCACGTGTGGCCATCACGAAGCTTACTAAAATATGGCGAGACCATAACATCACTAAAGCTACCAAAATGTCACTGGTTCAGTCTCTTGTGTTCTCCATATTTTTGTATGCCTCGGAAACTTGGACTGTTAAAAAGGCAGATCGAGCTCGCATAGATGCTTTTGAAATGTGGACGTGGAGGAGAATGCTGAGAATTCCTCATACCGCCCATCGAAGTAATGTTTCCATACTGGATGAGCTCGGTAATCCAAAGAGACTATCCTCCATTGTGTCGATGAAAATGCTTACATTCTTCGGACATATTCACAGAAGCGATAATATGGAGAAACTTGTAGTTCAGGGTCACGCCCCAAGTGGGCGGCGCCGTGGCCGTTCCCCTACACGTCGGGTGGATACGACGAAACAGTTGCTAGATACGAGTATCAAGAGCGCCACTGAACTGACAGTAAATCGCGAACGATAGCGAGCTACAGTTCTCAAAACTATTGATAATATTCGTGTCGGCAATACTCTAGCTCGGACTTAATGCATTTTACGAGTTCACAACATGTCTGTTAAGACATTGTGACTATGATGATGACTCTGTGCAATCAAGCAAAATATGAGGATGTCCTATAGCAAGTATACCTGGATCTTCTATAACTTTATCTTGTCGTCACCGCTTTCTTGGACCACATTTTTACATGGTAATTGTAGGTACTTGAAAGTTGTAGTATAGAAATTTGAGCTGGCAAAGACACACTGTATTTTCTCGACTACCATCGAAGATTACCGTATCATCAACACAGACCGTAATTCCAACCAATCGCATCATCGCTAGCAATCCATGATTTCGTCTTGCTGAGAATTACATATGCCTATAAGGCATACAATCACTCACATGCGCTGAAATCGCTGCCCGCGCTGTATAATTTCAAGATCAGGCCCGAATGGAGTCCTCGCAGATCAGGAAACGTATCCTCGGAGGAAAAATACATTTCTGTAATGGCGGTGAGCAAAACGGCATCATCACGTCATGTAATCCGGCTAATCTTACGCTTGCCTTTATGTGTTCTGCAATTTGGATTTAGTTTTTGTTCGGATGATGCTTATGAGGTAGAAACATGCATGTGTCTCGGCACCACTCCTTCTACAGGGTGGCACATAAGTAACGCTGAGCTGGCGCCTCCTGTATTCAATTTGTACACGAGTTACCAACCTGTTGGCTCTTTTACAAATAGTTGCATCTACGCCAATAAAGGAGCCATCACGTGCCAATCCCAACACATCGAGGAAATCGAAAGAAACTCCACAAAGTACCAGTCAAGAATGGCAGAATAGTACAAGCTAAACCAGTTACGCCCAAATTCAGCTAAAACCCAAACATACCTATTCCACCTTCATAACCAGCAAGCGAACAGGGAACTGCAAACGGGATAATACTCGACCAGGCTACAGCACTACCCAAATCCAGTTTATCTGGGTTTTACTTTAGAAGTATGTTCTATAAAAAGTCAGTAGACAAGACTAGAGCAATGGTGAATACAAGGAACGGTGTTATTCGAAAGCTGGTCAGCTCCCAATGGGGAGCCACCCTGGCGTATTGCGGGCTACAGACACCTCCTCTTGCCTCTCTGAGCTTTCCTCTAAGTAGGCATTCACAGTAGCGGCAGTTAGGAGCGTTGGAGTGCGTTGGCCAACGCCGAGTCCCCTCGGCAGGTAGAAGCAGGCCGGCGCCGGTTCCGCACGTAGTCTAGCACACCAGTGCATGGTACAGAGAAAACAGACAAGAAAAAGAGTACACAGATTGGCCAGTCGCATCTAGACACGGTATAGGAAACATGCAATAAGGGTTCAAAATGTTGCCAATTATTGGCAAAACAATGAAGGACAGTTGCAAAAACACTGGAAATTATTCCCCTGAGGGGCTAGAGGGTACAATAGGGGGTGAAATAGTTTTTGGTTAAAAAGTTGTCTCTCTGGACAAATATTTTGACGTGTCTTGGCGTTTTTTCGTTTAATCAGCGGTTTGTGATAAATCCGTGGTGGGAAGTTGTCAAATGAACTATTAGTACATACATTATGTAGACTCACATGAGATATATTAGAACCATTTGGTTGAAGTTTGTCAATAAGATGAATATGTGACTGATACTGTACAAGTTCAACGAATTCTTGTGCACGTCTTGTTAAGGAAGCTATCCACTCTGCTAAACAAGTTTTTGGTATCAAAAAGGAGAAGTGTTGTATCATTTTGGCGCTAAATTGAGATATGACCGCCGCATGACTGATTTGTTTGGTTTGGGAATTATTGTGGTACCTAGCCTATATCTAGTGTTGTGGTTGTGTATAAATGTGTTATGCTCTTTTGAATATATCTCTGATACTAAGTGATAGTACGTAGTAAATCCAATTGCCTAACGTTATATATTTGGGTCTCGTAATATCATTGGTCGGGTACATTGTTATTTAGTTAAACATTAATATTATAATAGCTTTTACTTCCGATACACACCGATAGGTATTGGGATCGCGAAAATTATCGATTTTGAGATAATATTCTTTTGTGGGCATTGGGAACAACATTGACATTGGACGCGCTACATAAGGAGGCTCCTCCACTTGGCAACGCATGAGGAACGACCTGGGTTCGGTGGGAATTCCCGTGTCTGACAGATCCTTTGGGCTGGCCCGACAGGTATAAGATAATTATAACATCATCATTAAATGCTCATTCCTTCCAACATTTTTATATCGCAGTGCGGTTATAGTGCAGCTTCCAGCTTGTGTCTTTTATCCCAAATAGGGGTTTTTCGCAAACACTGAAGCTATAAGTACTTCTTTGTCGATACTCATCTTCGACCGGCACAGACGAAACCAAGTAGCAAACTAAATTTCTGTTACTATAAAGACGTTCAAGCGGGCTTCCGACGCTGGTAAGCGGTCGAAAACTCAGTTGAGCAGGTAAGCCTGCATGCGGTACCTGCACGCCTTCGCACGCCCTTGCACGCTCACTAAAAAGCCCCTTTGTGTTTGCGCGCATACGCTGCACTGTGTTGTTCTAAGATGTTCAGTAGAGCTACTAGTTTTTCCTGAGAAGCAACAATAAGCAAGCAAATAACTGATATTTTAGAAAAGCCAAAATGGAATCCACAACCGCTATGAGAAACCAAGTATCTGTTTAACAATTACATCCACTGTCAAAAAAGCTAATGCGCAGCTGACGAATCAATAGCACCAAGCAATAAACTTTCGATTACGAATGGCAGTTTGAATTACTGTCGTTTTATAACTTCACAGGGAAAGCCAATAAATTAATTTCACGCATTTAAAATTAATTGTTTTGGGTTTACTGGATGGGTTATGATGAAGTACCTCTGTCTTATTAGGAGATTTAACAGCAAATGCCTAATTAAAAAAAAGACAAGCAAGTAGCTTCGAAGAGGTTTCATATCCATAAATAATTAATAATTGCCCATTGTCTAACTAGAATAGACAATAGATTCTAAAGTGGCGAATATCGTTTGGTTCCAACAGATAACTGAACGCTTCTTCACACCATATGCTGTCTAATTGATTTCGTGTCTTCAATCATCTTCAAGCAAACTGGGAACCTGATCTTCTATTGTTTCATGGTGAAGTGTTAAGTGTGGGTAGTCCTGACGACGTAATGGACTAGTATCATGAATTTTATTTCTGGTTGCATATGATAGAGTACGTCATAAAAAGCATCTCATTTTTTTCTCCGATTTTTTTGGGTACAGGAAAGCCCTGAAAATAAGGAAAATATTTGAATTCTCCTAGGGCAGTGACGTCACTGCCCTATAGGCGAACAGCCAATCAAAAGACAGATATGTGTGCTGTGTTGCCGCATTCTGATGGCGCGCGGAGCTGTACGCGGGCTGGCTCATCTATCTTGTCTTCTGTTCCCGTCTGATATGTTTTGTGGTTTTAATGTCCCGTGATCCAAGATTCCAGGGCTGTTCCAAATTACGGTTCTATCACCATCCTAGAACTGTTTTCATCATGCCCCGCCCATTTTGTGATTCTAGAATCAATGATTGGTTGGTACTCTGGTGGACCAACCAATCACCGTTTTTAGAACTGTAAAATGGGCGGGGCATGATGAAAACAGTTCTAGGATAGTGATAGAACCATAATTTGGAACAGCCCTTCCGAAAGCTAAGTTAAGGTTCCTGATCCGTCAATCCTGTCAATCAATCGTCATTCGGTCATTGTCATTTCCAAATTCCATTGGGCTTTGACTGTAATTTTCAACAATCTTAAAGTTATTATTATTTGTTTGCGTTTATTTGTACAGGATATCCTTTTATTCCATTTTACTAGGTTTCAAGTTATTTTATCATAACATAA
This sequence comes from Callosobruchus maculatus, assembly GCA_951848785.1. Classification (NCBI taxonomy): domain Eukaryota; kingdom Metazoa; phylum Arthropoda; class Insecta; order Coleoptera; family Chrysomelidae; genus Callosobruchus; species Callosobruchus maculatus. The sequence continues at coordinate 23,804 of CATOUR010000223.1, forward strand.
CCAAAAGTATGAGTAAAATCGATAGTGGATTCGCAAAAGCCGATTCAGATAACCTGCCTAAAGTTGATATGGCTATGGTGAACGACTTTTATGGGGATAATATGCAGTTCTTCAATACGGAAATGAGAAATGTGAAAGCTAAGAAGTGAGTTTCAAAATATTTATAACACTTGGGATAGCAAATAACATGTTTATGTGAAATGTAAATGTTTTGCGAGTCGGAGCTGTTCTTGGCAACAATGCACTGCTGATAATTCGCGCGGTTGGCACGGATTGGCTGAATTTGAATTCCTTTCTTTAAACTTTAGAATGGAATTACTAAAAAACAAAATGATATAGAAAGTAACGAAATGCAGCAGAACGTTTATTTTTGTATGCACTAAGCGGTCGTAATAATTAAATCATTGTTCTTAACCTCGTGATACTAGTCCATTTCTGACACTGCATAGAGACATTTACTGACGAAACAACCCTTATTGCTACTTCTCAGGAAGAACTGGTAGCTCTATTAAACTTCGTAGAACAACACAGTGCAGCATATGGTCTTGGTGTTAACTACAACAAGACCGAGGTTATGATTGTAGATAGAGAGCACGATAATCATCGAGAAATAAAGTCAGTAGGCCGCTGTGAAGTAGTTCAAAGTTTTGTGTACCTCGGTTCTTTGATCGACAAATCGGCTAGCTGTGAAAATGAGATTCGACGGCGCATTCAACAGACACGTGTGGCCATGACGAAGCTCACTAAAATATGGCGTTACCATAACATCACTATAGCTACCAAAATCTCACTGATTCAGTCTCTTGTGTTCTCCATACTTTTGTATGCCTCGGAAACTAACCTGGGATATGTATGACCAAAAGCTCTAACGCATAGTGATCTTTCTACTATATGACTTAAGTAAATCAAGACTCAAGCCCCTTACACCGTGGCATTCAAGTTTACGTACTAAAATTTCAAAGGACACAGACACAAACGCTTTATATAAATCACATAAAGTCAAGGCTACAATTTGATGTCCTCTTCAGTTGTTGGCACGAACCACATCTTTAACTGTATTGTGTAATTCATTCAGTTCACAGAATTTGTTGATTCAACTCATTCAATTCATTCACCTTCACATTTTCAACCCTTCCAATATTTCTTTTCTATAGCCCCTCTATGTTTAAGCTGCACAGACATACAATTTAGTAATATACTACACACGTAGGTTTTAACAGATTTATTTTTAGTTAGATTTTTGACGATACAGAAGGTTTTCCTCTATTGGCTAATTCATGTTAGAATTCCTTCGATTTCTGTTGTTCATTGTATTGTGTAGATACAGACAAGTTTTTTACAATCATTTGTTAATATTTAATTACCGTGTACCGTATCGTACCATTTACACTAATTGTTTTGTTTATCATTTAACCATTCGAATGACTGAATCAAAAATAACAACGTCTTTACAATTTATATTTAATTACATTTTATTTTTTTTCAGGTGAGTTTCAAACTGGTCGCACGATTTCGCTTGCAAGCTTGCAAGAGAATGAGGGTAAGCTTTTTTCAAATTTTGAATTAGGTAAAGTTTGGGTCAGTATAAAAGAGAGGAGTTACATTTTGATCTATGAAAAATTAATTTCTTATGCCTTCGGAGTGTTCATTACTTCGTGTTTCGTTTAAAAATAGACAGGATTCAAAAGACATAATAATAATACTAAACACATTCTTCTGTCAACAGAATAAGTAAAGAGAAATAAATCAATAGTTGATTATTGAAGCAACTATACTATTCCCTCAAATTTTTCAGCCACTAATGTCTGCTCCTTCCTATCGTTCTTTTCCTTCTATTATTAGTTGAAGTAGATGATATTTCACCCCCCTTATAACGTGTCAAATGGCACGTGTAGCCATGTAAAAGCTTACTAAAATATGGCGTGACCATAACATCACTAAAGCTACCAAAATGTCGCTGGTTCAGTCTCTTGTCTTCTCCATATTTTTGCATGCCTGGGAAACTTGGACTGTTAAAAAGGCAGATCGAGCTCGCATAGATGCTTTTGAAATGAGGACGTGAAGGAGAATGCTGAGAGTCCCTTATACCGCTCATCGAACAAACGTTTCCATACTGGATGAGCTCGGTAATCCAAAGAGACTATCCTCCATTGTGTGGAAGAGTATGCTTACATTCTTCGAACATATACACAGAAGCGATAATATGGAGAAACTCAGGGTCATGCCCCGAGTGGGCGGCGCCGTGGCCGTTCCCCTACACGCGGGGTGGATACGACGAAACAGTTGCTGGATATGAGTACCAAGACCACCACTGAACTGACAGTAAATCGCGAACGATGGCGAGCTACAGTTTTCAAAACTATCGATAATATTCGTATCGGCAATACTCTAGCTCCGACTTGATGCATTTTACGAGTTCACAACATGTCTGTTAAGACATTGTGACTATGATGATGATATGGAGGAAAAATTCCAGACGTATTACAATGTCTTTACACGTATTTGTTTGCTACATACATAGCCTAAGATTCTAAGTAAGATCTATCTTCATTGATCTGCTTACGAAATAAAATCACAACCACATCACAAATGACTCTATTCATCCATCTCAACTCTTTAGAACCGATCTCACCAAAATCCTGACATCAACTACCAGACCTCCTGTCATAAAAAGGGTTTTCTATTTTATCCTCCATTGTGTCGACGAGAATGCTTGCATTCTTCGGACATATACACAGAAGCGATAATATGGAGAAACTTGTAGTTCAGGGTCATGCCCCGAGTGGGCGGCGCCGTGACCGTTCCCCTACACGCGGGGTGGATACGACAAAACAGTTGCTGGATATGAGTATCAAGAGCGCCACTGAACTGACAGTAAATCGCGAACGATGGCGAGCTACAGTTCTCAAAACCATTGATAATATTCGTGTGGGCAATACTCTAGCTCCGACTTAATGCATTTTACGAGTTCACAACATGTCTGTTAGGACATTGTGACTATGATGATAACGTGATCCAAGTACTTTATAGTTAGCAATACTTCTCTTCGTTTTTCTCATTTTTACCCATCCCATACTACCCACATATTATAAACTTCTTGCATGTTTACCTTATGATGTAAAAAAGTATGTCAAATTAGCTAAGCCGTAGTAAACCTTTTACAATGTGTGGCATCGTAAAAGTAATAGACTGGAGTTTTTTGGTGGACCTTAAAAGTCTTAAATAGTATGTTTATGGTCACTAAATCCCACGCGCGTCCACATAAAACGTTTCTTAGACGCAACAGTTGCCGGCTCTCTGAATTGAGGACATAACTGTTTGGATGTGAGGAAGCAAGTGTGTGTACGTGTGTGGGAAAATTTTTAATGAACAGTAGACGTGCAGTATAGTCGGAGAGATAAAACATTGCATCAGTGGTATCATTGACTGTTTATTTGTATAGAAATGCAGCTACCTCAAAACTAACAAAGTGATGTTCCGTTTAACGCTATTTGACAACTTTGACATTTGCATTTCGTTTTACGTATATCGTAACCGCTAAATGCCGGTATATTGTACGGACGATAGCCAAAGCGATTAACGAAGCGACACGCAAGTGCAGCTCGAATAAAGATTAAGCCGGCGCCACATATGCGGTACTCGGCGAGCAACGAGCCCCGATTAATTGCTACTCGGCTATGTGGCTGCAGGATTTTACCAGAATACTCGCCATATGCCGAGCACCGAGCATTCAGCCGGCGCCATGGCCGGCGCTACACATGCGGCATTTAGGGAACAACGAACAGCGAATATTCGCAATTCGGCAAACGCCTACTAGTGTGGCTGGAGCAGTTTGTGCGAATGGTCGGAATTTGCCGAACACAAATAAGTACCCGAATACTGACACAGAAACAGGAACAGGGCCGGACTAGAGATTTAAAAACTTTATTCGCATTGTTTATTTGTTAGCATGTTAGCATTTTTGAATTCTGTGTGTTCAAAAACCCCCAAGTATTAAATTCCACCGCCCCAGCTGTGACAGTTTTGGAAATATTTAAGCCTTCCGGTACTGCTTACTGAGAAGGCGGTGAGAAACACCAGTTGAAACTTGTTCATGCTGTAAACCATTATTAGGGAATACTTCTATATTAAATAAAATATGCAGTGTGTTCTATTAATAAAAATCGGGGATATTTGTTTGTAAATTTAGAAAAATAATTTATAACTTGGCAATGTCGCAAACGCGAAAAAAATTACAAGGCGAGATAGGGTATTAGTAGATATTTCGATTTAAAATAAAACGTATAGGGTGTTACATTTAGAAAAAACAAAGTAAAATGACCTTCAAATTACCGTAATTTAAAATTCTACCAATAACACCCTGCACATTGCTGGTGTCATCCAAAATAATATTTATTTAATATTTAAGTAACTCGCTGTATAATATTTTTGAGAAAAGTTAAAGGAATATATTAATTTGGAGGTATTACTTGCGACCTTGCAAATCCGGAAATTAATAGAAAATAAATTATAACTTGGCAAGATCGCAATAATATTTTAGAGTCTAATAGAGATCAATGATGGAAACTAGAAGAATTTAAAAAAAAGTAATAGTATCATATAAAAAAATCAAGTTGATCACTATCCTACTTTCCCGAAACACCCTGTATATTTCAGAATATTTTTAGGATATGCAAAACTTTGGTGAGAGCTTCACAAACTTCGGGAACGATTTCAGAAATGCGTTGATGTGATATTTTGAATAGATATTGAAGGTTTTGATAACTGTCGCCGGTTGCTAGAAATCGAAGCGCCAGAGCTAGTCGTTCTTTAGCAGGAACAGCTTTTCTCCATTTTGTGTCTTTTTTTTTGATATCAGTGGTCCTGTTTTGCAGAGTAGATATTCAAAATCTTCGGAAGACATTCTGCAAAAATTTTCAAAAAATCCAGACGGTTCTTTTAATAAATCGGCAACTAGGTGTGGTCCGCCATACCTGAAAATGTGTTTAACATTGTGGTTTGATGTTATTGCTAATTATTTTATTACCTCTCTCGGCTTCTATTTAATGAGACCATCCACCATCGCCTCCTTCTTGGTTGATTTTTTCTTTTCCTTATTAACATATAAGCACTACACATAACAAAAACGGCACTTGCTGCCACGACTATATCATTATTATTTTCCATTGATGATGACGTTGATTCTACTGTCGATAAATTTTTATAATAAATAAGTTTCAATTTGCTATGAATATTCGGGCTTTCCCATTCCCTTTCTTCTCGAAACTAAACATAGCCAACTACGCACATGTAGGGCGATACGTGCCCGCTACTCGGCGAGTAAGGTTGAAAAACGGCGAGTATTGATACTCGGCAAGTACCCGCATATGTGGCGCCGGCTTTACATCATAATCATATTATTAATTATTTTTGATAGGGCGGTCATTGATCGTCCAAAGGATGGCTCTAGGTCAGCTAACCTGTTGGGTAGCTCAATCTCCTGAGCAAAATACAAAGCGCTTCTTGCCCAGAAACCTTATGTTGGCTGTCTTAAGCTCATCTGGAATTCTGAGTGCTTGTACCAATCTCGGAATATGCCGTTTTTCGAAGCGAAAATTCACTTTACACTCCTGTTCCGAGAGCATAACTAAGTTGAATCTCCCGTAAAGGTCGGTTCTGTATTCGGTGTTGTTGTTGTCAAATACTTCCAACAAGATCGCATCTTCAAAATCTGAGTCATCACTGGAGTCCAATAAAATCAACTCGTCCATCATTTTAGGGCAAACTACAACGAACACTATTGAATTATGATTTTCTTTCAAACAACAACCTTTACAATACTCATTATGGTGTCAAAGTTGTAGCTCAAAATAAGGTTAGGGGGCATCTTACAGTGGTATCTTGCTTCGAAAACTATTTATTTATCTGTCAAATAGCAGTCATGACAACGTATTTGTTAACCGAGTCTGTAAAAGGGGTGATACACGTACGAACTTTAAGTACGCGGTTTTTAAGTTCGCGAACTTACTCGGCTCGACGCGGTGACACACGTGAAGCTGAAATCACGCATTTTGATGATTTTCCTAAATAAACAAAACTTTTAACAAACTCCAAACACAACAAGCGTTGCGGATCGATGGCCTGCCGAAGCAGAGTGGTGGCTCGCGGCTCGTAGTACGAGCCGAGACAAGCTATGAGCAAGATTTCAAACCAGTTGGCTCGCCGGCGGTTTGCGCGACGGTTTTAAAGTACGCGTACTTACGGTGACACACAGGCGAAAAAGGTCGTCGAGCCATAAGTACGCGTACTTGCTCGTACGTGTATCAGCCCTTTATAAGATTAATTAAGAACAACGAAAAGTACAACCATTATACGTTGTCAGAACCGCTATTTGACAGCACTTCTACAATGCCATAGGCTTTCAGCCCTTGCGGGAGGCTGACCTCAAAAAAAAAAAGAAAATGACGTCGATAGTGACACAGGGTAGGTTCACAGCTCACTATCGACTTGGAAAGTAGATTTCTATTGTTTTCTATTGCAGAAATCAGTCTGTCCAATTCTATGTGCCACGGAGTCCCAATAATCATCCCATTCTACAAAGTCTTATGACTCCCAAACCCGGAGTTCTATAAAATTTTCAGAGCACCCTTATGCATGCATGTACTAGCTTTTTGTGGTGTCGACTGCAAGTTTACCTACTGTTCATACTGGGCGATAGGTAGAACTCATCGAGTGTAATAGTAAATCATTAAATTTCATGAGAAAAGAAAGCCGGTTTTGGTGTGTCGCTGAAGAATAGTACAAGTGTGTGCTGTTACCATTTGTAAACACGCCATTATTCAAAGGCTATAAATCAGGCTTGGTGAAGTTGATGATATCATCTCCGGTCTTGTATTTTGGCATCGGCGACCAGATGGGAGACACTTGCAGCTTTACAAACTACTGTTATGCAATAATGTGTGTATACCGGGGGTAACGAATTAGATCCTCACTATGTCTTGAACTCTTAAGAGTTGCTGTGTTGTCTGAATTATCTCGAAGGCTTATATCTAAAAGTATTTGTGGTTTAGGACTCTCGGATTGTTCTCTTTTGATATATAATCTACTAGTTCGTTTATTTATCTCTGTTTAGTGATATTATACATCATACATTTGATGACTTGTGTAATCACCATTTCTGTATTTGCACCAAATGTATATCAATCTTAATCTATCTATCATATCAAGAATGTTTGTTATGAAGTCAAGGGGTTACTTCTCAAGAGGGCTTTGGAAACAAAAGTATGTTTGTTTTGTAGGCTTCAACTTAACACTCACATTCTTACGTGAGTTTCTACTTGTTATTTATAAGTCTTCTACATAGCATTTTGTTCTTAGAGGAGAATCCTAGTATAAGAGTTTTTCAAGAGTTTCGGTGCTTGTCTACGAATCGTTAAATGTTGATTAAACAGATCTTATAAGTGAGGAGTGATTGTATTTGCAAGATTTTTCGTTTTCAGGATAATAGATGATTTGGACGTATAGATATACCCGGTCTTTCATATTCACTCCTGACTATATGTAGTAATATTTAATTTCTGTTTTTGCATACATAAAAATGCTTACACATTTAAATTTTTGATGTTCTTACCTGAAGCTGAAACTCAAATCAACGACCAGATTTGAAATTGGCACCCTCAAACTATACGCGACATGAGTTTTCGCCCTGCTAGGAGCTCAGACAACGATTTTAGATATTTAAAGTGAACCTGAAGATATGAAGGTCTGAAAGTTTTTGATCTTTACCTGAGACTGAAACTCAAAACAACGGCCGGATTTGAAATTGGCACCCTCAAACTATATACTATAAGAGTGTTCATTTTGATAGGAAGTCAGATAACGACTTTTAGATATTTAGGGTAAACTTGAATATCCGAGGGCCTGAAAATGTTTGATGTTCTTTACCTGAGACTGAAACTCAAAACAACGATTAAATTTAAAATTGGCGCCCTCAAACTACTCAATAACTCAAATATACACCATACGAGATTTCGTCTTGACAGGATCTGAAAATTTTCGATATTCTTTACCTGAAACTGAAACCCAAAACAACAGCCAAATTTCAAATGGGCACCCTCAAACTATACACCATACGAGTTTGCATGCAGTCCTGATAGGAAGTCAGATTTTAGCTATTTAGAGTGAACATCCCAGGGTATGTACATTTTTGATCTTGTTTACCCGAGGCTGAAACTCAAAATAGCGGCCGGATTTGAAATTGGTACCCTCAAGATATAAACCATCATACAAGCTTTTGTCCCGATAGGAAGTCAAATAACGATTTTAGATTTTTAGGATGAACTTAAAGATCTCCTTTATCTGAAGCTGAAACACAAAACACTCAAACTGACAAAAACCTACAACAACTACAATATCTAATAACAAACAACAGAAATGTGACTTGAACAGTTGAAAACAGAGAAACGCCTGAAATAAAATATGTTTGAATTTCTCAGAAAGGTATTCGCCAAAAGAATAAGACTCCTTCGATAGAAGGTAATTTTTTACATTACGTTTGAATCACGCATCATCCGAAGTTCTAACAATTTTTGGTGAAATATTAAAAAACCTGATAGGACGAAAGCCAACTTCATTTCTAGTTTCATCAAGCATTAACTAATTCACTCAGTTACGTAATTTTGATGCTCTAAACAAAATTTTGCTGAGAAAAGCAATTCTTACACTATAAGCTTCTTGTAACACACGCATTTGTGCCAGTCTGTTTCTTATTCTGTTATTTTGTTGTTATTGTTGTTTTCTGTTCAATTTAGGTCATCGAAAACTGCCTATTTATGTTAACCGAAACGGTAAGATTAATTAAGAACAACGAAAACTACCTAGACTTCCGTCTGTCCACCATAATAAACTGGTACAATGTGGATTGTAATGCTCTTCCTAGCAATAGCGCTACTCTGGTATTTAGGCTGCTCAGTTACAGAAAAAATAAAATTTACCCCCTTAGTTACTGTAACCGAAGCGAGATAAATCCTCTGCAGACCCCCGTTCACAGGCACAGTGAAACCATTAGGACACATAAATATTTAAACTTCTCCCGAACCAGAGAGGAAAAAAATGTATAATGGGGGTTGTGAGAGCAGTCAGGAAAATTCCGTAGCAACCCCTCGCCTCGTTTGAAACTAAGCCGAAATTACGCTGTACAATCGTTCAACCCTTTCTTCAAGGTTATGCAAATGGGGTGAAGTCAGTAGCGTCGGAGGTATTTGCGTGTTGCGCAAGGGTGAAAATGAGATGGTACCTAAAAACATCGAAAATCTTTATTTGGTTTTCTATTAAGGTGGAACCAAACAACCCCAAATCACTCCCCAATCGAGAAATCGTGAAGAGACTCTTGGATCTTATCAAGGTCACTAAATTCAAATTTGAAATAAAAGAAACTCCTATTAGATCACTGTTTTCACTCTATAAACGAATATGTTGATCACAATTTTGGAGAACTGTAAGTTCTGTAACTGCTTTGGTGGTTTTGTCCAATTTTATTGTTAGTATTTTATATATGTTTCTAAGGATTCTTGATTCTGTAAGTGCCACAATGCTGTTTGGTCTAATTTTATCGTTGGTATTTTATTTATATTTTATGTGTCTTTAAGGATGCCTATGTAACACTTGGTTGCATCCATAATAATTGTATTGTAATTTTATCTTATAATTTCTTGTACAATTTGACTTGCCATATACTTTCTTTGTCTTTTGTGGCCAATAAAGATCTGATCTGATCTGGTGCTGATTACAAATCCAGTTGCAGTTTTAAGTCTCAGTCTTGTTTGACGAAAATAAAAAATTCCAGATCTCTCGGGTCGGCGGGTTTACCTAAAAAAATCGAAAATCTTTATTTGGCTTTCTATTAAGATGAAACCTCGTATTTCGGATAATTTGAAGGTGCTGATTACAAATCCCGTTGCAGTTTTGAGTCTCGGTCTCGTTTGACGAAAATGAAAAATTCCAGATCTCTCGGGTCGGCGGGTTTACCTAAAAAAATCGAAAATCTTTATTTGGCTTTCTATTAAGATGAAACCTCGTATTTCGGATAACTTGAAGGTGCTGATTACAAACCCAGTTGCAGTTTTGAGTCTCGGTCTCGTTTGACGAAAATAAAAAATTCCAGATCTCTGGGGTCGGCGGGTTTACCTAAAAAAATCGAAAATCTTTATTTGGCTTTCTATTAAGGTGAAACCTCGTATTTCGGATAATTTGAAGGTGCTGATTACAAATCCAGTTGAAGTTTTGAGTCTCGGTCTCGTTTGACGAAAATGAAAAATTCCAGATCTCTCGGGTCGGCGGGTTTACCTAAAAAAATCGAAAATCTTTATTTGGCTTTCTATTAAGGTGAAACCTCGTATTTCGGATAACTTGAGGTGCTGATTACAAATCCAGTTGAAGTTTTGAGTCTCGGTCTCGTTTGACGAAAATAAAAAATTCCAGATCTCTCGGGTCGGCGGGAGTACCTAAAAAAATCGAAAATCTTTATTTGGCCGTCTATCAAGATGAAACCTCGTATTTCGGATAATTTGAAGGTGCTTCTTATAGATCCAGTTGCAGTTCTGAGTCTCAGTCTCGTTTGAGGAAAACAAAAAATTTCAGATCTCTCGTGTCGGCGGGTTTCCTTAAGAAAAAATAAGTGGTATTTCTGGTCACTGATTATAGAGGCAAAAAAAATGACACAGACTGGTGGTACAAAATAGGAATTATTCTTCAAAATAAAAATGAGTTTCCATATTTGGATCTTCATGTTAAGATCTCGACCCAGTGCAAGTTATATGTTACTGTTGCTAAAACTAACACAGATCTGATCACATAGGCACTTATTTATTTCTTTTATCTATATATGTTAATCTTTATTTGTTTGTTTTGTATGTTTCTCTTGTTATTTACTATATTGTCTGTTATTTTATAAAATATGTTTGTATAGTGTTTCGTACGCAGTGTACTGCTTTTTTTTGACTTGCTACAATTACGATGTAAAATGTAGTCAACAAAAGACTTGAACTTGAACCTATTTTCTCCGCCACTGGGTGCAAAAAAGACCGGTAGCAGGCATACATTACGCGGAAACAAAACGATGGCAATATATGTATGCATAATGCATTCAGGTCGGCACATTTTTCAACCCTTCTTGGTCGCCCATCTGCACCTTTCCGACAAAAGATAAATTATGTTCCAACGCTACCGTCGCGTCGTTAATCTGCACGTCATCCATCAACATCGAAACATGCATATACATACTCGTCTATCAATGTACATAGGTACTACTAGTCCAGGACTCATTAATACAATAAAAGGTTGTACAACGATCTTTATGTTCATTAAGTACGATTCATGTACATTAAGTCAATGATTATCGTGCATGGATTTATGAACGCTTGGCCATAAGTTGAATGTGTACACATTGTAGTGAGCAACAGGTCACTGTCAAAACCGATACCAAATTTAGAAATAGCCAAAGTCATCAAGACGTCTAGTGGTGGAATGTAGAACCCAATGTTGTATGTGTGCCCGTGGTAACTAGATTTTTTTAGCATGCATATGTACCAACTCAGAGAGAATGAAATCAAAACACAGAAATGTTATGATGTTGTTTTTTTCTATTATTTGTTTCTTAACATTTGTTTTGTATTTATTAATCATGAGTGCTGAGTGCTTATGGTATGGTTTTATTACTTGATTCTTGTATTTATCAAATCATGAGTGCTTTGTATTTCATATACTTTACTGGTGAAGATTGATATGTTGAAATATACGATTCAAAAATGTCTTAATAATAGTGGTAAACTGGCCCTTGTTATTGATATTGTATGATAAAGAAATGCTTATAAACATTCACAGTCTAAATGATAAATAATAATAATAATACATGGTGGGCTAGATCTCTGTTCAACGTCAGGGAGAGAAATACGGATAGGATGTGGAAAAATGTAAAATATCAGCATATATAAATAAATAAATACAACCAACCATATAAAAGATTAAATAAAGGAGATAATTGGAATAGGTCCGACCTGGTTTGTTGCCAGGCTATCGGCCTTCCGTAAATAAATATTATATGTAAATAAAGAGAAATCAGTAAGGATTTAAATAAATTCACCTAAACACCACCAAGCTGCAAGCTTCAGGACCTAATACCTAGAGTAGACGGAAATCAGAGAGCCACCCCAAATAGTATCGTCTCAAAAGCAGGATGTATAGTATACATTGTGAAACACTTTAAAAATTGTAGCCAGACCATATTAGTTAATTATACAAACTCAAAAGACGACATACCTGCAAATATTCGTGAAAAAGATTCAAAAACCCCTTTGTTGAAATTTTGGTCTCCAGCTTGTTACGTTTTTCAAAAACAATCCCCTGTCGTAATAAATAAACAAACTATGGCAACCATTACCACGACCCACTACTTTATTCAAGTGACAAAACCCAAAAGCATCACAGAACAGTATCTTTTTCTATGAACACAGAACTGTTACGGAATTGGTTGCTCTATGAAAAGTCACTCATGATCTGACAAATAACAAAATATCTGAGCAATATAGGATGTAGTAATAATCAAATAAATTACTTATCTGAACTTCATCGACTCACGTTAGAGGGCAGTTTAGCAAAGAGTTGAATATATAATGTATGTGAAAATAGAAGTATAAAGATAAGATAAAGAATGAAACACCTCCGCAAATGTAAACTAGAAGATATTAGAAAATCTTAGAACCGTTTGCCGATAAAACCTACCGATTTCAACATAATCTTGAGAAATTAAGTACTATAAATCACACTGAAAGAAGGTTTTTGATATGCTTAGAGCTATAACCACAGAAACAACAGCTGTAACATATTTAAGGTCAAATAAAATCTGGAGTTTGGTTATTTTTGACAGCCTAGTAGGCTTGAACCGTGAACCTTTATTGACCCTATTTTTGAAGTCGCAACATTGACAACACTGTACCTGCCCAATTTCTCCCACGTCAGTAGATAAGCGGTGTGATAGCTTCGTCTAGACAGACTGTCAAAAGGCATCTATTCGAGCCGAGGGCGCTCGAAGGGATTCCGAAAGGTGAATTAGGCGTGTGAGACTCATCTGTCGTGGGACGGGGACGACCATAGCATATACACGAACAAGCAGTGCAACGCACTACCATTGAATCGCTTATTTCAGAAACCCCACATGTCCCAAAATCACTATTTTGAGGAAACCTGAAAAAAAACTGTTTTAATTTGAAAATGACACGAAGATTTATAAAAATAACTACTCCAATGTTTTTCCAATACTGGTCTCGATAAATTATGATTGCATGCATATATGTATATAATATGCAGTTGATTTTACCGTGAGCTTTTTTTAATATTACATGTTTGCTTGCTCAGTGAAAAGATTCGTACGTCCCAAGTAGGGTTGCCAACCGTACTATAAATTGTAGTATTGTACTATATTTAGCGACCGTATGGGGGCGGGTTAGAATGTCTCCCATCGTATATCCTGCGTGTCGTAAAAGGCGACTAAAAGGAACACCGAAATACTGTCGGTAGTAGTAGTAGTAGTAACCTCTTCTCAACCAACAGCTTTGGGTGGACGAGTTGACAAGAGTCAGGACACCTTATTGTGCTTGGGGTGAGAAATTGTCCCTAAAGGCGGATGAACCAGTAGATACCATGTGGTCAACGGCATGAAGATGCAGAAAGCAAATGGGAAACTACTGCATTAAATGTCTCTAAGATATCCCAAAAGAAACTCGTAAAATGAGTAACGTGAGAATCAACATGTCTGTGCAGTGCAAGTAATATGTCTAACAAAATTTGATATAAACACATATTTATGTTGATCGTAGAAAACGTGTGCGTAACAAGTGCAAAAAGCACATCAATAAATTTTTTGATAAAAAAATGTTAAAAAAAAGCTAGAAGGCCTGGGTTTCGATCCAAAGACCCCAAAGACTCTGAGATCCACTATCGGACTCTCTAACCACTGGGCCATCCTTCGATTGAGGAGATCTTTTCAACGAAACATATTTGATTAGATACTTACTTACTGGAATCTGTAATCTGTATTTCAACTTCAAACATTCAAAAACATATTTATTTCGATCGTAGACTTCGTCTCGAGCTGCAAACTTCATTCATCGACTGTGTTGCAATAAATATACACTAGTTACCAGTTTAGCGGTACTTATTTTCGCGATTGGCTGGGAATCTAGAATCTAGTATCGGAGTAGGACGTCGTTGGTCAAAGGAGCATCCTTACCGCCATGGTGACGTCACACGGGTTCGAGAGCCGTCTGCGTGTTTTCGGTACTCGATTCAAAAACCCATGTTTATTTTGATATAACTTTTGAATTATTGCGAAAAAAAAAAGAAAACAAAAACAGTTGTTATAAAACTTATGTATGATCAAAAAAAATTTTTATTCAAAACCTCAATTGCACAAAGTGCAAAAAATAGCTTTATAAACAAGAAATGAATAAAAATATAAAAGTCGATTTTTTATTCTTCCTTACTAAAGCAAAACTACCATATTTTTTTGGAGCGTACTACATTTTGTATAGCTATATATAAATAAAGAGATGTTGCCAAACCTAGTTTCAAGCCTATATAAAGCAGCCTTTTCAAGGTCATGTAGAAATCATGAATAGTCGAATAGTCTGCGTCGTTTCTGTCAAGTCACGTCGGGACTGGTCCTGGAGTACAGGAGGGCTCTTGACGACATCTCAGCTAAACACAAGGTATCACTGATGTGGGTACCTGGGCACGCTGGGGTAAAGGGTAACGAAATGGCGGATCATCTGGCCAGGATGGGATCCGGCAACAGTTTTGTGGGCTCGGAACCAGCCTTAGGACTATCTGCAAACTTGATTAGGAAAACAACTGGAGAGTGGATCCAGAATCAACACTCTCTGAGATGGAACAACATCTCTGGTCATCTCCGTCAAGCTCGGGAACTATTAACAGGGCCTGCAGAGAGAATAGGACGATTTTGTCTCTCTCTGGATAGGAGTAACTTGAGATTGCTAGTAGGCCTACTAACGGGTCACAACACCTTCAGGCGTCACTTGTTCGTGATGAGGGTGGTCAACGACCCAACGTGCACGTGGTGTGGTGAAGAGGAAGAATCCTCGGCACACATCTTGTGTCGCTGTGAAACCCTGGGTTATCACAGGCAGACTATGCTGGGCTCAAGAACCTTGGAACCAATAGATATAAAACGGATAGGACCTAAGAATGTACTTGCCTTTGCCAAAAGGGCATATCTTAGGAACTAGCGCGGATAGAGGCGCAAAAGGGCCCATCGTGTGGCCTATGCACCAGCCACATTCCGTGCTGGATAGCCTCTGGTCCTTATTCATTCTGTCAAGTCGCCCTACTGGTATGTGTATATGCCGTGGCCCGAATCTCTTCTTCTGTGGGATTATCTATTAGGACGTTAATAGGATAGACGGTAGTGGGTGTGTCACCAGATATTCCTTCTCCTTTCTTCAACGTTCGATACATGATGGGCGGTTTTAGAAAAGTCATTTTTTAAAATTGATACTTCCAGTCATGCAAGGTGTGTGTGCATCAGTCACTATCTTGTCCTGTCGTCTTTGTGTTTGTATAGGCCAGGAGGTCGTTGTACTCTTACCTAGCACATACACCGGGTGGCCAAGTACCGTCATTCAGTACTCAATATCTTGTGAAAGATTTTGTTCAATTTCCTGAATAAAAAATTTTTGCAACTCAAAAATTCATGGGAATTACGACAATACAATCTTCTAGATGCAGTAGATCTAAATACTGTAATGGACTACACAATTTCTTGCACAAGATTTAGGTTAATTTGTTGAACAAGATTGGGTTCAATTTCTTTGACCACTCAAAGATCCCCGGGAAGTACATAGGCAAACTTCTAAATGCAATGGATCTAAAGACACATACAATACAATACACTAAACAATTTCTTGCGTGAGAATTAACTCAATTTCTTGCACAAGATTTGGTTTAATGCCTTAAACAAGAATTCTTTGATGACTCAAAAATCCCTGGGAAGTACATAGCAAATTTCTAGATGCAGTAGATCTAAAGACTGTAATACACTACACAATTTATTGCGCAAGAATCAACTCAATTTCTTGCACAAAGAATTCTTTGACGACTCAAAAGTCCCTGGGAAGTACATAGGCAAACTTCTAGTTGCAGTAGATCTAAAGACTGTAATGCACTACACAATTTATTGCGCAAGAATTAACTCAATTTCTTGCACAAGATTTGGTTTAATGCCTTAAACAAAAATTCTTTGACGACTCAAAAATCCCTGGGAAGTACATAGCAAACTTCTAGATGCAGTAGATCTAAAGACTGTAATACGCTACACAATTTATTGCGCAAGAATTAACTCAGTTTCTTGCACAAGATTTGGTTTAATGCCTTAAACAACAATTCTTTGACGACTCAAAAATCCCTGGGAAGTACATAGCAAACTTCTAGATGCAGTAGATCTAAAGACTGTAATACGCTACACAATTTATTGCGCAAGAATTAACTCAGTTTCTTGCACAAGATTTGGTTTAATATTTTAAACAAGAATTCTTTGGCGACTCAAACATTTCTAGGAAGTACACAGGCAAACTTTTAGATGCAGTAGATCTAAAGACTGTAATACACTACACAATTTATTGCGCAAGAATTAACTCAATTCCTTGCACAAGATTTGATTCAATGTCTTGAACAGGAATGTTTTGGCAACTCAAAAATTCCTGGGAAATACCGATGCAAACTTCTTGACGCAGTAGATCTAAAGACTGTAATGGACTACACAATTTCTTGCACAAGATTGGGTTCAGTGTCTTGAACAAGAATTCTTTGGCGACTCAAAAGTTCCTGGGAAGTATACATGCAAACTTCTAGATGCAGTAGATCTAAAGATTGTAATACACGATACAATTTCTTGCGCAAGAATTAACTCAATTTCTTGCACAAGATTGGGTTTAGTGTCTTAAACAAGAATTATTTGACGACTCAAAAGTCCCTGGGAAGCACATAGGCAAACTTCTAGATGCGGTAGATCCAAAGACTGTAATACACTAACCAAGGAAGAACTAACTCAATTTCTTGCACAAGAGTTGGTTTGATGTCTTAAAGAAGAATTTTTTGACGACTCAAAAGTCCCTGGGAAGTACCTAGGTAAACTTCTAGATGCAGTGGATCTAAAGACTAAAATGCACTAAACAATTTCTTGCGTAAGAATTAACTCAATTTCTTGCACAAGATTTGGTGTAATATCTTTAACAATAATACTTTGACGACTCAAAAGTCCCTGGGAAGTACATAGGCAACCTTCTAGACGCAGTACATCTAAAGACTGTAATGCACTGAACAATTTCTTGCGTAAGAATTAGCTCAATTTCTTGCACAAGATTTGATTCAACGTCTTGAACAGGAATGTTTTGGCAACTCGAAAATTCCTGGGAAATACCGATGCACACTTCTTGACGCAGTAAATCTAAGCACTCTTAACACACCACACAATTTCTTGCACAAGATTTAATTCGATTTCTTGCACAAACTTGATTCAATGTTTTGAACAAGACTTCTTTGGCGACTCAAAAATCCCTGGAAATCACAGAGGCAAACTTCTAGATGCAGTAGATCTAAAGATGTAATACACTACACAATATCTTGCACAAGATTTGGTTCAATATCTTAAGCAAGAATTCTTTGGCGATTCAAAAATTCCTGAGAGGTAGAGAGGCAGTTGATCTAAAGACAGTACACTACACAATTCCTTGTACAAGGTTTAGTTGAATTTCTTGCAAAATATTTGGTTCAATGTCTTGAACAACAATTTTTTGAGAACTCAAAAATCCGTGAAAAGTACCGAGGCAAACTTCTTGACGCAGTAAATCTAACGACTGAAATACACAAAAATCTCTTGGACAAGAGTTAGTTCAATTTCTTGCACAAGATTTAGTTCAATTTCGTGACAAAGATTTTTTTGGCACTCAAAAATTCCTGGGAAGTACTGAGGCAAACTTGTTGACGCAGTAAATCTAAAGACTGAAATACACTACACAATGAGTTGCTAAGCGTTCAGGTACTTTTTAGTAAGCCGGTATGTACCTCTGTCATATTTAAAAGTAACCAGATAGTATTGGTAGTATAGTGGGGCATAAAAACCAAGTGTTTTTGGTTTGAGTAGTACTCATATATTAGAAAAGGGAGGAGCACGCAGTTTATTACAATCTATTCCCTGACTCAAACCATTTCAGTTTCTTGCTTGCCACTTGCCATCATGGAGCGGTAGACGCTAGAACAACGCGTGGCATATGGCGTGGCATCATTGGCCCATATTTTTTGGAGAAAATGGGGTCACCGCTACAGTCACATCTGAACGTTACATTCATATGGTGAATACCTTTTTCATACCTGAATTGCAAAGAAGAGGTGTGGATATAAAAGATTTGCGGTTCCAGCAAGATGAGGCCACGGCACACACCGCCAGAGCATCCATGGCTGTTCTTCGCCACCTGTTTCCAAATCGTTCAATTTCGAGGTTTTGTGGCATTTCATGACCTCCTCGGTCTCCCGACTTATCAATTTGTGATTTTTTTTCTATGGGGGTAACTCAAGTCACGTGTTTAAAGGGCCAAGCCCCGTACGTTAGACGCAGAGAAGGAAGCGATTCGCCATGGAATCTCTCAAAAATCAACAGAGACATGCTGGAAACAGTGGAGTGCAAGTTTCGTGAACGGCTGGATCATATGCCAGATGTAATCTTTGCACGTAGATATTTCAAAATGGTTTATTATCAGCTATGTTCTACTACCAATAATTTTTTTTTAGAGTAAAAACTAATAATTTTATGATTATTTCAAAAACACTTGATTAATATGGCCCACCCTGTATAATTTGTAGATGCTGAAGAGTTGTAAAGAAACAAGCAAGCAGATAATGACCATACAAATCGATGCTGCGTAAATGACAAATGCAGCATGCAATATTTTACTCAGATGATTAAATACTGGTAGCCGCTATAGCAGTTTCGACAGACAGATCGCTTTCCGATTGATTTTGATCGTTCAAATAACGTAGAGCTAATTTTATGATCCGCTTGTTCATGAAGCGGTTTTGTGCGAGCAGCATCTTCATCAGTTCGTCGGGTAATCATCGTGGTCTCGCAAGAAGCTCCCCGGGCGTCGCAATTTAGAGCTATATTTTATCCCGTAACTTGCAATCATAATCATAAGACTATTAGTTTGCTCAACTCGTAAAACTTAATACCACAGTGAAGCATCAGCTCGAATTTAACTTAGAGGGAGTTTTTTATGACTAGAATAAGTAGTTATATACAGGGTGAGTTTTTAGTACCGGCTCGGTCGATAAAACCACTACTGTAGAAAATAGCGAAAAAAGTTGTATATAAAAGTTGTAGCCACGGATGTGCTTCTTGCTCAGAAAATATTTTGATTTATACAGGGTGATCCATAACTACGTGGTGATGCTAACATGCACCCTATATATTATTCCATATTCGAATTCTACTAATGATTTCCGTTCTTTAAATATGGAGCACTGTTATATTATACAGGGTATTTCAAAAGTTATGATCATTTTTATCTGCAAATCGCTGTCAAATGAACGTACTGTATATCAAAAAGTTATGAATCAAAAATCACTTTTTTACACGGATGGATCAGAAATATTCTCTGGTTTTAAAATCGGCTATAAAAAAAAAGCCCGCGACGCATATCCGTATACAGGGTGATGTAGAATGCAAAATCCAGATTTTCTCTTTTTTTTTTCAAATGTAACCTCCAATATTTTATTATACCAAATAATTGCTTCTAATATGCTTTTTCATCTTTGTATAGCGCTTGTTGTACCTACGTCCATCAGTTTCCGAGATATTTCGATTTGTCGGTAAATTTAAAATATAGCTCCTACTTGTGTACTGAAATTTATTTATTTTGAGAAACTACTATCCAATTTGTTTTTTGTTTAACGAGCAACTAAATTATAAGGGCATGATAGCATTTGATGAAGTCAAAACCCTGAATCATCGAGATAATAGAGTCAAGTATGCTGAGGAAACAATTTTGTAGGCGTGATGCATAGTTATCAAGCAGATTTATCAGGTATGCTTTTAAAAATTGACGGTTTTCATAACACGCTCAATAATTCCGTACTGTGTGAAAAACGAGCTTAAAAAATTAATTTTTCCATTGAAGGTATTTAGGAGAATCTCTGAGAAATTGCCTACTTGCCTCTAGAATATATCAACTATGAACAGCAATATCCAGAACGGAGGCACTCTAAAACTAATGCGTGTGAAAGATTGAAGAATCGTTTTATTCGGACCGTGTCGTTTAATATTTCATAGCCTACCTGATAGATCTGCTTGATAATTATGCATGACGTCTATAAAATTGTTTCCTCAGCACACTTGACCTATATTATCTCGTTAATCCACTGTTTTGGCTTGATCAAGTACTATTATGGCCTTATATTTTAGTTGTTTGTTTAGTAAAAATAAAATTTGATAGTATGTTCTCAAAATAAATAAATTTTAGTAAGCAACTAGAAGGTATATTTAAAATTTGTAGAAACATCGAAATATCTCAAAAAACTAATGAATGCAGCCATAACAAGTGCTATACAAAGATGAAAGAGCATATTAAAAGCAATTCTTTGGTAAAATAAAATATTGGGGGTTACATTTAAAAAAAGAGAGAAAATCTAGATTTTGCATTCTGCATCACCCTGTATACGAATATGCGTCTCGGACTACTTTTATAGCCAAATTTAAAACTAGATGAGATTTTTCATCCATCCGTGTAAAAAGATGATTTTTGGTTCATCACTTTTTCATATACAGTACGTTCATTTGACAGCGATTTGGATATAGAAATAGTCATAACTTTTGAAACACCCTGTATAATGTAATAATACCCTATATTGGAAGAACGGAAATCAGTAGTAGAATTTGAATATGGAATAATATATAGGGTGTCTTATTTAAAAAAATGCATGTTTGCATCACCACGTAGTTATGGATCACCCTGTATAAATCAAAATATTTTCTGAGCAAGGAGCATATCTGTGGCTACAACTTTTATAAACAACTTTTTTCGCTATCTTCTACAGTAGTGGAGTTATCGACCGAGCCGGTACTAAAAACTCACCCTGTATATATACCAGTATTTATGATTTCAACTTTCAGCGAAGATGGCTTAGAATTTGCCGTATATGGAAAACAAACGAACACCTAACACGTGTTTCAAGTTTTTTTTGGATATTGGCTTGTAAATTTCCCATAAAGACTGTGATGCATTAAACAATTTATTTTTTGTAGAACGTAGAACGCATGCGACCAGCCTAGAAATTGTACACAGAAAAAAATACTGTTACGTTTCCAATTAATTGTTAGTATTTGGGCGTTTTTCCATCACTTTAAATATATCTACAGTTGTTTCAAATCCATGTCATTGAAAGAATTCAATCCTTATATTCGAAGTAATCACAGGTACGCCAATAAATTCAAAATAATTTTATATTCGTTATAACGATATGTATAATCCTTCTAATACCAGTATTGACATATAATGCAATCAAAAAAACGTTTTGTTTTCGAAATTTACCCTATGTTTCATTTAAGCAAAGCATACAATCTATTCGATGTACAAAAATTATTACTGCAACAGCAGTTCGTGATAATTCATCTGATAAAAATTAATTTTGTTTCAATGACCCCTGTCGTTCGCTAAACTATAATCAGTATTCGGCGTGACTGATGTCCCGATTCAATGAAGTCAAGAATAAAGAACAGGGGGATTATCTCAGTGCTACTATAGCCGCGAACTCGTCAACATGGATGAAGTTGTGTTGTTTCGGTGTTAGCCGTGTTGTGTCATCTCGTGGTTTTGCGTATTGCATCAGCAATTGTGTGACTTAAATGTGTCCAGTTATATCTTAAATGGAGGACCTACTGAGAAATTGGGACTTAGAAGAGCTAACACCCACATTTGAATGTAGGTATTTAGATTAGTCAGAGAGTTATATTTCAGGTAATAATGCAACAACTGGTGCAGGCTTATGTCTAATTCTTATATCGTGCTCCTTAAAACTTCACACAAAAATACACCATTAAACATCCAAACGAATCAATCAGCTGTCCTCGCAATAAAATCTGTTGGTCAAAGGAAAAGAAAGTAGTTTAGAATCAATTCACACACACAGATTCGATTCAACGACAGGCTGCGATTGAATCATTCATTGGAATCCAATGACATCTTGTAGTTGAATCGACAATACGATATAATTCGCTACCAACTATACACTTCCCATTGGAGAAAACGTCGCTGTATTTGAGTGTAACGTCCCATTGAATCCAAGCGTAAGTCATTGACAAAACGACAGATTTTTCTGTGTGTATAGACTTAGACCATATTCTATTTTCCACTGAAATCTTGGTCAGTTTACTCTTTTGAAACACTTTAATGGTCAATTTATATTGTTCATGAAATTGAACCAAATCTTGTTCAAGAAATTGTGCAGTGTATTGCAGTCTTTAGATTTACTGTGTCAAGAAGTTTACATCGATACCTTCCAGGGATTTCTGAGTTGCCAAATAATTATTGTTCAGAAATTGAACCAAATCTTGTACAAGAAATTGTGCAATGTATTAAAGGCCTTAGATTCACTGCGTCAATAAGTTTGTCTCGGTACCTCCCATGGATTTTCTACGTCGCTAAATAATTCTTGTTCAAGAAAATGAACCAAATCTTGTAAAAAAAAATTTTGCCATGTATTACAGGCCTTAGATTTACTGCATCGGTGCATCGGTACTTGCCATGGATTTTTGCGTTGCTAAAACATTTTTGGTCAAGGAATGTAACGAAATTTCTCACAAGAAATTTTGTACTGTATTATAGTCCTAAGACCGCTGCCTTCAGTTTGAAGACAAAGTAGATGTTTCAAAAAATTCGTTTTGGACCTTAATTGTCTAAACAATTAGTATGATGACGGGCACACATCAAACCAACAAAATAACTACAAACCAGCAACTCAATTTTTACCAAAATTTTGGCACCAAAATTGAAACACTCACACACTTTTGTTGGTGTTTCCACCAACTTTTTATTTTCTTGTCTTCGGTCTGAAAATACCAAAGTGCTGAGGATTGGTCTGCATTTTTTAAAACTCTGTTGGTGTGATGTGGAGACTAGAAAAAAATAAATCAATTCGGGGTTCAGCTTTTCTAACTGCTGTGTGTACCTAAAAGAAAATGTCTGTTAAAAAAATAAAGTACAGTGTTAAAAATACGTGCAAATTTATTGTACTTTATAGAGAAACTAGGTTGTTATGGGATGCCAATCGCTAAAGAAACACAGACGCCTTAAAGGAAATAGAAATATTTTATGATGCTTCTTTCAAGAGCTGATAATTTGTATTTTATTTTTAATGTGAGTACTGGCCATTCTTATAATGTTTTCAAAGCGATAAGCACATGTTTATTGTCAGTAAACATAAAATCCAATCGCCTATAAATAAAGTTGTTAGCTTCAAACCGCAAAAATGGCAAATGGCATTTGGTTGGCTAGTGACGAGTGTAATAGGCATAAACTTCTAAGCTTTCTTTGAATACATACTTAGCATGTTTACTGTGAATTACCTATTAACGTAATGTATGGCGTTAAAGGAAGACGCGGACAACACTGGTTGTCTCTCGTTTCTAGTTTTCTTATATTATATAGACAGTTGCCAGGGAGAAGTAATCTCAATCTCATTCAGCAATGTTTTGAGGCAAGTTTTTTCCATAAGAGCCGTCCTATAAAACTGACGTATTTAAATTAAAAGCTTTTATTTAACTTGCAATGTATGTACGCTTGTACGGGTGGAATCCTGCAACTCAATTTTGAAGCAGATATCTTTAACCGAATGAGCTGAAATTTTGTATACACGTTTAGTTTGGATGACAATGCACGATAAGTTATATGACGTCGTTCTAAATCCAATGGAGGAATAGTTATTTAACCCTTAACCGGTAACGTGCAAGTTCGGGGCATAGTTGGTAACGTGCAGTCTGTGAGACTGTAACCTCTTTGAAGCTTAAAAAATCAAATTCTCCTATTTATTTTTTTGAAAAAATGCATGAAGATTTGTTGGATATATATCCTTTAATAATAATTTTGTATAAAGTAGCAGAACATGTGATGTAAAGAAAAAAAATTATGATAATTATTAACTAGAACACACGCACAAATTTGTAGGACCAAGATAATAAAAAAAAATTTGACCACACTCAAATCTATATATTTTGTGATTGATAACAAGTAAAGAAGTAAAGCAATACACCTATAAAAATATTTTGGTAAAAAATGACGGACCTGCCATGACTACCAGTTGAGAAAAATTATAACGCAAACCGTAACGTTCCGTCTCGCAGACTGAACCAAACTAACAACTAAGCACATCTGGAATGTTGTTTATGCAAACTTATTGATAAACAGGATATAAAAGGGATACCAATGGCTGGTAGATTAGATGAGGTCATTTACCAGAAATGCGGTAAGGTTTTGTTGTAGGGTCGAATTTAAGATTGCTTGCAGTCTCACAGACGGCACGTTACCAGTTAAGGGTTAATGCATTTCTACAATATGGGTATCCATATTGATCTGAGAACGCCCAGTAGATGCTAAGGGGAATGACAATCTAATAAAAAGAATGTCATAACTGACAATAGACATAATGGATCCACTGATGTCATTTTTAGTCAAACGATGGATTTTGTTGTGAGAGTTTGGGGAAAATACTATTCAAAGCCGGCAAGTTGTTTTATCACTGCATGAACCTGGCGACCTGAGAGAAGAGAGTTTTTGCATTTGGCGCTCAACTAGAGGCTTGCGGTGTGAGCAAGAATCTGGCAGCAGACATAGGAGATTCTGTATCGAATTGTACGAGTTCCTTTATACAACCTACGCAGTGGTCATCACCAGGTTGTATCGACGACGGTGACGACATCGACATGAGGTTAGGGGGTAGCTAACGAACCGCTGGTGCACCGAGCAACCACGAAGGGTAGACCGGACAGCCGGTGTGTATGACTGTGACAGCGACGTAAGTGGTAAAGAAGATCCGCGGTAAGGATTTTCCAATAAGTTGGAAAGGAACATCTGGGGTGCTGGACTGACTTTGGGAAAATAATAAGGATAAAATCGTGTTGTTAGTGGACTCTTATCAACAAGACAGTTTTAAGGTTATGTTTAGAGTAGGTCTATATTTTTAGTTTAGTTTAAGGTTTTGATGATGTGTAATAAAAGGAAATCTACGAAAATGAGTGGATATCAGGAGTAACTGTCATTCAAATGATGGCAAATTATATGTATTTTTAGATATAATACGATGATGTGTTTTGTTGTAAGAGCACTGCATGAACCTTGTTTACGACCTGAGAGAAGAGAGTCTTTGCACAGTGAAAGGGCGTGTTGAAAGTGACTCGAAAAATAATATGACATCATTCTAAATCAACTATGGTGGACCATCCAAGATGGCGAAATAGTTCTTTTGGCTAGACTTCGTTTTAGCGGAAACCGATTTGAAGCTTGAGAGTAGTGTCAATCGACTCGGTTTGGCGTCCTGAGTAAAACGAGACCACTCCTAGACCGAGGAAACGCTCCTGTGAAAAACTACAGCATTTTAAAGTTTCAGTACCTAACCTAACTTAACCCGACGGGTCAAGTTGTTGAGGTCAAAATAGGTTAAATGGGGTTTAAAGGACTGTTAATTGACTCGGTTTGACGCCTCGAGTGGGATTAGACCATACCCAGCCTAAGAAAACGGCCCGATAAAAATCTATGCCTCTTTGAAATTTCAAACCTAACCTAAAAACGACTTCGAGATTTCTATATTTTTGCCATGAAATCTATGATCAATTCGAAAGTACTTGACGAGTAGGGTACAATGACACCAGAAGCAACACTAAGAAATGGAAAATAAAAAAGTTATGATACTTTGAATTCTTAATGTTCCTAGAAATAAGGTAGGTTTAAGTTGGATTAGGTTTGTTCACTTGTATAGGCGGGGGGGCCTAGGGGGGCTGTCCCCCCCAGACGTTACTAATTTTGTAGATTTTGAATACTCCATGTAATATACTCCCAGGAGTCCCAGGTAAGTAGGGTAGGTCACCTGTTCAGTTTTTTCAGTATGCTGGAATAGGCCCCAGGCGCAGACCCTCGAAGACCTTTTTTGGCTTAACTTCCTAAACTGAGAATCAAAATAAACGCTTTTTCAGTCTACCAGTTGATACAGTTCGAGTCAGGACATCAAACCGAGTTGATTAACACCCTTTTTTAGCCCGACCGTATTAGTTAGGTTATATCAGGTAAGATATTGAAATTTCCAAGTTTTAAAGTGGCGTAGATTTTCACTGCAATGTTTCTTCACTTTGGAAGTGGTCAAGTTCGAGTCACGACGTCCAACCACGTCGATTAACACTCATTTTGAGCTCGACAACTAAACTTTTCTGGATAAGTTAGGTTAGGTAACGAAACTTCAAAATGCCGTAGCTCTTCACCAGAACGTTTTCTCGGTCTGGGAGTGGTCTCGTTCGATTCAGGACGTCAAACCACGTCGTTTGACACCACTCTCGACCCCCATTTCGGTTTCCGCTAAAACGAAGTCTTACCGTTCTTTTTAATGCACTTCTACAATATGGGTATCAAATAAAAGGGCTTGCCAAGAATAAATAAAAATTTTGTTTGATATAAATGCAAGTTAATAACTAAAAAGTAAAAAATAAAATAAAACAAAAAACTTAAAAAAAAAGCTTTTATTTAAAGGTTCTAAAAAAAAAGAAAATAAAATGTTCCTTTAGAGTGTTAACTATCAACTTATAGCCTCAGTATACACAATTTATATGATCATAAAAGCTTGTCGCGCGATATACTTGTGTAAATTAACTAGTACCTATTCAATTGACTAACTTGGTGTGCTAAATTTAAGTGTGTTAAAATTTCAGTTTAATTGAATTCCTATGGGTACTTGCGCAAACCTCGCGACAAGCCTTTATGATCATATAAGTTGTGTATAATGAGACTATAAGTTGATAGTTAACACTCTAAAGGAACATTTTATTTGCTTCTTTTTATAACCTTTAAATAAAAGCTTTTTTTAAGTTTTTTTGTTTTATTTTATTAATTCCTATCATTCTACAGTACCCATTCCAACAGTAGTTTCCTGCATTGTACGTTCTTCCTTATTTTACATGTTTGGGTCAGCTCTCTCAACTCGTAGAGGCTGCTTCACAAAAACAAAAAAATTAAGTCAAGTGGATTGACTCAGTACTTCCCACACATTACTGTGATACCAGTTTATTATTTTCCCGTATAGCATGAAGCTTTAGTCTGAGATCCCTTTGCAACCAAATCATCGGCAGCCCTCCCTCTAAAATTGTCTTATGCCTTATGTGTTTCCTTCACATGTCAATGGACAACCTATTATCAATACTACAGATTTTCCAGTTTTACAACCCCCCACCCCCCCAAACACCCCAATTTCATCCCCACGCAAAAAAAGGTAGAAAATGATGAGGAATCTCTAAAACGCTTAAAAACGAACACAATATAGAACGATCTAAAGCAATACTCGTATGTTTAGACCATAAAAAATCCCAAGTCCTTTGGTTTGTGGAATAGGTAAGGCAATGTTTGGATGCACCTAAAAAAGTTATTTATGTCACTAGGTCTTCCTTCACTGGTCAGTGGACAGTCTATTAGGAAAGCAACAAATTTTTCAATTTTACAACCCCCCACCCCCCAACCACCCCAATTTAACCCCCACCCAAAAAAAAAAGGAGAAAATGATCAGGAACCCCTAAAACGCCTAAAAACGAAGTTTGGGCAATATTAAGATTTTTTGTTTTTTGCTAATTACTCCGCCGCCCATGCCCCGATTTTCAAAATTATAGGAACATTACATACTACGACCCCACAGCATATCGCTGCCCAAATTTCATCAAAATCCATGCAGCGGTTGCGGAGATTATGTGGCTAGAAAAACGCGTACAGACAGACCGACGGAGATGAATGACGTGGATTTTCGTTAGTACACATCATAAAACGCCCAAAAAGTGTATTATCTCGAAATCGAAAATTTTCACGATCACAATACTCCCCCCACCTATCGGCGTGGGAAGTAAAATTTACAGAAATGTAACCGACATCTGATATTAATAGACCTGAAGACTGAAGATCGTTTAGATTAAAATAGAAACTTAGTGAAGAAAAATGATAGTTTCAATCGTTGACAGAAACCCATGAAAGACAACCATAATCTATAGTCGCAGTCACTAGAATAAATCTATTGATGAAACT
Source organism: Callosobruchus maculatus (assembly GCA_951848785.1). Taxonomy (NCBI): domain Eukaryota; kingdom Metazoa; phylum Arthropoda; class Insecta; order Coleoptera; family Chrysomelidae; genus Callosobruchus; species Callosobruchus maculatus. The sequence continues at coordinate 52,165 of CATOUR010000223.1, forward strand.
ATAATTGCTACGATTTTATGTGTGGTTGGGAATACTCTGTATTGTTATGTCTGTGTGCGTATTTTTTTGGGTGCAAGGACCCCATTCTGGCAACACCGCCAGCCACACTGGGTGCCCCAGGTAATGATTACATAAGAAACAGGTTGGATTGTCGGAGGCCCATTGTGTCTTCTATTTTGTGGTTGGCAAAAGGCGTCGCTTTCTTTATGTCAACGATAAAACCGGTGCTCCTTTTGAAGACCTTTTTCAAGGGGTATTATAACGTAATGATCCAGGGGTATTTTAGGGCAGCTCATTCAAATTTACCTGTGGCTGTTTTGAGACCATCAATTTGTCCTCTTTGCGGTTGGGAGTCAAAAGCTTTCTTCAAAAGTAGGTCATTTTCATGTATTGTTAGTTAAATACACCGTTTGTGGTGCTTTGGTAAAGTAGCTTTCTTTTTTGAGGGGCCGAAGTGGCGTGAAAATAGTCGTTTGAATTGATCGAAGTTCAAGGAAAACTTTAATATTGTTTTTTCTCTATCATATTCGTTCCATTTTATAGAGGCTTCCTAATATTGTATTTATATGACAAAATTTATTGCCAACATTGTAATTAACGCCCTCAAATTATTCAGAACACGAAGTTTTATCCTGATAGGAAGTCAAATGAAGGTTTTCGATTTTTTTGGATGAAATTTTAAGATATTATGATCCCAAAATTTTTGATTTTGTCAAATGAGACCGCAACTGAAAACAGTAGCAGGATTTTTAATAAACGTCTTCAAATTATTCAGAACACGGGGTTTTATACCGATAGAAAGTCAAATAAAAGGTTTTTGATTTTTTTGGATGAACCTTGAAGATCTTGGGATCCGAAAATTTTTAATTTTGATAATCGAGACTGAAACTCAAAACAGCGGCCAGATCTGAAATTCGCACCCTCAAATTATTCAGAACACGAGATTATATTCTGATCGAAAGTCAAATGAAGATTTTCGATTTTTTGGATGAACCTTGAAGAGCTTGGGATCCGAAAATTTCTAATTTTGTCAAACGAGACTGAAACTGAAGATTGCGGTCGGATTTGTAATTAGCACCCTCAAGTTACACAGAACACGAGTTTTTATCCTGATCAAAAGTCAAATGAAGATTTTCGAATTTTTGGATGAACCTTGAAGATATTGGGATCCGAAAATTTCTAATTTTGTCAAACGAGACTGAAACTGAAAACTGCGGTGGGATTTGTAATTAGCGCCCTCAAATTATCCAGAACACGAGGTTTTATCCTGATCAAAAGTCAAATGAAAATTTTCGAATTTTTGGATGAACCTTGAAGATCTTGGGATCCGAAAATTTCTAATTTTGTCTAACGAGACTGAAACTGAAAACTGCGGTGGGATTTGTAATTAGCGCCCTCAAATTATCCAGAACACGAGGCTTTATCCTGATCAAAAGTCAAATGAAGATTTTCGAATTTTTGGATGAACCTTGAAGATATTGGGATCCGAAAATTTCTAATTTTGTCAAACGAGACTGAAACTGAAAACTGCGGTGGGATTTGTAATTAGCGCCCTCAAATTATCCAGAACACGAGGTTTTATCCTGATCAAAAGTCAAATGAAGATTTTCGAATTTTTGGATGAACCTTTGAAGATCTTGGGATCCGAAAATTTCTAATTTTGTCAAACGAGACTGAAACTGAAAACTGCGGTGGGATTTGTAATTAGCGCCCTCAAATTATCCAGAACACGAGGTTTTATCCTGATCAAAAGTCAAATGAAGATTTTCGAATTTTTGGATGAACCTTGAAGATATTGGGATCCGAAAATTTCTAATTTTGTCAAACGAGACTGAAACTGAAAACTGCGGTGGGATTTGTAATTAGCGCCCTCAAATTATCCAGAACACGAGGTTTTATCCTGATCAAAAGTCAAATGAAGATTTTCGAATTTTTGGATGAACCTTGAAGATCTTGGGATCCGAAAATTTCTAATTTTGTCAAACGAGACTGAAACTGAAAACTGCGGTGGGATTTGTAATTAGCGCCCTCAAATTATCCAGAACACGAGGTTTTATCCTGATCAAAAGTCAAATGAAGATTTTCGAATTTTTGGATGAACCTTGAAGATCTTGGGGTCCGAAAATTTCTAATTTTGTCAAACGAGACTGAAACTGAAAACTGCGGTCGGATTTGTAATTAACGCCCTCAGATTATACAGAACACGAGGTTTTATCCTGATCAAAAGTCAAATGAAGATTTTCGAATTTTTGGATGAACCTTGACGTTCTTGGGATACGAAAATTTCTATTTTTGTCAAACGAGACTGAAACTGAAAACTGCGGTCGGATTTGTAATAAACGCCCTCAAATTATCCGGAACACGAGGTTTTATCCTGATCGAAGGCCAAATGAAGATTTTCGATTTTTTGGATGAACCTTGAAGATCTTGGGATCCGAAAATTTCAAATTTTGTCAAACGAGGCTGAAACTGAAAACTGCAGTCGGATTTGTAATTAACGCCCTCAAATTATCCGGAACACGAGGTTTTATCCTGATCGAAGGCCAAATGAAGATTTTCAATTTTTTGGATGAACCTTGAAGATCTTGGGAACCGAAAATTTCAAATTTTGTCAAACGAGACTGAAACTGAAAACTGCGGTCGGATTTGTAATTAGCGCCCTCAAATTATCCAGAACACGAGGTTTTATCCTGATCGAAAGTCAAATGAAGATTTTCGATTTTTTGGATGAACCTTGAAGATCTTGGGATCCGAAAATTTCTAATTTTATCAAACGACACTGGAACTGAAAACTGCGGTCGGATTTGTAATTAGCGCCCTCAAATTATCCAGAACACGAGGTTTTGTCCTGATCGAAAGTCAAATGAAGATTTTCGATTTTTTGGATGAACCTTGAAGATCTTGGGATCCGAAGATTTCTAATTTTGTCAAACGAGACTGAAACTGAAAACTGCGGTCGGATTTGTAATTAGCGCCCTCAAATTATCCAGAACACAAGGTTTTATCCCGATCGAAAGTCAAATGAAGATTTTCGATTTTTTGGATGAACCTTGAAGATCTTGGGATCCGAAAATTTCTAATTTTGTCGAACTTGACTGAAACTGAAAACTGCGGTCGGATTTGTAATTAGCGCCCTCAAGTTATCCAGAACACGAGGTTTTATCCTGATCGAAAGTCAAATGAAGATTTTCGATTTTTTGGATGAACATTGAAGATCTTGGGAACCGAAAATTTCAAATTTTTTCAAACGAGACTGAAACTGAAAACTGCGGTCGGATTTGTAATTAGCGCCCTCAAATTATCCAGAACACGAGGTTTTATCCTGATCGAAAGTCAAATGAAGATTTTCGATTTTTTGGATGAACCTTGAAGATCTTGGGATCCGAAAATTTCTAATTTTGTCAAACGGGACTGAAACTGAAAACTGCGGTCGGATTTGTATTTAGCGCCCTCAAATTATCCAGAACACAAGGTTTTGTCCTTATCGAAAGTCAAATGAAAATTTTCGATTTTTTGGATGAACCTTGAGACCTTGGGATCCGAAAATTTCTATTTTTGTCAAACGAGACTGAAACTGAAAACTGCAGTCGGATTTGTAATTAGCGCCCACAGAACACGAGGTTTTATCTTGATCGAAAGTCAGATGAAGATTTTCGATTTTTTGGATGAACCTTGAAAATCTTGGGATCCGAAAATTTCTAATTTTGTCAAAGGGGACTGAAACTGAAAACTGCGATTGGATTTATAATTAGCGCCCTCAAATTATCCAGAACACGAGGTTTTATCCTGATCGAAAGTCAAATGAAGATTTTCGATTTTTTGGATGAACCTTGAAGATCTTGGGATCCGAAAATTTCTATTTTTGTCAAACGAGACTGAAACTAAAAACTGCAGTCGGATTTGTAATTAGCGCCCTCAAATTATATAGAACACGAGGTTTTATCCTGATCGAAAGTCAAATGAAGATTTTCGATTTTTTGGATGAACCTTGAGAATCTTGGGATCCGAAAATTTCTAATTTTGTCAAACGGGACTGAAACTGAAAACTGCGACTGGATTTATAATTAGCGCCCTCAAATTATCCAGAACACGAGGTTTTATCCTGATCGAAAGTCAAATGAAGATTTTCGATTTTTTGGGCAAACCTTGAAGATCTTGGGATCCGAAAATTTCTATTTTTGGCAAACGAGACAGAAACTGAAAACTGCGGTTGGATTTGTAATTAGCGCCCTCAAATTATACAGAACACGAGGTTTTATCCGGATCGAAAGTCAAATGAAGATTTTCGATTTTTTGGATGAACCTTGAAAATCTTGGTATCCAAAAATCTCTAATTTCGTCAAACGGGACTGAAACTGAAAACTGCGGTCGGATTTGTAATTAGCGCCCTCAAATTATCCAGAACACGAGGTTTTATCCTGATCGAAAGTCAAATGAAGATTTTCGATTTTTTGGATGAGCCTTGAAGATCTTGGGATCCGAAAATTTCTGATTTTGTCAAACGCGACTGAAACTCAAAACAGCTACTAGATTTGTAATTATTATCATCAAAGTATTCAGAAGACGAGGTTATATTCTGGTAGAAAGTTAAAAAAGGGTTTTCGATTTTTTGGATGAACCTTGAAGATCTTGGGATCCGAAAATTTCTAATTCTGTCAAACGAGACTGAAACTGAAAACTGCGGTCGGATTTGTAATGAGCGCCCTCAAATTATCCAGAACACGAGGTTTTATCCTGATCGACAGTCAAATGAAGATTTTCGATTTTTTGGATGAGCCTTGAAGATCTTGGGATCCGAAAATTTCTGATTTTGTCAAACGCGACTGAAACTCAAAACAGCTACTAGATTTGTAGTTATTATCATCAAAGTATTCAGAAGACGAGGTTTTATTCTGGTAGAAAGTTAAAAAAGGGTTTTCGATTTTTTGGATGAACCTTGAAGATCTTGGGATCCGAAAATTTCTAATTCTGTCAAACGAGACTGAAACTGAAAACTGCGGTCGGATTTGTAATGAGCGCCCTCAAATTATCCAGAACACGAGGTTTTATCCTGATCGACAGTCAAATGAAGATTTTCGATTTTTTGGATGAGCCTTGAAGATCTTGGGATCCGAAAATTTCTGATTTTGTCAAACGCGACTGAAACTCAAAACAGCTACTAGATTTGTAATTATTATCATCAAAGTATTCAGAAGACGAGGTTTTATTCTGGTAGAAAGTTAAAAAAGGGTTTTCGATTTTTTGGATGAACCTTGAAGATCTTGGGATCCGAAAATTTCTAATTCTGTCAAACGAGACTGAAACTGAAAACTGCGGTCGGATTTGTAATGAGCGCCCTCAAATTATCCAGAACACGAGGTTTTATCCTGATCGACAGTCAAATGAAGATTTTCGATTTTTTGGATGAGCCTTGAAGATCTTGGGATCCGAAAATTTCTGATTTTGTCAAACGCGACTGAAACTCAAAACAGCTACTAGATTTGTAATTATTATCATCAAAGTATTCAGAAGACGAGGTTTTATTCTGGTAGAAAGTTAAAAAAGGGTTTTCGATTTTTTGGATGAACCTTGAAGATCTTGGGATCCGAAAATTTTTTCAAATGAGACTGAAATTGAAAACAGCTACCGGATTTGTAATCAGCGCACTCAGATTATCTATAACACGAGGTTTTATCCTGATAGAAAGTCAAATAAAGGTTTTCGATTTTTCTGAACAAACCTTGAAAATCTTTGGCAATACACATCCAATGATTCTTCTGATAATGAGTTTTTTGCTTGCAAAAATAAAAAAATATTGGTAGGATGATTGAGTTTTTGCTGATTACTGTTGCACCATTGCATCGGTTTTCAAAAATTTAATAGATAGTATTACCTACATGACAGTCGTTATACGTTGAGAAACAGCTTGCAGCGCCTACTATGCCCCCGAACGTATGTATATACGTGTCCCATTAGTTAATATCTGCACACATGCCACTGCAAACCGTTGCGGAATAAACTTTGAGCAATTACAGACAATATTTATGCTGTGTAGTGAGTCATGGAGGCGAAAATAGCAAACACCACAGATAGTTTCGGAATGAGGGGACAGGAACGTAATCAGTATTTCAAGCTGTGCTAGAAAAACATTTTTTTAATAAGGAACAGTTCTTGCTAATGTAAAAGATGGACAACGAAAACATATTTTGAATTGAATTTTGAAATTTTGAAAAATGTGTTGTGACAATTAAAGCGCTGATTGGGGATGAACCACCAACCAGCATATTGCCTATAGCAACCAGCAGCTCAATTGGTTTGCATGAAACAAGGGTCTGTGGGTGCGTGCGTGTGTGCGTGGGTCTAGCTAGCCGCCAAGAAATGAAAACAGGACAACAATGGTTTAGTAAAGATTTATTTCAGTATATATGAATGCAGTACATTTGTATTCTATCTATTTTTTTTTTTAAACAAGAACTTAGCTTCGGAGGGAAATCCAGGGAGTAGTTCTCGTGGTGCCCTTTCGAAGAGAAGGTGGTGCTGTAAAGAAGGTGTTACATGCTGCTGGTGGCACCCCAAAGAAAGGTGATGCCCCGGAGAAGTGGTAGTGTTCACATGGTGGCACCCCAAAGAAGGCTGGCTTCCTTCAAAAGGAGTTCTGGTGGTGTCGCCCCAAAGAAGTGTTCATGGAAGTCCAAAGAAGTGCAGAGCCACTCCAAAGAAGTGTTCATGGGACCTCAAAGAGGTACAGAGCCCCTCCAAAGAAGTGTTCATGGAACCCCAAAGAAGTGCAGAGCCCCTCCAAAGAAGTGTGGTTTTATGGTGGCACCCCGAAAAAGGGTGGTTTTCCTCGGTTAAGACATATTGCACACACACAAAAGATTGTCTTAGAGAGACATAACTATAAGTATTAACTGTCAAAGATTAAAAAGAGCGAGTGATGTATTGCCACCTATTTTTATAGAGGTTAATGTCGGTAGTGAGAGAGGGGGCATACTCCCCACTCATTAGGTATGCGCAAATTGTGTAATATAATAATATTTCCAGCTAAAAGAAATAGAGATGGGAAAAGGTAGAGGTGAGAAGTAAAACAGTTATAAAAATGGGACTAGTATAATGAGGAAGTAGTTGCTAAAAATGGAAGTTTTAAACTATTTATATATGGTAGCCAACTAAATAATATAAAAATAATTTTGAAAACGGGTGAACCGTTACAGTGTGCCATTTAAAAAATAAAATTAATTGCTACTACAAAGCAAATCTCTCAACCTTGAGGAATGTTTTGAGTACCATAAATTATTTATTTTATGCAACCAGGTGCTCAAATTGAACTCGTGGTCTCCTAAATTGAACCTGTCCTCAGATCTTGATAAAGCAGGGATGATACTTCCAGGAAAACAAATTAAACTGAGCTAAAGTCTGTTGAAGAAAAGTAGGTAAATATCGAAACATATTTTTTTTCTACACACATAAAATAATTTCTTAGGTGGAGCACAGATGCTTTAATCCAAGTATACCATAACTTCCTATACGCGCAAAGTTATGCTAACCTTAAAGTGAGAATACGATATCTTTGACCATATAAGGGTTACATTGAGAAAATATCTTCAATGCAAAACTGGGAAATTCTTGATAGTAAGAATACCAAAATCCTAAGTCAAGCATATGGTAATTTTGACCGAAGTATTTCAAAATCTTGACTGAAGGATTCCATAATCTTAACTGGGAGCATTTCATAAACTTGACGCAAGTAGCTCAACTTTATTCTAAAATTGTCATATTCTTGGATGAGGAATCTAGTAGTATTAATGTGAGCATTCAAACCCTTCTATGAGCATGTAGACATTTTTCTGGAGAAATAGTTCTGCAAAATTTCTTAAATCACATTTAATATACTTAGTACTTATCTAGGAACACCTGAGTCAGGTCTTCGCATCCCAATTTTTTTAATAGCTCATTCATGGTTGGATAGATCCAGTGATAAGGAAGCTGATGGGAACTGGGTCGCGACTCAAATGGCGGTGGACCAGCACTACCGGCAGATTCGATGACTGATGGTTGACGGTGGTATCACGGGTATCACGTGGCAATGGCAATATATTTAACAGTTTGACTAGATACTATTATATGCTATTATGCAGGATCCAGGATGCAGGTATTACGCTACGGTGCTAAAGACGGCGGCGAAGGCGACAATCCGAAAACCGATAATGGCGGCGCGGACGCGGACGGGCAACAGGCTGTTGAGTAGAGAGGGTGAAGAGGTTAGAGTTGACCCGTGACACGCTGCGCGCCTGCGCATTCCGACGTTGGTAGACGTCAAATAAATGATTTACTTGATACAAATATAGGGTGTGCTTGTAAAACAGCGTTCATTTTCAAACCAAGTTTATCATATTGTAAATGTAGGTTCGCATTTCCAAGCTGTCTATATTCTTGATAGAAGTAAACTGGACACCGCTGGAAAAAATGATAATCTTTATATAAAATTATGAAATATTTGTTATTAAATTATTATAGCCTTGGTTGCAAAGAAAATTATATTTTCTTTCGGAGCATGTTTCTTTAAAATAAGTATATAAATCAAAAATATATTACTCTTGATCACGAAATTTCAGGTTCAGGAGCGTTAGAAATTTAGAATGGGCTGAATTGAACCGAGGTTCAATTAGAGGTTTCTTAAGTTGTTCAATATGAGCTCCAAAATCAAGATCAACCCAATATTTAACTAATGTTTTGAAAACGCTATTGTTAGGCAGCGCTATAAAACACTGCTATCTAATAAACAAATTTATGAAATTGAAAGAACGAGCCTACATTGTTTCAGTTAGATTTGAAGCCTTCGCCAAGTTCATAAAATATTACATTGCGAGTGGTTGAAATCTTCAACACTTCACAGATCTGTATTACGTTGTCCTAATCTACATATCAACTGAGTTGCAAGAAGGCCCAAAGGTGTGGTATCGAATACCTGATTGGTATTGAAAGTTTTACGGAAAGTAACAACAACAGCAAAAGTTCCATTTGGGAGACAGTTCAAAATGGGCAACCTCACCATATATCGGGATAGAGCCGAAAAAATAAGGCATGTAACAGCTATTATTTGCCGTAAAACCAAGTGGGCTAGTTTTACGTTTTTCATAGTGGTGTTTTTGGTAGATTGGGTTGAAAGAAGAAAGTTCTTAAAAGTCTCAACCATTACCGGCAATATGGTCTTCACATCAAAATATTACCCTTTTTATACTTCTTCCATTAAAACACATTCACCCATATAATATAATCGCTCAAAATACGGCCCTGCACGAGAAGTTGTAACACTGTCTACATATGTGTATGCTTCATTAAAATAACTGGCAGATAAATATCTCACTGGATGCAATACAAAGTCTCTTTTATTTATGGTTTACGACAAGCGACAATTTAAGACCATCAGAGAAATTGTACCATGCGTATGTATGGTTTTCGAAGAAATAGGGTACTTGCAGAAAAAAATATTATGTCGTTTACGCGTTCCTTAGAGCCTAGTAAACATGACAAAATCACTTGTTTGGTTTTTTGGAATCGGCTGTGAGAGATATTCCAAAAATTATTTCAAATGCCGGTAAATGCCGCGCAAACAACCTCTGACGTCACTGGTATCCTATAGTGATGATATGTAAAGTATTGATATTCGATATCGATAGCCAGTGCTAACCTAACACTTTGACATTGATCATTATAACCACAAAACACAATCACACACAAAAGTACAAAATCAAAAGAATAAAAGTTAGGCTAGATTACTAATTCACTTTGTAGAGATGGGCTTGAATTAGATTCTATCCTTGGATTCATTCATAATGGGATGCGCTGAAATAAAATGATGGCTTCGATTAGTTGCGAATCTCGGTCACAAACAGGATGAACTGTGATATCTATCAGATATAAACATGTATTGCAACGAAAATGCTAGTGGGTTAATTGCCTGTTTCAAATACACAAAGTATTCCAGATGAATAATCACCACTTTTATTTAAACTTGCGACGATCGTTTCGACACACGGTGTCTTTTTCAAACAATGGCTCTAAACTTACAATACTAGGCTATTTATATAAAATATACATGCTTGATGGTATAACTATTATGGCTAATCGTTTGTTCTCCGAAAACCATGGGACAGATTTAGTAGGGGTGAATTATTTAAATCCGTTTGGTCGTTAAGTAGGTTACCTGAACATTTGAGCTTGTTAATTTCTAATGCTTCTAAAAAATTTAATTTGCGTCCTTTTTGTTCTACGTGTAATATTTGAAAATCTTCGTTAAAATGATGGTTTTCGGAGATCAAATGATTGGCGTAATTTGAATTACAAAGTTCGTTAACAAATGATTTCTTGTGTTCATTGATGCGGTTCTTGAAAGCTCTCCCACTTTGTCCAATATATACTTTAGGACAATCCACACATTTTAATTTGTAAACACCAGACTTTTCGTTTTTATTTGATTTCGTTTTGTTGTTTTTAATTAAGTTGCCTAGTGTCTCTTTGCATCTGAATGATATATTGCGGTCCAATTTCTTGAGTTTAAGAGCAATGTCTTCCGATAGCTGTCCTGTGTATGTAATTGAGTTATATGCTTTATTAGATAGATTGTCGGTGATCTTAGGGTAAACTAAATTAACCCCTTTTTTGAATTGCTTCTTGCTTACTATAGAATCAATTAGAGAAGGGTTATAACCGTTGTTGGAGGCAATTTGTTTTATTATATTTAGTTCTTTATTATAATTTTCGTCATTGATGGGCACGTTAATTAGTCTATTGACATAACTGTGATATGCTGCAATTTTATGTGAGTATGGGTGGTTGGAACTGCTGTGTATTGTGGTATCTGTGTGTGAGGGTTTATGATAAATTGAATATGTATGTTTGTTTTGTTGTAATTTAATTGTTAAATCTAAGAAGTTAATGGCATGATCTATTTCTTTTTCAAGTGTAAATTTGATTGCAGGATGTAATTTGTTAATTTCGTTCAGGAGATTATGTAGTTGTCTTTCAGTTCCGGTAAAACAGATTATTATGTCGTCTACATAAGGATACCAGTATATACATTTATTGAAATATGGTAATAGTTGAATCTTTTGTTCAAGGCTGTCCATAAACATTCAAATTCATGTTTTTTGTTTCCTACTGCTTTTTGATATGGTTTTCTTTACGCTATGTATACTCCCGAGACGATTTCAGGACCTCTGCAAGTACCCTATTATTCTTAGGTAAAATAGTCAAGATATGAAAACAATTAGATTAGCTAGTGAAACGATAGCTAAAAACCATCTTCCTCATTAGGTTGCAACCTAGCAGGCCGTGAAATATAAACAAAAACCTGCTCAGATGGACGAAATAAACTAAATAAAGAGACAAGACTATAAAAATTACTTAAAAATCAACGCTAACCGGAAACAACAGCGATAACGTATCTAAGGTCAAAGAGAAGCTGGATAACGACAGAAATGGGTGATTTTCAGAAAATCAAAAATTTTCGGACACCAAGACCTTCTCAATGTTCATCCCAAAAATCGAAAACTTTTGACTTTCTATCAGGATAAAACTTCGTGTTTTTAATAATTTGAAGGCGCTTATTACAAATTTGACTGCTGTTTTGAGTTTCTGTTTCAGTGAATAATATGATATATAATATACTAATTACATATCAGGCTACTATTTTGAGTTTCAGTCTCGTTTGACAAAATTAAAAATTTTCGGATCCCAAGAAATTTGAGGTTCATCAAAAAAATCGAAAACCTTCATTTGACTTTCTATCAGAATAAAACCCCGTGTTCTAAATAATTTTAGGATGCTAATAACAAATCAGGCTACTATTTTGAGTTTTAGTCTCCTTTGACAAAATAAAAAATTTTCGGATCCCAAGAAATTTGAGGTTCATCAAAAAAATCGAAATCCTTTATTTGACTTTCTATCAGGATAAAACCCCGTGTTCAAAATAATTTGAGGATGCTAATAACAAATCAGGCTACTATTTTGAGTTTTAGTCTCCTTTGACAAAATTAAAAATTTTCGGATCCCAAGAAATTTGAGGTTCATCAAAAAAATCGCAAGCTTTTACTTGACTTTCTATCAGGATAAAACCCCGTGTTCTAAATAATTTGAGGATACTAATTACAAATCAGGCTTAGTTTTTAGGTTTCAGTCTCGTTTGACTAAATCAAAAGTTTTCTTATACAAAGATCTTCAAGTTTCATCAAAGAAATTGAGAATATTCATTTGACTTTGTTTTAAATAAAACCTCTGAATAAGTTGAGGATGCTAATTACAATACTGGCCGCTGTTTCAAGATTCAATCTCGTTTAACAAAATCAAAGGTTTTCAGAATCCAGGATCTTCATCAAAGAATCGAAAACATTAAATGCTTATTACATTACTGATTGCTAAACAATATCCTATTACACCAAATTACAGCAACCTTTTTTAACATTATTTGTATACAATGCAATGTGCTAGGGCAATTAGTTACAAAAAAAATGGAGTCAAGTTGATTGACTCAGTACTTCCCACACATTACGGTGATACCAGTTTATTATTTTCCCATAGCATAAAGAGTCTGAGATCCCCTTGCAACAAAATCATCGCCAGTACCCCCCCCCCCCCCCCAAATTGTCATATGCCGCTAGGCCTTTCCTGCACAGGTCAATGAACAGCCTATTATCAATAATACAAACTTTTCAATTTTACAACCCCCCGCCCCCCCCCAACCACCCCAATTTCACCCCCACCCAACAAAAGCACAAAACGGTCAGAAACCCCTAAAGCATCTAAAAACGAAGTTTGAGCTGCTTTCATATTTTCAGTTTTTTTATTGTTGCTACGCTGCCACTGACACGATTTCTAACAAGCATACGCGTTTTCCATCCTCACCACAGTAATAATAATGTGTCAAAATTTCATTAGAATCAATTTAATAGTTTCCACGTTACAAAATACAAAATGATCTAAAGCAATAAATACTCGTATGTATACAGAAAATTCTAAGTCCCTTAGCTTCGGTAATAGGCAAGGCAATGTTCAGATGGACCTAAAGAGGTGATTTATGTCGCTAGGTCTTCCTTCACAGGTCAACGAACAGCCTATTATTAATACAGCAAATTTTTCAGTTTTTCAACCCCCCACCCCCCAACCACCCGAATTTCTCCCCCACCCAAAAAAACTCAGTAAATGATCAGGAACCTCTAAAACACTTAAAAACGAAGTTTGAGCTGTTTTTATATTTTTAGTTTTTTTATTGTTTCTGCGCCGCCACTGGCACGATTTATAAAATCCATACGCATTTTCCATCCTCGCCACGGTAGTAATACTGCGTCAAAATTTCATTAAAATCAATTCAACAGTTTCTTCGTTACATAATATAGAACGATCTAAAGCAATACTCGTATGTTTACACCAGAAAAAAAAATTCTAAGCCCTTTGGTTTCTGTAATAGGCAAGGCAATGTTCAGATGTATCTAAAAAGGTGATTTTTGTCGCTAGATCTTCCTTCACAGGTCAGTGAACAGCCTATTATCAATACAGCAAATTTTTCAGTTTTTCAACCCCCCACCCCCCAACCACCCCAATTTCACCCCCACCCAAAAAAACTCAGAAAATGATCAGGAACTTCTAAAACACTTAAAAGCGAAGTTTGAGCTGTTTTTATATTTTTAGTTTTTTTATTATTTCTGCGCCGCTACTGGCACGATTTATAAAAATCATACGCACTTTCCATCCCCGACACGGTAGTAATACTGTGTCAAAATTTCATTAAAATCAATTGAGCAGTTTCTTCGTTACATAATATAGAACGATCTAAAGCAATACTCATACGTATACATCGGAAAAATTCTAAGTCCTTTAGTTTCTGTAATAGGCATAAGGCAATGTTCGGATAGACCTAAAAAAGTTATTTATGTCGCTGTCTTCCTTCACAGGTCAGTGGGTAGTCTATTATGAATACAACAAATTTTTCAATTTTACAACCCCCCAACCCCCAACCACCCCAATTTCCACCCCCACCCAAAAAAAGTAGAAAATGATCAGGAACACCTAAAACGCCTAAAAACGAAGTTTGGGGAATATTTGAAATTTTTCGTTTTTTGCTAATTACTCCGCCGCCAATGCACCGATTTTCAAAATTATAGCAGCGTTACCTACTACGACCTCACAGCATATCGCTGCCCAAATTTCATCAGAATCCATGCAGCGGTTACTGAGATCACGAGGACAGAAAAACGCGTACAGACAGACCGACAGACAGACAGACCGACAGACTGACAGACCGACGGAAATGAGTGACGTGGATTTTCGTTATGTAGACATCATGAAACGTCCAAAAAGTGTATTATCTCACAATCGAAAATTTTCGCGATTACAATACTCTCCTCACCTATCGGTGTGGGAAGTAAAAGTGTAAGTCCTTGATATCAATTCGTTTATTACTTCTATAATAATTTACAAAATCAGTTATGATTCAGTCTCTTCGTTCAAGAAAGAATAATTCAGACCCAAACGAGCCTCTTGATGTTTGCATTTCTCTTTCTTTCTTAGACGAATCGTCTGGAACAGACAAACTTAAGTTCTGACTTAAAAACTACTCCCTCGATAGACTAAATTCGTTTATTGCTTCTAATAATTTACAAAACCAGTTATGAGCCACAGTCTCTTCGTTCAAGAAAGAATTCAGACCCAAACATGTCATAGCTAGACGGCTCTTCACGAGCCCTCTTGATTTGTCTCACTTTCTTTCTTAGACGAATCGTATGGAATAGACAAACTTAATTTCTAGCTTAAAAACTGAAGTTCCTACAATCAAAGTTCACGTAGGAACTCTATACCTCGCTACTGGTCAACCTAGAAGGTACTCCTCTCTTCTCTATTCTTTTTTCTTTCGACGTCTCGAAGATTCTCATCACTGTCATCAGGCATTCTGAAGTAGATAATATGATAAAGTCGTTAAAGTAATAATTATAATTATACAGGGTGTGTCGGGAGGAAGCAAAATATCTAACTTGAGATTTGCTGACGATGCAACCCTTATTGCTGCTTCTCAGGAAGAACTAGTAGCTCTATTGAACGTTTTAGAACAACATAGTGCAGCATATGGTCTTGGTATTAACCACAACAAGACCAAGGTTATTATCGTAGATAGAGAACATGACAATCATCGAGAAATAAAGTCAATGGGCCGTTGTGAGGTAGTTCAAAGTTTTGTGTACCTCGGTTCTTTGATCGACAATTCAGGTAGCTGTGAGAATGAGATTCGACGGAGCATTCAACAGGCACGGGTGGCCATGACAAAGCTTACTAAAATATGGCGTGACCATAACATCACTAAAGCTACCAAAATGTTACTGGTTCAGTCTCTTGCGTTCTCCATATTTTTGTATGCCTCGAAAACTTGGACTTTTTAAAAGGCAGATCGAGTTCGCATAGATGCTTTTGAAATGTGGACGTGGAGGAGAATGCTGAGAATTCCTTATACCGCCTATCGAACTAATGTTTCCATACTGGATGAGCTCGGTAATCCAACGAGACTATCCTCCATTGTGTCGATGAGAATGCTTACATTCTTCGGATATATTAACAGAAGCGATAATATGGAGAAACTTGTAGTTCAGGGTCACGCCCCGAGTGGGTGGCGCCGTGGCCGTTCTCCTACACGAAACAGTTGCTAGATATGAGTATCAAGAGCGTCACTGAACTGACAGTAAATCGCGAACGATGGCAAGCTACAGTTCTCAAAACTATTGATAATATTCGTGTCGGCAATACTCTAGCTCCGACTTAACTGCATTTTACGAGTTCACATCATGTCTGTTAAGACATTGTGACTATGATGAGGAACGTATCAAACTGTAGGAATGTATTATACATCAGGGTGTTTCTTAATTGACTAATATTTATGCGGTAATTTAAAGCACCTAAACCAATTACCGCGAATTTTTGGCATTCCAGTCTGTACCGAAAGCGACAAAGTCCGGTTGTATTGTTATTAAAATGAACTGGTGCATGTACCCGTACTTTGTCATTGGTTACAAGGCGCACCATTGCACTGACTAATTCGCTAAAAGTATTGACCGCGGTATTTGGAAAAACGCGTGCCTATAAACCGACTATAGCCATACCTAGATCTGAGTTTCTAAATTCCTTAGCTTGCGCTGCGTTGATTTTACATACACACTTGAAATAAGACACTATCTTAGTATATTCGCATATAATAAGGACTGTTGTTATAAGTATCTGATTCCTCTATTCCAATAATGCTCCAGCTCATCTCGTCAAAGCCTAACGGAATATTTGACCACAGTTACAAAGAAGTTGGCTTACTATCTGTGGAAATGGAGAATCACCCTTCCCCAAGCTTTTGAGGATCAATATCAACAATAACATGTCCTGGCATGACCACGTCGTCAGTATTGCTAAAACGGCATCCCAGAAGCTTGGAGTTTTGTTCCGCTGTAGGAAGCTGTACACACCAGAGCAACTACTGCTGATGTACAAGGCACAGATCCGACCAACCCTGGAGTATTGCTCCCATGTGTGGGGATGCGCTCCCAAGCAGTCCAAGCACTCTCTAAAGCATGAAGCTTTAGTCTGAGATCCTGTTGCAACCAAATCATCGGCAGCCTTCCCTCCCCTAAAATTGTCTTATGCCGCTAAGTCTTTCCTTCAGAGGTCAATGGGCAGCCTAAAACATCTAAAAACGAAGTTTGAGTTGTTTTCATACTTTTAGTTTTTTGATTATTGCTATATACGCTGCCACTGACACGATATTTAACAAACATACGCGTTTTCCATCCTCACCACGGTAATAATACTGTGTCAAAATTTAATTAGAATCAATTTAATAGTGTCCACGTTACAAAATACAAAAAGATCTAAAGCAATAAATACTCGTATGTATGTATACAGAAAATTCTAAGTCCCTTAGTTTCCGTAATACGCTAGGCAATATTCGGATGGACCTAAAAAGTTGATTTATGTCGCTAGGTCTTCCTTCACAGGTTAGTGGACAGCCTATTATGAATACAAGAAATTTCTCAGTTTTTCAACCCCCCACCCCCTAAACACCCCAATTTCACCCCACCCAAAAAAAACGCAGAAAATGATCAGGAACCTCTACAACGCTTAAAAACGAAGTTTGAGCTGTTTTTATATTTTTGCTTTTTTTTATTATTTCTGCGCCGCCACTGGCACGATTTATAAAAACCATACGCGTTTTCCATCCTCGCCACGGTAGTAACACTGTGTCAAAATTTCATTACCATCAATTCAACAGTTTCCTTGTAACACAATATAGAAGGATCTAAAGCAATGCTCTCGTATGTTTACACCAGAAAAAATTCAGTCCTTTGGTTTCTGTAATAGGCAAGGCAAAGTTCGGATGGACCTAAAAAAGTTATTTATGTTGCTAGGTCTTCCTTCATGGGTCAGTGGACAGTCTATTATGAAAGCAACAAATTTTTAAATTTTACAGCCGCCCACCCCCCAACCACCCCAATTTCACCCCCACTCAAAAAAAAGTAAAAAATGATCAGGAACCTCTAAAACGCCTAAAAACGAAGTTTGAGAAATATTTAATTTTTTTTGTTTTTTGCTAATTACTCCGCCGCCCCTGCACCGATTTTCAAAATTATAAGAACATTACCTACTACGACCCCCCAGCATATCGCTGCCCAAATTTCATCATAATCCATGCAGCGGTTACTGAGATTACGAGGACAGAAAAACGCGTACAGACAGACCGACAGACAGACCGACGGAAATGAGTGACGTGGATTTTCGTTATGTAGACATCATGAAACGCCCAAAAAGCGTACTATCTCAAATTCGAAAATGTTCGCGATCACAATACTCCCCTCACCTATCGGTGTGGGAAGTAAAAGTTGAGGCTTTTGAGATGTGGCTCTATAGACGCATCGTGAGGATACCCTGCACTGACAGAATCACCAACGAAGAAGTTCTAAGACGTATCGCAAAAGAAAGCTGTTGACAATCATTAGGATAAGAAAAACATCATACATAGGTCAGATCTTACTCAACGATAAATATTATATACTGCTACAAAACATTATGCAAGGCAGAGTGTAGGGGAAGAAAGGTATTGGCAGAAAGAAAAAATCCTGGCTTCGAAACATAAGAAAATGGACCAATCTCAACGTGGAAGAACTGTTTCATGTTGCAAGAGACAGCGTCGCATTTAGAAACGTGGTCGCCAACCCTCAATGAGAAGATGGCATTACAAGAAGCAGAAGAAGAAGAGGACCTTCTGTGGGCTTGGGACGATGACTGTGCTTTAATTTTTTTTTTTTTTGTTTGGGGTTGAAGAACGAGGAGCAGAAATCTTCATAAAGACGCCCGCGAAGGAAGTGCGGGTAGTGTTGGATTCACCAGCAGGAGAAGCCTGCTGGCGCATACCAACTAAAACTCGCCCCCGTAAGAGGTTCAACTGTGCAGTTTTGCCGTCTATGGGGCGTGTAACACACACGTTGGGATTTTATGAGGCTCTTTCGGACTTGAGGAGATCGCGAGAACTTTTCCGCATAAGCGAGACTGGTGGTTAATGCTGTAATCCTTAAGGCGAAAGAAGGCGAAGACTGTTCTATCTGCAGAATCTGCAGAAGGTTATTTTGGCATGCGCATGAGATAATTTTTATTGACTCTCTTGAAAAAGGCAAAACTATCAACAGCGAATATTACACAAGGTGAGTGCTAAGTTGATACTTTTTTGTTAAGGCGGCTCCTACGGAGAGCATAAACGGTCATTTTCAAGTGATTTCATCTCAGTTCCTGACGCTCTAGTTTTCAATATTTTTGCATGAAATTTTTACATGAAGTTTAAAAGGAAATTACACAGGGGGCTATCGAAGCATTTTTTGAAAAAAATTGATTGAACATGAAATATGATCGCTTGAAGTTGCCTATTGGTCAACTTTGTAATTTTTTTAAGAAAATCCCAGAAGCAAAAATCAAAAAGTGCTTCGATAGCACTCTGGACAATTTCCTTCTAAACATCATGTGAAAATTTCTTGTAAAAATATTGGAAAATGAAGCGTCAGGAATTGGTATAAAAAACATCTGCAAATCGCCTTCCTCTTCAATTTTACAAATTTGGGGCGACGCGCTAACATGACTGTTTCCATTTCTTTCTAATGTAGCGCGCACCTGTTTATTTATCACGCCCATCGTCGGTTCCTTTTCAGCTCCCCGCATCTTGCGGAGAAACTATTCCAGATTGTAGGAGCAGCGTTAAGCGCCCAGTTTAACTAGCGATTTCGGAGGATGGAGAGGTTAGAGGTCTATTGATTTTTTTTCTCAAATGTTTTGTCCAATATTTAGGATGGAAATTAGAATCGTGAGATATGGCCTTGAGATTCATCTTACTGATGGCATCCTCACATTCGCTTCGGAAAGAGTGTGAACCCGTCTTCAAAGTGCCATAGCAAACAGACACATTCACACATAAATAACAAATTATTCAAATAGTGTGTGTGAGTGTGTGTCGCCTTGTAGTCCGACCTACACACGTGAGAAAAACACCTCTGTTGTTACCTGGTAACGGGAGTAGGGTTGGTCGAATGCAAACGCGAACCGACTCTGCGACTGTGACTGTGTAATTTGTTTCTTTCGCTCTCGCACAAGGCCGAACGAATTTTATGAAGGATAGAAAGGCAAACGCGCGACATGTTTGTTCTTTTCTTGAGCTTGCCGTACAACGATAATGTGTACCGCGCATACCGAGCGCATGCTAGATCACTTTTTATGCAGTCGAGTGCGCCAAACACCTTCTCAGAATGCTTGTTGTGAAGGGAGTTTTAGATGGAAATATCACATACGAAAAGTACTAAGGGCCGGTTGTACAAACGCTCAGTAAACTTCCGATCACGTAATCTCAAGTTCAGTGATGAACACGGTTCAACGGTTGACGTGTTGTACAAACCCGGTTCTAGAAAGGATCAGCTGAACTGGATCAAAAGAGGATTGGTAGCAATGGATGTAGGGTATTTGGTGGGGAAACTAGTTACTTTCCGTTTTTAATGTTTAAAGTTATGCAGATTATGTTAATGTCACATCTATGAATTATGAATGTCAAATTCTCACATTCATCAAATTCTGTTGACAGTCAAGAAGTATTTTGCACTTTTATAATGGAATCCAAAAAAAGGGCGACTAACCTTACGGCGAAAGAAGAGGCCGTATTAATATAATTGATGAAAAAACATATGAATGTCTTGGAATGCAAGAAAACGGATACAAATACTCATAGAATGAAAACAAAGACGTGGTTGAACTTGTCAAAGGGATTCAACAGTTTGCATGGAGAGACGTTTCGTGAGGCAAAGGTACTGAAAAGACGAAAAGTAAATACGAAAATTTAAAAAAAGGACTAAACAAAAGTTTGCCGATGAGAAACAGTACGTCCATAGTCCCAAAATTCGCTATTATTCCACTTAGTAAAATGGTCCTCACGTGTTCCGAAATTCTGAGATTCTCTTGGATGATGTGTTAGGTCTACTAACTC
The DNA here is from genome assembly GCA_951848785.1 of Callosobruchus maculatus. Lineage (NCBI taxonomy): Eukaryota > Metazoa > Arthropoda > Insecta > Coleoptera > Chrysomelidae > Callosobruchus > Callosobruchus maculatus. Next base: position 72,683 of record CATOUR010000223.1, read on the forward strand.
TAGAAAATCCTCATCCCCGGTCAAAGGTTCGTCAAAGTACCCCGTCATGTAAATCAAGTGAAAATATCGCATTTGACTATGTCACTAACGTCGTATTCAGGGTATTCAGGTTAGAAACTGATCAGCTGGTCGTAAACAACGCCATTTTAAACCTTGACCGCTGTTAAACGCTCCCCGGTGGCCGTTCAACTTGATCCGAGGTTGAACTGAAGTCAACGCTTGAGCTTTGTTGGTACAACAGCAAATTAGGGATAAACTCGGTTTAAAGTTGAACTTGAGTTAAACTGCGTCTGTACAACTGGCCCTTAGTGTTACGTGGTAGTCGTAGTAACGATTGGGGGGGGGGGGGGGGGGGCGAAAGCAGGCAAGTACCTTTGGCCCTTTTTGCCAACTTCACTGAACCAATCACTGAAAATACGAAAATCCTACGCCCTGGAAACCTACTTGTCGAACCTACCAGACCTTCTTTCTTTTATATGTCATAATCAACTAACAGATATTTTACCTGCCAATCAATTTACAGCTTATGCAGATGACATATCTCTACTTATTTCATCAAAAGACGATATTCAGCTTCAGGAAAAGTGTGTAGAATCGATAACAGGATTAATTAATTTTTTGAACAAACAACATTTTTAAATACTGAAAAAACTGATGTATTAAGATTTCACAACTTCCAACGTAAGTTAGATAAATTTAATTTTCAAATTGATGAGACAATACTAGAGAGTCAGAAAGAAACAATATTTCTTGGAATATGTATTGACGAACATTTGAGCTGGACTCCCCATTGTGAGCAATTAATGAAGACATTATCATCGTATTTGTACGTATTCAGAAATTTAAGGACTGTTCTTTCCCTACCTTACTTACTAAATGTGTATTACGGCCAAATTGAGTCAAGACACAGATACGGCATCTGTATGTGGGGTAGCTCCCCTGGATGTACAGAGGTTTTCGTGTCGCAAAAGAAAATTCTCAAATGCATAGCAAATGTGTCTTACCTTCAGCCAGGTAGGGAGTTGTTTAAATATTTCAGAATATTGACCCTGCCGTCTTTGTATATATTAGAAATATCGAAGTATATTTTCATAAATAAGAGTAATTTCTCTCTGAACAGTGACTTTCACACCCACGACACAAGAATAAACAGTCATTTTCATTTACCTGTTGGGAAATATAATTCCAGTAAAAATTCTCCGAACTACTTAGGTATACACATTTTTAATCATCTGCCAGGCAGAATTAAATCCTGTGCAACGGTGTACAGTTTCAAAAGGAGTCTACGAGATTATTTGATTGATCACTGTTTCTATAGTATAGACGAGTATTTATCTTGTAGGACCCTACAGTATTTTTGAAATTTTGTATATTTTTAGTTTTAAGTTTTATCATGACGATTCCTATATGTTTATTGGAAATAAATATATGAATGAATGACCTCCTGACGAAGGTCAGTATGTCCGACCATCTCACTGAATATAGTTATTCCTTCCCGAACTCCGTCGTGTCGAATATCTGAACCCTAAGGTTGCGATAAATTACACATATCTGCCCAGGAAGTGGAACGCTGTCTCGTCCTCCTCCCAGCATCTGGAGCAAATGGGGTCCCCTACCACTTTCACGAGTGACAAATGTCTATTTAGCCAGCAATGGCCAGTGAGAACCCCCACCAGAAGGTTGAGCATCTCTCTGCCTTTATTCAGAAGCCATAGCGTTCGACCCTTATCAGCGCCTGCTATGAATCTTTTGGCTTGCCTGCAGTCGTCTCTCTGTAACCAGGCTTTCGCCAGTTCCTTGTAGGCCCAGTTGTCCAGGGCCGCATTGACCTGGCGTCTACTAATTCCCAGCATAGGTTCTGGGCCAATGCAGGGGCTGCTAGCCCCTATCCTAGCTAATCGGTCCGCTCTCTCGTTACCCGGTATACTAATACCCTCAGCAGGGTCACCCTCTTATCGCTTGCTAACTTCTGAAGGGCAGCAGAGCATACTTGAGCCAGAGCTGATCTGGCCCTCGGAGCTGCCACCGCTTTCAGAGCTGCTTGGCTGTCAGAGCATATATATATGCTCTGTTCAGAACACTTTTCGACTTCCGTCGAGTATGCCGCCATCAATATAGCATACACTTCCGCCTGGAAGACAGTCCTGCAGGTTCCCAGCGCGAAGCTCCGCAGCACTTCTTTACCCTCCAGGCAAAAGCCCGCTCCCCCGGATCCTGACTCCTTTAAGAGCGATCCGTCAGGGAAGCTCACTAGACTATTGGGCGAAAACTTGACTTTCCCTCTCATCCAGTCGTCTCTTTCCGGGATGACTAGTGAGAATCTATTATCTAAATTTAAGATGTCTTTGTCTTTTTCCACCCTGAATGACGATATCGGGATATTACTCTCCGCGAATCGCTCTATTCTGGTGTGGCCAACTAATGGTTCTCGTGCTACCCACGTTCCCCCGTCACGTATTCTCAGGCACGCCGACATCGCATCTCTCTTTATCCAGAGGTGCAGAGGCGGCAAGCCTAAAAGTACCTCCAGGGTAGCAGTGCGTGTTGTCCTCATGGCACCCGTTATGCTCATTGCTGAAAGTCTCTGAATCTTAGCGAGATTAAGCACAACAGAGGCCTTCTCTACGCCCGGCCACCAGACCGAGCAGCCATATTGGATCCTGGTTCTTACTACTGGCTTGAGGACTCAGGTCCTACCAACTACCCGACGCAGCTGCGGCATGGTCATTATCATAGTCACAAAATCTTAACAGACATGTTGTGAACTCTTAAAATGCATTAAGTCGGAGCTAGAGTATTACCGACACGAATATTGTCAATAGTTTTGAGAACTGTAGCTCGCCATCGTTCGCGATTTACTGTCAGTTCAGTGGAGCTCTTGATAATCGTATCCAGCAACTGTTTCGTCGTATCCACCCATCCTATAGGGGAACGGTCACGGCGCCGCCCACTCGGGGCATGACCCTGAACTACAAGTTTCTCCATATTATCGCTTCTGTGAATATGTCCGAAGAATGTAAGCATTCTCGCCGACACAATGGAGGATAGTCTCTTTGGATTACCGAGCTCATCCAGTATGGAAACGTTAGTACAATGGACGGTATAAGGAACTCTCAGCATTCTCCTCCACGTCCACATTTCAAAAGCATCTATGCGAGCTCGATCTGCCTTTTTTAACAGTCCAAGTTTCCGAGGCCTACAAAAATATGGAGAACACAAGAGACTGAACCAGCGACATTTCGGTAGCTTTAGTGATGTTATGGTGACGCGATATTTTAGTAAGCTTTGTCATGGCCACACGTGTCTACATCTCATTTTCACAGCTACCCGAATTGTCGATCAAAGAACCGAGGTACACACAACTTTGAACTACTTCACAACGGCCTACTGACTTTATTGCTCGATGACACGTGGTAGCTATAGACTTTTTCTGTCTGATGTTAGAATGAATTTTGCCTGAAGTTGATAATGGCATGATGCTCGAAGTATTTCGAATTTCATAGATATTAGTTGGTTGTGTCTGTCTCGAATACATACATACAAAGGAGTATTACAGAGCCCATTACACTAATCGATTTCTAGGCGCCTGGGTATTCGTTAAAAAGCGAGAAGCCAAAGGCTGTCAACTGTTGCATCGCATGCGACGTCATGAAATATTAACGTTGAATTCTGCTGCCATCCATTTGGATTGGATAATAGTTGAGGTGCTTGCAATTATAGCAACGAAGGCGATCCGATTTTTCTTATTTTACTACGGAGAGTTCATAATTGTAATTACAATTTGGCGCTCGCTTTTTTTGGGCTAATTTCCTTCTTTTCGTTCTTGCCAAAAGTTTAATTGCTCGGTGATTACTGGGCGATGGGTTTTTTTAATCAGCTTTCAAGAAAACGATTACCGAGTGAAAATGCTGCTATTACTACTGTAATATTCATCAAAATATCACGTACTTTACGTAGAGGAAATTACTTTGAAAAGAAAATGAAAGTAGTAAGTCTCCTCCTTCATTCTGCCATCGCGTGTGTTAGGTACTAGTTTTATTGATATGATTTTTTCAAGGAACCATGCTATATATTTTACAACCTCGTTTATTGGCTGGCGAATTTCTCAGGCACAGGCAGGTTTCGTGAAAGGACGCGGTACGTGTGAACAGATCTTGAACTTAAGACAAATTATTAAAAAAGCCACAGATCATTATTTTCCAGTTTTTACCTGCTTTGTGGCCTAAACTGTGGGAAATCCTATCCCTATGGGAGTTCCTTACCGCGCTTAGTATTTCTCATACAGCAACTCTATGAGTCTAGCTCAGCTCATGTAAGAATTGATGGTAGCCTGTCTGGTCAAACAGCAACCAGGAAAGGAGTTCGTCAGGGATGTGTATTATCTCCGATGTTATTTAACATTTACTCTGAATTTGTGATGAGACAGGTATTGGACAACTGAAATGGCGGTATAACTATTGGCGGAAGCAAAATATCCAACTTAAGAGTTGCTGACGATGGAACCCTTATTGCTGCTTCTCAGAAATAACTAGTAACTCTCTTAAACATCTTAAAACAACACAGTGCAGCATATGGTCTTGGTATTAACTACAACAACACCAATGTTATGATCGTGGATAGAGAGCACGATAATCATCGAGAAATAAAGTCAGTAGGCCGTTGTGAACTAGTTCAAAGTTTTGTGTACCTCGGTTCTTTGAGCGATAATTTGGGTAGCTGTGAAAATGAGATTCGACGGCGCATTTAACAGGTACATGTTGCCATGACAAAGCTTATTAAAATATGGCGTGACCATAACATCACCAAAGCTACCGAAATGTCGCTGGTTCAGTTTCTTGTGTTCTCCATATTTTTATATGCCTCGGAAACTTGAAGTGTTGAAAAGGCAGATCTCATTTTGTCGACGAGAATTCTTACATTCTTCGGTCGTATTCACAGAAGCGATAATATGGAGAAACTTGCAGTTCAGGGTCATGCCCCGAGTGGGCGGCGCCGTGGCGTGGGTGGCCGTTCCCCTACACGCTGGGTGGATACGACGAAACAGGTGCTGGATATGAGTATCAAGAGCGCCACTGAACTGACAGTAAATCTCGAACGACGGCGAGCGACAGTTTTCAATACTATTAGTAGCATTCGTGTCGGTAATACTCTAGCTCCGACTTAATGCATTTTACGAGTTCACAACATGTTTGTTAAGGGATTGTGTCTATGACGATGATGCTATTATTATGGTTCCTATTTGCCATTTTTTGCGAAACTGATCATTTAATAATAATAATAATAATAACATGTCTTTATTGCATCAAAGATACAAAAGGCGAAGTTTAGCCATTGTGGCTATTCCACTAAACTTAACAACTAACAACTAACTCTAACCTAGTTTCTACCTACTGCTTCATTTATAATGTTTAAGTATTCTAATCAACAAATTCTTAGGAAACAGGAAAAGCAGATATAAGTTGAATACAAATCTATGCTGACTGAATTTTTAAAATGTGTTCTTTAAGCTTTTTTTTTAAATCACGACAAGGGGAAATGAAATGTCTATATGCATTATATAGTTTAGCTGACTGGTAAGAAAAGGATCGCTGAAACATGGTTGAACGATGTCGTGGAATTGATAGCATCTGTTTGTGCCTAGTACTTTCGTTCTGAATATCTCCTGAAAGTAAGCTTCTCACTTAAATAGACCGGACAGGATATTTGTAAAACTGTAAATAGTAAATTTAAAAAACTGTATCTATATAAAAAGATTATGCACTTTAAGCTAGCCTAGCTGATTTGTCGATGCAGTGATATGATCACAACGTCTCAAGCCACAAGTGTACCTACAACACGAATTCTGGATCTTTTGAATTCTTCTCACGGATATACTGTATAAGCATCGAAAATAAACGACGAAAGCATACATTAACCTAGACATGACCAAAGACTCACACAATAATTTTTTTATTTTTGAAGAAAGCAGATGCCTGTGACTAAAAAGTAATCGAAGCCTAAAGTAACAAGATTTGACCATATTAGAGACATGAAAACGAAACCTGAGATCCTCATCTATATACAAACCTAAACTTTTCACACACAAATTTTAACTTGTAGGTACTGATTGGGTGTACGCACAGAGTTAACATCTATAGAGGGAGTGTAAACAACAAAATGCACAGGTCGCTGACCAGCCAACATGTAACGGAAATTTTGACAGCCTGAGGGCATTACCAGTAGCGTGCGACTTTATACTAAAATTGGATGTTCATTAAAAGATTCAATTATTACTGTGATGTTACAAACTGATACCAATAAGTTGTATTAGTACTCGTATTTAGCTATACTTAGAGAGTTACTCTTATTATAATTTCATGGTAACAGTTGATAATTTATTATTACCATGAAGTGTTTTTCAAAACATATCTAACAGTGTTCTGAAAGGTAGCCTGTTGGAATGGCTGCATCGTGTTTTTACTTCAGCAATAAAATATAATAATTGCATTAGGTAATATCCAGTTCTATAAAATTCTCATAGATAGATTTTCTGTAAGCAAATGTGGCATACATTTTTGCATTTCACGTCCTCAAATAGTTTAAAAAATGGAATTTGGAAAACTCATGTTGATTGACATGAATGTAAAGCGTGCACAAAACATACATTAAACAACCATTATTATTCCTCAAACTGGAGTGAAGTTACTTTTGTTCCCAGGTATCCCCATATATTACGCTACTGAAAACTAAAACAAAACCTACAGTCACCTATGATAAGAAGTGTTCACCGATTCGTCGCTATTACAGCAGACTATGCACTTTTTATGTTGTCTCATCATGCAATTATGACAATATTGTTCATAAATAATTTAATTCATACCACAAATAGTCACAAAGTCAGTCAAATATACACTAAAATCACAAAAATCTCGACACACGCAATAACCACAACTACAATGACAGCCACATGACGGCTTAAGGGCACGCCGATTGTAGGTTGCCAGATTTACGACATATTAGAAGTTATTGCGACATTCCGCTATGAAATTTACCATTTTTGAGATATCATTAAATCAATACAAATTATCTTCACGTAAATCAGTTACATAGCAAGTATATTGGAATGTATAGTTAAATACCCAGTTAAATACTTTGTCTTCAAACTGCGGAAGCTGCCAGATTTTGAAGAAACTGGAAGCGGACGAAGAAGAGTGGCAATAGCGCTATAGATGTTGGCTGGCCAATATTCAAATTAGGCTCCCTCTAGAGATGTTAACTCTGTGGGTGTACGTTTCGTCAAATGTCTCAATTTTTGTGGTTCACAGAGTAGAGGCCTTGACTAAGAAAACGGTTGCCCAATCGGCACCCGAAAAATGATTCATCGAGCGAGCGATTCGTCAGCGTTCCAAGTTCCAACGGCATTTGTGACATGGCCGAATCGAAAAAAACTTCTCACGATCGCGATCGTGCGCATCGCACATCTGCATCCTCATTATGCATACGCATGGTTTGCTGACGCGTACACACATTTTTTTAAGCGTTTTTAACCGACGACGAAGCTGACACGTAAGGGTTTTACGTACAGAAAAAAGTCACAAGCGTACACCGAAAGGGGTGGCTGTCAAGGTCAGAGGCGTATGGGTAGCTGTAATATACAGAGCGTTCAGAAATGATGTTCTCGATTCTTTCATTATTATTTTTAAGGCTGTATTGTATTTATTTGTGTCAGGGTGAGAAAATTTTGTAACTCAAAAATACTATTATCCAAGAGTGTAGTTAAACAAGCACCGTAAAAACGATGCCTTAAAGTGTTAGGACAGAAATAAGTTCAATCGACGGTGAGATAATAAGCAATATCCGGCCTATACTATTTTCGTAAACGGTCAAATGAGTTTCACATTGATATTATAATAAAGGCTGAAATTGCATATGTTTATTTTATACCTGCTCAGCATTACGTCCATTCCACCCTATTATTTTGGAAAAATAACTTCTATGTACGTCCTACCCAGTTGTATTTCTTACAATCAAGTGAACTGTTGGTGATTGTGAAACAGCTTGGGTGAGTTTATCTCACAGAGTACTCAATTCTACTAGTTGTATCTATATTGATTTATTTTCTTAATTAGTTTGAGGACTTCTTTACTAGATAATTAACTAAACTTTCAGACATTTATATCGTTAATGGTTTGATAATTCAATTATTGAGTGTTTGTTATTAAATAATCTCGAAGTTTGAAGTACGTTGCGAGTTGACCCTTCGTATTTAACTAGTGTAAAATAGTGGATACTTTGCCTAGTGTCTTTGAGGGAGGCCTCACGGTTATCATGATAAATTTAACATGATAACATTGAACAACAGAAGAATAGCGTCTGATATGTGTTTTATATATAAGCTTCTCAATAACATCTATGATTGTGATTTTCTTCTGTCTAAGATTCAATTTAATGTACCTGATAGGTCTTATAGACACTACAGTATTTTTAAACCATCCTTTCGTCGCACATATCTAGGTTTAAATTCCCCAATGATAAGGTCGCAGAAATCTTGCAATCGCTTTTGTGAGGCAGATTTGTTTTGTACGAATATTAGACTTTTTAAGAGCTCAACAAAAAACTACTTTCTTTCGCATAGCAAATAATTCTGATTTATATGGCTGAATCGTTCATTAGGTGTTTAGGTGTTTTATTTATATTCACCTAATCTTAATCAATATGGTTTGTAACTTGATATGTTTTTCTTTTTATTTGATATATATCAATTAACTGATTCATATATTATAAGCTTGTTCTCGATATTGTGAAGTAAATTGAGGGTGCGTGTTGGCTCTGCTGTTAGCATCCCAAACTTGTAAATAAATAAATAAATAAACTATTCTCCGTTCTAGTTATTTTGATCTCTTGGTGAGGTATTTCGCGAGTTAACCCTTAATACCGATGACCCTTGAGATGGAGATTTTATATGTTATTCTGTAATTATCAGTATATTATTTTATCTACTTTTTTGGTGTTTAAAGAATTATTTGGTGTGTATCTATTTATATTTATTTGTTTGAATTATAACAATTGCTAACTTGTAGGTTATGTGAATCATACCAATTTAAAATAACGTCATGATCTTTAATTAAACCTATGGTAACCTACTTTTCAAATTTATTCTTCTTCTTCACTGAATTGGTTACTCGGGTATCTTTTTATTTTATTCCAGATATGTCATCTCGAGCGTTTTTCCTGATACAGGTCCAACCTTTTATTGATATTAAATTAGGTAGCTCTAGCAAATTATCGTTTAAATATTTCATTGTGATCTTACTTCCTTTATTTTGGTCATTTTGTTATTGATTGAATTACTACTTTATTAATGTTTTTTTAAGACACGCCCAGAATAATCATTGATTCGCTTTTTATCTCCCTACATTTGTACATACGTTATAAATGTTACGTACAGAGAGACAACCACTATGGAGGTAGTATTGGCTAATCATACTTACTATACTACCTTAACCTAAATTTAGTTGTAATGGGTCCCAACGGATGGTCATTCTCTTATCCGTACTCTGGTACATCTGCATGGACTTCATGGTTCATCATTCTGTCTCATTGCCTTTTTCGTTTTTGTTCACTTTTATGAACCTTCACTGGAAGTTACAGGGTCTACAGTAGTCCATTTAATTCAATCAGTCTCAATTCTTGGGGTATTTTTATATAGAGCATTTTGACGTTTTCGTAATTTTGACACAACTTTGATAAGCTGTACTTCATACATTACACAATTTGGTGTCCAAGATTTGATTCAATCTCTCGAAGAATGTTGTTATTGTTAAAACGACAATCTAACTATTTAGGTGGTGTCAGTTTTGTTTAATCAGATGTATATTTTTTGTTACAGAAATGGATGATGATCATAGGACAATCAAATTTATCGAAAGTGGTAAGTTACAAAAACATATACTTCTGTACAACTTGCCTCTTTACTTTTTAAGTTACACCTATTGGTTACGATTGGTATTTACCATTTAAATAATTTTGTATATTCGAATCTCCCGCGTTTTGACTTGCGAGTTTGAAGTCTGACGGTTGACGCGGAAGAAGGGAGAGAAAAGTGAAGCCAGTCGGGTCTGTTCTCTGTTCACTGAGACGGTGAACCGTGGTCGATTTTTCGTGAATATAGCTGTATAGCATCGAAATTCCCGTCTAAAATGGCCGAAGAAGTAACATCCCATTGAGTACAACGCGTTCAAGTACCCAGCTGGGGAAGACATCCGGCGCCAACCAACAAGGGGTGAGTCAACCGATGCATGATTAACTCGTGAGTCATTTGCGGTTATTTGCCAATTTAGTTGGTCCTTCACAATTGGCTACAATTACTTTATGGATCGAATTGTAACCATTTTTTGGCCCTCCGAGCACGGATAAATAAATCGCGCTATAGTAAAATAGTCTACGTAAAATCTAAATTGGTACGTATCCTTGACAAAAAACGGAGTTTTTTTGTGACATCGGAATTTGTTAGTGTTGCGCGCTGTTTGTAAAAATTGGTTATATTCGAAAACAAGCAACTTTTGGTGTATTGTGTTGGTAATACATATCTGGGGAGTTTTCTGGGCATTTGAAATTGACATTTTGCGAATTGCGTGAGCGCAAAAGTTGTTTTGATTCAGTTGGTTACATTCGGTTGGGGGTTCGAAAACCGGCGTTTCGACAATTGGTGTAGTCGACGGAGATTTCGAAAAAGAATAACAACTGAAAATTTTGTGATTTGTGTGTGGTTGCCGTATTGTTTGTGTAAAGAAGTTGTGTTTACTAGCAGATTGATTCTAAATTTGATTATTTTGGTCTTGTGTTTACATTGAATCGTTACCTGATACCTGAACATGCCTAATGCAAATGTTGTGAAGTTGCAACGGCAACGCGCGCTAGTTTTAAAATCTATTAAAAATGTTCTTGAGGCGGCCAAGAAGGCTCGTGATAATGGCGAGTATCGGACGGAGTTTTTTCTCAGGTATGGAGAGCTGGATGGGTATGTAACGAGGTTTGAGAATTTGCAATATGAAATAATAGCCTTGGTAGATGAGTCTGCCTTAGAGGAGGAGGAAGCAGTTCATACAATGTTTGATGATATGAGATATTCAATAAGGGGCATTCATAAAGATCTTTCTGATGAGATGATGGCTCGTAGTGAGCATGAAACATCTGCAGTGGTCGTAAGAGAAAATTGTTTGAGGCTTCCCAAAATTGAAATACCGAAGTTTGATGGTGACCTTACAAGGTGGCCTACGTTCATCGACTTATTCAATACTCTTATTCATAGAAATAATTCGCTGTCAAAAATAGAAAAGTTTCAGTTCTTGATTTCTTATTTAGAAAAAGAGGCAGGTCTAATAGTAAGGAATGTGCCCATTACTGAGGATAATTATGAAATAGCCTATAATGCATTAATGAGTCGATATCAGAATGAACGTGTTTTATTGAGCAATTATTGGTTTTCAATTTATAATGCTTCTCCCTCTAGGCATGATTCTGCAGTTGAACTTCGAAAATTGTTGTCAATATTTTCTGAAAATTTGGTGGCTTTAGAGATGAGTAACTTGAACCTATGGGATTTTACCAAATTCAATTTATTGTTGCAGAAATTACCTTCTTCCCTTAAAACGCGATTTGAACTAGAACATAATGGGAATAATGTTCCGGGGTTTGACATGCTTTTTGGATTTGTTGAGAAAACCTGTCGAGCTCTGGAAAATACATCCCTTACTTCCGCATATCAAGGGAGTAATGTGTCTAATGCTAGTGGTGGGTTTAGAAAGAATAATAGTCCTGCTAATCCCAAGGGAAGGCAGACACTTAGTTTTTCGACTGGCACATTAACACAGGAAAAGTGTAATTTTTGCAAGGGTTCACCACATTCGTTGATCAAATGTGATAGATTCTTGCAGGCAGAATGTCGTAAGAGGCATGCCTTTGTCAAGCGGACTAGAATGTGTTTTAATTGTTTGGGAGCTACTCATCTAGTAAATAAATGTAAATCAAAAGAACTTTGTGGGGTTTGTGGTGGAAAACACCATGTACTATTGCATTTTCCGGACACTAAAGTGACAGATTGTGATGTCAGTGGTAGTACCTCTAATGAATCTGAGAGTCATGTTCAAGTCATGGCAAGTAAGTTGTCTGTGCAGCCTAGAATGTTGCTTGCTACTGCACTAGTCTCAATATTGGATTCTGAGGGTAGATCCACCAAATGTCGTGTTTTGTTAGATTCTGCTAGTCAAGCCAATTTTATTAGTGAATCTTGTGTGAGAAGGTTGAATCTTACTCGTAAGGAGTATTCAACCCCTGTTGTTGGCATTAATGGAATGTCATCGAATGTGAGTTCGGGAAAAGTCTCTTGTGTTATCTTTCCCTACAGCAAACCGTATCCTAGCTTCAATTTGGAAGCTATTGTGATACCTCAGATTTGTGAGAAGGTACCTCAAATTCCTGCTGTTGTTCAGAAGTGGAAGTATTTAGAAAATCTTTGCCTCGCAGAGCCTTTGGCTGCACATGATGAAATGGAAATTGATCTGCTTCTAGGGGTAGAAGTATTTGGTGAGATCTTACGTTCCGGTTATGTGAGAGGACAGAATGGTGGGCCACATGCTATTAACACCGTATTTGGGTGGGTGTTAATGGGCAAGTTGGGTGGTGTTTCCACTAATAGTGTGCTGAATTTTCTAACTTCTGTGGGGGAATTGGATTGTACATTGAAAAAGTTTTGGGAAATTGAAAGTATCCCTAAGTGTGTCGCATTGTCTGAAGAGGAACAGCAGGCTGAGGAATTCTTTACGTCATCTTGTTGGCGTATGGACTCAGGAAGATATGTGGTGAAGCTTCCCTTTTCTGAATTCCCCCCAGTTCTGGGTGATTCCTATTCACAGGCTTTACATAGATTTAAGCTGTTGGAAGGACGTTTTCGTCGTGATTCCGTCTTACATGAAGCATATTGTGATTTTATGGCTGACTATTTGGAGCAAGGCCACATGTCTGAAGTTGGGAACCAAGTGGGGTCTAATAGTGAGTATTACATTCCTCATCATGCGGTGGTGAAAAGGAATGCGAATGGTGAAATAAAGCTTCGGACTGTCTTTGATGCTTCAGCTAAAACTACCAATGGAAAGTCCTTGAATGATGTTCTTCTAGCAGGTCCCAAGTTACAAAATGATATCGTCTCAATATTGTTATCTTTCAGGTTGTATTTGTATGTGTTTACCGCGGATATACGGCAAATGTATCGACAGATTTTAGTTGAGGAGTCTCACACTAGTTATCAAACTATTTTGTGGAGACCTAACGGTGACGAGCCTATAAGGAAATATCAGTTGAAGACCGTTACCTATGGAGTAACGTCTAGTCCTTTTCTAGCGATTAGGACGTTGCTGCAACTGTGTAGGGATGAGGGTGAAAGGTTTCCGTTAGCTGTAAATATTTTGGAGAATTTCTGTTATGTTGATGACGCCATTGGAGTAGCAAACTCCAAGGAAATTGCCTTGGATACTCAAAACCAGTTGATTGAATTATTGGCGTTGGGAAAGTTTGAACTGAGGAAATGGGCAAGTAATTGTTCTGAAGTACTTGCTCAGGTACCTGAGGTTCATCAGCAGCCACTTGTATTTGATAAGGATTCTCTTGGAATAAAAGTGTTGGGTTTGCAGTGGTGTCCCACTACGGATTGTTTTTCTTATTCTGTACATCCTCAGATACGGTCCTGTACAAAGAGGAATATTTTGTCAGAAATAGCAAGACTGTATGATCCTCTAGGATTCTTAGCTCCAGTAATCATTGTTCCCAAGCAAATACTTCAGCAATTGTGGGCTTTAGGGATAGGTTGGGATGATGAGCCACCGCTGGAAGTTGCAAACCAGTGGAAAACTTTTGTGGCTGAGTTACCTGAGCTATCTTCGTTGAAAATTCCTAGACATATACTTCATATAGAGGCAAAGTTTACAGAAATTCATGCTTTTTGCGATGCTTCGGAGAAGTCGTATGCAGCTGTAGTTTATCTGAGACAGGTTTCCACGGAGAACAGTATTTCTGTACATTTGGTGTGTGCCAAAACTCGAGTGGCGCCTTTGAAAAGACTGTCGATTCCACGACTGGAATTGTGTGCAGCCTTATTAGCCGCAGAGCTGATTGATTGTGTATCCCATATAATGGTAACACAGAAAATAGATAATGTTTGTGCTTGGACGGATTCGAAGGTAGTTGTGACGTGGGTCAAATCTTCTCCGCATAGGTGGCGGAGCTTTGTAGCCAATCGTGTAGCTATAATCCAGGAGAAGGTAGCTCCTGATTCATGGTATCATGTGGTTGGGAAAGAGAATCCTAGTGACTGTGCTTCTAGGGGGACTTTTCCTCGGCAATTTCTAGAACAACCCTTGTGGTGGGAGGGGCCAACTTGGCTTAAGCTTCCTCGGGATGATTGGCCTGTAACTTGTGTAGGTGAGCCTTCCTGTACAGATGTACAAGAAGAAGCAAAGGTTGTTTGTATTACTATTCACGGCTCTAGTATTGTTTCAGAATTGTTGAATAGATATTCTTCCTTACGCAAAATTGAGCGTGTTGTTGCTTATTGTTTGAGATTTCGTAAAAATTGTTTGTGTCGAAAAAGGGGTTACCCGCGTGAGATAGGTAACTTATCCGAGGCTGAATTGTATGAGGCTATGGTGGTTCTGGTCAAAGACGTGCAAAGAGTTGAATTGGATAATGAACTGCGGAAAGTTCGTCGAGCGGAGGTCTGTCCCAAAGCTATACAGAAGTTAGCTCCTTTCATTGATTCCCAGGGTGTCCTGAGGGTGGGCGGTCGCTTGAGACAGTCTAGTCTAAGCTATGATCGGAAGCATCCAATTCTGCTCCCTAGGAAGCATCGATTGACTTATCTCATTATCCAAAGTGTGCACAATAGGAGTTGTCATCCTGGACCACAAACTTTGCATTATCTGTTAAGGCAGAGATATTGGATACTATCTGCCAAACGGGCTATAGCTTCAGTGTTATCTCGTTGCATAAAATGCTTTAGAGTTAAGCCTCCTCCAGTGGTCCCCATAATGAGTGATTTACCTTCCGTTAGAATTTCGGAAGTCAAACCTTTTTCCCATAGTGGCGTAGACCTTTTTGGTCCTTTGAGGATGTCTTTAGGTAAAAGACGAGGCATTAGTTCTCAAAAGGTGTATGTGTGTCTTTTCGTGTGTATGGCTACTAAAGCAATACATTTAGAAGTTGTGTCAGATCTAACTAGTGAAGCTGTTCTTGCAGCACTTAGGCGTTTTATAGGGCGGCGAGGACGTTGCAGTGATATTTATAGTGATCAAGGTACGAATTTTGTTGGTGCTTATAAAACTTTACAGTTATTGGGTGCTAAAGCTTCTGAAGCTTTGCAAATTAAGTGGCATTTTAATCCTCCAGCTAGTCCTTCCTTTGGAGGTATATGGGAGTCCGGAGTGAAATCTGTGAAAACTCACTTGCCGCGGGTGATAGGTGCGCAAGTGTTGACTTATGAGGAATTGAGCACCACTTTAATCCAAATTGAGGCAATGTTAAATTCGAGACCCTTGTGTAGTTTGAGTTCTGATCCTAACGATGTAGGCAGCTTGACTCCGGGTCATTTCTTGACATTAGAGCCCCTGAATGCTCCGCCTGACGAAGATTTGTTGTGTGTGAAACATAGTCGGTTGAACAGGTGGCAGTTAGTGCAACAGATGCAGCAACATTTTTGGCGGCGCTGGCATATGGAGTACCTCCACACCCTTCAGCAACGACATAAGTGGAATACACCACATAATCCTCCCTCGGTCGGCCAGTTGGTTCTTCTCAAGGATGAAAATACCCGTCCTTTACAGTGGCCATTAGGCAGGATTATTAAGTTATATCCCGGTACGGGAAACATTTCGAGAGTCGCCCAAGTTAAGACGAGTAAAGGGCTGTTAGACCGTCCTTTATTGAAACTGTGCCCTTTGCCGGCACAATAGGCCATGATTTGCTTGTATATGATAATTTTTTTTTTTTTTTTTTCGTGTTGTGTTATGGGTGGGATAATTCCACTAATTTTCTTTTGTGGGTAATATAGGAATTACTATGATTGGAAAAAATATTTTTTTTTTTTATATTTTTTGGTGGGCGGAAAATGGTTACGATTGGTATTTACCATTTAAATAATTTTGTATATTCGAATCTCCCGCGTTTTGACTTGCGAGTTTGAAGTCTGACGGTTGACGCGGAAGAAGGGAGAGAAAAGTGAAGCCAGTCGGGTCTGTTCTCTGTTCACTGAGACGGTGAACCGTGGTCGATTTTTCGTGAATATAGCTGTATAGCATCGAAATTCCCGTCTAAAATGGCCGAAGAAGTAACATCCCATTGAGTACAACGCGTTCAAGTACCCAGCTGGGGAAGACATCCGGCGCCAACCAACAAGGGGTGAGTCAACCGATGCATGATTAACTCGTGAGTCATTTGCGGTTATTTGCCAATTTAGTTGGTCCTTCACAATTGGCTACAATTACTTTATGGATCGAATTGTAACCACCTATTCACTTGCATTGTCTACTCTATGATAGTATCAGATATTTTTAAATACTTTTTAATTTTACCAATCAAGCTTTAAGCCATACAATACTACAACATTAAGGTTTCAATGGTATACTAAGACTTATTTCACCAACATTAACTATTATGATCAGATTTATATTACATAAAAATTTATTTTTATAACTAATAAATTAAACAAAGCTTACTAACATAAATACACACAACATAGTAATAAAAATTTTCATTTTTTTTTACATCGGAACTGGCACCATTCCTGCTTAATATTGACGATATCAATAGTATATACTGATCATGTTCTTCTGGGTACTATTGATGTGATCACGACTACTCACGATATCATCTGTTAATACGGGTACATTGGAGCTTGAATTACATCTAGATCTAGAACAAAGAAATATTTTTGAGTTTCATTTATTAAATTACGTCATCACTCATTTCCGTCGGTTTGTCAGTCTGTCGCGTTCTTTTACCCTCGTAATCTCAGTAACAGCTGCATGGATTGTGATGAAATTTGGGCAACGATATGATGTGGGTCGTAGTAGGTAATGCTGCTAAAATTATCAAAAAACAAAAAAATTAAATATTCCTCAAACTTCGTTTTTAGGCGTTTTAGGAGTTCCTGATCATTTTCTACCTTTTTTTGGGTGGGGGTGAATTTGAGGTGGTTGGGGGGTGGGAGGTTGTAAAACTGAAAAATTTGTTGTATTCTTAATGGGCTGTCCACTGACTTTGAATGAAGAACCTAGCCGCACTTTTTTAGGTCCATCCGAACATTACCTTGCTCATTATAGAATGTATACATACGAGTATTGTTTTAGGTCGTTCTATATTGCGTAACGCGAACATTATTGAATTGATTTTAATGAAATTTTGACAGTATTACTGCCGCGGCGAGGATGGAAAACGCGTGTTTTAGAAAATCGTGTCAGTGGCGGCGCAGCAATGATAAAAAAATTAAAAACATAAAAACAGCTCAAACTTTGTTTTTAGGCGTTTTAGATGTTCCTGATAATTCTCTACTTTCTTTGGGTGGGGGTGAAATTGGGGCGGTTGGGGGGTGACCTATGGAAGAAATACCTAGCGGCATTTTTTTCGTCTGAACATTGGCTTGACTATTGCCTGTTGCTTAATTTCGTTCTATGTATATTGCGTAAAGCGAAAAGTATTGAATTGATTTTTGAGAAATTTTGATACAGAATTTAATATCGCGGCGAGGCTGCCAGTTTCTGAAAAATCGTGTCAATGGCGGCGCAACAATAACCAAAAAATTAAAAATATAAAAACAGCTCAAATTTCGTTTTTAGACGGGTTGGAGGTTCCTGAGCGTTTCGCATCGTCCAGTTAAAGCATGCAGAACAAAAACTGTAGCGTCCTAGTTTCTAAGGAGGGAGACACGAGAAACTATTTACGAGAGTTTTGTGTTGGATGTTTTTTTGCGGGCGGTTGGGCGATAATTTAGTTGCAAGGGGATTTCAGATTCTAGTTCCATGCACTGGGAAAACAATAAAATGGTATCATTATCATGTGTGGGAAGTATTAAGTCAATCAACTTGACTCAATTTTTTTTCATATCTCTTGAAGCAACGGAATTATCAAACTTTGGAGTATAAGTTCATCACCTTGTATACCTTGTTACTAGCTAATAGAACAAGCTGCTAGGTCAAATAAAAAAAAAATGCGCAATCTCCTAGGTGATGAATCGCTATGCAAATTTCGCATCATAACTCATCTAACGTATACCTACTTATCACATATACTTATCCGAATCCGGAAATATCCCGAGCCGGCTTTTTTCCATCTCACCTCGTAGACCTTGACACCTCCAATTACGCCGATGATTTATGATAGAAAATTATACGCGAAAGTTCTGCAACAAAAATAGTCGCCATTCGGCAAATTGAAGAACATACGTACATACAGAACCAGTCCGGCGGTGCTCATTATACAAACCTCATTTGCGGTTCAAAACACTAAAGGCCCTAGCACACGGGTTGATCGGCGATGTGGTCGACACGAGTCCAGTCTACTCGGATTCTCAGCAAGCGCTGGAGCTCCACTAACGGGTCGTTTGATGACCGTCTAGAAACGCAGGTTCTTACATCTCGTTTACAACCGCACACACAGAAAAATCTGTCGTTCTGTCAAAGACTTACGCTTGGATTCAATGGGACGTTACACTCAGCATTCCTCAAATACAGCGATGTTTTATCCAATGGGAAGTGTATAGTTGGTAACGAATTATATCTTATTGTTGATTCAACTACAAGATGTCATTGGATTCCAATGAATAATTCAATCGCAGCTTCTCGTTGAATCGAATCTGTGTTTGGTAATTGATTCTAAACTACTTTGTTTTCCTTGGACCAACAGATTTTATTGCGAGGACAGCTGATTGTTCGTTTGGATGTTTAATTGTGTGATTCTGTATGCCGTTATAAGGAGCATGATATAAGAATTAGACATAAGCCTGCACCAGTTGTTGCATTATTACCTGAAATATAACTGTCTGACTAATCTAAATACCCACATTCAAATGTGGGTGTTAGCTCCCAATTTCTCAGTAGGTCCTCCATTTAATATATAACCGGACACATTTAAATCACACAATTGCTGATGCAATGCGCAAAACCACGAGATGACACAACACGGCTAACACCGAAACAATACAACGGATCAACTTCGTCCATGTTGACGAGTTCGCGGCGATAGTAGCACTGAGATCACCCCTCTGTTCTTTATTCTTACCTTCATTGAATCGGGACATCAGTCCCGCCGAATACTGATTGTAGTTCAGCGAACGACAAGCGCCATTGAAACAAAATTAGTTTTTATCAGATGAATTATCACGAACTGCTTGCTGTTGCTGCAATAATTTTTGTACATTGAATAGATTGTATGCTTTGCTTAAATGAAACATAGGGTAAATTTCGAAAACAAAAGGATGTTTTGATTGCATTATATGTCAATACTGGTATTAGAAGGATTATACATATCGTTAGAACGAATATAAAATTATTTTGAATTTATTGGCGTACCTGTGATTACTTCGAATATAAGGATTGAATTCTTTCAATGATATGGATTTGAAACAACTAAATATATTTAAAGTGATGGAAAAACATCCAAATACTAACAATTAATTGGAAACGCAACAGTATTTTTTTCTGTACATGAGATTAGAATGGAAGTGATATTTCGAGTAATTTTTACTTCCCACACCGATAGGTGAGGGGAGTATTGTGATCGCGAAAATTTTCGATTTTGAGATAATACACTTTTTGGGCGTTTCATGATGTCTACATAACGAAAATCCATGTCACTCATTTCCGTCGGTCTGTCTGTCTGTCGGTCTGTCGGTCTGTCTGTACGCGTTTTTGTGTCCTCGTAATCTCAGTAACCGCTGCATGGATTGTGATGAAATTTGGGCAGCGATATGCTGGGGGGTCGTAGTAGGTAATGTTCTTATAATTTTGAAAATCGGTGCAGGGGCGGCGGAGTAATTAGCAAAAAACAAAAAAAAAATAAATATTCCTCAAACTTCGTTTTTAGGCGTTTTAGAGGTTCCTGATCATTTTTTACTTTTTTTTGGGTGGGGGTGAAATTGGGGTGGTTGGGGGGTGGGGGGTTGTAAAATTGAAAAATTTGTTGCTTTCATAATAGACTGCCCACTGACCCATGAAGGAAGACCTAGCAACATAAATAACTTTTTTAGGTCCATCCGAACATTGCCTTGCCTATTACAGAAACCAAAGGACTTAGAATTTTTTCTGGTGTAAACATACGAGAGTATTGCTTTAGATCCTTCTATATTGTGTTACAAGGAAACTGTTGAATTGATGTTAATGAAATTTTGACACAGTATTACTACCGTGGCGAGGATGGAAAACGCGTATGGTTTTTATAAATCGTGCCAGTGGCGGCGCACACATAATAAAAAAAAGTAAAAATATAAAAACAGCTCAAACTTCGTTTTTAAGCGTTTTAGAGGTTCCTGATCATTTTCTGCGTTTTTTTTGGGTGGGGTGAAATTGGGGTGGTTAGGGGGTGGGGGGTTGAAAAACTGAGAAATTTCTTGTATTCATAATAGGGTGTAGGGTAGGGGCTTTGAAGGAAGACCTAGCGACATAAATCAACTTTTTAGGTCCATCCGAAGATTGCCTAGCGTATTACGGAAACTAAGGGACTTAGAATTTTCTGTATACATACATACGAGTATTTATTGCTTTAGATCTTTTTGTATTTTGTAACGTGGACACTATTACATTGATTCTAATTAAATTTTGACACAGTATTATTACCGTGGTGAGGATGGAAAACGCGTGTGTTTGTTAAATATCGTGTCAGTGGCAGCGTATATAGCAATAATCAAAAAACTAAAAGTATGAAAACAACTCAAACTTCGTTTTTAGATGTTTTAGGCTGTCCATTGACCTCTGAAGGAAATACTTAGCGGCATAAGACAATTTTAGGGGAGGGAAGGCTGCCGATGATTTGGTTGCAAGGAGATCTCAGACTGAAGCTTCATGCTATGGGAAAATAATAAACTGATATCACAGTAATGTGTGGGAAGTACTGAGTCAATCAACTTGACTCCATTTTTTTCACGTTATACTCATATCAGTCCTGATTTTTTTAACTCTGTCCCGAAGAAAGAAAGCGCATGTAGATTTCAGAATGTGAAGCCGATATCGAATTGAATTATTCTTAAATTCGCATTTGTTACAGAGAAATCAACGTTTGAAGCTTTGTTGTAAAGATGATTGGAACGTGTCTGGTCTACCTTATTATTTCATTTTCAGGTAACAACACTCGATTTTACAGCAAAAAAAGGCGAAAGGCGTTTAGTACGGTTACGCTAGCAGGCCTTTATTAATGTTTTTATTGATTGTTTACCTCAGTCGGTGACCTAGTGACGCACGAATATGATAAGGGCGGCCACATTATTAAGGGCATTTCAAATTTTTAGCTATGGACAATAAACTTATTATAATTTGAACGTATTACAAGTTGTAATAACATAAGTCCGTGCCAGAAATCATCCCTTCAAGATTTAGGCATTCGTCCAGACACAAGGTGTGTACGAGTATATATGAGGACATTATATTATTTCTTCTGGGATCCAGGCGTTCCAGCTGTAGTAATTAGTAATGATCAAGTAAATATTTTGAAGTACGTAAACCATTTTATAAGAGAGTTTTTCCTAATTGAATGGTGCGAATGGATTGAAGGTAATTCGACCCGTGTGCGTCTATAAACGCATGGACCACATCGCCAATTGACCCGTGTGTGGTAGGCCTAAGCAGACTAGTGCTAATCGTACCTCTCAGTACCAATTTAATTGAATCTGATTTAATTGTCAGGGACTTTTTAGCCTATCTGCATTGGCGATGCTCATAACAACTCTGCCTGATGCTTTTTAGCATCGCGTTAATTGTTGAATAGAGTCCAGTGAAAATATACAAGAAAACTGGACAATAAGCCAACAACTATCAATTCGTACGCAGAGAAAAAAAAATGGTCCTATAAGTGTAGGTGATCATTGGCGTGTAGAACCGCTTTGGAAAAACATTGGTTTTTTGACACCATCTTGAAAACCAGACATGTTTATGTGAACTTTTCTACTTGAATTTGGGTCAAACATGCACCCTTTCAGTGATCATTTAGTAACATCCTGTATATCTGAAGATCATACATATCTGAGATAGAATTCTCATGTATTGATTGCTGTTTTTACTAACTTCTTGTGATATGCAGCCTTTATAAGATTTTCTTCAGAAAATGGGATTCGAACCCGTGACCCCTAGATTCATCATCATAGTCACAATGTCATAACAAACATGTTGTGAACTCGTAAAATTGCATTAAGTCGGAACCAAAGTATTGCCGACACGAATATTATCAATAGTTTTGAGAACTGTAGCTCACCATCGTTCGCGATTTACTGTCAGTTTAGTGACACTCTTGATCTATATCCAGCAACAGTTTCGTCGTGTCCACCCAGCCTGTAGCGGGATGGCCACGGCGCCGCCCACACGGGGCATGACCCTGAACTACAAGTTTCTCCTTATTATCGCTTCTGTGTATATGTCCGAAGAATGTAAGCATTCTCGTCGACACAATGGAGGATAGTCTCTTTGAATTGCCGAGCTCATCCAGTATGGAAACGTTAGTTCGATGGGCGGTATAAGGAACCCTCAGCATTCTCCTCCATGTCCACATTTCAAAAGCACCTATGCGAGCTCGATCTGCCTTTTTAACAGTCCAAGTTTTCGAAGCATACAAAAATATGGAGAACAGAAGAGACTGAACCAGCGACATTTTTGTAGCTTTAGTGATGTTATGGTCACGCCATATTTTAGTAAGCTTTGTCATGGCCACACGTGCCTGTTGAATGCGCCGTCGAATCTCATTTCCACAGCTACCCGAGATGTCGATCAAAGAACCGAGGTACACAAAACTTTGAACTACTTCTCAACGGCCTATTGACTTTATTTCTCGATGATTATCATGCTCTCTATCTACGATCATAACCTTGGTCTTGTTGTAGTTAATACCAAGACCATACGCTGCACTACGTTGTTCTAAGATGTTTAATAGAGCTACTAGTTCTTCCTGAGAAGCAGCAATAAGGGTTGTATCGTCAGCAAATCTTAAGTTGGATAGTTTGCTTCCGCCAATACCGCCATTCCAGTTGTCTAATACCTGTCTCATCACCTATTCAGAGTAAATGTTAAATAACATCGGAGATATTACACATCCCTGACGAACTCCTCTGCTGGTTGCAGTTTGACGAGACGGGTTACCATCAATTCTTACACGAGCCTAATTAGACTCGTAGAGTTGCTGTATGAGAAACACTAGATGATAAGGAACTCCCATAGAGATGAGGATTTCCCACCTCCAGATTGGTACTCCGGAATTTAAATTTTAGAAATCCACATGCAGGTGACAGCATGTATCATGTCAAAATCTGTGATAAATATGCGCAGAAAATTTGAAAACTTTCGTGAAGAAATTCGTTATGGCAAGCTTCTGACTAAGATTTAGTGATGGGATTGATAGATCGAGGAGATGTAGCAATGAAAGTAGAGGCAGTGCAGCCGATACTGGTAATGAAGAACAGTTGGATATATGATATTAATGTGACATATGTATATATGTCATAATTATACCAATACCCTCATGCAAGGGTGGCAATATTTGTAATATCTATTACAAATAAATGAACGAAAAAAATGAAGATAACAAGAACATTGGCACGACTTTGAATATTTGTTGGGAAACAGATGCGTGATCTCAATTTGCTTCTCAGATTGACTGGTCTGTTTCGTGTATCCAGACTATACCACTCACGTACGGTTTTGCTTAAGATATCACTTTCATTAAGTGCTCATTAGAGAGTCGTTCGATATCGACGTTATCTGTCTGTTTCCTTGTCAGATAACAGCTGCTGCCATGTGTCTTGAGATAGAAGGCTAAGTGAGCCGTCTCATGTGGGAATTGGTTGATTGCAAACACAAGTAGCAACAAACTGATATATAGATGAAGGTTGCAAGGTCACATGCGATGTCCTATTTGATAGCCAGCCATGTGTTTGTTATCAAAATTTGAACGAGTTAGATGCTACTGGTTACGATTTTCGTTTGAAGGATTTGTCCAAATCAGTTAGTTAAACACACTTTGGAAGTACAAGGCCTTTTAAGCTACTTGGGAGTCCGAGAGGATCACAATAATAGCCTTTAGTTTCTGCAATAAACACACACAGAAAAATCTGTCGTTCTGTTAAAGACTTACGCTTGGATTCAATGGGACGTTACACTCAGCATTCCTCAAAAACAGCGATGTTTTATCCAATGGGAAGTGTATAGTTGGTAGCGAATTATATCGTATAGTCGATTCAACTACAAGATGTCATTGGAATCCAATGAATAATTCAATCGCAGCCTGTTGTTGAATCGAATCTGTGTTTGGTAATTGATTCTAAACTACTTTCTTTTCCTTGGACCAACAGATTTTATTGCGAGGACAGCTGATTGATTCGTTTGGATGTTTAATTGTGTGATTTTGTATGAAGTTATAAGGAGCATGATATAAGAACTAGACATAAGCCTGCACCAGTTGTTGCATTATTACCTGAAATATAACTGTCTGACTAATCTAAATACCTACATTCAAATGTGGGTGTTAGCTCTTTTAAGTTCCAATTTCTCAGTAGGTCCATATACAACTGGACACATTTAAATCACACAATTGCTGATGCAATACGCAAAACCACGAAATGACACAACACGGCTAACACCGACACAACACAACGGAACAACATCGTCCATGTTCACGGGTTCGCGGCGATAGTAACACTGAGATCATTCCCCTGTTCTTTATTTTTGCCTTCATTGAATCGGGACATCAGTCCCGCCGAATGTTGATTATAGTTCAGCGAACGACAAGGGCCATTGAAACAAAATTAATTTTCATCATATGAATTATCACTAACTGCTGTTGCAGTAATAATTTTTGTACATTGGATAGATTGTATGCTTTCCTTAAATGAAACATAGGGTAAATTTCGAAAACAAAAGGATGTTTTGATTGCATTATATATCAATACTGGTATTAGAAGGATTATACATAACGTCAGAATGAATATAAAATTATTTTGAATTTATTGACGTACCTGTGATTACTTCGAATATAAGGATTGAATTTTTTCAATGACATGGATTTGAAACAACTGTAAATATATTTAAAGTGATGGAAAAACATCCAATTACTAACAATTAATTGGAAACGCAACAGTATTTTTTTCTGTGTTGCTTTAGCATGTGAAATGTCAGCAGTAGCTTTTATACAACTGTAGTTTAATAGCTGTTGAAAGCTAATAATGGCAGCTATGTTGGAGCTATTACCGAGCAGAAAATCTTAAGTTGGTATATTTTTGTTACTTTGTGTATCTAGAAACAGCGTTTTAACTTCTGATGGGTATTTTAGGTTAATGGTACGCATTTGTAAATAGTTACAATGTCTTGATTTTACGAAGTGGAAAAAGTGAAAACAATTGCTGCATTCTATAGAATAACGTAATTCTGAAAATAATATGCTCTGTTGTTTCCTAACAATAATTTCATACTTAAAGATATCAAAGAAAGTCTACACCAATTGAACAAGAGGGGTAAAAATATAAAGTTTCTGTGGGTAGCATCACATGCCGGTATACCTGGCAACGAAAAGGCGGACAGAGCAGCAACATCAGCAGTAGCATCAAACCAAAGAACAGTAGCTTGTACACCCTATGCAGACTTAAAGCAATTGATAAAAGATCATATAACCAATCTGTGGCAAGAAGAATGGAGCAGTAATCCTAGCAAATTACACGAAATTCTCCCTAATGTTACCACAAAGTTACCCCTCCCTGTAAATAGAAGAGAACAAATTGTTATGTCACGACTACGAGTAGGACACACTCTAGCTACACATAAGCATATATTCGAACAAACTGAAGGTCCAGTCTGTCCAGCATGTAACGAACGGGTAACAGTGACCCACATCCTTATGGACTGCACGTTTTATTTGAACGAGAGAATATCCAACCACCTGTCCAGCGACATCAAAGAAGTACTTCTGCTACAACCCAAAAATGTGGTGAAATTTATCAAGGACATTAATTTATTTTTTAAAATTTAATCAGTATAGATACCTATGTATGAATTGTACCGTCTTCACCGCTAATAACCCCGCGTGGTTGATGCGGTTTCTTGTTTAAATAAAATAAAATAAAAAAAATTATTTCATGTGCGTCTACAGTATGGAGTCATATACCTGAAAAAACACCGTCTACAAATCTCGTTGAAACACCGATTCCTGTTTTTAACGAAAACGCTCGAAAGCGGAAATTACTCAATTCCCAAATAAAACATTTCTCTCCGGAAACGAGTTGATGTTTACCGTTTATGTTTCAAACCTACATGCAGTTTGAAATACTGCATAAATGTTTGGAATTCCTTCTTTAATGGTCTCTCTCCCGTCTTATCTTCACGACAGAACGAATTACGCTTTTAGCGGCTTAACGAATATATCAGGACGCTTTGTCAGCATTATTTTTTGAAAATGGTGTAATCATTCTTCAAAATATTTAGCAGGTGTATCTTCACTTGTTTGTGATGGAATCGTCTTCGTGTATGTGCTATGTGGGACAAGAGGGTCTATCAGAAAAATAAGGAGACTTGTGGTAAAGCTACTGAAACCTTTTTGGATACATTAGGTTAAACTAAAATTAAAATATATTGGCAAATAGTAATAAATTTTATTACTTCTTCAAAGGAACTTGTGTTGATGAGCAGAGTTTTTTCCATCCAAATGGAAATTTTCTTTTTTCCTTCATCAAATTAAACAAAATATTGGTTTATAAGTAAATTATTATTACTTGAAAATGTTTCTAGTAATTTATCGTATCATATTGTTACAGGTCTTTAATTCGATTCGAGAATTCACGTTTACGCAAGAGACAGGGCCGGACTGGCATAATATTAAAGAAAAATGAAATGAATGCATCCCTAAATAAATATGGCTGTCCCACGACGGTTCACTGTGATTTCTAGGAAAATAGATTTCAGATTTTTTCTTTAATTTAATACTTTACTAAAGTCAATGTGGGCAATTAGGCTAAAATATTTTCAAGATGGCGGCATTTGCCGTTATACCGAAAGTGAATGACTTTCTTGTTTCAAATAATAACACCAAACAGATTTTTTGACTGAGAAAATTCTAGATATATTTCATATATAGAATGCAAAACGCGTCTGTACTTGAAAAACAGTGTCAGTGACGGCGCAGCGATAATAAAAAAAAACCAAAAATATAAAAACAGCTCAGACTTCGTTTCTAGAGGGTTTGGAGGCTCCTGATCCTTTCGTATCGTCCAGTTGAAGCATGCAGAAAAGAAACTGTGGCGTCCTAGTTCCTAAGGAGGGAGAAGCAAGAAACTATTTACAAGAGTTTTTGTGTTGGATGTTTTTTGCGGGAGGGTGGGCGATGATTTGGTTGCAAGGGGATTTCAGACTATAGCTTCATGTAATGGGAAATAATAAAATGGTATCATCGGAATGTGTGGGAAGTACTGAGTCAATCAACTCGACTTCATTTTTTTTCGTAAGCTGCTTAAGCATTTATACAAATTTTGGTAAATCTACAAAATCATACTATCTTTGTTCAACTTTACTGGGATTGTCAAAAACGCTGCAATAGTGCTTGTAATTGTTTTGTAAAAATACCCACGTTTTTACTTCCCACACCGATAGGTGAGGGGAGTATTGTGATCGCGAAAATTTTCGATTTTGAGATAACACGCTTTTTGGGCGTTTTATGATGTCCACATAACGAAAATCCACGTCACTCATTTCCGTCGGTCTGTCTGTCTGTCGGTCTGTCTGTCTGTCGGTCTGTCTGTCTGTCGGTCTGTCTGTCTGTCGGTCTGTCTGTCTGTCGGTCTGTCTGTCTGTCGGTCTGTCTGTCTGTCGGTCTGTCTGTCTGTCTGTCGGTCTGTCTGTCTGTCGGTCTGTCTGTCTGTCGGACTGACCGTCTGTCGGTCTGTCTGTCGGTCTGTCTGTCTGTCTGTCTGTGTGTTAGCGCTTTTCTAGCCTCCTAATCTCAGTAACCGCTGCATAGATTTTGATGAAATTTGGGTAGTGATATGGTGTAGGGTCGTAGTAGGTAATGTTGCTACAATTGTGAAAATCGGTGCATGGGCGGCGGAGTAATTAGCAAAAAACGAAAAATTTCAAATATGCCTCAAACTTCGTTTTTAGTTGTTTTAGGGGTTCCTGATCATTTTCTACTTTTTTTGGGTGGGGTGAAATTGGGGTGGTTGGGGGGTGGGGGGTTCTAAAGCTGAAAAATTTGTTGTACTTATAATAGGCTGTCTACTGACCTGATAGAGAAAGGCCTAGCGGTATAATACACTTTTTTAGGTCCATCCGAACATTGCCTTGTGTATTGCAGGAACCAAGGAACTTGGAGAATTTTCCGATGTATACATACGAGTATTGCTTTAGATCGTTCTGTATTTTATAATGTTGCAATTACTGAATTAATGTTAATGAAGTTTCGGCACAGTATTACTACTTTGGCTAGGATGAAAAACGCGTCCGATTTTTAGAAATCGTCTCAGTGATGGCGCAGCAATATTAAAAAAACGAAACATATGAAAACAGCTCAAACTTCATTTTTAGGCTTTTTGGGGGTTCCTGATCATTTTCTACTTTTTTTTGAGGTGGGGGTGAAATTAAGGTGGTTGGGGGGGGGGTTGTAAATCTGAAAAATTTGTTGTACTCATAATGGGCTGTCTACTGACCTGAGAGAAAAGACCTAGCGGCATAATACACTTTTCTAGGTCCATCCGAACATTGCCTTGCCGATTACAGAAACCAAGGGACTTGAACTTTCTGATGCATACAAAATACATACGAGTATTACTTTGGATCGTTTTGTATTGTGTTACGTGGAAACTTCTGAATTGACCTTAATGACATTCTGACACATTGCAGTGGCGGCGCGGCAATAATAAAACTAAAAATATAAAAACACCTCAAACTTTGTTTTAGACAGTTTTAGGGGTTCCTGATCATTTTAAAAAAAATTTTGGTTGGGGGGTGAAATTGGGGTGGTTCGGGGGTGGGGTTTGTAAAACCCAAAAATTTGTTGTATTCATGATATATATTGTCCATTGACCTGTGAAAGAAGCACCTAGTGGAATAAAACACTATTTTTGCGGTCAAGCGAGCGATGATTTGATTGCAGGAGCATCTAGACTATAGTTTCATGCTGTGAGAAAATAATAAAACTGGTATCATCGGAATGTGTGGGAAGTACTGAGTCAATCAACTTGACTACATTTTTTTCAGTGCATCTCCCAAAATGAATGTATCGAATTACCAATCACCCTGTATATATTTTATGCGTCATACTTACTGCGATTATTACATAATAATTGCGGTATTTTATATTTAAAATAACAAACAGCTCAGACGGCTCACAAAAATAAATCAATGACCACAAAAAATTAAGCTGTCTATATAGCAGTGTCAATCCAGCGTTGAGGCTTGTGTGCACAGCTGTCCCCACATCCAGTAAATTCGTTTAACATGTTGTCGTTGATGGTGAAGCGAAGGGGGTGAGAATGGTTTGGAGGGCGATTAAAAACCCCGCCCACGATCATGATATCGCACGCCCCACCCGCCATGTTTGCCAATATTGTCGAACACCCCCTCTCGGTGAATTCGATTCGCGTTACGTGACACTCTAGCCCAAGGTTCGTTACGTGTACTTCTATTTTTTATACACTTTACCTATGCATTACGGGCGGATACAAATTGCAGCCGCGGTTAGGGTATAATCCTATAAATCTCAAAGGTGACCATAAAAGATGTTGTAAATTGCAGCGAGGGTCCCTTTTCGGCGTAGTCTACCTGTTTGGAGGTATTCTAAAAATTAATTTGGATTTGTATAGCAAAATATTATATAAAAATAATATTATGTGACAGGTCAAATTAATTTTTATCTAAAGGAACAATTTAGTGGCATTTACTTACCTACTTCTGTTAGTGATCTTGAAAACTATATGACATCACTATGCCTTTTTTAAATTACAAACCCAAAATTTTATTCGTACTTATTGTTATAGAGAATTCTCTACTTAACTAACTAGAACTTAACCAGAAAAGTTAATTTCTTGATACATATTTCCATTATTTTAGGCAATTTCGACAATATCAACGATTATTGTGACAATTTTGATACTTTTTTGCAATTTTCGGAAGGTGATAATATACCCAATGCGCGGTTTTGTTTAGACTGAAACTAATAAATCCTTTTGTTAGAGCAGTTAATAATAAAACAAAAACTATTGACATTGAAAGAAAATTATACTTTTCTAAATTGTTAATTGTTAATAATACATAACATTATGTACAAACATGTTCGTAAATCGTCTTAGATCAATATATACATAAAAAACCATAATTACTAACTAAGGTTCTCACCATAAAAATGACATACACTTTTTATAAATTCTAATCCACTTATCCTATTTTTATTGAGTAATAAACCTATTCTAAGATTCAAAAAATCTTGCTTCTTTTTAGTCGTTGCATTTGGAGCGTGCTTTATTCTGACACTATTCATTTTAATGTATGTGTCTGTTTGAGTATTTATCAAAGACTCTCAAAAATAAACAATGAGGGATGGCCGTTATAAAAACTCCTATCCCTAACAGAGGGTCGTCCGCTGCAATTTACATGTTTACCTGAAATGGAAAAATAACCAGCCGCTGCAATTTTCATATCCCGGATTAAGAATACTTGACCATCGCTGCAATTTACAATCGCCGGCATATCCAGTGTTATGTAATTACTGACCGAAATTCTCCATACACCCTCATAGCGCTCAAGAGTGAGTTGAAGTGCCTTTAATATGGTGTGTTTCCAGTATAGCCACACAAGGCGCTATTGATTAGGGCAATGTCCCTATAAAAGTATTTCTGTATACAGTCGCCTGGCCGCTTGGGCTGCCTGAGTTTTTGTTTGTGCTAGGCAAACAGTTCATGACAGGCACAGGCAAGAATTTATTTTCATGCCGAAGCCAGCACTGCGATAAGGGTCTCTTGCTTTTTCACGTCGCATTTTTACGAGACCTTTTTCTGTTTATTATACCATTAGCGTTTCAAAAGTGTTACGTCGGGTCCTCACCAAACCAACAAAACAGGAACGCAACAAAATTAGAAATGTTCGAAAACAGAAACGAATGGTCCACCAAAGACCAAAGTTGATTCTGAAGTGCGAAAGCTACATTGCAACTAACAAAGAAGGCCATCATCATAGTCACAATGTCTTAACAGACATGTTGTGAACTCGTAAAATGCATTAAGTCGGAGCTAGAGTATTGCCGACACGGATATTATCAATAGTTTTGAAAACTGTAGCTCGCCATCGTTCGCGATTTACCGTCAGTTCAGTGGCGCTCTTGATACTCATCTCCAGCAACTGTTTCGTCGTATCCACCCAGCGTGTAGGGGAACGGCCACGGCGCCGCCCAATCGGTGCATGGCCCTGAACTACAAGTTTCTCCATATTATCGCTTCTGTGTATATCGTCCCCCAAAACACGAAGTGTCGTAACTGACATTTTGTTCAAATTTGAGTTACGCGAGCTATAAGCAAATCGAAGTCACCTTTTCTTCCCCACGAATTGCCGTATCTCAACTCTCAACCGTTTTCGAGTAATTCAAATATTTGGTTACCACGTATCTGACAAAATGTATTTAAATAAATGCATGAACTGTCGTATCTAATATTATTTGCAGATACGACAGTTCGAGGGTGCACTGTTCCTTGCACTCCTTTACTTTTTAAGTCGTATCTTCATAATAAACATTGCGCCAATTCAGCTGCAGGTAAGAGGGGATCATCAGAAATAGCCACATGACATTTTAAAGTTTTGGAAAGGTACTCCGGATGACGTACACGAAAAACCTGTTTATTTTCTGATGGGTGTTACAAAACAAAAACACTACAATAATTGTTATGCTCCTGTATGCTTTGAAGGTGTTTCCTCAATATTTGATGGCGTCAAGATTTTTTGTTACCATCATGGACAACATGGAGGGGATTTGCACACAGCTGTATTTCTCATGCAATTTTGAAGGCAGTTGATTTTCGAGAACCATCTCATTACTTTAGCAAGACACAAACATGTTTACCCCCTAACATTCAAAGACCTTTTGGATTTTAAGACTTAAGACTGTCCAGAAAACTGAGGACCATGTCGATACGAACAGCTGCCGAGGAAAAGCCATTAATTGTCCAGATATCATGGAAGTTGTAGTTAACAGTGTACATCAAGATAAAATATTTTTCAAGATGAGCCATCTCACAGAAGAGTATGATGTTGTTCAATCGAAAAGGGACGCAAAATACCTGTACTTCGGTTACCTGAAACAAAGATGTTCTACAAAAACTTACCTCATGACAACATGTGAATGTTAAAACTACTTTTGCCTTCACAAATTTATTGTGTATATAATAAAAGTGATAAACCATTATTTGTTCCATTTATCTTTGATTGTAAACCATAATTTCCTGGTCGTATCTTCGGTCGGATCGTTATAGAAGAACTATTTTTGACATAACGAAATGACGTATCTGAAATTTCCGATCTTTTTTTTCAAAAATATTCCAGATACAAAACTCTTACTGCTCGAATTTGAAAACTGGTAGATTGAAATATATTGTATTCAAACAGTTTCGTGATAGAGTATGTAGCATATGATGTACAGCTATGTAAATGTGCACCATTTTCTTCTTTTCACTCTCCTGTAAAATTATAGAAACGTCAGTTACGACACTTCGTGTTTTGGGGGACAATATGCCCGAAGAATGTAAGCATTCTCGTCGACACAATGGAGGATAGTCTCTTTGGATTACCGAGCTCATCCAGTATGGAAACGTTAGTTCGATGGGCGGTATAAAGAACTCTCAGCATTCTCCTCCACGTCCAAATTTCAAAAGCATCTACGCGAGCTCGATCTGCCTTTTTAACAGTCCAAGTTTCCGAGGTATACAAAAATATGGAGAACACAAGAGACTGAACCAGCGACATTTTGGTAGCTCTAGTGACGTTATAGTCACGCCATATTTTAGTAAGCTTTGTCATGGCCACACGTACCTGCTGAATGCGGCGTCGAACCTCATTTTCACAGCTACGCGAATTGTCGATCAAAGAACCGAAGTACACAAAACTTTGAACTACTTCACAACGGCCTACTGACTTTATTGCTCGATGATTATCGTGCTCTCTATCTACGATCATGACCTTGGTCTTGTTGTAGTTAATTCCAAGACCATACGCTGCACTGTAACTGTGTTGTTCTAAAATGTTTAATAGGGCTACTAATTCTTTCTGAGAAGCGGCAATAAGGGTTGTATCGTCAGAAAATCTTAAGTTAGATATTTTGCTTCCGTCAATAGTTATACCGCCATTCCAGTTGGCCGATACCTGTCTCATAACAAATTCAGAGTAATTCCTTTACTCCGTGATAAATGATTAATGAAGGTCAATATGTCAGGTAAGATAGTACAATTTGCTTACGCTTATGACCGACACCGAAAATGGTCAAAGCAAGTCTGCATTTTTGACTTAATTGCTCTACACACATAATAATAATTTCTTAGATGGAGCACAGATGCTTTATTCAAGTATACCATAACTTCCTATACGCGCAAAGTTATGCTAATCTTAAAGTGAGAATACGATATCTTTGACCATATAAGGGTTAGACTGAGAAAATATCTTCAATGCAAAACTGGGAAAGTCTTGATAGTAAGAATACCAAAATCATAAATCAAGCATATGGTAATCTTGACCAAAGTATTTCATAATCTTGACTGAAGCATTTCATAATCTTAGCTAGGAGCATTTCATAAACTTGACGCAAGTAGCTCAACTTTATTCTAAAATTGTGATATTCTTGGATGAGGAATCTAGTAGTATTAATTTGAGCATTCAAACTCTTCTATGAGCATGTAGAAATTTTTCTGGAGAAATAGTTCTGCAGAATTTCTTAAATCAGTTTTAATATACTTAGTGCTTATCTAGGAACAGCTGAGTCAGGTCTTCGCATCCCAATTTTTTTAATAGCTCATTCATGGTTGGATAGATCCAGTGATAAGGAAGCTGATGGGAACTGGGACGCGACTCAAATGGCGGTGGACCAGCACTACCGGCAGATTCGATGACTGATGGTTGACGGCGGTATCACGTGGCAATGGCAATTTATTTAACAGTTTGACTAGAGACTATTATTTGCTATTATGCAGGATCCAGGATGCAGGTATTACGCTACGGTGCTAAAGACGGCGGCGAATGCGACAATCCGAAAACCGATAATGGCGACGCGGACGGGCAACAGACTGTTGAGTAGAGAGGGAGAGTTGACCCGTGACACGCTGCGCGCCTGCGCACTCCGACGTTGGTAGACGTCAAACAAATGATTTACTTATAGAAATACGAGTATAGAGTGTGCTTGTAAAACAGCGTTCATTTTCAAACCAAGATTATCGTATTGTAAATGAAAGTTCGCATTTGCAAGCTGTCTATATTCTTGATACAAGTAAACTGGACACCTCTGGAAAAAATGATAATCTTGATATAAAATTATGAAATATTTGTTATTAAATTATTATAGCCTTGACTTCAAAGAAAATTATATTTTCTTTCGGAGCATATTTCTTTAAAATAAGTATATGAATCAAAATTATATTATTCTTGTTACAAATTTTCTATAATTTTCTCATCAAATATTTTTTCTTAGAGTGAGAACCGATATTCTTGTTGTGAGTATGTATTTACAAAAATATCGCAATTCTTGGCTTGGGAATTTCTTTTTATGTGTGTATACATTTCTGAAGTGCACTATAGTTAAGAAAGGAGTTTTGTAAACACGAAGAATCAGACTTACACCCCAAAATAATCCACTATGTGTGCGCCCATGCTTCCACAAAGCTGACGGGTTTATAGCGAGTTTGCCTTTGTAGGTGCCGTAAAGCTTTGATTATTTTTGTTTGAATTTTTAATTAGTCGGGAGTCTCCCTTTGTCATAAATACAGTAGAAGGACGTAGAATATACAAGGAGAGCAAATATTTGATCGTAGGAGGCAAAGACTCTTAAAAAAATATTTAAAGTGCTGTTGGGGCAGTCTAAGTTTTGAGCCCTGCAGAGGATCCTAAAGTACAAAGTAATCAAATAAGAGGATTCATAAAGCATTATACTTAATGAAAATTTCAAAATATCGGATACTAGCGATATATATCGAATATATATAATCATAAAAAAATAATTTATATCAAGGTTTTCGATTTTTTATGTAAATCTGAATATCCAAGATTCTAAAAATTTTGATCTTCGTTAAACGAAGCTGAAACTCAAAACTGTGACCGGATTTGTAATCAGCGCCCTCAAATTATCCAGAACACTTGATTTCGTCTTGATAGAAAGCCAAATAAAGGTTGTCGATTTTTTGGATGAATCTGAATATCCAAGAGTCTGAAGATTTTGATCTTCGATAAACGAAGCTGAAACTCAAAACTGTGACCGGATTAGTAATCAGCGCCCTCAAATTATTCAGAACACTTGATGTCGTCTTGATAGAAAGCCAAATAAAGGTTTTCGATTTTTTTGGATGAATCTGAATATTGAAGATTCTGAAAATTTTGATCTTTGTTAAACGAAGCTGAAACTCAAAACTGTGACCGGATTAGTAATCAGCGCCCTCAAATTATTCAGAACACTTGATTTCGTCTTGATAGAAAGCCAAATAAAGGTTTTCGATTTTTTGGATGCATCTGAATATCCAAGATTCTGAAAATTTTGATCTTTGTTAAACGAAGCTGAAACTCAAAACTGTTGCCGAATTTGTAATCAGCCCTCAAATTATTCAGAACACTTGATTTCGTCTTGATAGAAAGCCAAATAAAGGTTTTCGATTTTTTTGATGAATCTGAATATCCAAGATTCTGAAAATTTTGATCTTTGTTAAACGAAGCTGAAACTCAAAACTGTGGCCGGATTTGTAATCAGCGCCCTCAAATTATTCAGAACACTTGATTTCGTCTTGATAGAAAGCCAAATAAAGGTTTTCGATTTTTTTGATGAATCTGAATATCCAAGATTCTGAAAATTTTGATCTTTGTTAAACGAAGCTGAAACTCAAAACTGTGGCCGGATTTGTAATCAGCGCCCTCAAATTATTCAGAAAACTTGATTTCGTCTTGATAGAAAGCCAAATAAAGGTTTTCGATTTTTTGGATGAATCTGAATATCCAAGATTCTGAAAATTTTGATCTTTGCTAAACGAAGCTGAAACTCAAAACTGTTGCCGAATTTGTAATCAGCCCTCAAATTATTCAGAACACTTGATTTCGTCTTGATAGAAAGCCAAATAAAGGTTTTCGATTTTTTGGATGAATCTGAATATCCAAGATTCTGAAAATTTTGATCTTTGTTAAACGAAGCTGAAACTCAAAACTGTGGCCGGATTTGTAATCAGCGCCCTCAAATTATTCAGAACACTTGATTTCGTCTTGATAGAAAGCCAAATAAAGGTTTTCGATTTTTTGGATGAATCTGAATAACCAAGATTCTGAAAATTTTGATCTTTGTTAAACGAAACTGAAACTCAAAACTGTGACCGGATTTGTAATCAGCGCAAATTATTCAGAACACTTGATGTCGTCTTGATAGAAAGCCAAATAAAGGTTTTCGATTTTTTTGGATGAATCTGAATATTGAAGATTCTGAAAATTTTGATCTTTGTTAAACGAAGCTGAAACTCAAAACTGTGACCGGATTTGTAATCAGCGCCCTCAAATTATTCAGAACACTTGATGTCGTCTTGATAGATAGCCAAATAAAGGTTTTCGATTTTTTGGGTGAATCTGAGTATCCAGTATTCTGAAAATTTTGATCTTCGTTAAACGAAGCTGAAATTCAGAACTGTGGCCGAATTTGTAATCAGCGCCCTCAAATTATTCAGAACACTTGATGTCGTCTTGACAGAAAGCCAAATAAAGGTTTTCGATTTTTTTGGATGAATCTGAATATTGAAGATTCTGAAAATTTTGATCTTTGTTAAACGAAGCTGAAACTCAAAACTGTGACCGGATTTGTAATCAGCGCCCTCAAATTATTAAGAACACTTGATTTCGTCTTGTTAGAAAGCAAAATAGGTTTTCGATTTTTTGGATGAATCTGAATATCCAATATTCTGAAAATTTTGATCTTTGTTAAACGAAGCTGAAACTCAAAACTGTGACCGGATTTGTAATCAGCGCCCTCAAATTATTCAGAACACTTGATTTCGTCTTGATAGAAAGCCAAATAAAGGTTTTCGATTTTTTGGATGAATCTGAGTATCCAATATTCTGAAATTTTTGATCTTAAACGAAGCTGAAACTCAAAACTGTGACCGGATTTGTAATCAGCGCCCTCAAATTATTCAGAACACTTGATTTCGTCTTGATAGAAAGCCAAATAAAGGTTTTCGATTTTTTGGGCGAATCTGAATATCCAATATTCTGAAAATTTTGATCTTTGTTAGACGAAGCTGAAACTCAGAACTGTGGCCGAATTTGTAATCAGCGCCCTCAAATTATTCAGAACACATGATTTCGTCTTGATAGAAGGCCAAATAAAGGTTTTCGATTTTTGGATGGAATCTGAATATCCAAGATTCTGAAAATTTTGATCTTCGATAAACGAAGCTGAAACTCAGAACTAGTGGCCGGATTTGTAATCAGCCTCATATTATTCAGAACACTTGATTTCGTCTTGATAGAAAGCCAAATAAAGGTTTTTGATTTTTTGGGTGAATCTGAGTATCCAAGATTCTGAAAATTTTGATCTTCGTTAAAAGAAGCTGAAACTCAAAACTGACCGGATTTGTAATCAGCGCCCTCAAATTATTCAGAATACTTGATTTCGTCTTGATAGAAAGCCAAATAAGGTTTTCGATTATTTGGATGAATCTGAATATCCAAGATTCTGAAAATTTTCACCTTTGTTAAACGAAGCTGAAACTCTAAACTGTGACCGGATTTGTAATCAGCGCCCTCAAATTATTCAGAACACTTGATTTCGTCTTCATAGAAAGCCAAATAAAGGTTTTCGATTTTTTGGATGAATCTGAATATTGAAGATCCTGAAAATTTTGATCTTTGTTAAACGAAGCTGAAACTCAAAACTGTGACCGGATTTGTAATCAGCGCCCTCAAATTATTCAGAATACTTGATTTCGTCTTGATAGAAAGCCAAATAAAGGTTTTCGATTTTTTGGATGAATCTGAGTATCCAATATTCTGAAAATTTTGATCTTTGTTAAACGAAGCTGAAACTCAAAACTGTGACCGGATTTGTAATCAGCGCCCTCAAATTATTCAGAACACTTGATTTCGTCTTGATAGAAAGCCAAATAAAGGTTTTCGATTTTTTGGATGAATCTGAATATCCAAGATTTTGAAAATTTTGATCTTTGTTAAACGAAGCTGAAACTCAGAACTGTGACCGGATTTGTAATCAGCGCCCTCAAATTATTCAGAAAACTTGATTTCGACTTGATAGAAAGCCAAATAAAGGTTTTCGATTTTTTGGGCGAATCTGAGTATCCAAAATTCTGAAAATTTTGATCTTCGTTAAATGAAGCTGAAACTCAAAACTGTGGCCAGATTTGTTATCAGCGCCCTCAAATTATTCAGAACTCGTGATTTCGTCGTCTCGATAATATATATCAACTTATTTGAGATTTTAATTTTTTTTTTAATAGGAACACGTTTAGTTTTAAAATTAATTTAATTGTTTAAAATAATGTGGACGCTAAAAAATAAACCTTAATAGACGGCAACCGGTTTTAAGTTACTTACATTTTATTTGAATGAATTCTTTTAACGCGAAAGTCGTCAAAACAGTGGCAAATTTTATCTTTATTATTTATTAAAAAATAAATTCTTATGGATAGAATTTGAATAAGTGATAAAAGTACTAACAATGCCAGAACTTTTACTTAAACCGTATATTTTGCTGAGTTAAGTAAAACTGAAGGTATAATAAACTCAAATGTTGTGCCCAAATAGGAACATTTTTTAGAACTACTAGAACGAAATTTGGTAATTCGTGGGCCACACTCACTAAACCTATACGGATTCCGTGTGAAAAAGGCTTCACAACGATGTCCTTTCTTTTCTTGTGCTTTTCGAAATAATCATTTTATCATCATAAACTAAACAGATTAAATAAAAACTCAAAAATGCCTATTAGATCTATCCTGCTTCTGTTGAGCTTTTTGTTATGGATTCTCTAATTTGAATAAATCCATGCTTCACTAACGTAACTTATCCTTTTAATATCATGAGCTACTTGATTCGAAGTTATTACTTCCTCTTCCATAAACCTCATTATTAATAGGTGGTTTATGTATAGAGTTAATCTAGCGTTAAAGTCAGTCTTCGATTCCGATATCCCTGAACAGAAAGGCATCCTGTCCTTTTACCTCATAGGAAAGGATCATTAAATCTGGATGATATAATGGCTTTGAGATCACAGGTGGCGTGTGTGGATACCCAGGTCTGTTCATGGGCGCCGCTACAAAACGTATCTAGGGGTCTATTTTTAAAATGCTTCTAGTCGTTGATATTAATTCACAGTTTTTTTTACTCAAATTAACCAGAACACGAGGTTTCATCTTGATAGAAAGTCAAATGAAGGTTTTAGATTTTTTGAACGAACCTTGCAGATCTTGGGATCCGAAAATTTCTGATTTTGTCAAATGAGACTGAAACTCAAAATAGCTGCCAGATTTGTAATTAGCGCCCTCAAATTATTCAGAACACGAGGTTTTATCCTGATAGAAAGTCAAATAAAGGTTTTCAATTTTTTGGATGAGCCTTGCAGATCTTGGGATCCGAAAATTTCTGATTTTGTGAAATGAGACTGAAACTCAAAATAGCTGCCAGATTTGTAATTAGCGCCCTCAAGTTATCCAAAACACGAGGTTTTATCCTGATGGAAAGTCAAATAAAGGTTTTTGATTTTTGGATGAGCTTTGCAGATCTTGGGATCCGAAAATTTCTGATTTTGTCAAATGACACTGAAACTCAAAATAGCTGCCAGATTTGTAATTAGCGCTCTCAAATTATCCAGAATACAAGGTTTTATCCTGATAGAAAGTCAAATAAAGGCTTTCGATTTTTTGGATGAGCCTTGCAAATCTTGGGATCAGAAAATTTCTGATTTTGTGAAATGAGGCTGAAACTCAAAATAGCTGCCAGATTTGTAATTAGCGCCCTCAAATTATCCAAAACACGAGGTTTTATCCTGATGGAAAGTCAAATAAAGGTTTTCAATTTTTTGGATGAGCCTTGCAGATCTTGGGATCCGAAAATTTCTGATTTTGTGAAATGAGACTGAAACTCAAAATAGCTGCCAGATTTGTAATTAGCGCCCTCAAATTATCCAAAACACGAGGTTTTATCCTGATGGAAAGTCAAATAAAGGTTTTTGATTTTTGGATGAGCTTTGCAGATCTTGGGATCCGAAAATTTCTGATTTTGTCAAATGACACTGAAACTCAAAATAGCTGCCAGATTTGTAATTAGCGCTCTCAAATTATCCAGAATACAAGGTCTTATCCTGATAGAAAGTCAAATAAAGCGTTCGATTTTTTGGATGAGCCTTGCAGATCATGGGATCAGAAAATTTCTGATTTTGTCAAATGAGGCTGAAACTCAAAATAGCTGCCAGATTTGTAATTAGTGCCCTCAAATTATCCAAAACACGAGGTTTTATCCTGATGGAAAGTCAAATAAAAGTTTTCGATTTTTTTTGAGACACCTTGCAGATCTTGGGATCCGAAAATTTCTGATTTTGTCAAATGAGGCTGAAACTCAAAACAGCTGCCAGATTTGTAATTGGCGCCCTCAAATTATCCAAAACACAAGGTTTTATCGTGATAGAAAGTCAAATAAAAGTCTTCGATTTTTTGGACGATCCTTGAAAATCCTGGGATCCAAAAATTTATGATTTTGTCAAATGAGACTGAAACTCAAAATAGTTGCCAGATTTGTAATTAACGCCCTGAAATTATCCAGAACACAAGATTTTATCGTGAAAGAAAGTCAAATAAAAGTCTTCGATTTTTTGGACGATCCTTGAAAATCCTGGGATCCAAAAATTTATGATTTTGTCAAATGAGACCGAAACTCGAAATAGTTGCCAGATTTGTAATTAGCGCCCTCAAGTTATCCAGAACACAAGGTTTTATCTTAATAGAAAGAAAAATAAAAGTTTTCGATTTTTTGGACCAATTATCCAGAACACGAGGTTTCATCCTGATAGAAATCCAAAGAAATATTTTCAAATTTTTATTGTAATTGATTTTTTTTGTGCTTCTTATAATAGAAACATAATGGACTAGTATCATGAATTTTTTTTTTGGTTGCATATGATAGACTACGTTATAAAAAGCATCTCATTTTTTTCTCCGATTTTTTTGGGCACAGGAAAGCCGTGAAAATAAGGAAAATATTTGAATTCTCCTAGGGCAGTGACGTCACTGCCCTAAAGGCGAACAGCCAATCAAAAGACAGATATGTGTGCTGTGTTGCCGCATTCTGATTGCGCGCGAAATGCCGGAGCTGTACGCGGGCTGGCTCATCTATCTTGTCTTCTGTTCCCGTCTGCGAGTCGGAGCTGTTCTTGGCAACAATGCACTGCTGATGACTCGTGCGGTTGGCACTGATTGGCTGAATTTGAATTCCTTTCTTTAAACTTTAGAATGGAATGACTAAAAAACAAGATGATGTAGAAAGTAACGATATGCAGCAGTACGGTTATTATTGTATGCACTAAGCGGCTATAACAATTAAATCATTGTTCTTAACCTCGTGATACTAGTCCATTTAAGTGTACTATGTTACGTCCAATATATAATAATAGAATCATGACAACATTCAAAGTATGACGTTTGGAATTCAAGATTCTTCCAGTTCTTAAAAAACCCCTTTCTTACAGTAATTTTAAAGAAAAGAATGTAGAAAAAAAAATTCCTTTTTGTTTCAGGTACCTGCGTACCCCTTGAGGATGCCATCACGAAAAGGAAAGAGTGTAGAACCCGACCACACCTGGTCGATGAGATTCCTCAGCCAGGTCAGTTTTAAACAATACCCACTTATTAATTCGACCCACGAAATCTCAGGGTAGAGATGGGCACAACTCAATCGATACAATGACGAATTGATTCTTTCAGTCGAATCATCGCAATCGATAACATCTGGGCTGATTCGGATCTTGATAATAATATTTAAACAATACCCACTTATTAATTCGGCCCACGAAATCTCAGGGTAGAGATGGGCACGACTCAATCGATACAATGACGAATCGATTCTTTCAGTCGAATCATCGCAATCATTAACATCTGGGCTGATTCGGATCTTGATAATAATATGCCCTATTTAATCATATTTTTCATCATACCATTAAAATTTAATTGTTGAAGTATTTATCATTGTTTCTGCAAATAAATAAAATAATTTTAGACGGCTTTTAGATGCATTTGTACTGGAACCATTGCTTCTAGCGACTTAGGTATAAAGAAGGGATAACAAATTGTTTTTCAATCGAAAATGATATACAGTGTATAGCAAAAAGGTTTAATAGAGATGGAACTCTGTATGTAGCGCCCTCTATCAGTAATCACAAAACTAAGATCAAATTTGAATTTAGCTTGATAAAGAAAACCCCTATATATCACATTTAAAGATATGAAAAAAAACAAACAAAATAAAAATTCAACACCACGTATCTTTTAACCGAAGGCCTTGCGGACTCATGTTCATAGGAACTTTTTTTTATTTTAATGTGCTCTATGCAATGTACTGTTTTCTATATCACCCTGTATATCTCTTCATTCATGGCCGACTCTACACTAGGCCGGAGCCTTAGATGTGGCAACGTGGCTTAGCTGTCAAATAGTGGGCCTATAGTTTCAGAATAATTATTACATTTTATATGTATTAGAGTTCATCTGGGTTAATAAATTAAGAAAAAAAATTTTTTTAGAACTACTGCTACTAATA
Source organism: Callosobruchus maculatus (assembly GCA_951848785.1). NCBI lineage: Eukaryota > Metazoa > Arthropoda > Insecta > Coleoptera > Chrysomelidae > Callosobruchus > Callosobruchus maculatus. The sequence goes on from CATOUR010000223.1 coordinate 115,912, forward strand.
CCACTTACATCTGATGTCTGGTTCATCATAGTCAGATCAGACACTACAAAATAAAAATAAACGCAACCTGTTTCCTGCTGCCACTTCCACTTAAATGAACACTGAATTTACTTTGTAAATTGTCACTTGAGCTAGAAAAATTCACTATTAGGTCACTGTGAAGCCATTCTTGCTGGTCTTGATTCGCTTTCACTATAAAATCTTTTCGTAGGTATGCCCAGATGCATGCCCTCGTTGGCTTGCCCAGATGAGTTCTATTAACTGTATTTTTCTGTGATATTTGGGAGGTCCAGAAAACATTGTAGGTAGCACATTGTGCTCTAAAATAGGTCTTACCCTTTGAAATGTTTGTAAAGTATTGTCTTTATTCTTATAAATATAACCAGCCCATACAAGGAATACCGTTCACCCACTTCTGTTTATGTCCCTTACTGGAAGCACAATTGCTAATGAACACTCAATTTACTTTGTAAATTTTAACTTGAGCTAGAAAAATTCACTATTGGGTCACTTTGAAGCCATTCTTGCTGGTTTTGTATTCCCTTTCACTATCAAATCTTTTCGTAGCTATGCCCAGATGCATGCCCAGATGAGTTCTATTAACTGTATTTTTCTGTGATATTTGGGAGGTCCAGAAAACATTGTAGGTTTAAAATAGGTCTTATCGTTTAAAATGTTTGTAATTATTGTCTTTATTCTTATAAATATAACCAGCCCTTATGAGGAATACCTTTCACCCACTTCTGTTTATGTCCTCCATTGGAAGCACTAATTGCTAGTGCAACCTGGTACTACACACTTTGCAGGCATCCTGTTATCTTTATAGTTTCGTTTGTGCAGGTAAATAATTAGAAACACATTAATAATCACCTTCCAACCATATTTTCTGCTCCTGGAAGAATACAAATGACATAACAACAAATGAAAACTCGGCCCGCTGATTCAGTGTTGCCATATTTCATGCTCCGGCCTAGTGAGTAAAGTCGGCCATGCTTCATTACATTACGCTGTCAAGAGAAATTTCTATAATTTTTGATCGTCAATGGTTTTCTGCCTTGTCTACAAATGTCTATCCAACTGTTGACGGTTCGTTCTGTACTCACTTCAAAGTGTTGTTAGAAAAAGTACTCAACCCTGTAATTTCAAACGTGCAACGTAATCTCCACCGTCGATCTGACCAACCCCCAACCCCAATAATTAGCCGGACATAATGAAAACATTGCCGAAAGCCGACGCTTCACACAGCTCCCGGCCTGATAAGACCTTGTACCTAATTATTTCATTATCTACCCCGTAATAAATTCGAAACGTCCTAGGAGAGCTTTAGCGGCAAGATTAAATTTTAATCATCATAATTTGAGACCGTAGGCGCAGGTGGGAATCGCTCAGAAATAGAGTCGCCTCCTTCTTGTGTAGAGATGGGCGAATCACAATAAATATACCTTAAAGAATAGTGCCATGTGTTTGACGCAGAGTACTTACCACACATTACAGTGATATTGCTTTATTATTTTCCCATAGCAGGAAGCTATAGTCTGAGATCCAACACAAAAACTGTCGTAAATAGTTTCTTGCATCTGTCTCTGTAGAAACTAGGACCACACAGTCTCTATTCTCAATCGATATCCTAATGACATGGCATGTCCGTCTTCCGATATTTTAAAACAAATCACAATATTATCAGTGTCAATCTTTAAAGGGCAATGAAAAGTGTTCCGGGGTTTCCCATCCACTCAAAAGTAGAAAATGATCAGAAAGCCCTAGAGTACCCAAAAACAAAGTTTGACAAGCTTTTATATTGTATTGTTTCATTTTTAATTCAGTTTCACCGCCATTAACAGTATTTTCGAAAACCATAGCCTTTATCGATCTCTACCACAGCTCACGATACGGTTTGGAAATTTCATCTTAGTGATGAGCTACATTCATAACAGAATTATTTACTACAATATAATTTCAGAAGATATGCTGTGTCTAATATCAATGAAGAGCCCACTAGGGATACAACAAATTTTTCAATTTCACTACCGTCCCCCGCCTCCCCAAACTACCCCAATTTTACCCCCATAAAAAATGTGGAAAGCGATCAAGAAATTCCAAATCGCCTAAAGACGAAAGTTTGAGCTGTTCTCGTATTTTTTGTTTTTAATTCAATAACTACCGTTACATAAGACAAAATAATTAAAAGCAATACTCGTATCTATACATCAGAAAATTCTAGGTTACTTGGTTTCTATAATAGGCAAGGTAGTGTTCGGATGGACCTAAAAAAGTGTAATATGCCGCTTGGCATTTCTTTCATAGGCCATTGAAGAGCCCATTATTAGTAAAACGAATTTTTCAACCCCCACACCAACACCATCTCAATTTCACCCCCAGTCAAAAAAAATCAGGAACCACTAAAACGCCTAAAAACGAAGTTTTAGGATTTTTTTTGCGTTTTTTGCTAATTACCTCGCCGCCCATGCAGTAAGCAGTTTTCAAAATTATAGCAGCATTACCTACTACGACCCCACAGCATACCGCTACCCAAATTTCATCACAATCCATGCAGCGGTTACTGAGATTAAGAGGCTAGAAGAACGCCAACATACAGACAAACAAACCGACGGAGATGGGTGACGTTTTTTGCTATACTCATACTTTTAATACTATATGGTTCTAGACATGTGATGTCATCCGACTAAGAAAATTCAAATATTTTCTTGTTTTTTTGTCGGCTTTTAGATGCATTTGTACTGTAGGGATACTTTTCTTACGTAGAAAGGAAGCATAGCAATTTTTTACCGTCGAAAATGACATGCAGTGTATAGCAAAAAAAGTTAGGACCAATTCAATAGAGATGGAACCTTGTATGTAGCGCCCTATATTAGTAATCACAAAACTAAGATCAAATTTGAATTTAGCATGATAAAAAACCCCTGTATACCACATTTTATCAATTTCTTGCATCTCTGGCTAAAGATATTGAAAAAAACCCATCTTTTAACCGAAGGCTTTGAGGACCCATGTTCATAGGAACTTTTTTTCTTATTTTAGGGTCTTCTATGCACTGACACTATGCAATGTACTTTCTTCTATGTCACCCTGTATAAAAATAACCGAGAAAAGTGAATAGTGTTTTTCATAATCAAAAAATGCATGATACTGCTCCATTGGATGCAGTAAAAGTCATCACAAATGCATCTATATGCATTTGGAAATTCCAATATTATGAACGCTCGATCATACACTCATATATCATCAAGTTAATTACTGAAACTTTCCAAACGCAGATAATAACTCTGAATGTCGTGTCTTTACACCAATTACTAATTTTAGATAAACCCAATATATATGCTCACTTCTGATAACATTCAATTATTGGTGGCTTATCTTTTATTTATACATTCTTTTTATGGCTGAATCATTTCTCAAACGTAGATAACCATAATGCTGTTATACACCGAGAAAAATTAATTATTCAGGGACTTTTTACAACTCGGCTCCTGGGGTTTTATTAATATTTTATGACACCGTTTGAAGCGAGTTGTAGTTATCATTTTTTCTTCCGTCGGTATGTTTTTGTGGTATGACCACCTAAGATTCCCATCAGTTTCAATACATTTTAATGCACCGATGGCTGTATTTTATAAATAAATAATTATTATTCGTACTGCAACTCATCCATGCTATATTGTGTTTTAATGCTTGTCACTTAGTATTTCTGATACAGCAACTGTTTGAGTCTAGCTCGGCTCGTGTAAGAATTGATGGTAATCTGTCTGATCAAACAGCAACCAGAAAAGGAGTTCGTTCAGGGATGTGTATTATCTCCGATGTTATTTAACATTTACTCTGAATTTGTGACAGGTATTGGACAACTGGAATGGCGGTATAACTATTGGCGGAAGCAAAATATCCAACTTGAGTTTTGCTGACGATACAACCCTTATTACTGCTTCTCAGGAAGAACTAGTAGCTCTATTAAACATTTTAGAACACAGTACAGCATACGGTCTTGGTATTAACTACAGCAAGACCAAGGTTATGATCGTAGGTAGAGAGCACAGTAATCATCGAGAAATAAAGTCAGTAGGCCGTTGTGAAGTAGTTCAAAGCTTTGTATACCTTGGTTCTTTGATCGACAATTCGGGTAGCTGTGAAAATAAGCTTCGACGGCGCATTCAACAGGCACGTGTGGCCATGACAAAGCTTACTAAAATATGGCGTGACCTTAACATCACTAAAGCTACCAAAATGTCGCTGGTTCAGTCTCTGAGTTCTCCATATTTTTGTATGCCTCGGAAACTAGGACTGTTAAAAAGGCAGATCGAGCTCGCATAGATGCTTTTGAAATGTGGACGTGGAGGAGAATGCTGAGAATTCGTTATACCGCCCATCGAACTAATGTTTCCATACTGGATGAGCTCGGTAATCCAAAGAGACTATCCTCCATTGTGTCGACGAGAATGTTTACATTCTTCGGACATATTCACAGAAGCGATAATATGGAGAAACTTGTAGTTCTGGGTCACGCCCCGAGTGGGCGACGCCGTGGCCGTTCCCCTACACGCTGGGTGGATACGACGAAACAGCTGCTGGATATGAGTATTAAGAGCGGCACTGAACTGACAGTAATTCGCGAACACATTGTTGAACACTCTGCTGGCCGGGAGGCTTTGTAATATGGCACTTCAAGACATTCCAATTTTTTTTGCGTTTGTAACATGATTTGCGTTCTGAAAATATTTTAGGGGTATTCATTTTTGACTTTTATTTCATTTTTGAGGTTTTTGGTGACAATAAAAAAGACGGCTATATCCGTCGTGTCATATTACAGCAGACTTTATGTTCTAGAATGGCAACGAACCACGGCTATAGCCGTCTGATCGGTGTAATCATAAAACACATCTTGTGGGAAGAAAAGGACAATTTTTGAGACAAAAGCTAAAACAAAAACAACATTTTATTGTATCAAATTTATAAACAAAAACGCATCTCTCAGAATATAGACGGTAGAAAAAAAAAATTAAATTTATTAGCTAACAGAGGTATCCCCGAACAAAACAGAATTTAGGCACAAATTTATGTTTGACGCCACTCTTCAAAGCAGTCTGGACACAAAGCAGGTTTATTTTCACAACCCTTGCATCTATAGCTAGTTTCTTTGCATTTTCCAGACTTGCATCTAAGAAAATATGATTTCATTTTATGATTCTCTGGTAGGGGCAGCTTCTCTGGAAAATGTCTCACACGTGCTTCGAGTTTTGTATTGATATGAAACAATATATTCTATATGTATAATAGGTGGACGACGAATATCTGTTTAGGATGAAAATATCTGGTTACCTAACTCCCATCAGTATTGAAAAAATGAAAATCAAACAAAAACACACTTGCAATATGGCAGCTATATACGTGGTCAATGCATCGCATTGGAGGTTATGGACGGTTATAGCCGTTGTGCCGTTTTACCCATGCACCTTAATTTGGCAATTTCAGAAATGACGAGCTTCACGTTACGGCACTAACATTGCTTAACAAGGCAAGTATACCGACATTCTGACGGTCGTCGCCGTTCTGCCGTAACAAGCAGATAACTTTTTGACTGATATAGCCGTCCTGGCGTATCACGATCACTCCCCGCAGACGGCTATAGCCGTTGTATCCAACAACGTGTTAAGACATTGTGACTATGATGATGATATGTTCTATGTACTACTTGTTTTTAAAGAGTTCGAACTGCTGTGCAAAGAAATATCCCAACATTTTGAGCACCATGTATGTAGATTTATAAATACCTGCCTTGTATCAATTCAAATATCTAAACGATCAATGCACAAACGCAAACGTTACACCCCAAACAAAGAGTTGTACACTGCAGAAAGACCGCCTGAAATGTAAATGTTACACACAGGACGCAGTATTTCAAAAGAGAACCACCACACAGGGGGAGCCTAATGCACTCTGAGTCTATTAACATACTTTAAAATTATTTACATAAAAATCGTAACTCATCCGGACACCTCTGCTGCCCAGGTATCGAAGCCGCCTGAGATTTTATTAGATTCCCATTTCCGTTTGCATCGAATTAAAATATATCATGTGACTTCCATTATGTTGCGACGATGAAAAATTGATAAACAGGCAGAAAGGGTTAAGGAGGTAGGAAAAAGTATGAAGGCGGTGGGAAATAGATCTTTAACGTTCAGTGCAGGCACTATGGTTTTTTCCAGGAGGAATAAATGAAACACTAAATGGCTTGTCTCATTCTCTACACGTTGTTCGTATACTATAACAAACATTTTGGGCTTACCCAATTCTTCAACTTCCGAATTTTGCTCCCATACCTGGACCACCCCCAAAACTAAATAAACATTATGTAATGTAATAATAAACATCTTAGAACAACACAGTGCAGCATATGATCTTGGTATTAACTACAATAAGATCAAGGTTATCATCGTAGATAGAGAGCAACACGATAATTACCGAGCAATAAAGTCAGTAGGCCATTGTGAAGTAGTTCAAAATTTTGTCTACTTCGGTTCTTTGATCGAAAATTCGGGTAGCTGTGAAAATGAGATTCGACGGCGCATTCAACAGGCACGTGTGGACATGACAAAGCTTACTAAAATGTGACGTGACTATAATATCACTAAAGCTACCAAAATGTCGCTGGTTCAGTCTCTTGTGTCCTCCATATTTTGTATGCCTCGGAAACTTGGACTGTTAAAAAGGTAGATCGAGCTCGCATAGATGCTTTTGAAATGTGGACGTGGAGGAGAATGCTGAGAGTTCCTTATACCGCCCATCGAACTAACGTTTCCATACTGGATGAGCTCGGTAATCAAAAGAGACTATCCTTCATTGTGTCGACGAGAATGCTTACATTCTTCGGATATATACACAGAAGCGATAATATAAAGAAACTTGTAGTTCAAGGTCATGCCCCGAGTGGGCGGCGCCGTGGCCGTTCCCCTACACGCTCGGTGGATACGACGAAACAGTTGCTGGAGATGAGTATGAAGAGCGCCACTGAACTGACAGTAAATCGCGAACGATGGCGAGCGACAGTTCTCAAAACTATTGATAATATTCGTGTCGGCGATACTCTAGCTCCGACTTAATGCATTTTGCGAGTTCACAACATGTCTGTTAAGACATTGTGACTATGATGATGAATGTGCCCACCCCCCCCCCCCCTCCAAAAAAAAAACCAAATTCTGGATACGTACCTATCGATTATATTGCTAAAAAGAAGAAACTATGCCGCAAGAATATTATGCTAGAACAGCTGGTATCACTCACTCACAACCTCCAATAACGTGTCAGATCACACTACGGAACCTGCTCAAGAGGACGAAGAACAAGAATAAGCCGTTTCCCTTTCTACTTTATTATTATTTCTTATTTAAATTATAATATTGCCTGTACAAGTGGGCGAATAAATAACTAAGTTTCACAAAGCTTATTTTTTTACTGCCAAAAGTCACTAACGTAGTTTGTTTACTTTTTATTATACTTTAGAGAGAACAAAGCTGAATGTTTGCTATTAAAACCAATTGGGCATTTCATTAGCAGAACGCAGAAACATAGCTTGCGTGAAGAAAAATAAAAACTGATTTAGGAAATAGAAAATAAACTTCAGGTTGAAATATCTCGAAAGTCAATAAATGTTTGTTAGTGAATTTTCGCTGGAATATGATAAGAAGGGACTTTTGAACTCGTGTGTTTGCACCTCAGGTTTATTCTCGTGTAGTGTCAGGCACAATTTCTAACAAGGTCAACTGTCACAGTGTTCAGACATCGAGGTACCATTGAAATTTGAGTAATCTAATGAATAGTTAACAGTTGTAAATATACACCTTTTTCCATCGAGGACGGTTATTAATATCATAGCATCATTAATAAATGGCACGTCAAATGGATTGATTTATGATCGTGGTAAAAGTGCTTATACATTTTTAAAAATAAACACACACATGCAGGTAACATTTAAAATTGAAATTAACCGTATGACATTTCCCTTGCACGAACTATTGCTCAAAAGTGTTGACTGTGTTTTGGAATTTACTTCCCACACACCAGAGGTGTTATAAGTTGCAATAATAAATAATAAAAATCTAAAAACCATTATAGTAAATTATCTGAAATGTAAAAATGCACAGGTTTAAGTTTTTTGGGCAGGGTTTGAAATTGAGGTGCAAAATGCCTTAAAAAATTACCTTAAGAAGGTGTTCTAGTAGGTACATGAGAGCTGTTTGCAATGTAACCATTTTTTGACTGTTTATTTTGAGACTACTGAACTGAAAAAAATATGTGTATAAAGAAAAAGGATAGTTCTAGACTAATGTCGACGTATTTTTTTAAATTTCCTAATAGACAATTATTAAAAAATTGCCAAATGTGGCGTTTTTTTTGTCTAAATTCACGGTCTCATTAATCACCCTGTATAAGTTTATTTTAAAATCTGGATCAACATTAGCCTAGATTGAAGTTTTATGAAAACGAAAACCATGTTTTTGAGCCAAAAATTATTAATATACAGGGTGAAAGATGGTTACAGACAGAGCCTTGCATTGAACAATCGAGCGCGTATTGGGGCACCGGTAAAAGTGCCGCCTACAGTTCTTCTTTTCCTTCTATTCTATGATCTGTTGGTTAATAAGAGATGTGCGAAAACCCTGTACCACCTTGGATTGCACTGCATTGTCATTGGGGGGGGGGCTCTAGTCATGCCAAAAGGGTATTTAAATTCCAAAAGAAAGCAGTAAGGATCATAACTAACTCCAAATTTGATGAGCATTGTAAGCCTTTATTCAGGCTACTAAGGATAATGTCACTACCTTCAGTTTACATATTTTATGGTCTTCTTTATATTCATGAAAATATCAAACAGTACATCACGCATTCTGATATTCATAATCACGCCACTAGAGGCGCTGGAGCACTTATAACTCCTAGGTTCCGACTAGCAGTATCCGCACGCAATTTCCTGAATCTTAACCTGTATAATAGATTACCGGTCGATATACGAGCGCTCAGTCACATCAAGTTTAAAAAAAACGGTTAAAGATATCATGCTCAGCCAGTGATTCTATAGCACTGATGAGTTTTTAAATTTTGTACCGTCTTTATAGTTTGTATATCTAAAGTTGTGTCCTTATACCTATTCTGTATTATTAATGTATTCTTTTAATGTTTCTTTATGTAATTATGTGTTATATTCAATGTTTTCAATGTTCTTGTTATGACTTACCATATATACATGTCTTTGTATTAAATGGTGAATAAATCTACTACTACTACGAAGTCGGTATTGTCAACAGACCTAAATATCCCTAAAAAAAACCTCAAAAATCTTAACAAACTAGAGCATGTCCTAATTTGTCAATTTCTGTACGAATTTCTTCAAGGTTACAAACTTGATCGATTTCTTGGACAGTGTAAGCTAATTTTAAGTATTACTCGTCGCATTGTATTTTTTTAGTTTCCCAAAGTACTCTAACGCTACCCTCGTAGAACGATAATTTGTCTTTATAGACTATTCCAGCTAGTAGAGGCAATAAATTACCAGCATGAATACTGTTATTAGGTGGACTCTCAAAAATGAAGTGACCGTCCACCTGCCTGGTTTTTTGGTACCACTTTGGTACCACTTTGGTGCCGACGTAAATTGATACATAATTTGATCCATCGTGGGTCGCTAGTCTCAGTGACAACTGTCACTAACGGCAGGTAAAAAAAGGAAAAGTCGGAGGAATGTCATGGTGATGACGGTAGAAAGGATGCTTGGAAACCTGTTTTTTGATGGGAAGGTTTAAATTCATTTAAAATGGCTTACGAACAACTATTAGGGATGGCTGTATTTCAAAAAGAATCGGTTATAGTATATTTTTTTGGGCATGGATTTGGTATAACAATCATGTCATGTCAACTCAAAATTTCAATGCAGTTCCTTTCTAGGCTGATGCAGCAGTTTCATTATTTGTAGTCCAGTAGCACGATTTTTAAGATCTACACACATAAAAATAAGTTCTACACAGGGTAGTTTCAGAGATATGGCCACCTTTGTGTGAAAATCTTAATCAATTCGTCACCCTGTTTCTTAAAAAATTAATAACTGGAGGCTTGATTCTCAATGTTAAAATAATTTCCTGGTTGTCTAGTTTTGTCTAAATTTATCAATTTTCTGCCGTTTGATTTTGTATACAGAGTGAACCAAAACTCACGACCATAATTTTCTGTTATTTTAAATGAAACACTCTGTATTTTATAGCATCGTGAGAAAGTTCTTACAACATACTTCCACATTTATAAGTATTCCCTATACCTTAATGTAACAGTTATGATGGAGTTATTGCGATTTGAATTAGTAAAAAATTATCTGAAAATAAAACACAGAATCTTATATATATGTATAATCCTTCTAATACCATTATTGACATATAATGCAATCAAAACATTTTTGTTTTCGAAATTTACCCTACGTTTCATTTAAGCAAAGCATACAATCTGTTTGATGTACAAAAATTATTACTGCAACAGCAGTTCGTGATAATTCATCTGATAAAAATTAATTTTGTTTCAAAAGGTAACCATTACGCGAACAATAACCCATGCTTTCAAAACATTGTCTATGCTATTAAAGAAATTGGCAAGTAGTATTCGCAACAACAACGTCATATATCGAATTCAATGGCCCTTGTTGTTCGCTGAACTATAATCAGTATTCGGCGGGACTGATGTCCCCATTCAATGAACGTAAAAAGAAAGAACAGGGGGATCATCTTAGTGTATTATCGCCAACACGGACGAGGTTGTTTCGTTGTGTTGTTTCGGTGTTAGCCGTGTTGTGTCATCTCGTGCTTTTGCTTTTTGCATCAGCAATTGTGTGATTTAAATGTGTCCAGTTATATACTAAATGGAGGTTCTACTGAGAAATTGGAGCTTAGAAGAACTAACACCCACATTTGAATGTAGGTATTGAGATTAGTCAGACAGTTATATTTCAGGTAAAAATGCAACAACTGGTGCTAGCTTATGTCTAATTCTTATATCATGCTCCTTATAACTTCATACAAAATCACACCATTAAACATCCAAATGAATCGATCAGCTGTCTTCGCAATAAAATATGTTGGTCCAAGGAAAAAAAAGTAGTTTAGAATCAATTACCAAACACAGATTCGATTCAACGACAGGCTGCGATTGAATCATTCATTGGAATCCAATGACATCTTGTAGTTGAATCGACAATCCGATATAATTCGTTACCAACTATACACTTCCCACTGGATAAAACATCACTGTATTTGAAGAATGCTGAGTGTAACGTCCCATTGAATCCAATCGTAAGTCTTTGGCAAAACGACAGATTTTTCTGTGTGTATATCAGTTATTACAGGAAGGTTATTGTGTGAACTTATCAAAAACGAGAAAATAGATTTTGGCTAAGCATGCAAAAGTGATTGACTCCTGTCTTACAAACCGAAGATTTTTCTAGCGGATGCTACAAATATTCAATTGATTTGTTGATACGTCTTCTTTTTAGTTCTTTCATTCCCGTCCTTTGAGTCCTTCCATCCTTGAGTCAGTTCTGTTCTAAGAAAGGTCAAACAGTAAACAAACACGGTAGCCATGGCTAACTCTGAGAAACTTTCAGCATTTGGCAAAAATGTAGTATTAGGAATTGGGTCTTGATTTAAAAATCGAGTCGTCCAGTCAATTCGAATGATTCCATTTGCCTAATCCACTCGACCCATCCGATGAATCAATTCAAAGAATCGATTCAATTCTGGCCATCTCTAACAGCTATTTTCGCCTCGAAGTCGAACGGCTTTTAAATATCTGACTGTATAAAGATATGCATGCTTGGTCTATTCTGAATAATACGGCTATTTTTAGGCTTAAGATGTATTTATGAGTCAGCCTAGATAAAATATACCGTAAAACGCCTATTCCGACATGATAACAGGTTGGGTCGGTTACATGAATATTATAGGACGACGATCCACCAAATAATACTTCTCAGCGTATATTTTCTAGTACTTATAACAACTAGATTATGTATGTTTCCTCTAGAAGTCCATAACTAGATACTTTTCAAGCAATGTACTGTCCTAGCGTGTGATACTCCATGTTTCCTAACTTCCATAAGTCACGTTAGATAAGGGGTAGTAGTTTAAAAATGCAGGGATTTACTTGCAATATAATTATGGTCAGGGTAAAATCATTAGGCTTTCTTGAAAGCTTTCTTGAATTCGATAAGTCTTGAGACAGCTGCAAGGACAGAATAGCTTTAACAGAATTTATATGAGACCACCATAAAGCTTCCTTAAAACCTCACAGTTTAAATTGACTATTGGCCGTATGAAATAGGTTTCATGGATACTCCTTATGACCTGTTGAAAGGATAATTTTATCTTGAGTGCATTTGGCCATAATCAATGCAGTCATAAAACACAACTCTTATCAAATGCCACAATGTCACCTTAAAACCTACTTAAACGCTCCATGAAGCTAATAGGCGGCTGAAATGTTTCTTGGGTACTCTGCAAATCGATACATCTCAGCTTCAATCTCATCATCATAGTCACAATGTCTTAACAGACATGTTGTGAACTCGTAAAATGCATCAAGTCGGAGCTAGAGTACTGCCCACACGAATATTATCAATAGTTTTGAGAACTGTAGCTCGCCATCATTCGCGGTTTACTGTCAGTTTAGTGGTGCTCTTGATACTCATATCCAGCAACTGTTTCGTCGTATCCACCCAGCGTGTAGGGGGACGGCCACGGCGCCGCCCATTCGGGGCATGACCCTAAACTACAAGTATCCTATATTATCGCTTCTGTGTATATGTCCGAAGAATGTAAGCATTCTCGTCGACACAATGGAGGATAGTCTCTTTGGATTACCGAGCTCATCCAGTATGGAAACGTTAGTTTGATGGGCGGTATAAGGAACTCTCAGCATTCTCCTTCATGTCCACATTTCAAAAGTATCTATGCGAGCTCGATCTGCCTTTTTAACAGTCCAAGTTTCCGAAGCATACAAAAATATGGAGACCACAAGAGACTGAACCAGCGACATTTTTGCAGCTTTAGTGATGTGATGGTCACGCCATATTTTAGTAAACTTTGTCATGGCCACACGTGCTTGTTGAATGCGCCGTCGAATCTCATTTTCACAGCTACCCAAATTGTCGGTCAAAGAACCGAGGTACACAAAACTTTGAACTACTTCACAACGGCCTATTGTCTTTATTTCTCGATGATTATCATGCTCTCTATCTACGATCATAACCTTGGTCTTATTGTAGTTAATACCAAGACCATACGCTGCACTATGTTGTTCTAAGATGTGTAATAGAGCTACTAGTTCTTCCTGAGAACCTGCGATAAGGGTTGTATCGTCAGCAAATCTTAAGTTGGATATTTTGCTTCCGCCAATAGTTACACCGCCATTCCAGTTGTGTAATATCTGTCTCATCACAAATTCAGAGTAAATGTTAAACAACATCGGAGTTCATACACATCCCTGACGACCTCCTTTTCTGGTTGCAGTTTGACTAGACAGGTTACCATTAATTCCTACACGAGCTGTATGAGAAACAGTAGATGATAGGGAACTCCCATAGAGATGAGGATTTCCTCAGTTTGGGACACTTTGCGTTATCAAACGCCTTAGAATAGTCCACAAAGCAGATAAAAACTGCAAAATAATGCTCTCTGGCGTTTTCAATAATTTGTCTTAAGTTTAAGATCTGTTCACGCGTACAGCGTCCTTTCACGAAACCTGCCTGCGCCTGAGAAATTTGCCAGCCAATAAAACCCTCCAAACGAGGTTGTAAAGTTTATAGTAGAACCTTACTGGCATGAGAGATTAACGAAAGTAGGCGATAATTGTCTGGATTTGTTGGAGATCCCTTTTTATGAAGTGGAACAAAAATTGATGTGCACCATTCATCTGGCCAAACACCTGAGGACCAGACACTCTTACAAATATTATGTAAAAGAGAGATGTCATCGTCACCCAAGCATTTTAACGTTTCGGCTTCAATCTAGTAATTGTAAAATGTTTCCTCTACGACTTTTTTCAACGTAAACTTTGGAAACGTCCTTTCCATCTACGCCACTGTCCTAACCCTTTACCTTCCGTGCGTGTTTGCATATATTTACCATACGGTACAAAGGGCCCAGAATAAGAAGGGCAGTTATATTAAATTTTCGGAAGCTATTAGCCAACCTGACCTTTCAAGTTCCCTGATGTATGTGCCATGCCCTTTGTTATGCGTTATTCTTCGGCCTTCGAGCTTTTCGCCCTTCAAAGGAAGAATTATGATGCATTTATTATGCGTTATGTAGGGTTATCTTAAGATGAAGCTGGGAAAAAATAGAAAACCCTTTTTATGCTTGGAGATCTGTTAGTTGATGTCGGGATTTTGGTGAGATCGGTTCTAAAGAAGAAGTTGAAATGGACGAACAGTGTCATTTGTGACGTGATTGTGATTTTTTTTACTTCTGTGTCATCGGCATCGACTGCTCTGGTCAGTAGCCTTGTGTTCTGTGTAGGCTTTGTTACTGTTTCCCGGCGCCACTCTAGGAACAGCACTGTTAATTAGAAGCCAACAGTGAAGGCTTAGATTGGCTTCTAATTATTTGGTAAGCAGATCATTGAAGGTAGACCTTAGACTATATATGTAGTGTGATGCCCTTTGTTATGCGTTATTCTTCGGCCTTCGAGCTTTTCGCCCTTTAAAGGAAGAATTATGATGCATTTATTATGCGATTTCTGTCTGCGTTATGTAGGGTTGTCTTAAGATGAAGCTGGGAAAAAATAGAAAACCCTTTTCATGGTAGAAGATCTGGTAGTTGATGCCGGGATTTTGGTGAGATCGGTTCTAAAGAAGAAGTTGAAACGGACGAACAGTGTCATTTGTGACGTGATTGTGATTTTTTTTTACTTCTGTGTCATCGGCATCGACTGCTCTGGTCATTAGCCTCGTGTTCTGTGTAGGCTTTGTTACTGTTTCCTGGCGCCACTCTAGGAACAGCACTGTTAATTAGAAGCCAACAGTGAAGGCTTAGATTGGCTTCTAATTATTTGGTAAGCAGATCAGTGAAGGTAGACCTTAGAATCTTAAGACTATGTTTGTAGCAAACAGATGAAATTGTAATACGTCTGACATTTTCCCCATGTCCATACAGGTACAAAATTGATGAGATCAGCAAAAGTCAATTTATATTATCCTTGAAATTATGGATGATGAAAACAAATTTTTCTCGTGAGTGTAATTACTGGGCCAGTGATGAGGATAGTCATCAGTGGATTAATACCAGTTGCATCACTAATTTTTATCAACAGAAGCTAAACCATGTGCTGTAGGTTTATTTAATTACATCTCGATCGCCGCTTCTGTACTTTAATAATTATTAAATTAAATTTAATAGGCCAGTCGACGTGAGTCGAATTAATTTATGCATAGAATGTCTGCGTTGTTAATATTCCAATAATAATGTGTTTAATACTCATAGGTTGCTATGGATTTTGGAATAAGCCGTCAGTGCCAGACTTACGTTGTTTTTAATTGTGGTTTTGAGGTTATATTAATCAAGGATAGGGTACTTGCAGAAAAAAATATTATGTCGTTTACGCGTTCCTTAGAGCCTAGTAAACATGACAAAATCACTTGTTTGTTTTTTTGGAATCAGCTGTGAGAGATATTCCAAGAATTATTTCAAATGCCCGAAAATGCCGCGCAAACAACCTATGACGTCAGTGATTTCGTATAGTGATGGGATGTAAAGTATTGATATTGGATATCGATAGCCAGTGCTAACCTAACATTTTGACATTGATCATTGTAACCACAAACCACAGTCATAAGTCGTGAGATTATAACCATGAAAATTTACTCTCAAACTCAAACACGTGCACAACGTACACAACAAAAGTGCAAAAGTCAAAAGAATAAAAGTTAGTTAGATTAGATTACTAATTCACTTTGTAGGGATGGGCTTGAATTAGATTCTATCTTTGGATTCATTCATAATGGGATGCGCCGAAAAAAAATGATGGCTTCGATTAGTTGTGAATCTCGGTCACAAACAGGATGAACTGTGATACCTATCAGATATAAGAATGTATTGCAACGAAAATGCTAGTGGGTTAACTGCCTGTTTCAAATATGTTTAACTATCAATAAATTGAGTCGCATTGTTAAAGAATTCAGATCATCTCTAGTTTGAAGTTGAATCTCACTGACCTGCGCTATAGCAGTATCGATTGTCGATATCGATAAGATACCTGTGACGTCAGCCCTTGTTTTAAGTCACGTGGAAAAATTTGAATATATCCTTATTTTATTTTGCAAATATCTTTTTTTGGCCGTCAGTAAAATCATGTTTTTTGTTTCCTACTGCTTCTTGATATGGTTTTCTTTACGCTATGTATACTTCCGAGACCATCTCACGACCTCTGCAAGTACCCTATTATAGAATAATAATAATAAATAAAAAACAGACAAAAACTAAACCCACTCGCCCTTTCTTGTCCAGACCACGCTGCAGACGCTCACAATCACATACAATCGCAACGAGAAAAAATAAATACTTCGTCTCAGAAGGCACTCAATGGCAAACATACATAGATACCGTGTAACACAACACCATATTAACGAAAAGAAGTTATACACCTGGCTGCAGGATGGCCAGCTCTTTCCAGAAATGGAGGGCTTTATGCTTGCTATCTAGGACCAAGTCATTGCGACACGATATTACCAGAAGTATACAATTAAAGATCCATCTATCACCGGCGATAGTTGCAGAAAATTCCACCATCAGAAGGAAACAATAGAACACATAACAAGTGGATGCAAAACTCTCGCTGGAACTGAGTACACGGCCAGACATAACTCTGCAGCCAAAGTCATACATCAAGCACTGGCCACAACAAACAAACTAACTGAAAACACAGATCCATATTATAATTACACACCGACCTCAGTGCTCGAAAACAGTCAGTTCAAACTATACTGGAACATTGAGATACATACAGACAAAACCATCCCAGCCAATAGACCAGATATAGTTTTTCAATCAAAGGCAGATAAAGTGACCTATAATTGATAGATATTACTATTCCCAATGATATGAATATCCAAAACACCTATGCTGGAAAGATATCTAAATATACAGATCTTGCCATAGAAATAAAACGGCTCTGGAAACAAAACAGTTATTATTGTCCCCCTCATTATGTCGGTCTCAGGCCTTACACCTAACACATTCTCACCACACCTGCAGCTGTTGGACCTGGACGAAAAGTTACACAAAAATCTGTAATCCTCAAGACCTGCAGCATTGTACGGTCCTTCCTGAATTCCGAATAAAAATAGGTCATGTGTTGACTTGGCACAGCCCGTCAATACTTGTTACTACCACAACTACCTAAAAATACACAGATTAAACTTACCATTGGATGGTTATTTTCATAGTGTCGGCATTTCTGATGAACTTACATCATTTTGGCGAAATCGCCATCGTACCAAGACTTTTCATATTTTCTGCGATCAATCGAAAAGTGAAAACCTAAAGAAAATGACATCCAACGATCTCTGGTCAACCACAAAAACAAAAAGTGTTGCCAACCACAAAGAAATAAGCAAACGGGTAAACTGATGTCCGCAGTGAAACTTGGATATGTGTAATTCTTCCTAATGAATCATTTTTGGAATAATTTGTCAAAAAAGCTCCGAAAAACTAAATAAAAATCTACGTTCATGTATAAAACGTCATCGGCTATCATAGCGCCAATTATTGTACACAAGTAAGAACCCAACTATTGACTTAAAATGGGATCGCCGCGATATCGATAAAGCTAAAGATCTTCGTAACAGTGACGTAATCAAAATTTTTTACTGAACCTATATATCAGAAAATAAATTAATGAAAAACGCGTAAAAATAGAATTGTTACATTACGAACGCTCCACGAGTGCCTGGATCTCAGATAAACAACTGAACATAGAGGTAGTAAACAAACCGCTTCAGCATGGCGTGCTCAAAGCCATCATCTTTTGACGCTTCAGCCTCCAAACATTGCCAACTAACGTGAAAATTCTTCCAATGCAACCCATGTTACAAACACTGCACTTTTTGGGTCCCATCTCGAAAAACTGTTAAACTACACTCGAATATAGCACAGTAAGTCCATAAAGCTTCACTACAGTTATCAACCAATAGTGAATTCGATTTTACTGACCAAGCATAAAAGACGCACAAACAAAACAAACGATTGACAGTCGAGGTTCTACCGTAAATAAGTCGCAGGAAAATTATATCGGCGTTGCCAGCTCCTCAAAATTTATGTAAGACTTCAGAATTTGCGTTTATGATGAAGTAACGCAGTAGAGGTCAACAGATCTATTGATAGTAAATAATTATGATTGCCGTATCTGGTAGTTCAGTATGACAATGTAAGAAAAGACGTCGGCCTATTAGGATTAGTTGTTTACTACCTTTATGTTCAATAGGCTCAAGCATATTTTTTTATTGCATATTCTAAAAGGGCGTATTGAGTTTAGCAGCTGTGCAAAATTTCAGAATTTTCTGAGCTCGATTTCATATTCTAATAAATTATCAAAGTGCTGCAAATTGAAAACGCGCGGCACTTGCGAGTGTGCGACGGTGACGTCACTACACCTCTCCGACCGGCGCGGCGCGGCATCTTGGCCACGCATTGTACGGGTGCTTGGTAAATAATAACGCTGCGGCGCATCCTACTTGCTATGCAAGCTTTGCGAACTGCATACGCGTGTATTGGGTAATTTATTTAATTGTTTCATCGACACTGAATACTTACCAAGCTATTTGAATTCGTTGATACTGAGTATAATAATGGAAGGAGGACAGATGAAGAAAAATTATAAATATTGTATGGTTCCCCAATGTGAAAATACGACAGTGACCACTCCTGATGAATTTTTTATTGGTTTGCCACGAAATATAAAAATCAGGAAGTTGTGGCAGAGAGCTATGCGTAGGAATGAATTTGTGAGCGATAAGTCAACAAAGTACTCTGTGAGGACCATTTTAATATAAGTATTTTTATAACTAAGTGAATTGTATTATTATCAAGAATCCGCATTTGTGAATGCCATTCTAAAGGTATGTTGACGTCAGTTGTTGGCAGATTTTGCTGGTACTGGTACACTAAAACGTAAGAGATACAAGTAGATTTTTTTAATCCAAATACTGAACTAATCATATACCTAACAATTATAAAAGCATTGGAGAAATCAATTCTCATTGATATGTGGAACGTGTAAAAGGCTGTTTTCAGTCCTTTGATGTAACCAAAATTCATATGTATTTTGATTATGTAGAAATTTCTGTATTTTGGGTAGAAAATCGTGGATACTTAGCCTACAAAATATCCCTACTTCAAATGTGTATCTCAGTCTTGTATATTTTGTTTAAATTTGAGGAAGATGTTGAAAATGACATGTGTTACAAATTAATGAAAGATTTAAAACTCAAGATGAAACCGGAAGTAGTTCCGCACATTTTTGTTTGTCAAAAAGACCAACAAGCCTTACACGCTAGAGATCCTCGGAATGTTTTCCTTAAGACAACGAAAATGAGATTTAGATGAACCTAGTACCAGCACAAAGAAAATTCGATGTTCGTCACCAAGCAGCGAATCTATTATAGCACCAATGTTTCGCAAGTAGAACTAGAATGTACTGAAGACAACGAGAGAGGGAACGTTGGAAGACAGATAAGTGAGTCCAAGTCAATATAAAGGCCAAAGTTATATCAAAATCTGTTGAGTGCAATATACTAAGACAGCCACTAAGGGAAGGCAGAAACAAATGCCATTAAAACATATCCCAAAATAATGTTACTTCTTAACCAGTGGTTCGAGTTCGGATCATCCAACAAGGAACTTGTAGAAAAGCAAACTGCTTTTCTTATACAAAATAATTCGAAAATTTATATCGGGATACCCAGTCACTCATTTTGAGTTTTGAGAACTACCGATAAAATGACTGTAGAAGAATCTGGATTTTTGAATGTGTTAGAAAAAACCACCCGATCAAACAAAACATAGCGTCAACCAAAGCACTTGAACGTATTATAAACGTATGCTGGGCGCTGTCGCTGTACAGCCACCAGCCGGTCTGGGCTCGCCGACAGACCCAATGACGTCACAACGATGAATTTTGAGCGCATGAAATATTTTAATCTTTGAAGGCGCGTAACTTTTTCAATTCTCATCCAATTAAGTTGAAATTTTTTTTATATGTTATATGTAAGAAATAGAAATACTTCATGAAAATGCGCATAAATACGGTTATTGGAATTTCACTGAACGACCCTATTGTTACTCTGAGGCCCGGACTATCGAATTTCACCATCGAAGCGAAGAAGACAGAGTGAGCGAGTTTCATTAGTATGCCGGCAAGGTGTTCATTATTGCTTTTTATAAATAATAATAAAAGAGTCTCATGACATGCCTGCTTCTCATTACACCTGAAATTATACGTTACGTCCAGCAATCCTATCTGCGTTGCGCTCTCGTAAGGCAAAAATGAAATATGCCCGTATTAACCACCTAAATTGAAGGTTTTTAAAATGCACATATTCGCGGTATCTGAATTTAATTGCTCCAAGAAGGATTCGTCAATGTACATAAATAACACTTTCGTGGTTTCGCAATATTTTTATGGATTGTAATTTATTCTCCTATTACTGTCTACACGACTGGAAAAGTTGGATCTATGATGCTAAATTTCCAATGCATCTAACAGGGAAGGTACATACAGTGAGTTTTTAGTATCAGCTCGGTCGATAACTCCACTACTGTAGAAGGTAGCGAAAAAAGTTGTATATAAAAGTTGTAGCCAAGGATATGCTCCTTGCTCAGAAAATATTTTGATTTATACAGGGTGATCCATAACTACGTGGTGATGCAAACATGCATTTTTTTAAATGAGACACCCTATATATTATTCAATATTCAAATTCTACTAATGATTTCCGTTCTTCCAATATAGGGTATTGTTACATTATACAGGGTATTTCAAAAGTTATGACCATTTTCATCTCCAAATCGCTGTCAAATGAACGTACTGTATATCAAAAAGAGTAATACAAAATAACTTTTTTTAAACGGATGGATAAAAAATATTCTCTAGCTTAAAAGTCGGCTATAAAAAAAGCCCGTGACGCATATTCTTATGCAGGGTGATGTAGAATGCAAAATCCAGATTTTTTCTTTTTTTTCAAATGTAACCCCAATATTTTATTATACCAAAGAATTGCCTTTAATATGCTCTTTCATCTTTGTATAGCACTTGTTGTATCTACGTCCATCAGTTTCCGAGATATTTCGATTTGTCGGTAAATTTAAAATATTGCTTCTATTTGTGTACCTACTGAAATTTATTTATTTTGAGAAAGTACTATCGAATTTGTTTTTTATTTAACGAACAACTAAATTATAAGGTCATGATAGTATTTGATGAAGTCAAAACCCTGAATCATCGAGGTAATAAAGTCAAGTATGCTGAGGAAACAATTTTGTAGGCGTGATGCATAATTATCAAGCAGATTTATCAGATATCCTTTGAAAAATTGACGGTTTTCATAACCTGCTCAATAATTCCGTACTGTGTGAAAAACGAGCTTGAAAAATTAATTTTTCCATTGAGGGTATTTAGAAGAATCTTTGAGAAATTGCCTACTTGTCTCTAAATACAACTATGAACAGCAATATCCAGAACGGAGGCACTCTTAAAACTAATGCGTTTGAAAGATTGAAGAATCCTTTTATTTGGACCATGTCGTTTAATATTTCATAGCCTACCTGATAGATCTGCTTGATAATTATGCGTGACGTCTATAAAATTGTTTCCTCAGCACACTTGGCCTATATTATCTCATTAATCCAGTGTTTTGGCTTGATCAAGTACTATTATGGCCTTATATTTTAGTTGTTTGTCAAGCAAAAATAAAATTTGATTATATTTTCTCATAATAAATGAATTTTAGTAAGCAAATAGACGGTATATTTAAAATTTGTAGAAAAATCGAAATATCTCAGAAACTAATGAATGCAGCCATAACAAATGCTATACAAAGATGAAAGAGCGTATTGAAAGCAATTCTTTGGTATAATAAAATATTGGGGGTTACATTTAAAAAAAGAGAGAAAATCTATATTTTGCATTCTACATCAACGTTATTTTAACGTCTGAATACATCATTTTTGGCACACTTTATTGATGGATTACAAAACGTTATTGAATGAGCCACCGTAGAATTATATATTTAATTAAACGTTATTATGACGTTTTAATAAAATGGTATATATTTACACCAAATTCAAACCGTTGACATTCTAGCGTAAACGTTTTATCAACCGTTCACACGTTTAAATTACGTTTAACAAACGTATATGTGTTTACTGGGGTAGACCTATATGCTTATAAAAGCCATACTGGCGATCATTTATGGTGTTATTGTTGTCCACGTATTTCAGGAGCTGTGTGTTAATGACAGTCTCCATAACCTTAAAAATGATGCTGAGAAGAGCCACAGGTCTATACTTGGTGGGATCAGTTTTTTTGCATTTCTTAGGGATGGGTTGTACGCAGTCAATCTTCCACGAAGCGGGAAACACGCCTCGTTGATACGAAAATTTGAAGAGCTTGCAAAGAATAGGTGCAAGCTCAGCGGCACAGCGTTTAAGGACATTGGCGCGAATTTGGTCAGGACCAGCAGTTTTCTTCGTGTTTAATTTTTGGAGGATGCTTTTTACATCTCGATGTTGAAATTTGACCTCTGCCATTCTCGAGTTCACGTTTATGGTGGTGGTCGGAGTACTTCCTGGGAAGTCTACAGCATATAGCCTCCCTAAGATGTCTTGTTTTTTCTTAACAAGTAGAAGCGATGGACTTGTCCTCTTGACGAATAGGAAAAGTTCTGACTAACAGCCTTAGCTACAGACCAGAAAGTTCTGGACGAAATAAATGTTTTAATATTATAGTATAGCACTAGTCTCAGATATAGTTTGTAACTAGTTGCCTACCTTTAGCGCTAGATTTCCAAAGTGTCCTTCAATCCAACCTCAGTTCCCATACACAGTCTACTCCTATATCATAGCTCTTGAAAGGCAACAAACTCTATTAAATTCCAAACGTATAGACAAGCTAACTGTTCGTATCATGCTCACAAATAATAAATTCACGTCGTATTAGTTATCTTAATCCCGCCGATTTGTCAATTATATTTTATGACTGCGATCCAATAAAATCGGACCCGGTAAAGCGTTTATTTTAAACAGTATACGCGTACATTAAGCAAATTAATGACCATTGCTTCATTCTTCAGCGTAGATTGTCGGGCGATTGGTTAATTTTACAGCCATCAATTACTTTGGATCAAAGTGCACTGTGAAGGCGATTAGAGCAACAACAACCTCCTTAGAAATATGCCCCATAGTGAGTTCGATAGTACGGTAATCGTTGGTCACTATTTTAATGTAATTGAGGAGAGCGTGGTTTGTTTTTTTCCCGAAGTTTTCATTAGACGTGAGAAAAATACTAGAAAAACAATGCAGTTTAAGTATACAGTTGCTTTTTCTAAAAATATAGTCATAAAGTCATACACACATAAAAAAAATTCTCAAGTCAAGAATTGTGATATTCTTGTAAATACATACTCACAACAAGAATATCGGTTCTCACTCTAAGAAAGAATATTTGATGAGAAAATTATAGAAAATTTGTATCAGGAATAATATATTTTTGATTTATATACTTATTTTAAAGAAATATGCTCCAAAAGAAAATATAATTTTCTTTGCAACCAAGGCGATAATAATTTAATAACAAATATTTCATAATTTTATATCAAGATTATCATTTTTTCCAGCGGTGCCCAGTTTACTTCTATCAAGAATATAGACAGCTTGCAAATGCGAACCTTCATTTACAATATGATAATCTTGGTTTGAAAATGAACGCTGTTTTACAAGCACACCCTATATCTGTATCAACTAAATCATTTATTTGACGTGTACCAACTTCGGAGTGCGCAGGCGCACAGCGTGTGACGGGTCCACTCTAACCTCTCACGCTCTCTACTCAACAGCCTGTTGCCCGTCCGCGTCCGCGCCGCCATTATCGGTTTTCGGATTGTCGCATTCGCCGCCGTCTTTAGCACCGTAGCGTAATACCTGCATCCTGGACCCTGCATAATAGCACATAATAGTATCTAGTCAAACTGTTAGATAAATTGCCATTGCCACGTGATACTCGTGATACCACCGTCAACCATCAGTCTTCGAATCTGCCGGTAGTGCTGGTCCATCGCCATTTGAGTTCGTCCCAGTTCCCATCAGCTTCCTTATCACTGGATCTATCCAACCATGAATGAGCTATTAAAAAAAATTGGGATGCGAAGACCTGACTCAGGTGTTCCTAGATAAGTACTAAGTATATTAAAAGTGATTTAAGAAATTTTGCAGAACTATTTCTCCAGAAAAATTTCTACATGCTCATAGAAGAGTTTGAATACTCAAATTAATACTACTAGATTCCTCATCCAAGAATATCACAATTTTAGAATAAAGTTGAGCTACTTGCGTCAAGTTTATGAAATGCTCCCAGTTAAGATTATGAAATGCTTCAGTCAAGATTATGAAATACTTCGGTCAAGATTACCATATGCTTGATTTAAGATTTTGGTATTCTTAGTATCAAGAATTTCCCAGTTTTGCATTGAACATATTTTCTCAATCTAACCCTTATATGGTCAAAGATATCGTATTCTCACTTTAAGATTAGCATAACATTGCGCGTATAGGAAGTTATGGTATACTTGAATTAAAGCATCTGTGCTCCATCCAAGAAATTATTTTTTTGTGTGTAGTTTAATTATTATAAGAGATCAGAAGATAGACTCTTGTCCACTTCTAAAGTTGGGTGATGCAATTTGGCAACAGCGCTGCACCTTAGGTTGTATCAAATGACTATCAAAAAA
The DNA here is from genome assembly GCA_951848785.1 of Callosobruchus maculatus. Lineage (NCBI taxonomy): Eukaryota > Metazoa > Arthropoda > Insecta > Coleoptera > Chrysomelidae > Callosobruchus > Callosobruchus maculatus. The sequence continues at coordinate 140,951 of CATOUR010000223.1, forward strand.
ATTGTTATTCCCTACTTAAAAGTACCGAAATCCCTGAAAGTTGCAAAATGGTTTGGTATATATTTTCAATGTACGTCCCAGCCAAAGGTAGTCATTTTTACAAGTTTTGGAATACACATTGTACTATTCGAAACATTTGGTTTAAGTACGAGGGTTGCTCTATATGTCCGTCTGTCCACCAGTAAGCAGACAGCTGTATCACGCTTATTAGCGATCATCAGTGCGCCATAGGTCGATTGACGGAGATAGAGAGCATCAGAATTTTCATGTCTATCAGACATGTAAAGCATGAGAGTAGGCGGCAGAAAGCAATAGGCAGGCAGTTCTTTTCTGCCACCTATCCTCATTCTAGTTTAAGGTTATGTAATTTTTCATCACATCTTAGTTATTTCTATGCAACTCGAAAGTTCGATAAAAGATTCAGACTTGTGTAAAGGTAAAAAATGTGTTGACCAAGTTCATTTTGGTCCAGTTTCACTTCATACTTAGAAGGCGAGTACCAAGTTTAAAAAAATATCTACCAAGTTCCGATCATAAAAAAGTTGTTTTATTTTATCATATTTTCACTGGGCTAAAGTCATAAACCCAGCAATGTACAAACCTTTTATAGTTATTTCGAAATTTTTCGACTGTGCTCTAATTACGCTTGTTTTATGATCTCATCCAATCCAATCACCTATAAAAACTCCTATTAAAACTTTTATCGTTGTGTCTTTCATTTGTCAACAGTATACTAACGGTTTTTCATTTTTTTTCTGTGACCCAACAGTGAATGTGTATAATATAGATAAAAGTGATATAGATGAAGTCAGAAATATATGAGTTTTTCACATTTCTGTCAGGTCTTAATCAGTACCGACACTTCTATAGTGCAGATTTTTTTATAACTAAGCAGACCGCATAGGCAGAGCCTAAATAGCAGAGTACCGCGGCTCCTGTGAAAAGGTTATGTTAGGGGAAGTTTGTTATCGCGGGATTTGAATGAGCCAAAACCCGCAGGCCCAATAAATACATCTTCTGGCAGTCCATTCCAAGCCTTGGACACCCTGGGAATAAATGTGCGGTTGTACCGCTCAGTTCTTGATGTATGAAGAACGACCGCCTTAGGATGAGATGCAGCGGTCGCGCGGGTGCATCTGATAGGAGCGGTGAGCGGCGGAACGATAGAGGATAGCTCAGAGGAGCAGATTCCGTTTGAATATCGGTAGAAGAGTGAGAGGTCACCAACAACACGCCGATGAGAGAATGGCTGGAGGTGGCGCGTTAAGGCCGGGTCACCAACTAGTGAATTGCCCTTCTCTGGACGCCATCTAGTGTAAACAGGGTAGTAAGGGCAGAAGCTCCCCATGAGAGCAATACTCCAGGTTAGGTCTTATCTGGGCTTTATATAGCGTGAGGAGGTCACAAGGTGAGAAGTACTTTCTGGCACTAAATAGGTACCCAAGCTTTTCACCAGCACACTGAAAAAAATATTGTACTGTTTATTTCAAACTGCAATGTTTTTAGTATTTTCTAGTATTTAAAAAACAAACCACGTTCACAGAAAAAAATACTGTTGCGTTTCCAATTAATTGTTAGTATTTGGATGTTTTTCCATCGCTTTAAATGTATTTACAGTTGTTTCAAATCCATGTCATTGAAAGAATTCAATCCTTATATTCGAAGTAATCACAGGTACGCCAATAAATGTAAAATAATTTTATATTCGTTCTAACGATATGTATAATCCTTCTAATACTAGTATTGACTGTTAGCGCGCCACCCTGTAGCACGCCTATGTGCGCATGTAGCGCTGTAATTCGAAGATATCCGTTTGACATGTCCAAGTAGTCACTCTAAGATGTTTGGCGGTAGAGTAACTACGTGCCTTGTCTCAAAACGGCTAACCATTTATATAATCTAAAATTGACATATAATGCAATCAAAACATACTTTTGTTTTCGAAATTTACCCTATGTTTCATTTAAGCAAAGCATACAATCTATTCAATGTACAAAATTTATTACTACAACAGCAGTTCGTGATAATTCATCTGATAAAAATTAATTTTGTTTCACTGGCCCTTGTCGTTAACTGAACTAGAATCAGTATTCGGCGGGACTGATGTCCCAATTCAATTTACGTAAAAATAAAGAACAGGGGGATCATCTCAGTGTTACTATCGCCGCGAACCCGCCAACATGGACGGTTGTTCCGTTGTGTTGTTTCGGTGTTAGCCGTGTTGTGTCATCTCGTGGTTTTGCATATTGCATCAGCAATTGTATGGTTTAAATGTGTCCAGTTATATATTAAATGGAGGACCTACTGAGAAATTGGGCCTTAGAAGAGCTAACACCCACATTTGAATGTAGGTATTTAGATTAGTCAGACAGTTATATTTCAGGTAAAAATGCAACAACTGGTGCAGGCTCATGTCTAATTCTTATATCATGCTCCTTATAACTTCACACAAAATCACACCATTAAACATCCAAACGAACCAATCAGCTGTCCTCGCAATAAAATCTGTTGGTCCAAGGAAAAGAAAGTAGTTTAGAATCAACTACCAAACACAGATTCGATTCAACGACAGGCTGCGATTGAATTATTCATTGGAATCCAATGACATCTTGTAGTTGAATCGACAATACGATATAATTCGTTACCAATTATACACTTCCCATTGGATAAAACATCGCTGTATTTGAGGAATGCTGAGTGTAACCTCCCATTGGATCCAAGCGTAAGTCTTTGACAAAACGACAGATTTTTCTGTGTGCAGCTGTTGCAATTGACGCAACGTGTTCGTGCGCTATTATTCAGACCTGAGTAATGATAAAAACGTACTTTAAAAGAAAAAGAAAAGATTATGAGTACGAAATAAAGCAAAACCTTTATTCTTTCTACCTTTTCCTTGTGAGCTCTAAAAGGGGTGACACACGTACGAACTTTAAGTACGCGGTTTTTAAGTTCGCGAACTTACTCGGCTCGATGCGGTGACACACGTGAAGCTGAAATCACTCATTTTGATAATTTTCCTAAATAAACAAAACTTTTAACAAATGCCAAACACAACAAGCGTTGCGCATCGATGGCCTGCCGAAACAAAGTAGAGGCTCGCTGCTCGCAGTACGAGCCGAGACAAGCTACGAGAAAGATTTCAAACCAGTTGGATCGCCGGCGGTTTGCGCGACGGTTTTAAAGTACGCGTATTTACGGTGACACACAGGCGAAAAAGGTCGTGTAGCCATAAGTACGCGTAGTTGCTCGTACGTGTATCAGCCCTTTTAGAGACTTTTTTATAAATGTGGACTAATGAATCCAAGACATACAGTAATAGAGTTAGTTGCCTTTTTTTAATAAAGGCTATCGAAAGATTTGTGATAGGCATGAAATAAACACACCTACGTGTGTGCGGCAAACAGGAAGAGGCAGAGTTGCTTCAGCTGATTCAATTAATACGTCTAACCTTGATAAAAGTGCTGTTTCATCATCACCTAGATATTTTTTACGCTCCTGGACAGCTGTATATTAATGCGGGTACTCGGTTAATCGTATTGAAAACTATGAAAGGCGTTTTCCTCATCCTCATCCTTATTTCAATCATGACCTTTATAAATGCAGTAGGCATAGGCGTTCCTTATATTTTTAATTGTTTTATCTTCATGCTCACATCTACACTCACCGACACGAAAAATGGGGCACTTGAGATTTTATGATTAATTTCTTAAAATATAATTTTTGTAATGTTTTATTATCCTAAATACTTTCCCACAAGCAAAACATTAATTTTTAATTAAGTTCTAACAACAAACAGCCGTTTATTTGAAAAAGTAAATTGGATTTAATAAAAAGTGTAGTAAAATGAAAATTGTATAATTTTTTTTTATTTCTAAAAAACCGCATAAACCTGATGGTCATTAGGGGAGTGGATAGTTTATATTTCATACAGTAAATTTGAGTCTTTAAGGAACTTAATAATACTGACAACATCACAGTTAGTGCCTAACAGTACATTGATTGGGCCATAGAGATTATGTCTTAGCCTATACACTTCTAACATTGGGCACTCAATAAGTATGTGGTTCACAGAAAGTATCACGTCACACATTGTACATCGCGGTTCACCTGAGCGTGCAATGAGGTAGCCGTGAGTTGCTCTCGTATGTCCCAGGCGTAGACGAGTGATGATGGATTGTTGCCTCCTGTTTGTAGTCACTGTGGTCCAGGGGCCGAATTTTGGTTTCAAGTCTCGCAGTTTTGATGGGTTGCTTTGCCACTTGAGGTTCCATTGTTTGATAGCTAGGTCAGCCACGTGGATTTTCATGTCCGACGCTGGAAGGTTTGTAGGTTGGGGTGGTGTCCATATTTGCTGCTTCTTTAGGTGCTTGATCTGCTAACTCGTTGCCCGTTATACCCACGTGAGAGGGAACCCAAATAAATTTGACATCGGTATGATGAAATTGTATAATTGTATCACTCAGAACTGCATAGTTGGCCATGGGTTTTTTATTGTTTTTAATAAATTTGACCCACGTTTGTCAAAGTTTTGCTGTAATTAAGTTATTGAACCAACAAAACATCACCAAACAATAAAAAAATGAAGTCAAGTTGATTGACTCAGTACTTCCCACACATTACGGTGTTACCAGTTTATTATTTTCCCATAGCATGAAGCTTTAGTCTGAGATCCCCTTGCAACCAAATCATCGCCCCAATTTCACCCCCCACCAAAAAATGGTAGAAAACGGTCAGGAACCCCTTAAACATCTAAAAATGAATTTTGAGCTGTTTTCATAATTTTTAGTTCTTTGATTATTGCTACGCTGCCACTGACACGATTTCTAACATGCATACGCGTTTTCTATCCTCACCACAGTAATAATAATGTGTCAAAATTTCATTAGAATCAATTTAATAGTTTCCACGTTACGAAATACAAAACGATCTAAAGCAATGAATACTCGTATGTACGAGTATACAGAAAATTCTAAGACCCTTAGTTTCGGTAATAGGCAAGGCAATGTTCAAATGGACCTAAAAAGCTGATTTATGTCGATAGATCTTCCCTCACAGGTCAGTGGACAGCCTATTATTAATACAGCACGTTTTTCAGTTTTTCAACCCCCAACCACCCCAATTTCACCCCCACCCAAAAAAAACTGAAACTGAAACTGATCAGGAACCTGATCAGGAACCTCTAAAACACTTAAAAACGAAGTTTAAGCTGTTTTTATATTTTTAATTTTTTTTATTATTTCTGCGCCGATTTATAAAAACCATACGCATTTTCCATCCTCGCCACGGTAGTAGTACTGTGTTAAAATTTCATTAAAATCAATTCAACAGTTTCTTCGTTACATAATATAGAACGATCTAAAGCAATACTCGTATGTTTACACCAGAAAAATTCTAAGTCCTTTGGTTTCTGTAATAGGCAAGGCAATGTTCGGATCGACCTAAAAAAGTTATTTATGTCGCTAGGTCTTCCTTCACAGGTCAGTGGACAGTCTATTATGAAAGCAACAAATTTTTTAATTTTACAACCCCCCACCCACCAACCACCCCAATTTCACCCCTACCAAAAAAAAGTAGAAAATGATCAGGAACCCCTAAAACGCCTAAAAACGAAGTTTGGGGTGTATTTCAAATTTTTCGTTTTTTGCTAATTACTCCGCCGCCCATGCACCGATTTTCAAAATTATAGGAACATTACCTACTACGACACCACGGCATATCGCTGCCCAAATTTCATAATAATCCATCCAGCCGTTACTGAGATTACGTGGCTAGAAAAACGCGTACAGACAGACAGACAGATCGACAGACCGACGGAAATGAGTGACGTGGATTTTCGTTATGTAGACATCATAAAACGTCCAAAAAACGTATTATCTCAAAATCGAAAATTTTCGCGATCACAATACTCCCCTCACCTATCGGTGTGGGAAGTAAAAGTCCAGCTACCCTGACTCCAGAGACAGAACCCAGTTTTTCTAGCTTCCCCTTGAATTACCAGATCCAAAGGAGAAGGATTCAATAGTGTTTCAATGGCACTCAAAGGTGTTGTGCGCACTGCACTGGTTATACTAAGACATGCCAAACGTTGAACCTTATTAAGTTTGGCTCTTATTGCCTCCGTCTTTATACAGGTCCACCACACTATGGAGCCATATATTAATGACGGTCTGACTATTGTAGTATAGAGCCAGTGCACCACTTTTGGGCTCAGGCCCCAACTACTACCGACAACTCTTCTGCAGGCCCATAATGAGTTTCGAGCCTTGCTTACTTTATAATCCACGTGCTGCCTCCAAGTCAGCTTGTGATCCAGTATGACTCCTAGATACTTTACTGACTGAGACAATTCAAGTGTCGTTCTGAAAAAGATAGGCCTCACGAGGTCTTCCTTCTCCTAGTGAACATAACGAGCTCCGTCTTTTCAGCGTTCACTGACAGATCTACCTCATTACACCACGTTTCCACAACGCGCAGCGCGCCTTGCATTACCTCGGAGACTGTATTAATGAATCTACCCCTGACCACTATGCTCAAATCATCGGCAGTCACCCTGTATATCCCCACGTCAAATTTCTCCACCTTTAATGATACCTTATGACTAACAAGGCGACGTTAAAGCTCATGAATAACCAACCATCTTGGTGGCTTCCACACACAGCTTAATACCAGGTCGCAAATTGCTTCGGTTTCATATTTGTGGATAAGATGTTATCTATGGAAATAACTGGATTTCTGTGTATTCGCCAGCGTCAGTAGCGGTCAGTTGTTTTATCGGCCACCTTGATCTTTTTTCGTGTATTATATTTGGACGGGTGCGCAACTTGTCTACTGACAAATTGTCTAATTAGTGCTTGGAAGGTAGTTAGCGTTGATGTATGGGTGACAGCTCGATGATTGGGGGCTATTTTTGACCAATTATTCGAGGGGATCTACATAATTTAATACTAATTGTTTATAAATTCCTTACATAGATTATACCTAAGCACTAGACTCTGTACTTTATAGCTCGCTATTCAAATTTGTGGATGCCTGCCACTGACCAATTTATCATCATCATAGTCACAGTGTCTTAACAGACATGTTGTGAACTCGTAAAATGCATTAAGTCGGAGCTAGAGTATTGTCGACACGAATATTATCAATAGTTTTGAGAACTGTAGCTCGCCATTGTTCGCGATTTACTGTCAGTTCAGTGGCGCTCTTGATACTCATATCTAGCAACTGTTTCGTCGTATCTACCCAGCGTGTAGGGGAACGGCCACGGCGCCGCCCACTCGGGGCATGACCCTGAACTACAAGTTTCTCCATATTATCGCTTCTGTGAATATGTCCGAAGAATGTAAGCATTCTCATCGACACAATGGAGGATAGTCTCTTTTGATTACCAAGCTTATCCAATATGGAAACATTAGTTCGATGGGTGGTATAAGGAATTCTCAGCATTCTCCTCCACGTCTACATTTCAAAAGCATCTATGCGAGCTCGATCTGCCTTTTTAACAGTCCAAGTTTCCGAGGCATACAAAAATATGGAGAACACAAGAGACTGAACCAGTGACATTTTGGTAGCTTTAGTGATGTTATGGTCACGCCATATTGTAGTAAGCTTTGTCATGGCCACCCGTGCCTGTTGAATGCGCCGTCGAATCTCATTGTCACAGCTACCCGAATTGTCGATCAAAGAACCGAGGTATACAAAACTTTGAACTACCTCACAACGGCCTATTGACTTTATTTCTCGATGATTGTCATGCTCTCTATCTACGATAATAACCTTGGTCTTGTTGTAGTTAATACCAAGACCATATGCTGCACTGTGTTGCTCTAAAACGTTCAATAGAGCTACTAGTTCTTCCTGAGAAGCAGCAATAAGGGTTGTATTGTCAGCAAATCTTAAGTTAGATATTTTGCTTCCGCCAATAGTTATACCGCCATTCCAGTTGTCCAATACCTGTCTCATCACAAATTCAGAGTAAATGTTAAATAACATCGGAGATAATACGTATCCCTGACGAACTCCTCTTCTGGTTGCTGTTTGACCAGATAGGTTACCTCTTACACGAGCTGAGCTAGACTCATAGAGTTGCTGTATGAGAAATACTAAGTGGTAAGGGACTCCCATGGAGATAAGGATTTCCCACAGTTTAGGCCACTTTACGTTATCAAACGCCTCAGAATAGTCCACAAAGCAGATAAAAACGGGAAAATAATGCTGCCTGGCTTTTTCAATAATCTGTCTTAAGTTTAAGATCTGTTCACGCGTACCGCGTCCTTTTACGAAACCTGCCTGCGCCTGAGAAATTTGCCAGCCAATAAAACCCTCCAAACGAGACTATAAAATATATAGTAGAACCTTGCTTGCATGAGAGATTAACGAAAGTAGGCGATAATTGTCTGGATTTGTTGGAGATCCTTTTTTATGAAGTGGAACAAAAATGGATGTGCACCATTCATCTGGCCAAACACCGGAGGACCAGACCCTCTTACAAATATTATACAATAAAATGAGAGATGCCGTCTTCACCCAAGCATCTTAATGTTTCGGCAGAAATAGCATCAATGCCTGTAGCTCTATTAGTGTTTAACTTGTTGAGGGCATGTTCCACTTCGGACAAAAGAATATCAGGTTCATATTCAAAATCCTATGAGAGGGCCTGAAGACCATCCTCATGGTACAGGTTTTCGTAGTAATTTCGCCATACCTCAATAACCTCATGCAAGTTGGTAATTGGCTGTCCCTCGGGATTTTTACAGCCCAAGATTTGGGTTTAAAATCCCGACTGAGGCATTTGACCTTGAAAACATCTCTTTCGGATGATTAGTATTGGCATGCATCTCTATTTCCTGGCACAATTGCTGTATGTAAGAGTTCTTATCTCTCCAGCATAGTCTCTGAATCTCGCGTGAGAGCTGTCTATATGCGTTTTGCTTTCTATTTGAATCAAGACCTGAGATCTTAAGGCTTCTACGTGCCTCAATAACAGATGTGTAACTACTAATCCATTGTTGTTTTGGTTCAATGCTTCTCTTTGGTTGACTTATCTGGGCAGCATGTAAGAGCACATTTTTGAATGATAGCCACATATCGTTTGGATTTAACATATCCGTTATAGAGGCATCCTGAAAAAGCTCCATCCGTACTATCCGCTTAGAACGTGGACATAGCTTCAGTTTTAACTGAAGTTCGCACAGAAGTAGTTGATGGTCTGAGCCAACCAATTTATAGGTTATGTTTACGAGCGTAAATGCATACGATTTGCAGCTCGCTCAATACAAATTTGGACTACACAATTCTTTGTGAAAGTGTTTCAAAATGTATTGCTTAGACCTTCGATAACTGCTCTAACTGTGCTTATTCCACATTGAGTAGGCTGTAGTGACAGGTAGAATAACAACAAAAACAAATATTGTCGCAAATAGTAAACAATCTGCCGTAAGACCGTAAGAAGAATTGTCCTTTCTGATTTCAACTAAATGCATAACCATATGCAGATTTTAGAAGAATGTAAACGTTGCCTGTTAAGGTGTCTATCCATTACATTTACAGTTATTAATTATCTAACAGATTATATCGCACTTTTAGGCTAACTATGCCTCAAACAACAAAAAAATTGTATGAAGTCTGTAAAACCTTTCCCCAATTTTTCGAACAAAAATTGATCGAAATTTTCCTTACGCTCCTCAACTTTTTTACCTTCCAAAGTGAAAGTAAAACCTTTATACAGGCTTATATTACTAATCAGTCTATCATTCTGAATAAAAAATTAAATTTTATGGATAGCCCCATTTGGTCGTTTTCTACCGTTTACATCTGTTATCTGCTTGATTTATGTGGTTTCGAGCTGTTTTCTGTTCTTTTCTGTTGTATTCGGCTGTGTTTAGCCGTTTTCTGTTTCCCGCTATTATCTGCTTGCTTTCTGTTGTTTTTAGCTAGTTTTGATTCCATTCGGCTATATTTGGTCGTTTTCTACCATTTACAGTTATCTGCTTGATTTCTGTAGTTTTGAGCTCTTTTCTGTTCTTTTCTGTTGTATTCGGTTGTTTAGTCGTTTTCTGTTGTTTTCCGCTGTTATCTGCTTGCTTTCTGTTGTTATGGTCTGTTTTCTGTTCTATTCGGTTGTATTTGGTCGTTTTCTATCGTTTACAGTTGTTATCTTCTTGCTTTCTGTGTTTTGAGCTGTTTTCTGTTCTTTTCTGCAGTATTCGGCTGTGTTTAGTCGTTTTCTATTGTTTAGCGCTATCATCTGCTTGATTTCTGTGGTTTTGAGCTGTTTTTGATTCCATTCGGTTGTATTTGGTCGTTTTCTATCGTTTACGGTTGTTATCTGCTTGATTTATGTGGTTTTGAGCTGTTTTCTGTTCTTTTCTGTAGTATTCGGCTGTGTTTAGTCATTTTCTATTGTTTAGCTCTGTTATCTGCTTACTTTCTGTTGTTACGGGCTGTTTTCTGTTCTATTCGTTTGTATTTGGCCGTTTTCTAGCGTTTATAGTTGTTATTTTCTTGCTTTCTGTTGTTTTGAGCTGTTTTCTATTCTTTTCTGTTGAAGTCGGCTGTGTTTAGTCGTTTTCTGTTGTTTCCCACTGTTATCTGCTTGCTTTTTGTTGCTATGGGCTATTCTCTGTTCTATTCGGTTGTATTTGGTCGTTTTCTATCGCCTACAGTTGTTATCTGCTTGATTTCTGTAGTTTTGAGATGTTTTCGCTTCTTTTCTGTTGTATTCGGCTGTGTTAGTCATGTACTATTGTTTAGCTCTGTTATCTGCTTACTTTCTGTTGTTATGGGCTGTTTTCTGTTCTATTCGTTTGTATTTGGCCGTTTTCTAGCGTTTATAGTTGTTATTTTCTTGCTTTCTGTTGTTTTGAGCTGTTTTCTGTTCTTTTCTACAGTATTCGGCCGTGTTTAGTCGTTTTCTATTGTTTAGCGCTGTTATCTGCTTGATTTCTGTGGTTTTGAGCTGTTTTTGAAGAACAACAACTGGTTTCAATTTTAGCTGGACCGCTTTGGAATGGAGACACACCTTAAGATTCTTGCTAGCCGAAGATTGACAGGCGTATTGGTACATTGGTAAACAAACTCTGCACTTACTTTTAAAAGCACACTTGGTTTAACCTCGGAAAATCGAAGCCTACTTACGTTCACCAAAGGACAGTGAATTATCTGTTTGTTTGTTCCAATTTTCTTGCATTCGATTAGAGTTTTTTACAGTTTTAGATTGAATGTGCAGGGCTATAAGTAGTGGTGCAAATTAGAAAAAAATTAGATGCTTTTTATTCGGAAATCATTTTATTTATCGAAAAAAATTTCCGAGTTTTGAAAATATACAGAATAATCAGTTTCGAAATTTATAAAAATTGTAAAATTTTGGTATGTGCACTTTAATTCAGAAAAATAAAAATGTTCTTCTGAAAATTTGAAATAATTTGAAAATGTTGAAGATTTGGGTGGATTTGTATTGTTAAAAAATCTAAAACGACAAAGCATAAGAAAATCTTAAAAAAAAATCTTACCATCTACTTTTGGTTTGGAGAACATTGATCATATTCTTCTCCAACCCAACCCTACTAGGGCACAGGCCAAAGAAACATAGAAATACAGTCGTGATTCAACATAATGTAGGCAGATTTTTTTATGGCCTGCGCTGCTGGAGGTTAAGTGTCTCTGCACGTTAGATTTGAAACACTGCAGGTTATAGCCGTCGGGAAACAAATTCCCCGGTAGCTCATTCCACAGCGTCGAAGTTCTCTAAGAGAAGGAATGCTGGAGGAGACTCTGTGGAGGTCTTTTGTGAGGTTAGGAGCACTACTCCAACGATGGTCGGATCTGTGTCTTGTACAGCAGCAGTGGGTGCTCTGGTGTACACAACTTCCTACAGCGGAACAAAAATCTAAGCTTCTGGGATTCCCTTTTAGCTATACTGACGACCTGGTCGTGCCGGGACATGTTATTGTTGACAATGATTCCCAAAAGCTTGACGTAAGGACAGTTGGTAAGCCAACGTGAGACTTCTTTGATTCCTTTATCTCCTTCCTCTTATAACGTTTAATGCTGTATCAGTAAAGTACAAGATTCGTTTCAGGAATTATATTAAATCTAATCTATTTTGAGGTCTCTAGTGGCTATTCAAGTATACCGATTTCGTCACTTAAGTCTTATTAAATAAATAAAATTAGTAATAACATCCGAGTAACAACTAAACATAGAGGTAGTAAACAAACCACTTCACCATGGCATGCTCAAAGCCATCATCTTTGACACTTCAGCCACCAAACATTGCCAAATAACCTGAGCATTCTTCCAATGCAACCCATATTACAAACACTGCACTTTTTGAGTTCCATCTCGAAAAACTGTTAAACTACACTCGAGTATAGCACAGTAAGTCCGTAAAGCTTCACTACAGTTACCAGCGAATAGCGAATTCGATTTTACTGACCAAACATAAAAGACGCACAAACAAAACAAACGTTTGACAGTCGAGGTTCTACCGTAAATAAGTCGCATGAATATTATATCGGCGTTGCCAGCTCCTCAAAATGTATGTAAGACTTCAGAATTTGCGTTTATGATGAAGAAATATGCAGTAACGCAGTAGAGGTCAAGATATCTTTTGATTTTGCTGTAATCGTTCCTAAACCATCAAAATACCGTCTTTTTTAACGTATAATGGAATATTTCTGGATACTATACAATCAAGACGATAGTAAACAATCATGATTGCCGTATCTGGTGGTCAATATGACAACTTAAGATGAGATGTCGGCCTATTAGAATTGTAGGGGATAAATAAAAAATGAGTGATTAAATGATCATTCTGGGCGTGTCTTAAAAATATTTAATAAGGTAGTAAATTCAATCAATAAACAAATAACCAAAATAAATCAGGTAAGATCACAATTAAATGTTTAAACAATAACTTAGAACTTAGAACTACTTAATTTAACATCGATAAGAGGTTGGGCCTGTATCAGGAAAAGCGCTCGAGACGACACATCTGTAAATTAAATAAAAGATACCTGAGTAAAAAAGTAGGTTAACATACGTTTTAATTATATAACATGACGGTATTTTACAGGGGTCTCATTGATAAAACAGACAGGTAAGTAATTGTAGGAATTAAACACACTACCATAACTAGATTGCACAGCAAATATATTCTTTAAACCCAAACGGATAAAATCATATCCACATCTTATGTGGTCATACAAATTATACAGAACATAAATCAAACATCTCTCGGGTCATAGGTATTAAGGGTCAACTCGCGAAATACCTCTCCAAGAGAATAGATGAAATAATATGCTGTATGATTATACAAAAAGCATATAACAACACTCGAGCAGCACTTGGGTCTTTGGTATTAAGGGTCAACACGCGAAATACCTCTCCAAGAGCCCCAATCACTAAGGCGGATAATTATCATGATAACTGTGAGGCCAACTCACTAAGATACTAGGGGTCCACTCGCAAAGTATCCACTCCTTTGTACTAGTTCAGCACGAAGGGTCTACTCGCGACGTACTTCGAGATTGTTATCTGTTTTCATATCGCAGACATTCAGTAGTGGAATTATAGAACCATTAATGATAGAAATGTGTGTATTAAAGTTTATCAATTGTCTAATAACAAGTTCTCAAATAAATTAATGAAATAAATCAATATATCAATAAACAAAGAGACAATTAGTAGAATTGGGTACTCTGTGAGACAAACTCACCTATGCACAATCTATGCACAATCACAAAACAAATCACAACACCTCTTTACTGTACGTGATGCAACTTTGTACTGCTTTGAGTGCCTTTTCGACAAAAAGGACCGTGCTTTCAAGTTGGTACCACCTCCAAACATTATATGCGATATTGAACCTTACTTCAATCTGGCGAACATCTTGAAATAATAAAGTGCCCATCAAGTTCTTGTGAAATTCTTCAGACTGGTTAGAAGAACAATATCCGTCGGGTATTGATTTATGATCAGGCTAGGGTTTCAGCTTTTTCTTTACCTTTATGGCGTCAGTTTTACGATGCATTTTTAACTACACTGTAGGATAATATTATTTTTCGAATTATAAAATTTTCTCACCCTGACAGAATTAGTTGTTGACTACCTCTGTGTTCAGTTGTTAGGTAATAATTCTTTTAGTTCGACCTTTTTTAAATTTTTTGAACTATTATTGATGTATTCCCTTTAACAGTATGCATGTTACAAATTCATTTTTCTTTCAGCCGACTGATATCCGAGAAATTAAAGCTGTCATTAAATCTATCAAAAATCAAAATGCATCTGGATGTGATGGAATCTCCGCTAAACTTCTTATGGAACTTCCAGATCGCCCTTTGAGTGTTTTATCAGAAACAATAATTAAGGTGTAGTTTCTTCAGTTTGGCTTTTTAAAAAACACCAAACAAGTAACTTTTACACTTTATTTAAATTAACTTAAATTCTGCAGATGTTTCGGGTAGCAGTTCTACCAAACAACTGAGAGATACTAAATAGACCTAATACTAATGAATGCTAAGAATAATCTAAACGTAATCCTCTTGAATGCCTGAAGGGCACTAATATATAGAGTAGGTTGTTTACATCATTAGACTTATCTAAAGTATACAAGATACGAGGGGATTCGTTATATAATTCAATAAACAGATCGTTTTCAGAAGGCACATTTCCTCCTAGCTTTAAAAAAGCTCTTGTAGTTCCACTTCACAAAAGCGGGGATATAAAGGATCCATCAAATTACCGCCCTATTTCTTTGCTTTCAACTATTTCCAAAGTCGTTGAAAAACTAGTTAAAAGACGAATGATGGACTTCCTATCTCAGCACGCTGTTTTTAGTTCTTCTCAGTTTGGTTTTCTTCCCGCCAAAAATACTCATGATGCTATGTTTTACGTTCTGGAGCAGCTTTTCACACACTACAACAGCGGCCAGGTAACTGCAGCGGTGTTCTGTGATTTTTCGAAGGCTTTTGACTGCGTTAATCACAGAACGCTGCTGCGGAAGCTTGAAGTCTATGGTTTTCGGGGTGTGGCACTGGAGTGGTTCAAGTCTTATCTTTCCTCAAGACTCCAGTGTGTCTTAGCGAATGGCAGAAACTCTTCTGATCATTTTATTAAGCATGGGGTCCCTCAAGGCTCTGTGCTGGGCCCAATTTTATTTCTTTTATATATCAACGACTTATTTCATCTTGATATATCTGGAAAGTTCACTGCCTTTGCTGATGATGCTACTGTGATATGGCACAAAGACGAGCCAGAAGATCTGGTCCAAACAATTGCACGTGAGATCGTTGTTATCAAAACCTGGTGTGATTCAAATGGGCTTTTATTTAACTTTAACAAAACACAACTTCTTGGATTTCGTGTTGATATCAATGACATCGTTTGTGAACAATTTTCCATCAAAAGCTCTGAATGTACTAGGTTTCTTGGACTGCAGCTTGACGTTGACCTTAAATTTCAAAAACATATTATCATTTTGAACAAAAAGCTTGCATCAGGCTGTTATTGCGTACGAGCTGCAGCAACAAACTTGGGCACCTCGATTGCTAGGACAGTTTTTTTCGCGGTGGTGCAATCCCATCTGTCCTACGGTCTACCATTTTGGGGCTGTTGTAGCCAGTTCCTTTTCCAATCTGTCTTTATGTTGCAAAAACGTGCAATACGATATGTTGTAGGTGCTTCTTGTAGAGATCCTTGCAGACCGCTTTTTATTCGTCTCAAGGTCCTTACACTGCCATCTCTTTTCATATTAGAGACTACGAGCCTAATACATAAACATCGTTCTTCATTCTCCGACCATCAACAAGCTTATGCAACTCGCCGAAGACATGACATTCCGCTACCAATACCTCATTCTACCCTCGTGCGAAATTCCATAATACATAATAGTGTGAAAATATATAACTACTTGCCATAGGATATTAAAGCAATCCCAAATATTATGAAGTTCCGTAAAGCGTTAAAAAAAATACTAATAACACAAGCATTCTACTCGCTGGACCAATATTTTGAATTTTCCTTCACTCAATGAGTTAGTCAACTATTGCCCCAGGTGTTTGATGAACATAAAAATAACCTTCATCTATGGGGTGTCAGTAAAATTCTTAATTTGTGAATGTCTGACTTTTAAATATTTTATTTATTTTTATGTATTTGTATTTTAATTTTTATGTATATGTACTTTCATTATGTACTTTTACATAGTTATTTGCTTTGTCAATAAGATTTTTTATATATCTTTGGCAATAAAGCATGTTAACCAACCAACCAACCAATTCTACGCCACTGACTGCGACCGATCGATAGTAGTGATTGTACGACTGGCGAGCGTTTTGAAAATGCTTTCCATTTAATAACCTTGGCTGCCGCTAAAAACAAACACGGCTGCAAGTCTTTTTATATCAGTATCGGGTTACGAAATCACAAAAATTATGTAACCTTGCGTTTTTCTGTTACAGTTCGTGTGGAGTAAACAAATCAGTGCAGTTCATTCCGTGATTGGGCGCATAAGGTGAGTGGATTATTTGCTTTGTTTGAGAGGTTTTATGAAGCAGATGGAAATATGTTTAGAAAACGGAAAAGAAAAAGTGAGAACAAAATAAATGCTGTAAAAAGGGGTTAGGCTTTTTAGCTACTTTGCCATTACAATATTGATTTCGCTATATGTTTCTAGATAATCGCTATCTATAAGATATTAGTTAAAATATCGATTTCTCAAAAAACTTCTACAAACAAAACAAAAAAAAATTGTGACAACGTGTCTTTCTTGAAATTAGTTTGAAGTGACTTTAAAATCCTAGATTCTAAAAATTCAAACGCGTCTAGAGGATTAAAGGATTTTAAAGATTTCAAAGAGTAAGGATTCTAAAGAGTCAGAGGGTTCTGAAGATTCTAAAGCTTCTAGAAGTTCAAAGGATTCTAAAGCTTTTAAATTGTAAAGCTTCTAAAAATACTAAATATTCTAGAGATTCTAGTGATTCTAGATATTCTTGAGATTCTGAAGATTCTAGAGATTCTAAAGGTTCTAGAGATTCTATAAATACTATAAAATCTAGATGTTCTAGAGAAAGATTCTAAAGCTTCTAAAAATACTAAATATTCAAGAGATTCTAGTGATTCCTGAGATGCTAGACGTTTTAGAGATTCTTGTGATTCTTGAGGTTCTAGATATTGTAGAGAGATCCTAAAGATTCTAGATATTCTAGAGATCCTAGAGATTGTAGAGATCCTAGAAATTATAGAGATTCTTGTGATTCTTGTGATTCTAGAGATTCTGGATATTCTGGAGATTTTAGACATTGTGAAGCCTCTCATGCTACTGAAAATTCTGAATATTCTAGATATTACAGTGATTCTAGAGGACCTAGCGATTCTAGAGAATCTTGTGATTCTAGAGATTCTAGAGGTTCTAGAGATCCTAGAGGTTATAGAGATTCTTGTGATTCTAGAGATTCTCGATATTCTAGGGATTCTAAGGATTCTAAAGATTCTGAGGATTCTAAAGCTTCTTAAGATGCTAAATATTCTAGAGATTCTAGTGATTCTAGGGATGCTAGAGATTTTAGAGATTCTAATGATTCTTGAGATTCTAGAGATAATAGTGATTCTAGAAATTCTAAAGATTCTAGAGATTGTAGAGATCATAGACATTATAGAGATTCTTGTGATTCTAGAAATTCTAGATATTCTGGAGATTTTAGAAATTCTAAAGCTACTGAAAATTCTGAATATTCCAGATATTGCAGTGAGTCTAGAGAATCTATCGAGTCTAGAGATTCTAGAGAATCTTGTGATTCTAGAGATGCTAGAGATTATATAGATTGTAGAGATTGTAGATTCTAGTGATTCTAGAGATTCTGGAAATTCTAGAGATTCTAAGGATTCTGGAGATCCAAGATTTTCTAGGTATTCTTGTGATTCTAGAGATTCTAGATATTTTGGAGATTTTAGAGATTCCAAAGCTTCACAAGCTACCGAAAATTCTGAATATTCTAGATATTCTAGTGATTCTAGAGAATCTAGCGATTCTAAAGATTCTAGAGATAACAGAGATTCTAGTAATTCTAAAGATTCCACACATTCTAAAATTCTTGATCAGTTTAAAGGCTATGATGATTCCAAGTATCCTAAACATTCTAAACAGTCTTAAGATTCTTAAGATTTTTAAGAATCTTAAGATTAGAAAGATTCTAAAGATTCTAAAGATTTCAAAGATCCAAAGATTCTAAGGATATCAAAGATTCGAAAATTGTTTGGATTATAAAGATTCTGACATGTTTTTCCATAGGCCACTTGATTTTTTATAATAAATATAGTATACCAATGCGGAAAAAAATATTTTTTAATCCTCTTTTATTTCTGGGCAAATTTGACATCCCGACCTTTTTGTCTGACGCGCGCTTTCAAAAAAGTAAAAAAAAAATTGTATGTAAAGTAAGTAAAACTATGTATGATAATTAGCGCTATCTAATCGGGCGTTTGCGATAAATGGCATAAAACGTCAAGCCACCATTCGAGTTTGATGATAATGGCAATAAATTCAATGCCAAGGTTAACAACGGTGAGTCAGCCCCATTACCCATTACATAACCGCTCTCTACAGAAAAAAAAGTAGCATGCTGAGATGATTACGAGTCGAGAACGGCGAATCTTGGAACAAGATCAAACGTATATGCAAGTCGTTTCATAGGTGTGTACATGGAAAAGGTGCTACCAGGTTTGGCGTAGGCGTGCGTAGATGAATACGTTGCATAGCTCAGTCGCTAGGAGGATTAAAGCTGCCTTCATGGCACATAACATTTACTCTGAATTTGTGATGAGACAGGTATTGGATCACTGGAATGGCGGTATAACTATTGGCGGAAGCAAAATGTCCAACTTAAGATTTGCTGACGATACAACCCTTATTGCTGCTTCTCAGGAAGAACTAGTAGCACTATTGAACGTCCTAGAGCAACACAGTGCAGCATAATGGTCTTGGTATTAACTATACAACAAGAACAAGGTTATGATCGTAGATAGAGAGCACGATAATCATCGAGAAATAAAGTCAGTAGGCCGTTGTGAAGTAGTTCAAAGTTTTGTGTACCTCGGTTCTTTGATCGACAATTCGGGTGGATGTGAAAATGAGATTCGATGGCCCATTCAACAGGCACGGGTGGCAATGACGAAGGTCACTAAGATATGGCGTGACCATAACATCACTAAAGCTACCAAAATGTTGCTGGTTCAGTCGTTGTGGTCGCCATATTTTTGTATGCCTCGGAAACTTGGACTGTTAAAAAGGCAGATCGAGCTCGCATAGATGCTTTTGAAATGTGGATGTGGAAGAGAATGCTGAGAGTTTCTTATACTGCCCTTCGAACTAACGATTTCATACTGGAAGAGCTCGGTAATCCAAAGAGACTGTCCTCCATTGTGTCGATGAGAATACAAATTAACAACAACCAAAAGAAGTGTATTTGATGATGGGATGAAAGAATATAATAAACTCTCTCTATAAATAAAATGTTATCCAAATGTTATTGTGTTTAAAAAAAGACTGATGAACTATTTATGAGTGATCATATATATATATAATCATAGGTTTAGTGAAACTCATGAGGTACTCGTAGCTCTATTTTTTACGTTTTAATCTTACTGTTTTCCTGTAAATAGCTAATGTATGCTAAAAAACGTCTATACTACTACTACTATTCTTCAGACATACACACAGAAGCGATAATCTGGAGAAACCTGTAATTCAGGATCATGCCCCGAGCGGGCGGCGCTGTGGCCGTCCCCTACACGCTGGGTCGGTACGACCAAACAGTTGCTGGATATGAGTATCAAGAGCGCCACTGAACTGACAGTAAATCACGTACGATGGCGAGCTACAGTTTTCAAAACTGTTGATAATATTCGTGTTGGCAATACTCTAGCTCCGAATTAATGCATTTTACGAGTTCACATTGGGACATTGTGACTATGATGATGATGGCACATGAGATTATTTATTTAGCGTATGCTTGTTGTACCCGTGTGGGGGCGGGTTAGAATATCTCCCATCGTATATCCTGCGTGTCGTAAAAGGCGACTAAAAGGAACACCGAACTACTGTCGGTATAAGCAGTAACCTCTTCTTAACCAACAGCTGGGTGGACGAGTTGAGAAGAGTCAGGACACCTTCTTGTCCTTGGAGTGAGAAATTGTCCCTGAAGGCGGATGAACCAGTAGATACATCTGGTCAGCGGCATGAGGATGCAGAAAGCAAATGGGAAACTACTGCATTAAAGATCTTAAAGATATCCCAAGAGAAACTCGTAAAATGTGTAAATGCATTTTACGAGTTCACAACATGTCTGTTAAGACATTGTGACTATGATGATGATGTAGGACACATGAAAAAAGTCATAAAAAGTTAAAATAGTTAAGACAAACAGCAAAAAATTACAAAATGCACAATTGCGATCTAAATAGTAACTAGGCATCGAGCCTGGAAATCCAGGCTGATGGCTTGGTGTTATAGCTTATTGTTGGCTTTCCATTTATGTTCTACTATAGTCCACTTCCAATCCATTTATTGCGATGACTCTCTGTAATTTTGTTTAACATCATTGTCAATTACTATTTTTTAATGTATAACAAGTGATAAATACTGTTCATTCTTGCAAAAGAAATTGGGTTTCGTAACCAAACTCATCACATTTGGCTTGGAGGAATGCCTTGTTGTTGCTTGGGTATGCTCTAAGGTCACATTCTTGCACTATATGCCTGACACTTTGGCGTTCCGCTCCATAGTCGCATCATGAGGATTCGCGCTTGTTCCATTTAAACAACGAATCAGCGCACACTTCATGCGACGTGCGAATTCTGTTTAGGGTCGACCATTCTTTTCAGTGGAGCTCAAAACCAAAGGGTTCTTGACCAACAGTTAGATTACTGTTCACTTTTTCAGGTGCTTGGGTCGCCCAAATTTCTGCTCATTTAATTGCAGGGTTAAAACTATCAGATTCAAGCTGGAAAGCTGTTGTAATTGGTGGTTTTCTGGACCTTAATCTGTGCAAGGAGAGACCAGGTATATCTTCGTGGATTGGCAGTGAGGGATTTGTTTTAATTTTGCTATATTCTTTCAGGGCATTTTTCTCGACGGATGGGTAGTGGAGCTATTTGGCTGAGTGTTGGTAGCCAGTAAGGTGGGGTTGATTTGATGCCTCCCATACTAGTTCTCATAGAAGAGTTTAACTGGGTGTCTATCACTCTAGTGTGTGGGCTGTTTAGCCACACTGGCGAGCAAAATTCTGCCGCAGAGAAAAAAGGCTCCACATAATGTTTGCAAGATGTTATTTCTGCTGTTTTCTTTGCTAAGATGGACTGAATATGTTTTTTAAACGACAGTGTCCTATCCAGTGTGACACCGAGGTATTTGGGTGTACGATTATAGGACAACAAGGGGCCGTTAAGCTAAAGCTTTAGCTCTCTGTTTGCCATTTTATTGTCAAGGTGAAACACGACGTTATTGTTTTGCTCATACTTGGCTTTAGCTTACACCTGCTGAAGTAGGATCCCAGGATTAAAAGATTAAAAGATCGTCAGTGTGGACTCTAGAATGTCAAAGTTAGCACTTCTGCACGTTAGAGCCAGGTCATTTGCATATGCGAATTTCTAGGAGGATAACTTAGAAAGATCCGAAGTATATTGAACAAAACGGGAATGGATATTCACCCACTGATAGATATCCTAGTAAAACTTATTGAGGAAACGTCCCAAAATGAAGGTCTATAGTCAGCATATATACTGTGTGACCAGCATAAATTGAACAGGAGTAGCGATCGTCATTATCATATCGAGTTTAAAAAGGGACAGAAAACACATAAGTATGACAGAGACATTAAATACGTCTGCTGCGGTTAGAGCCCGTCCAGATAAAGCGATTTACGCGCGAGTGGACTCGCGTGTAGTCATTCGCGCGTTCCCGAGATACTAGAGTTACATACATCCCGTCCAGATGCTCTCGCGCGTTGTTTTACTCGCGCGTAAAACGCTTGTAACGCGCGGGACTCCCGATTCGCCCGTTGTACGCGCGAGCGCCGCGCGAGTCGAGATACTTGGGCGACATTGTTGCGTCCAGTACAACGCGCGAGTCCGTGGCGTGTGGACGTATTTGTTTTTGAAAATGGAGCGTGATAACTTCGATACAGAACTTTTCATTGACGCAGTCGAAAAAAGAGTAGCCATATGGGATGTGGAATCATCCGATTATTCTAATAGACTTATAAAAGGTAGGAACTGGGAAGATATAGTTGAAACACTTTTCACTGTGTTCTCTCAGCTTTGGGTATAATGTTGTAAACATACTGTGCGTCCTTCTGTCATGTAGAATTGGATGCATGTTGAATCGTCGCCTTTCTTTTTGTTTACGAAGATTCCATGGCTGGTATGCACGCCATAACACAACTGCTGTATCCAACTCCATGTTTTTAACTGGAAGGAAATCTCTCCCAGCGTAGAAACGCAAGTGAAACGCGACATCTGGACGCAATATAAATTGGCTACGCGCGAGTGGACTGTCTTTAAGGTGGGGAATAAAATATGCTGTTGCCGATTGTAACTCAGGGGTATTAGGTGAATATAAATTATTTGCCTTTTCCTTTATATATAAAATAAAACAAGTCGTAAAAAAAGGAAGTAGGATAGAATTATTAAGAGTTATGGCAACGTCCTTACTTCTCTCACCGCATTCTTTGCATCCTTTTGGCTGTTCAATTTAGGTTGGCCACACAGTAATTACAATAATATTTACTTGTCATAAAGTTCACACAAATATTCACAAATAAATACAACAAACGAGCACAAGAGGAAAAACACAAGTTGACCATTTTCTGATTGCGGGGTGACTATTGAGTTCTATCGACTGTACTAATGGTCAGGTGGGCAAGGTAGAGAACAATAACAAGATTATTATTCAATTTGGCAAGCACAGCCGCAAGCCGTTCTTGACCGGACTAGTCGACCTTGGGATACTTCCTCTTCATACTTTCAGATGGAATGCTGCATAAAAAAAGCGTTTCCACGTTTCCCGCTGATATATCACAGAGAACTGTGATATATCAGCGGGCTTATTTTAGAACCATCTGGCTGACGGTTGCGTCCATATGCAAGCGGTTTAGAAGCCCTGCGTTGCCAAATCTGGCGATCTTAAAGGCGGTTGCACAATTGCAAAGTTTAAAACTCCGTCATACACACTAGATCATATTGGGCGGGCATGTTGGTGAAAGAGGTTGTGGTTGTTTTTCATGGTTTTCGGTCAAACATTGAAACTAGAATTTTTCTTCACTACGTTTCGGTTTATTTTATCTAAACCATCTTCAGGTGTGAATCGAAAGTTGTCTGTATATAATAATAAAAATAAAACATACAAAAAACAAAAAAAAAATAATAAAAGAATTATGAATTGTATGTGAAACTATCAGAAATATTTTTTATTTATTTATTTTATTTATTTATTTATTTAACGGGTGAAACCCTTGTTACAAATATATACAAAATCACATTTAACAAGACTTTTAAAAACACTAAAAGAAGAAGCTTAGCAATTCTAGTTATGGGTTCATTTAAGCCATAATTGGTGGAATGAAACGGTACATAAAAGGTGTCAGAGTGTCTCGTTGTCTTAGAGTTAGCATTTAGTGAAACTCTCTGCAATAAGTCGGAACAATCTATATAACTATTTATTATTTTGTGTAACAAAAACAAGTCGAATTCTTTCCTACGTCGCTCAAGGGTGCTTATATTCATATAGAGAAGTGTATTAGTATAACTATACTCCTCTCTTATGCAGCCCATTTTAAAGGCACAAATTCTTAAGAATTTTCTTTGTACACGCTCTAATTGAAAAATAATATATGTATTGTAACTTGGAGACCAGATAGAACTACAGTACTCAAGTAACGAACGGACGAGTGAACAATACAAAATTTTAAATGAATGAAGTGACAATTCCACACTATTCCGACTTACAAAACGTAGTATCTTGAATGCTCTGCTGATAATATTTTCAATATGCAAATGAAATGTTAATTTTGTATCGAAAATAATTCCTAAGTCCTTGATGTGATCAACATCTTGTAATACTTCACCATTAATTGTATATTGACATCTTGTAAGAGAATGAGACCCACTGAATGTTATTTTAAAACATTTTGAAGCATTTAGATAAAGCACATTAACATCATACCTATATAACTACCTATAAACGTCTTGGTCTTGGTATTAACTACAATAAGACCAAGGTTATGATAGTAGATAGAGAGCATGATAATCATCGAGAAATAAAGTCAATAGGCCGTTGTGAAGTAGTTCAAAGTTTTGTGTACCTCGGTTCTTTGATCGACAATTCGGGTAGCTGTGGAAATGAGATTCGACGACGCATTCAACAGGCATGTGTAGCCATGACAAAGCTTACTAAAATATGGCGTGACCATAACAGCACTAAAGCTACAAAAATGTCGCTGGTTCAGTCTCTTGTGTTCTCCATATTTTTGTATGCCTCGGAAACTTGAACTGTTAAAAAGGCAGATCGAGCTCGCATAGATGCTTTTGAAATGTGGACGTGGAGAAGAATGCTGAGAGTTCCTTATACCGCCCATCGAACTAACGTTTCCATACTGGATGAGCTCGGTAATCCAAAGAGACTATCCTCCATTGTGTCGACGAGAATGCTTACATTCTTCGGACATATACACAGGAGCGATAATATGGAGAAACTTGTAGTTCAGGGTCATGCGCCGACTGAGCGGCGCCATGGCCGTCCCCCTACACGCTGGGTGGATACGGCGAAACAGTTGCTGGATATGAGTATCAAGAGCACCACTAAACTGACAGTAAATCGTGAACGATGGCGAGCTACAGTTCTCATAACTATTGATAATATTCGTGTCGGCAATACTGTAGCTCGGACTTAATGCATTTTACGAGTTCACAACATGTCTGTTAAAACATTGTGACTATGATGATGATGAAATGTATACATATATAAAACTTTTAAATATAAACATAGTCATCAAAAAGTCCTTAGAGTTTAAAGGAATTTCCGGCGTCATAATGGAGTAAAGTTTTACTGAAAGGCATCCATAATTTCCTTTGTCCATAAACACAGGAATTAAAGATATATTATTAACTTATGTCTTATCCTTGAAGGCGTTATCTAAGTATTACATAACAAATTCTGGAGAACCAAAATGTTTTTTTGGTCGATTTCACTATGAAGGCGTTTATCAATTGAAAAAACTTGTAATATTTTACCATACTAGGTGATTTTTAACCAAGAGGTGGAATTTGTGTTCGTAATTTGTTTGTTGGGTACGCTTTCGTTTTTTCAATTTTGGTCTTGAATGATCCTTAAATAAGTAAAATCATTCTGCAATCGGAATTGTAGTTTCCAAATTCATCACAGCAGATTGAGGATCGTCATAATAAAACTTATTATATTATCATTTGCCCATGAAAAAACATCCAGGGCAAAAAATCCAAGACATCGTCTCTTGCAATTCACATTGGAAGTTAGAATGTGAAAAATGTTTTTGTCCCTTTCAAATGCCTTCGGAAATAAGGCAATTAACCTTTATCTTAGGTTATGTGTCGGTACAGAGTAATTTATCGTCGAATTGCAAACGTCTGATCGTTGACCATTGTTTCAGATACATAGCTTGCTTAGTCTTTTGTTGTTTACCCAACAGTGATAAATAGTCAGTTTATATAAAAGTACAATTTAACGACATCAGCATTTTCATTTATTTTAAGTAGTGCAATTGGAATGTACAAGTACGTCCATTGTTCCGAAAATAAAAATAATTATACTGTTTACAGACGAATTGCGGCATTTTAAGGGAATTTATTTAATATGTCATAGTCCGTTAAACGTATAATGAGTTTCATTACAGCTGATGTATTTAATGATTGCCTTGTCGAAAACAGGTCGCCATGGCAGTTAAATGCTTCAACTACAGCTCGGTTACATTGTATATAATACAGTCTATTTTGCACTCAACTGAACACGCGAGTTGAATACAGTCCCAAAATATTAATATATTTAGGGCCAAAATATTAATATATTTAGGGCCGATTTTATCAACAGGCGCATTTTAACAAAGGCTTTGACCAATCAGAGCAGCCCGTTCAAGGACATGCATCTGTCAAATTACTCTGAAAATTATTGATTTCTCTTGAAGTTTACCTCAAAAAATGAAGTCAAGTTGATTGGCTCAGTACTTCCCACACATTACGCTGATACCAGTTTATTATTTTTCCATGGCATGAAGCTTTGCAACCAAATAATCGCCAGCCCCCCCCCCCCCCCCTAAAATTGTCTTATGCCGCTAGGTCTTTCCTTCACAGGTCAATGGACAGCGTATTATCGATACTACAAAATTCTCAGTTTTACAACCCCCCACCCCTCAACCACCTCACTTTCACCCCCACCCAAAAACCTGGTAGGAAATGACCAGGAACCCCTAAAACATCTAAAAACGGAATTTGAGTTGTTTTCATACTTTTCGTTCTTTGATTATTGCTACGCTGCCACTGACACGATTTTTAACAAACATGCGCGTTTTCCATTCTCACCAGGCTAACAATATACTGTGTCAAAATTTCATTAGAATCAATTTAATAGTGTCCACGTTACAAAACACAAAACGATTTAAACCAATAAATTCTCGTATAGTATACAGAAAATTCTAAGTCCCTTAGTTTCCGTAATAGGCTAGGCAATGTTCGGATGGACCTAAAAAGGTGATTTGTGTCGCTAGATCTTCCTTCACAGGTTAGTGGACAGCCTATTATGAGTACAAGAAATTTTTTAATTTTTCATCCCCCAACCCCCCAACCACCCCAATTTCACCCCCACCCAAAAAACGCAGAAAACGATCAGGAACCTCTAAAACGCTTGAAAACGAAGTTTGAGCTGTTTTTATATTTTTAGTTTTTTTATTATTTCTGCGCCGTCACTGGCACGATTTATCAAAACCATACGCGTTTTCCATCTTCGCCATGGTAGTAATACTGGTTCAAAATTTCATTAAAATCAATCCAACAGTTTCTTCGTTACAACGATCTAAAGCAATACTCTCGTATGTTTACATCAGAAAAAAAGTCCTTTGCTTTCTGTAATAGGCAAGGTAATGTTCGGATGGGCCTAAAAAAGTTATTTATGTCGCCAGGTCTTCCTTCACAGGTCAGTGGACAGTCTATTATGAAAGCAACAAATTTTTCAATTTTACAACCTCCCACCCCCCAACCACCCCAATTTCACCCCCACCCAAAAAAAAGTAGAAAATGATCATGGACTCCTAAAACGCCTAAAAACGAAGTTTCAGCAATATTTAATTTTTTTTTGTTTTTTGCTAATTACTCCGCCGGGGATTTTCAAAATTATACGAACATTACCTACTACGACCCCACAGCATACCGCTGCCCAAATTTCATCACAATCCATGCAGCGGTTACTGAGATTACGACGTTAGAAAAACACCAACAGACAGACCGACAGACAGACAGACCGACGGAAATGAGTGACGTGGATTTTCGTTATGTAGACATCATAACATGCCCAAAAAGCGTATTATCTCGAAATCGAAAATTTTCGCGATAACAATACTCCCCTCACCTATCGGTGTGGGAAGTAAAATGAAAAATTTCAAATATGCCTCAAACTTCGTTTTTAGGCGTTTTAGGGGTTCCTGATCATTTTGTACTTTTTCTTGGGTGGGGGTGAATTTGGGGTGCTTGGGGGGTGGCGGGTTGTAATACTGAAAATTTTGTTGTATTCGTAATGGGCTGTCCACTAATATGTGAATGAAAAATCTAGCAGCATGATACACTTTTTTAGGTCTATCCGAACTTTGCATGCTTATTATAGAAACCACGGGACTTAGAATTTGTGATGTATACATACGAGTATTGTTTTAGATCGTTGGATATCGCGTAACGCGAAAATTATTCAATTGATTTTAATGAAATTTTGACACAGTATTACTCGCGGCGAGGATGGAAACCGCGTATGTTTTGGAAAAATCGGGTCAGTGGCGGCGCAGCAATAATAAAAAAGACTAAAAATATGAAAACAGCTCAAACTTTGTTTTTAGGCGTTTTACGGGTTCCTGGTCATTTTCAATTTTTTTTTTGAGTGGGGTGAAATCGGGGCGGTTGGGGGCTGTGGGGTTGTAAAGCTGAAAAATTTGTTGTATTCATAATAGTCTGTCCATTGACCTATAGAAGAAATACCTAGAGGCATATTACACTTTTTTAGGTCAATTCGAACATTGCCTTGCCTATTACAGAAACCAATTTTGTGATCTGTACATACGAGTTTTGCTTTATTTCGTTCTATGTATGTTGCGTAAGGCGAAAATGATTGAATTGATTTTAATAAAATTTTGACACAGAATTTATTACCGCGGCGAGAATGGAAAACGACTCTGTTTTTGAAAAACGGTGTCAGTGGCGGCGCAGCAATAAGAAAAAAGCCAGAAACATAAAATTAGCTCAAACTTCGTTTTTAGACGGGTTGGATGCTCTTGATGGTTTCGCATCGTTCAATTGAGGCATGCAGAAAAAATTGTGGCGTCCTAGTTCCAAAGAAGGGAGCCGCAAAAAACTATTTACGAGGGTTTTTTGTGTTGGATGTTGTTTTTGCAGGCGGATCGGCGATAATTTAGTTGCAAGGGGATTTTAGACTATAGCTTCAGGCAATGGGAAATAATAAAATGGTATCATCGGAATGTGTGGGAAGTCAATCAACTTGACTCCATTTTTTTCCTCGATACAGACATCTTATTATTAGTACGCCCGCCTGGAATCTAGTAGTCTTGTGTCAAGCTGCTTGGCGGCATCAACATCAAGTCATAGCGTGCAAGGAAACCCATTTGCTGGCTGTTAGAAGGACGATAAATCCGCCATAGATAACCGGCGACGACATCCATTCAAATAAACAATCCATCTCCATAAGACTGAAGGATAATTTAGCTGGGATTACAGCCAGCCGGCAAGTCGGCGACTCATGTCGCGGCTGGCAGGGAATCTTTCGTAATGTATGCAACATCCACCTGGGTGCAAAACGACGTTGCTACGAAGGGATTGAGCGGGGATGTATCGAAATTAGCATGTGGGGTGTCGACAGCCTTGCTATCGCTAACAGAACGAAGGAGAAAATAAAGCCAGTGGCATTGTTACAGTTAGAGCAATCGTCAAAAACTAGCTTATAGCAAAGTTTATGGAATACATATAAGTTGGATCACTCTCCGTCGGCACCTTGAAGAACTCACATGAAAGCGATGCCGCGGCCGCACGCGCCAGTTAGTTTTTGCGTTGGTTTTTGCCCAGGTACGAGGGTCTTTTAGCGGGGACTTGCTAAAGCCTGGGTTGTACGTATATACGAGGGTCATTGAAAAACTATGTATTGACGGCCGATTTAGACATACAAATACAAATATAACGTTTATTTTGCTAATGCACTAAGTTACATAAATGGATATCAAAAATAAAGCCTAATAAAACTATTACTAATGAATCTCAAATGATTTCACATATTGTAGCTATTTCGTAGATAAGTAAAAACTGATGGTTCAAAGGTGCTGTAGTATTTTTACCTTAATGTTTTGTTTATTTGGCTTAGTTTGAGATCACAGTTTATAAATTTTATGGTATAGTATATACGAACTCGTATGTACAATTTTAAAAGATAATATGTGGAAATACTTTACATGGATGTGAATAAATTATTTTTGATATTTTGCTTTTCACTGTCATTCCAATAAAATTGCTACTGTAGAAACTAAATTGTTGAAGTTATCAATAAAAATATTTTAGAGCTCTAAAATATAATTTACAATGTCCCTGGGTGGTATGATAAGACCACCGAATGAATATTTTGTCACTTTAGACCCCAAGTGTTCTAGTTTGTTGGAATTGTTTTATCGAGAGGAACAGAGGCACAAATATACAGGGCGTCCCATTAATAATTTTGAATCGAATGTCACGTGACCAAAAACAAATACCTCATTGGGTAGTACAATGACAAAGAAAGACACAACATCTGCTCTAATTTACATGCCCAAAATTATAATTCTCTACTACTGCCCAGTTCCGACATATTTCTTGTCTTAATCGTCGTGGGACACCCTGTATTTATATCCGTTACATTTCAAGGTTTACCACAAAATAAGGATGGATCTGATTGTCATTCTCCATACGTTAATAAATTTAAATTGATTGGTAATATATTTTCTCGCGAAATTGATTACTCTCAAACTTCTAAAAAGATGATCCATTTCCTGCAAACAAATCCGAAATAACAAAATCCGATATTTTTGAGACACTGTATAGACTTCGCGTTAAACACGTTCAACCTCTACTTTGCGCCGCCCCGTATCTCTCGGCTGACGTCGGTACACTGCTACCGGTGTACCGGGGAGACAGAGCAAGGGGCAGGCCGTTTTGATATTTTTGCGGAGTGATCCAACTTATATGTATTCCGTAAACTTTGCTTATAATAACAAACTCGGTTGATTGAAAGTTTAAGGACTAGATCAATAAGAACAAGGATTTCAAATGAGTCTTTGAAGAATAACCGTTATACACAGAAAAAAATACTGTTGTATTTCCAATTATATGTTAGTATTTGGATGTTTTTCCATCGCTTTAAATATATCTACAGTTGTTTCAAATCCATCTCATTGAAAGAATTCAATCCTTATATTCGAAGTAATCACAGGTACGCCAATAAATTCAAAATAATTTTATATTC
This sequence comes from Callosobruchus maculatus, assembly GCA_951848785.1. NCBI lineage: Eukaryota > Metazoa > Arthropoda > Insecta > Coleoptera > Chrysomelidae > Callosobruchus > Callosobruchus maculatus. The sequence goes on from CATOUR010000223.1 coordinate 171,732, forward strand.
GTTCTAACGATATGTATAATCCTTCTAATACCAGTATTGACATATAATGCAATCAAAACATTCTTTTGTTTTCGAAATTTACCCTATGTTTCATTTAAGCAAAGCATACAATCTATTCAATGTACAAAAATTATTACTGCAACAGCAGTTCGTGATGATTCGTCTGATAAAAATTAATTTTGTTTCAATGGCCCTTGTCGTTCGCTGAACTATAATCAGTATTCGGCGGGACTGATGTCTCGATTCAATGAAGGTAAGAATAAAGAACAGGGGGATTATCTTAGTATTACTATCGCCGCGAACCCGCCAACATGGACATGGATGGAGGTTGTCCCGTTGTGTTGTTTCGGTGTTAGCCGTGTTGTGTCATCTCGTGGTTTTGCGTATTGCATCAGCAATTGTGCGATTTAAATGTGTCCAGTTATATATTAAATGGAGGACCTACTGAGAAATTGGGACTTAGAAGAGCTAACACCCACATTTGAATGTAGGTATTTAGATTAGTCAGACAGTTATATTTCAGGTAATGCAACAACTGGTGCAGGCTTATGTCTAATTCTTATATCATGCTCCTTATAACTTCATACAAAATCACACAATTAAACATCCAAACGAATCAATCAGCTGTCCTCGCAATAAAATCTGTTGGTCCAAGGAAAAGAAAGTAGTTTAGAATCAATTACCAAACACAGATTCGATTCAACGACAGGCTGCGATTGAATGATTCATTGGAATCCAATGACATCTTGTAGTTGAATCGACAATACGATATAATACCTTACACTTCCCATTGGATAACACGTCGCTGTATTTGAGGAATGCTGAGTGTAACATCCAATTGAATCCAAGCGTAAGTCTTTGACAGAACGACAGATTTTTCTGTGTGTATAAGATTGGAAGCCGGAATCTAGAATGCCGATATACAATAGCCCTTAGTTTCTACAGTATACAGTGTGGACGAATAGTCAGTGGACGGAAGATTGTGGGCTTATTAATTAAATTTTTACGTTTACGCAAGACCATTCATATCAAACTTAATTTTTTTGAATGAACCTCACTATATTATATTATTGCATATTTGGATTCTTTGGTGATTTCTTGTGTGACTTTATATATCATACATAAAACTTTGAACGAACCGTTTAGGCGCAAATCACCATTCTTGGTTTAAGTAGGTATCAGAAAAAAATTGAATATCGCAGTGACTATAGAATCTAGAAGGCCGTGACTTTGCGGTACGACTAAACATGACACGTGTCACCTTAGGTCGGACGGTTAAACTTGAATTCATTTTATAGTTGAAAAAACAATAGATTAGTTAAGGATACTTCAATCGCAGTTAACTTGACTTTTTCAAATGGGAATGCCTACTCTGGTTTATAGAATTAGGGTAATCAAATTTTAGATTTAGTTGTATATACCAAAATAGGCGTTCCCATTTGAAAAAATCAAGTTATCTGCGATTCAAGTATACTTAATATGAATCTACTGATTTCTCCAACTACAAAAAGGATTCAACTTTAACCGTCTGACCTAAAGTGACGTGTTTCATGCTTAGTCAAGGAGCAAAGTCACTGCCTTCTGGGTTTTATAATCGCTGCAATATTCATTTTTTTTCTGATATCTACTTATACCAAAAACGGTGATTTGCGCCTAAACGGTTGGTTTAAAGTTGCATGTATCATACATAAGGTCACACTAGAATTCACCAACAAATCCAAATATGCAATAATATATAGGGGGTTCCATTCAAAAAAATGTAAGTTTGATATGAATCACCCAGTATAAACGTCAAAATTTAAGTGAAAATATTTTTACGCCCTCAAGGGTCCCTACCATGACCAAGTGACAGATTTCTGAAATATTTTTTAGTAAGCCCGTCCACTAACAATTGGCCCACCCTGTATATGAGTTTGATCATAGATTAATCATAACATAACGTCGGAGTGACTTATTTTTTATTTCCGTAGGCCAGAGGTCACCCTCACCACAGAACATGTCATCTAAGTCCATTTGCAACAAAAGAGTTTAATAATTTTTCTGTTAGAACGCTACTTGAAAAAGTTTAGGAAGACCTTCTCTTTGCTGAACTAGTCCAAAAAGTACCATACAAGATCGTCATACCATTTTAAAACTACATGAATAATTATTCACATCTTGTAGCTATCCTACTAGTATGGAGGGGAATTTGCAAAATATTTTTAGTACGATACCTATGTGACGTTCTTGTAGCCATCCAAACCAACTTGAGAAGACGTTAAAATGTTTAAAAATGGATAAATGCATGCTTTCTGTGAGCAGCTCCTGCTTTAGCGTCGCGAGATGTGTGTACGTGACACAACTGCGGTAACCATAATGCTTTATTGCAGATAAACATTCCTTAATTAACATTTTATGGAATAAAAGACTGTGCAATATGTTTTCAGAACTTTGCCGTTCACTTTTATCTTGGCTCATCGAATCGCTGAAATCGAGTGTGTTATGGCGTGTCTTTATAGCACCGGCGCTGTTTACGTGGGTAGTAAATATAAAATAAATAAAATACAATAAACAAGTGCCCCAAAAAATTTAAAAACTTGTGCTTGGGTACAAGGTAATTATTATAAAACAGAAACAACAAATAAGGGCTAATTCAGGAATATTTGTATTCTATAGATATTAGTAATAATAGGCATTACATATGTCTACAAGTTGGTGAATTTTAATGCGACTATTATTTACTCTCCATTCTTTTAAACCGTACTTGAATGAATTTAAAGGCACTAGACATTTTATGCTTTCTGGTATCTCATTGTATAGTCTTGGTACAACATTACATGCATATCTTATGTCATATTTATGTTCGTGTTTTGTCAAGTTTGATTTATTTTTATATTGGTAAATACCTAATGACATGAAAAATGTTTGGCGGATATCTAGAATTTTTGTTTTAGAAAATAACAAGTCACTAGGATATGTACATTTCACTTTATATAAAATTTTTATTAAACGTTTTTGTATAATTTCTATTGCTTTTATATTATTTTTACATGCTGCGCCCCACACCACAATACAATATCGTATATGACTACGAACAAGTGCTTCGTATACAATGATCATCTGTTCATAGGTAAGTATAGTGGAAAGGAGTTTAAATTTGCTTATAACGTAACGTATCTTTTTGACAACATATTCTGTATGCTCCTTCCATTTGATATGGCAATCTAGATATATTCCTAAGTACTTAATACTGGTGACCATTGAGCTACCTGTCTACAACTGATTTGTAAGTTGGTGTATTTCGGTAAGCCGTTTGCGTACGACGCGAATGGAACAAAGTGAGTCTTGTTGAAATTGACTGTTAAAAGTCGACTACTGAACCAGTTGAACATTCTTTTAAAACCATTTTCAGCCTTTGATTTTAATATTTCCCAACTTTCAGCTGGAAATATAACAGCTGAATCGTCTGCAAAACTCACTACATCTCCACTCACATCAACCGCAAATAGGTCATTTATATCTATATATGTTAAAGAATAATGGTCCCAGTACCGTTCCTTGAGGAACACCGCATGTTATAGGCAATGGAGAACTAGAGCATTTATTTATCACAACAGTTTGTGTTCTGTTACTTAAGTAACTTTTAATTAACTAAGAACCGCACAAGGAACGTGTTATAGTAGTAATAATAATATAATAATATCATTGGATACCTAGGTGGAATGAGGAATACGCTGCTCTCTGCACTGCGCAAAATGCCGGTGTGCCATGCGGCGGCGTATATTGTAGCCGCCAGAATGCAGAAGGCAGTCACTCTTGTGTCCTTTAGTCTACTTGGGGCGCACGATTCGCGGACCCAGTGACTGCTCACCTCATGGTGTGAGGAGTAGTCACTGGGCAATGGACCAGCAGCTCGGTGTGTCGGAGCCCGTGCTGCACTTTTTTGTTTTTTTTTTTTAATATAATAATATCTCATAATACCATTTAGATATGTTGAACAAACATTCAGCTAAAACTAAGAAGGGCAAACTCCAAAGAGAGGAGCTGCACATAGGACGCGGTATCTTCCAGGGTGACTCTCTCAGTTCACTGTGGTTATGTCTGTGCCTAAATCCACTCTCAAACACACTTAACAACACAAACTGTGGTTTCAACATCACACACCAGAAAGTAAATCAACACAACATGAAAAATCTCCTCTACATGGATAATTGCAGAAAATGTGACCAACAACAGAAGAAAACAATAGAACACATAACAAGCGCACGTAAAACTGTCACTACATATTTGATAAATACTTCTATTCCCAATGATGATAATATTCATAACACCCCTACGTTGAGGAAAAAATTGGGAAAAGGTTACGGTATTCCCAAAAAATACAAGGATGATTTAAAGATCTTCAGTTATTATCCAAAGTATTGCAATTGCACCACTCGATGTAACTGTATATAGAACGTGTTCCATTGTACAAGTAATTATTTATGAATTATACATTTTTTTGACATTGAAATGGTGATTGATGATACCTGTTATTGCACCACACCACACATAAAACAGTTGAGAGGGTTTCTAACTGCTCAATCTAACTTCCTACGTCTATTTTGCGGTATTCTTTCTTCTTTAGAATATCAGCAAAACAGAATGGTTAGTTTGTAATTAATTTATTGTAATAATACTTTGATTCACGGCTAATTCGAGTTTCTATCTTGTTGCAGGTTAAGGTATCTCATAGTGGGAAAGGTAAGAATTTTTTCGTTGTACCGGGTTATTCACGTTATTCGACACGGAGCATTATGGCTAAAGTATTTGATAAAAAAGAAAATAATGATTTCGGATAGATAGAGACCCATTAGGGCTAAATTTTAAAAATATTTTCGTGTGATATACGAAATGTATAAAGGTTATGTTTTTTGTTTTAATGGAACACCCCGTATATTATTGTATATTCTGATTCCTTGGTGAATTCTAGTGTGACTTTATGTATCATACATGGGCCTTAAAGCGAACCGTTTAGGTGTAAATCACAATTTTCTGTATAAGTAGATATCAGGAAAAAATTTAATATCCCAGAGATTATCAAAATTTACAAGGATGTGGCTTTGCCTTATTACTAAGCATAAAATGCGCCAGATTTGATGAGACTGTCAAATTTAAATTACGTCGTAATTATGCTTGGAGGAATCGGTCGATTAATTAAGGAAACTTCGATCAGCGATAACTTGATTTTTTCAAATGATAGTGCCTATTTTTTTATACGGTTAAATGTAGAATTTGATAACCTTTCTAATGATATAAGGTTGTGAATATCAATCTCTGATAGTTTTCATTTAATTTTAAATTTTCAAACAAATCGGCGTTTTTCAATTTTCCTACCTATAAGCAACGTAGCAGGCCATGAAGTATGACGAAAAACAGGTTAATTGGAAGAAAACAAGTAACTTAGAGTCTCAAAATTAATGGTCAAAAAATCGTTACATCTGAACCACTGCACGCAGCTCTCATGTACGTTCTATAACCTCCTCTTAAACCCTTCTAGCCTGATATGGAGTGTATATGTCTACACTTGAAGAACCCTAACATGGCATGTCATAAAATACATCATGGCACATTAAACATGGACGGCTTCCGTTGTCAGAGTACGTCCCACCCCCTCGTCCATAAAAATTATGCCCTCGCGTCCTTGAGCTCCTGTACAGAGAGACCCTGGCAACCATTTTGATGGCTGGCGTCCCCTCGCCACTCGCCACCCCTTGACGCATCGCTGATGCGTAGGGGGGTGTAAGGGGGTCGCACCCCTGTCTAACCAAGCGGAGCGGTGATCACCTACATGCGGAAATTGTACGTCACGGCCTTGCAGGGGTGGATTTTTGTATTTTACTCCATTTAACTTGAGTGTTTAATAATAATACTTTAGCTAAGGTATTTGAAAAAGTATTAAAAAGTAGGATTGAATCCTTCCTAGAAAAAATAAAATTTTGTCTGAGAACCAATTTGGATTTAAAAAAGGAGTTTCCACTCAAGATGCCATCTTATATCTTACTAATCATATATATGAATCGTTAGATAAAAAAATCCCTACCGTATCCGTATTTATTGATCTAGCTAAAGCATTTGACACTGTCAGCCATAGGATTCTATTGAATAAATTAGAGCATATCGGCTTTCGTGGAGTATCATTCAGGCTAATGGACAGCTATCTAACCAATCGCACAAATTATGTCGAAATAGTTAATATCTTGAGTGAGTGCAAAATATTTGAGTACGGCGTACCACAAGGCACCGTCTTAGGACCGCTCTTATTCAATATTTATATAAACCACCTACTTAATATTGCCACAAAATCAATGATACACTGCTTTGCAGATGATACAGTGATAACCTATCAAGCATCAAGCTGGAAAGAAATCCAAGAAATAATCAGGTATGATATAACAATTATTAAAAATTGGTTTGATACCAATCTTCTTACGATAAATTTTGATAAATCTTTCGTCATATAAAAATACGTTACCGAATTTTGGACCTATTGAAATAGACAAAAGACAAATTTTTGAGGCTGATAGTGTCAAATACTTAGGTATAATAATTGACAAACATTTAAAATGGGATTTACAAATAAAATTTCTTTCGCGAAATGTCAGACAACTATTACCTAAATTCAAATATCTTAGACAGTTTCTAAACACACGTTGTTTAGAAACATTGTATTATTCTCTTGTGCAGTCCCAACATATTAGGTTGGGGAGGAGTGCATCAAACTCATTTGAAGAGTATCAGTTCCTTGCAAAAATGTGTTTTGAAGGTTATTTATTATAAAGAACCCACTTACCCCTCAAATAATTTATTTAAAGAATCCCAGAAATTTAATATCCGACAACTATACAGTTATAACATATTGAATTTCGTCCACAAACATAAAAATTACATCAACTTCAATAGCCATGAACATAATACACGAACCAAGAATAGGACCTTAAGACCTCCTATATTTAAGTCAATAGGCCAAAAAAGTTTAATATATCTATGTTACTGCATATACGATTTACTTCCTGCTTCACTGAAATCCATAAAATCTCATATTGTATACAAAAAAAGTCAAAAATTGGATAATGGACACACCCAGAGATATTTTTTCAAATGCTTTTAACACGATTTTGAACTGACACACAAGTTTTTAATATAGTTAGTATTAGTTTTAATATACGTATTGCAAAATATATGTAACGCACAAACTGTGGATCAAGCAATTGCTCTGTATTGTTGGTGAATAAATTATTATTATTGTTGGTACGAGCCATCTTAAATAAGCTTATGTACAATATAACGAAGATGGCAAAAGGAGCTCACAGCAAGACAGGCAACACTTGCCTAGGCTTTTTCTAACCATCTTCTTCTAGTGATAAGGTAGATTAATATACAAAGTTTGTACCTAATAGAAGATTACTAAAAAAAAAAGTAGTAACACTCAGGCATTTTTTTTCAGAACAAACTTACATGGGCAATAGTAAAACCAGAAAAAAACTATACAAAATAATAATCAAAAATGTATAAATTTATGTATCTTCCATGTCATTATTTCACAATTAAAAAAAATTAAAAGATTTATTTACTAAGATAGTTTTGAAGGTTAAATTATTATGCGCTTACCGTATTCTCACCAGTAAAGTTATTAAACTCTTCATTATATTTTTTACCCAAAGCAGTCACTTTTTTGTAGCACGTGGTATGATAACCTACAAATCGAGTGATGCATTGGTTAACTCAACGCCACTGTATTTAAAATTTTTCTTTTTACGAAAATTTAATTTCATCGAACAGTTTTTATACGTTTCATCGTTAAAATGAAGAACATCATCGTCCAAATTGCATAGAAAACACTTTTTAGCCATTTTTTATCACAATTTAATGTTTATAAATAACAACAATCAGTATAGTAGTGGTAGCACGCTTTTTCAATTCAGAAGAATGAGGCAAACTGTTCCAATACAATGATGCACAGCATTTACGAGTGTATCGCTATCCTTTGTTAATACACAGGATAGTTCGCTCGGACCTCTCTGGCGCACGTATTCACTGGCAGCAATATTTTGATCTTTAAAATATGACAACCGGAATTCCAGACTGATTTTTTGCAGTCAACCCAATATCGACGTGTTTGCAATAAAATTATCTTTATTTTGATATAAGTTTCATGCATTAACCACAATTACTATTATTGATTTACCTGTTTATACCTGCCTACCCTATAGTTGGGACGGGAAAAACGTAGCCAACCTAACGTTTGCATATTCTATGGGCTTCATACTTTCGATTGGTATGTGATTTGTCTATTAACCAAACCAGTGAAATGTTAAAAAAAAATAATTTTTCCATATTTAATTAATCATATCCTGGACTGAAATTTTTCAGCCAACCCACTCGCGATATGTTTTTTAACATATTAAATTTAATATAAAATGGTTTTCATCCATTAACCAGTTGGGTGAAGGTCGTCTTATATTCGGATCTTAGACTATAATAATAGTAACACTCAGACATGTTTTTCAGAACAAACCTACATGGGCAATAGTAAAACCAGGCAAAAACTATACACCACTCACCAGGCAAATGCTCTAGACGCACACAATCACAACAAGAAATAAATTAAAACAAAAAAAATTAAAAAAGCTTTCATTAAAATGTTCTAAAAAGAAGAAAATAATTTTTTTTTTAAAAAATGATAAATCAACTTATAGCATCATTATACACGATTGATATGATCATTAAAGCTTGTCGCGAGGTTTACGTAAGTACCTATAATTATTTAATTAAACTAAAATTTTAACACAATTAAACTTAGCAGACCAAGTTAGTCAATTAAATAGGTACTAGTTTAGTAGTACACAAGCTTTCATGATTATATAAATTGTGTATAATGAGGCTGTAAGTAGTTGATAAGTAGTTGATTTTAAAGGAAAACTTTATTTTTTTTATTAATTTTTTTAAAATTTTTTGTGTTGTGTTGTTTCACTTCATTTTTTACTTTTTAGTTATTAACTTTCATTTATATTCTCCATATAGGTAAGCATAAAAAACTTCAAAACTTCGCCGTATTGAATTAAAAGTGATGTCAATATATTGTTTTGCTTATTCTCGGAAAGCCTTTTTATTTGATACCCATATTGCTGAAGTGCATTAATAATAACTATTCCATCATATTGGATTTAGAATGACGTCACATTCTTTTTCGAGTTACTCTCGAACAAGTGCTTGTGCATTGTGTTGTTGCAAGGTTCAAGCAATGACAAAACACTCATCGACTTTGAATAGTATATTTTCCCCACACTCTTACAACAAAATCCATCGTTTAACAAAAAATGATATTAGTGGATCTATTGTCAGTGATGACATCCCTCTCATTGATTGTCATTCCCCTTACCATCTACTGGGCGTTCTCATATCAATTGAATACCCGTATTGTACGACGTCACACAGCTTATCGTGTACTGACATCCAAACTAAATGTGTATACAAAATTAATTTCAGCTCAATCGGTTGAAGATATCTGTTTCAAAATTGAGAAGCAAGATTCCACCTGAACAAACATACATACATACACATATCGCAAGCTGAATAAAAGCTTTTAATAAACAAAATCGATTTTGTTTCCTCTTTATACATGTCTCAAATATTAGAGCTTCCAAGCCTTCGGATACATCTTTTTCTTCTCCCATTCTTCGAGATTTGTTCTATGGTGTGTCCATATTGTAACATACTGTATATTATGGTATTCGTGTATTGTGTATTAGTTGTCATGCATGATGTAAAGTCAAAGTGTTAGGTTAGATCTTTGAAGTGTAAACGTCATCGAATCGTCTAGAGTTTTCTAGAATGACGGATTGACATTCTCGAATGTCATCGAATTCTCTAGATGGTTCGATGAAGTATATAAGGCGCCACGAGTAGCGTGGCAGTAGTACAGTTGAGTTGAGTTCTAGTTGAGATAAGGTTAAGAGATACTGTATTGAGTTGTGAAGTAAAACAGTGAAAGTTACGTCCAGTTTGATTCCCTGGGTGAAGAAAAAGAGGCTATCGTGACAATACGTTTAATATTCAAAGAATTATAGCAATCCCAATAACGAGTCCGTCTCTGTGTTTACACGGCGGAAATTGTATCGCGGAATCAGATAGGAGATTTGCAAGTCAGGGATTACTACTTGTGCTGTCTAGAAATTTGCTCTGAGGATCTGGGGAGCATGGCATGCCAAGATTATACTGCGACCCCCTGTGCGGTGGTATTTCTATCTGCTCTGTAATAACGTCTGATTATGTGACTTCTGTCTTACGAGATCCTCAGAGTTTACGATCGGTTTAACTCCAGTGTGGGAGATTCAGTGAAGTAGGGTATTCGGTTTTGAGAAGGGAAGGAAATCTCTAACTGTGCTTGACTCACTGAAAATCGCCAAGTCGCAATCACTTTTACGGAGCTAACTGGGAATATGCCATGCGTAATACATAATCATAGTCACAATGTCTTAACAGACATGTTTTGAACTCGTAAAATGCATTAAGTCGGCGTTAGAGTATTGCCGATACGAATATTATCAATAGTTTTGAGAACTGTAGCTCGCCATCGTTCGCGACTTAGTGTCAGTTCAGTGGCGCTCTTGATATTCATATCCAGCAACTGTTTCGTCGTATCCACCCAGCGTGTAGGGGAACGGCCACGGCGCCGCCCACTCGGTGCGTGACCCTGAACTACAAGTTTCTCCATATTATCGCTTCTGTGTATATGTCCGAAGAATGTAAGCATTCTCGTTGACACAATGGAGTATAGTCTCTTTGTACTAGCGAGCTCATCCAGTATGGAAACGTTAGTTCGATGGGCGGTATAAGGGATTCTCAGCATTCTCCTCCAAGTCCACGTTTCAAAAGCATCTATGCGAGCTCGATCTGCCTTTTTAACAGTCCAAGTTTCCGAGGCATACAAAAATATTGAAGACAAGAGACTGAACCAGCGACATTTTGGTAGCTTTAGTGATGTTATGGTCACGCCATATTTTAGTAAGCTTTGTCACGGTCACACGTGCCAGTTGAATGCGCCGTCGAATCTCATTTTCACAGCTACCCGAATTGTCGATCAAAAAACCGAGGTACACAAACCTTTGAACTACTTCACAACGGCCTACTGACTATATCTCTCGACGATTATCGTGCTCTCTATCTATGATAATAACCTTGGTCTTGTTGTAGTTAATACCAAGATCATATGCTACACTATGTTGTTCTAAGATGTTTAATAGATCTACTAGTTCTTCCTGAGAAGCAGCAATAAGGGTAGTATCGTCAGCAAATCTTAAGTTGGATATTTTGCTTCCGCCAATAGTTATACCGAAATGCCAATACCTGTCTCCTCACAAATTCAGAGTAAATGTTAATATTGCGCAATACATGAAAGTACAGTAATGGGGTTACAATCGCATCTATTGAAAAGTCACGTTCACTGTGAACGCGGGATCAAAACATACCACATTTCTCGTACTTCTATCTGTTCTGTAATAATATATATGTATGATTTCTGTGTTATGACTTTCTTAGAGCTAACTATGACTGATTCGTTGAAAATCGCAAGCACTTTTGCACTATTTATGATTCACAAAATCTCGTTTTCAATTTCGTAAATTCGTAATTTTGAAAAATTAAAGTAGATTCATAAATTTGAGGAAATTCGAACAATATCGAAAATTTTGAATATGACATTCCAGTAATCTAGAAACATCGCATTTTAGAGCAAACCAATCTTAGAAGTCATACCATTTAAAGAAAATTCGTCAATGCGTGGTATGTTTTTTTGGGATACCATGTCAAATTTCTTTTAAAATACTTAGTATAGCAGGCCCGCATCTTAAACGGAAACCTTGTAAAACACATAGACACTAAATAAAACTAACAAAAACGAAAGTCTTAAAAAGACTGGACTGCATTACGAAATGCAAGAATGACGTAAAAACCGGAAACCTTACCAACTCCTTAAAACAATCATAGTAATTGAGTACTGCATGAAAATGGCTGTTATTATGTACTTATGTACGTTTCACCAATAAAATTGTTGCACTTTTAAGTATGAAGATATAACACAACAGAACGATACACCTGACCTGATGTAGTTGCTTTTAATAGCTTCATCCATATTTATGATTTCAATTGCATGAAAAGCTTTAGATGCTATTGTAGAACACTTGGCGAAGTATCAGCATCATCTATGTATTACTTTTTACTCATTAGGTTGTCGGTTTTTTCAACGTCTGACCTTCTGTAAAAATATATGGGTTTCCCTTGTAATTAAATAATATCTGACGACAAACATCTCGAAAGATGCAGCAAAATATTTTTTAACTAAAGAAGTTTTAAAATTTGAAGCCTACATCTGCTCTAAATATTAGTTTGTGGTACAAATATAAAGGTTCTTTATTTTGTAACAATAATCCCCTATTCTTTTTTGTCTACTATACAACTGGTTGAGTTCTATACTAAAATTTTGTTTTGTTATGTGTTATATACTGCGCTTGTGACTCAGTGTTTTTCTTCAGCAATCAAAAAACTTCTCTCAGGCCTCCAAACTAGGTGTAGTCTACACACTAAATCACTTTCCAATTGTCTAATACCTTACACAAGTTAGAAACATCATCATCATCGTAGTCACAATGTCTTAACAGACATATTGTGAACTCGTAAAATGCATTAAGTCGGAGCCAGAGTATTGCCGATACAATAGTTTTGAGAACTGTAGCTCGCCATCGTTCGCGATCTACTGTCAGTTCAGTGGCGCTCTTGATACTCATATCCAGCAATTGTTTCGTCGTATCCACCCAGCGTGTAGGGCAACGGCCACGGCGCCGCCCACTCGGGGCATGACCCTGAACTACAAGTTTCTCCATATTATCGCTTCTGTGTATATGTCCGAAGAATGTAAGCATTCCCGTCGACACAATGGACGATAGTCTCTTTGGATTACCGAGCTCATCCAGCATGGAAACATTAGTTCGATGGGCGGTATAAGAAACTCTCGGCATTCTCCTCCACGTCCACATTTGAAAAGCATCTATGCGAGCTCGATCTGCCTTTTTAACAGTCCAAGTTTCCGAGGCACACAAAAATATGGAGAACACAAGAGACTGAACCAGCGACATTTTGGTAGCTTTCGTGATGTTATGGTCACTCCATATTTTAGTAAGCTTTGTCATGTGCCTGCTGAATGCGCCGTCGAATAATCTCATTTTCACAGTTACCCGAATTATCGATCAAAGAACCGAGATACACAAAACTTTGAACCTCTTAAAAACTCAGAACACGCAACAACATTATCCAAAAGCTGTGTGGAACGACGTGGGGTGCCACTGCTCCAACTCTACGAACCAGTGCACTAGCTCTTGTCTATTAGTGTGCTGAGTACTGTGCGCCTGTCTGGATTAACAGCCATCATACCAGACTAATTGACGTCCAACTAAATCACACTATGAGACTTATTACAGGCGCAGTTAAGACAACCCCAACTCAATGGCTGCCTGTACTCTCTGGAATAGCCCCACCGCAGCTGCGAAGGACTGACGCCCTTCTAAGGGAGTATAGCAAGATTACGGCCAACAACAAACTGCCCATCCACCGAGCAATACCCCCGTTGCAGATAAACAGACTTAAATCCCGACAACCACCAATAAGGGATGCAGAAGGGCTTAAAACCAACAACTTCGACTCCTTAAACCAATGGCGCTCTCAGTGGGAAGGTTTTGCGGAACACCACTCGCGATGCGCATTTATGGGGGCAGCCTTACTTCCAGGATCAGAACTACCCCGGAAAGAGTGGGTAAAACTTAATAGAGTCCGAACAGGCCACGGCAGATGTGCCGACTCCCTTTACAAGTGGGGCTATGTGCAATCTCCCTTATGTGACTGTGGCGCGCCCCGCCAAACTATAAACCATATTACGAGCGAATGTGTACTGCGTGCGTTTCAGGGATCGTGAGAAGAGTTCTTCACAGCCACACCGTTGGCGCTGAAGTGGCTGAAAGAACTTGACATCAACCTGTAAATACCAAAGACTATGTATCTTAGTTTGTAGCTGTATATATTTTATTTTAGTATAGGTTATAATAGTTTTTCTTTTAATCTATATTTACTGTTGTCATGTTTTTGAGCCATACGATAAATAAATCTTAACAACGGCCTACTGATTTTATTTCTCGATGATTATCGTGCTCTCTATCTTCGATCATAACCTTGGTCTTGTTGTAGTTAATACCAAGACCACATGCTGCACTGTGTTGTTCTAAGATGTTCAATAGAGCTACTAGTTCTTCCGGGTAGGTACTAAGAAAAGTAATGGGCCTATTAATGACCCATGTGGTATACCTGACACTGACATCCAGATGTCAAGTCCCATGTTCCTTGTGCTGAAGTTTCACAAATTCCTAATCTCAATCTAACCTCCTGGGTCACTGATGTGTATAATTGTTTAGACATTATTAAGACATCAGTTCCAATATAATCCACCATGCAAAACACGGCTGTTACACTGAACGCTCTTCAATTAGAAGAGTGTGTAGCGAGAGGTAGACGTCATGTATTAAATGATGAAACTGTAAGCCTTACGGCGATCTCATTAAGAGCGTGGCGACTAATTACCAATAATTATCAATGCAGAAATTACAGATTACAAGCTTTTAACCGAGTCACAGTAGGTATAGATTTTGTAGAATCTCATTTCACGCGAATTGAGAGAGACGGGAAGGCTAGTGGTGGGTACGGATAGGCATCTCATTTTGTAATATCTTCTTCACTAATCATGTTTCGCTTGGAATTTTTGCACATCGCATCAATGTATTTTTGACTTTTTAAAAACTGGAATCAATAAATTATTGGCTGAATCTGTAATTCTTTAAAAAACAAATTTCGCTCTTTCTAGTATGACGCCCAACTGTCCCATATTTTGAGCTTACGTTTTCGAAAGTGAAGGACTCTTATTCTAAATAATGTTTGTACGTGTTCCAACTACTCACTAAACAGGGTTCATAACTATCATGATATTTATTGAAAATATCAAAGTTTTTTTTTATGGTCAGCCTTCCGCAAAGGTTGCAAGCCTATGGCGCTGGAGAAGCGCTGCGAGAGGATAAGTGACTGTGCACGCTAGATTTGAAACGCTCCAGGTTGCAGCTGTCCGGAAACAAACTCCCTGGCAACTTATTTCACAGCGTCAAAGTTCTCCAAAGGAAGGAATGTTGTAGGAGACTGGTTCGGAGCGTAAGGATCTGGAAAGGATGAGCTCGCAGAGCCTCTCTAGTTCGGACGGCCTTCGGTGTTATTATCTAGGAGAGCTCACTCAAATATCTTCCGTGATACAATCTGTGAAACAGGGACAGATCAGCCACCCTTCTTCGATGTTTCAGGCTGTGGAGGTCCTTTGTGAGGTTAGGCGTATCGATTAGTCGAATTGCTCTCTTCTGGATTGTGTCCAGAAGCCTTAGAGGGTGCTTCGCAGCGCATCCCCACACATGGGAGCAATACTCCAACGTTGGTCGGATCTGTGCCTTGTTGAGCAGCAGCAGTTGCTCTGGTGTATACAACTTCCTACAGCGCAACAAAACTCCAAGCTTCTGGGATGCTGTTTTATCAATACTGATGACGTGGTCGTCTCAAGACATGTTATTGATGATGTTGATCCCCAAGAGCTTGACGGAAGATGATTCGACTATTGGATGACCCTCCATTTCCACAGTTGGTAAGCCATCGTGAGACTTTTTTGTCAGTGTATCTCCTGGGATGATGAATCAATAAGGACCAGACTGTATCCAGCACGGAATGTGGCTGGTGCATAGGCCACACGATGGGCCCTTTTGCGCCTCTATCAGCGCTAGCTCCTAAGACCTGCCCTTTTGGCAAAGGCAAGTACATTCTTAGGTCCTATCCGTTTTATCTCTATTGGTTCCAAGGTTCTTGAGCCCAGCATAGTCTGCCTGTGGCAACCCAGGGTTTCACAGCGACACAAGATGTGTGCCGAGGATTCTTCCTCTTCACCACACCACGTGCACGTTGGGTCGTTGACCACCCTCATCACGAACAGGTGACGCCTAAAGGTGTTGTGACCTGTTAATAGGCCTACTAGCAATCTCAAGTTACTCCTATCCAGAGAGAGACAAAATCGTCCTATTCTCTCTGTAGGCCCTGCTAATAGTTCCCGAGCTTGACGGAGATGACGAGAGATGTTGTTCCATCTCAGAGAGTGTTGGTTCTGGATCCACTCTCCAGTTGTTTTCCTAATCAAGTTTGCAGATAGTCGTAAAGCTGGTTCCGGGCCCGGATCCCATCCTAGCCAGATGATCCGCCATTTCGTTACCCTTTACCCCAGCGTGCCCAGGTACCCACAATAGTGATAACCTTGTGTTTAGCTGAGATGTCGTCAAGAGCCCTCCTGCACTCCAGGACCAGTCCCGACGTTATTTTCCAAGCACTCAGTGCTTTGATGGCTGCCTGACTGTCAGAGCAGATAGTAATCCGCCTCCTAGACCCATCAATTTCCCGAATACGATTTACACAAGCAAGTATCGCACAGACCTCAGCCTGGAATACTGGGGTGTGCCTCCCAAGAGGGAGTGAAAGTCTTGTATTGGGTCCGTAGACTCCCGAGCCCGAGCCCTCTCTAGCGAGTGAACCGTCTGTGTACCAGACCTGTCCTCCTCATTCGATGAGCTGTCTTTCCCTAGACTCCCACGCTTCCCTTGACGGAAACAGCATCGTAAATTGGCGATTGAAGCGATGCGTAGGAGAAACTACATCGCTCCTCGCCAACAAAATAGGACTATCCTCATGCAACTCTGCTAGAATCGTCGAATGTCCTTTGCCTGGATTCATAAAAGTCCAGCTACCCTGACTCCAGAGACGGAACCCAGTTTTTCTAGCTTCCCCTTGAACTACCAGATTCAAAGGAGGAAGATTCAATAGTGTTTCAATGGCACTCAAAGGTGTTGTGCGCACTGCACTGGTTATACTAAGACATGCCAAACGTTGAACCTTATTAAGTTTGGCTCTTATTGCCTCCGTCATTATACAGGTCCACCACACTATGGAGCCATATATTAATGACGATCTGACTATTGTAGTATAGAGCCAGTGCACCACTTTTGGGCTCAGGCCCCAACTACTACCGACAACTCTTCTGCAGGCCCATAATGAGTTTCGAGCCTTGCTTACCTTATAATCCACGTGCTGCCTCCAAGTCAGCTTGTGATCCAGTATGACTCCTAGATACTTTACTGACTGAGACAATTCAAGCGTCGTTCTGAAAAAGGTAGGCCTCACGAGGCCTTCCATCTTCCTTCTCCTAGTGAACATAACGAGCTCCGTCTTTTCAGCGTTCACTGACAGATCTACCTCATTACACCACGTTTTCACAACGCGCAGCGCGCCTTGCATTACCTCGGAGACTGTATTAATGAATCTACCCTTGACCACTATGCTCAAATCATCGGCATAGGCCTACACGTAGACCCCTGTGTTACTTAGTCTCACGAGTAGGTCATTCACCACTAAGCACCATAGTAGAGGTGAAAGAACACCGCCTTGTGGGCAGCCTCGCAACGCTATTTTATGTCATATGTCCTGGGATGATAGTAGCTTGCCTGATTCCATGCACGATATTAATGTACTGTCGTCTGCGTATTTTTCGAATAAAATAAGACTAGGTAAACTAATCATAATATAAGTAGTAAAAAAAGTCAAACTTTTTCTGTCTCTTAAGACCCACGGATTAAGTATTTACTCAAAATGGAAACCTCAAAGTTAAAATCGAGTCGATAGTAGTCAGAAAACAATGTGAAATGAGAACGTAAATGGAACTAGGCTTACTATTATATACAGGGTGATTAGTAATTTGATACATTAATTTGGCGAGGTGATACGGGTCGTATAGGTGCTAACCTAATAAATTTACAAAAAAAGGATTTATCTGAAAAAGAGATCCATAGCTGCCTTAAGGGACCTAAGATGACTGGCCTATACGGACAACGGACCCGAGGAAAGATGCTAGAGATAAAGTCAAATTGTGTCTTTGCGCCTCTTTCGGTTCCATTATACATGGACATGCGATGACGCGAAGATTCTTCATTCTTCATTGAAGAATGCGAAGATTACCATCGCCCTTTTTAATGCCTGGCGTATCCGACAGAAGACCACACATTTGAATATTGGTTAACATGGCGTGGAAGCAGATGTCTCTGCGAACGCAGACATGCAACTTCACTTTTTTCTGTCTTCCGTTTTATGCATTTTAACACAAAGACCGTGTTTTAATAACAGAGCAGTAACATAGAATTTTAAAATATAAAACATATAACACTAAGGCCCGATTTTATCAACATGCATATTCTAAAATAGGCTTTGATAAAGGTCTTCTATTGTATTTATTTAGCAGAAGCTTTCTATTGGGTATTGAGCGCTATGTTAATAAGTATCATCCATTACCTAGTATTTTATCAATATTGAAAACAAAACTTTAAAGCTGGATAACACTTTTGTCAAAAATATTTTAGAATTCATGGATCAAAATCATAGCAGAAAATGAGAACAAAGCATCATTTGCATATTAATGCCAGATGTATCATGTTTACCTTATAATTATTGAATAATTACTAATTGCAAACTGCGATAGTTTTGACAGAATCATGACTGTAGTATCGATCACAGCCACCTTAATAATAATAATTGATAATCCCACCTCAGTCAGTCAGATTGATTACAGACAAATACAGGGTGACCGACGGGAACCGGACCGTTTTTCAAATGGTTAGTATAACGCCGCTAGCGGTGGTAGGGAGGGGATTCAGGTATCAGTCGCCTTGCTGTATAATGCCATTATTGCCATTTTAGTAGCTATGGAGCAGTGGACCGTAGAGCACCGTATGTTCGCTTATGACACGTATGTTAGAAATGCTGAGTCGGTCACGGCCGCGCAGCGACTGTTCCGCGTTCATTTTAATCTTAGATCTTAGAAAGAAATATGCTCCAAAAGAAAATATAATTTTCTTTGCAACCAAGGCTATAATAATTTAATAACAAATACTTCATAATTTTATATCAAGATTATCATTTTTTCCAGCGGTGTCCAGTTCACTTCTATCAAAAATATAGATAGCTTGCAAATGCGAACCTTCATTTACAATATGATAATCTTGGTTTGAAAATGAACGCTGTTTTACAAGCACACCCTATATTTGTATCAAGTAAATCATTTATTTGACGTCTACCAACGTCGGAGTGCGCAGGCGCGCAGCGTGTCACGGGTCAACTCTAACCTCTCCACCTTCTCAACTCAACAGCCTGTTGGCTGTCCGCGTCCGCGCCGCCATTATCGGTTTTCGAATTGTCGCATTCGCCGCCGTCTTTAGCACCGTAGCGTAATACCTGCATCCTGGATCTTGCATACATAATAGTACCTAGTCAAACTGTTAAATAAATTGCCATTGCCACGTGATACCCGTGATACCACCGTCAACCATCAGTCATCGAATCTGCCGGTAGTGCTGGTCCACCCCCATTTGATTCGCGTCCCAGTTCCTCATCACTGGATCTATCCAACCATGAATGAGCTATTAAAAAAATTGGGATGCGAAGACCTGACTCAGGTGTTCCTAGATAAGTACTAAGTATATTAAATGTGATTTAAGAAATTTTGCAGAACTATTTCTCCAGAAAAATTTCTACATGCTCATAGAAGAGTTTGAATGCTCAAATTAATACTATTAGATCCCTCATCCAAGAATATCACGATTTTAGAATAAAGTTGAGTTACTTGCGTCAAGTTTATGAAATGCTCCCAGTTAAGATTATGAAATGCTTCAGTCAAGATTATGAAATACTTCGGTCAAGATTACCATATGCTTGATTTAAGATTTTGGTATTCTTTCTATCAAGAATTTCCCAGTTTTGCAATGAAGACCCTTATATGGTCAAAGATATCGTATTCTCACTTTAAGATTAACATAACTTTGCGCGTATAGGAAGTTATGGTATACTTGGATTAAAGCATCTGTGCTTCATCTAAGAAATTATTTTTATGTGTGTACGCAACATTTTTTTGCATAATTGAACCGGAGCAAAGCGCAGATCTGACTAGAGAGGCGAAAGAAACAAACGCACAACGCGGTTGCATAACGTCAATGATAAAAGGTTAACGGTGCTGAGTGACAGAAAATCAATGTCATTCGGAAATGGAATAGGTGAAGGATAAATAGTCTGGGAGTCTGTTCGTTTCCGTGAATCTGGCAACGCCGCGGTGGGTGCAAGAAGAGATTGTAATCGGACAATGAGAGCGGACGAGATGCAATCGCGGCGCCGCTTGTGAAAACTTTGCGAAACCGCTGTTTCGCAGTCATTTCGAGGTGGAAAAACGCTATTGCGCCGGGCGCTTTTTCAACGCCTACTACGACCTCCGATTGATTAGGACAAGAGCTGACAACAAATAATGTTCTATCTAATGTCATACTGCACACAGAAAAATCTGTCGTTTTGTCAAAGACTTACGCATGGATTCAATGGGACGTTACACTCAGCATTCCTCAAATACAGCGATATTTTATCCAATGGGAAGTGTTTAACTGGTTGCGAATTATATCGTATTGTCGATTCAACTACAAGATGTCATTGGATTCCGATGAATGATTCAATCGCAGCCTGTCGTTGAATCGAGTCTGTGTTTGGTAATTGATTCTAAACTACTTTCTTTTCCTTGGACCGACAGATTTTATTGCGAGGACAGCTGATTGATTCGTTTGGATGTTTAATGGTGTGATTTTGTGTGCAGTTATAAGGAGCATGATATAAGAATTGGACATAAGCCTGCACCAGTTGTTGCATGATTACCTGAAATATAACTGTCTGACTAATCTAAATACCTACATTCAAATGTGGGTGTTAGCTCTTCTAAGTCCCAATTTCTCAGTAGGTCTTCCATTTACTATATAACTGGAAACATTTAAATCACACAATTGCTGATGCAATACGCAAAACCACGAGATGACACAACACGGCTAACACCGAAACAACACAACGGAACAACTTCGTCCATGCTGACGAGTTCGCGGCGATAGTAGCACTGAGATCATCCCCCTGTTCTTTATCCTTACCTTGATTGAACCGGGACATGAGTCCCGCCGAATACTGATTATAGTTCAGCGAACGACAGGGGCCATTGAAACGAAATTAATTTTTATCAGATGAATTATCACGAACTGCTGTTGCAGTAATAATTTTTGTACATTGAATAGATTGTATGCTTTGGTTAAATGAAACATAGGGTAAATTTCGAAAACAAAAGGATGTTTTGATTGCATATGTCAATACTGGTATTAGAAGGATTATACATACCGTTATAACGAATATAAAATTATTTTAAATTTATTGGCGTACCTGTGATTACTTCGAATATAAGGATTGAATTCTTTCAATGACATGGATTTGAAACAGCTGTAAATATATTTAAAGTGATGGAGAAACATCCAAATCATAAGAAATACTAACACTTAATTGGAAACGCAACAGTATTTTTTTCTGTGTGGTGATATAACCCCAAATACAGTTGTTGGGCAACTACCGGTCTCATAGGAGGACCTGAAAAGAAGCCACTAAACCAGAACACAACGGACTAGTATCGTGAGTTCGAAAACAATGATTAAATCATAACCTCTCAAGTTAGAACGGCTCAGTCCTAGAGGAATTCAAATATTTTCCTCATTTTCTCAACTTTCTCGTGCCCATACGAATATGCAGTCATAAAAAAACTCGTGATACAAATCCATTGTCTAATTTTCGCTACATTTTTCAACAATGAACAAAAAAAATTAAAGTACGGTTATATTAATATGCATAACACCAGCTGCTGTCATCAGTTATTGGTTTATTAAAGTGTCATCCATTCGTATGGGGTCAATAAAATAAATAAAAAATATTGACTAAAAATATGTTTGAGAAATTATATTAACAGAATAGATAAAAAAATTCAAACAACAACAGCAATCCAACGAACACCTTGAAGTAAAATCTAATATTTGATCATTTGACCATGTTTTTCTATAACGTTATTTAATCTATTCGGCTTGAGTGGATTATATTTATTTGATATTGCATTAGCATCCATTTTCTCCCTGCATTTTTCAATGTTTTCCCATAATTCATTTTAATTTTGAGGTCCAAAACTTTGCTTATACATTTTTTTAACAATTATGCCACAAATATTTTCGATGGGATTCATATCGGGACTACAAGAGGGCCATGGCAACACTACCACATTATTAGCTTGAAACCAATTCCTTATAGAATCGGCGGTATGAACAGGGCAATTGTTTTGTTGAAATATATAATTATTTTCAGGATAAACTTGTTCAATGGATTGCCTGCCTCTGTTCTACAGTCAGGAACATTTTTTTTGCTGCTGGTTGGTTTTTTTGTTCGGATTCTCTGACCCTTCTACTTACATGTAGGTTGTGAACCAGGAAATTCTGTATAAATAACCGCATCTCTCGCCGTTCCAACTGGATTTGCCCTTAGGTACCCCAAAAAAACCTCATCCTGTTCAGCGCATCTTTGTACGTAAGGTTAGTAAATTGATATAGTTGGTAGTTCCACGTATCATGATGTTAGAAATAATACTTTGATTTGTTATTCTGCATTCCAGTTTCCATCCTTTCACTTTTCGCAGAGTCTTCTGAGAAATGTAAAGATCCGAACGATCTAAATAGTTTTTTTTCATCAATAATTTTGTAAGTAATTTCGAATCTCGTAATATCTAATAACTATGAAGGTTGAAGATTGTCCACCAGCTCTCAGTCTATATTAGTATGAAAACGGTATTCATTGTGCTGTTATTAGAAGTAAAAGTGACTGGCATCATGATCGTTTAGCTGACAGCCATAACGAGGTTGAAGATACTCTTACGAGAAGGTTTATAATACGTTTTTGTTGCCTGACCGAGTAGATATTTCTTCAATTTTGAGTAAGCGAAAATGAGAACACAATATTGCCTTCACAATTTTCTAAAATTCCCAAAATAGCTTAACTCGATATAAAAAAAAACCTCCAAGATTGAATTTGATAACGCAAGGTGCGAAAAAGTTCAAAAAAATAACGGGTGAAGCGGGTGTTATCTGGACATTTTCACGCATAGCTTCTTTTAGCTCTTTCTCCAGTTGTCAACCCTAATCGGGGATCACAAAGTAGACCAATTGCTTTCTATGTATGGACAGCGTAGTCTTGCTGTTTTTTTTTTGTAATGTTTCACAAAACAGTTTCATACCTAGCGTCATGGGACGCCTATCATAATTATGTAGTTAAGGCAATGTCAATGACGCGTTATTTTAGTGTCGAGAAAGAAACCGGATAAAGGTTGGTATTTGATAACACAAATTACTGTCATCCATTTCTGCTGCGCAATTTATGAGAAATTTGAGCTTGAAGTTCGATTTTACTTCCCACACCGCTAGGTGAGGGGAGTATTGTGATCGCGAAAATTTTCGATTTTGAGATAATATACTTTTTGGGCGTTTTATGATGCCTACATAACAAAAAACCACGTCACTCATTTCCGTCGGTCTGTCTGTCGGTCTGTCTGTCTGCTGGCGTTTTTCTAGCCTCCGAATCTCAGTAACCGCTGTATAGATTTTGATGAAATTTGGGTTGTGATATGGTGTAGGGTCGTAGTAGGTAATGTTACTACAATTGAAGTGAAAATCGGTGCATGGGCCGCGGAGTAATTAGCAAAAAACGAAAAATTTCAAATATGCCTCAAACTTCGTTTTTAGGCGTTTTAAGGGTTCCTGATCATTTTCTACTTTTTTGGGGTGGGGGTGAAATTAGGGTGGTTGAGGAGGTGGGGGGTTGTAAATCTGAAAAATTTGTTGTACTCATAATGGGCTGTCTACTGACCTGAGAGAGAAAGACCTAGCGGCATAATACACTTTTTTAGGTCCATCCGAACATTGCCTTGCCGATTACAGAAACCAAGGGACTTGAACTTTCTGATGCATACAAAATACATACGAGTATTACTTTGGATTGTTTTGTATTGTGTTAAGTGGAAACTTCTGAATTGACCTTAATGAGACAGATTTATTACCGCGACGAGTATGGAAAGCGCGTATGGTTTCTAGAAATCATTTCAGTGGCGGCGCGGCAATAATAAAAAAACTACTAATATAAAAAACACCTCAAACTTCGTTTTAGACGTTTTAGGGGTTCCTGATCATTTTAAAAATTTTTTTGGTTGGGGGTGAAATTGGGGTAGTTCGGGGGTGGGGGTTTGTAAAACTCAAAAGTTTGTTGTATTCATGATATATTGTCCATTGACCTGTGAAAGAAGCACCTAGTAGAATAAAACACTTTTTTTGTGGTCGGGCGAGCGATGATTTGATTGCAGGGGCATCTAGACTATAGTTTCATGCTGTGGGAAAATAATAAAACTGGGATCATCGGAATGTTTGGGAAGTACTGAGTCAATCAATTTGACTACATTTTTTCATACCATTTTCGTTAGAAATCGTTAAAAAATTGATTACATCTATTGTTTAAAACGGATGCCTTTTCTATACCTAATCTAGGGAGGTCCAACTATGATATGTATCAATGCCTTCCATTTTTATTATGTTTAACTGCATTTCCCAACCCCTATAAGGGGTCATATTATTGAGCGCCTTTCGTATTTTAATGCTACCTTTTTTTTGTGTAAAATTTTTCGACCATTAGTTTCAGCTTGTGTTAATTACAATTATTTTTCTTTTCTTAGTGCTATAAAACCGTGTTTTTTTAAACTAATTTATTTATTAGAGAATGAAAACTACGTAATGTCTGATCGCCTATACACACCCCCTCGTACCTGAGATCGTCACCGGGTAAAATCGCGTAGGCCGTGATCTAACGTTCTTGACGGGAGTCCGCGAAAGCATGGCCCGCCAGGATATCCGACGGCGCGAGACGATCTGGCCCAAAATGGACGACGGCCCACGGACCAGCGGGAGGCCAAGGCTGTTGAAGTTGAAGCGCTCCGCCGCTAATTGATGACGGGATCCCCGCCGCGAGCGATGACGTCATCGGACATCGTCGCTGACTGTGTGCTGGCTGTCGTCGGCGGGCTAACCCCCCCCCCTTCCTGCCCCCCCCCCCCCCCCTTCATGCTAACTTGTCTCACTGTGACGGATCGTCTACGTCTGGAGTGCCAGAGGTGTGACGCTGTATTTAAGGCGGAGATACACATGCCTGTAAAACGGAATCGTAGCTTGCATGCAAGTTAAAGGCATGTTCAAGTAACTAGCACACTGCGGCTACATTTGCAAGTCAAACTTGCATGCAATTTGCGCTCTGGCGTGCTAGTTTCTCCAAGATGTATACATATGCCAGTTCACAAAACAGACAGTGCATGTCAGTTGCTTTTGCTTTTCTGCAATAGAAGATATCCGAGGTGAATTAAATACTATTATATTGCATCTAGGTGTAAAATGTGTGGCTAAGATAATAAGACAAAATAAGAAAAGAAGAAGACAGATTTGGGTGAAAAATTGGATTAGTAGAAGGGAAAATTTTGGAGCAAGTAACTGTCTTCTTACAGAAATGCGACAAGAAGATGAAGGTGGTTACAGAAACCATTTAAGAATGCTTCCAGAAAAATTTGACGAATTATTATCAAAAATTGTCGACAACATTAAAAAAATGATACCGATATGCGAAATGCAGCTGCTGGCATGCCTTTAGCTTCGCGTACGTTCACACGTGCTGGTTTTACAGCCCCCCGCGCCCCTCTTTCAGCGTGCATGCCAGTAAATCAAATGTTGTGCTATCTACTTGCATGCCAGATAGAGGCATGCCAGTTAGCGTATACACATGACAGTAGGTGGCACATGCAAGGAGCTGCTATGCCAGTGTGCCAGCTACAGGCATGTGTATCTCCGCCTTTACTTTAATGTGTTTGTCGCAGGCGCGATTCCACGAGAAAAGGGAGGGGGTATTTTGTTCCCCAAAATTATAAGGACACACGAAATAGACAACCTTTTGTTATTATTTTAGATAGATAGACAAATAGATATTTATTTGACTACATTTAAGTACAAATAATACAATTATTGCAGCTAGTCCAAAAAACAGAAAAAATAAAATGCAAGAATAACAGTAAAAGAGCATTTCAAATAACGAATAAAACTAACAAATATAAACGATATAATGCCAATGGTTTGATAAATTTTTCGGATGTCTTACAATTCCGGCATTTTCTCAAAAGACTAGAAAACAGCTTGCATCCAGCCGGTGCCAAAAAAGGGATCCAAAACTGATCCGACCAACTACAGACCTATAGCTCTGCTCTCTGTGATGAGTACAGTGATGGAGGAATACATCAACCAAGAGCTCATGAAATACCTAGAGCTCCATCACTTAATCAACGACCGACAATATGGATTCCGACACCAAAGATCAACTGGAGATCTCCTGGCTTACGTCACACATGTGTGGATCAAACTCATCCAGTCATTTGGCGAGGCTCACCTCGTTGCTCTCGATATTTCAAAGGTATCCGATCAACTGTGGCATGCAGCTCTCCTAAACAAGCTCCCGCCTTACGGGCTCCCTGTTAAGCTTTGCGGTTGGCTCGCAGACTTCCTCTCAGGTCGGGTAGACGGCTTTTCCTCTTCTTTCCACAGCATTAATGCCAGGGTTCCGCAAAGATCGGTATTGGCTCCGACATTGTTTCTACTTCACATCAATGATCTACTCTCTAACACTACAAACACAATCCACAGTTTTGCGGATGACAGTACGCTGCATGCAGGCATCATGAGCAATGGACCGATCTCTGTGGTCGAGCTGGAACGCAGAAAACTGACAGTGAGAGCTTCAGTTTCAAAGGATCTCGATACCATTACGCTTGGGGGATCAAGAATACGATAAAATTTGATGCTTCCAAAACCCAGTATTGCACATTATCAAACAAGAAATGCCCAAGGCAACACTAGGGTCTAATGAACAACCGGGCTCTGCCAAGGAGTCACTCATTCAAGCTGTTAGGAGTCAACATTACAGAAAATCTGATCTGGCATGAACATGTTGGGTCAATTGCAAAAGCTTGGGTACCTATTTAGAGCTACCTTGTAACCTCCTCACACTATATAAAGCCCAAATAAGACCTGGCATGGAGTATTGCTCTCATGTCTGGGGAGCTGCTGCCCCTACTACCCTGTCTATACTAGATGCCGTCCAGAGAAGGGCAATTCGACTAATTGGCGACCCGGCCTTAACGCGCCACCTCCAGCCACTTTATCACCGGCGTGTTGTTGGGCTTGTCAAAAAACCTTACCGTTTCATCTAAACTCCATGCATCACTTCATGTTTGTTGATTATGATGATGGGGATTGGAAGCTAGCACAAATCATTTCGTGATAAGGTAATCACACGTTTCCCCGCAGTCTCTTGGCTTACGCCGTAACTACAGACTTCTATATACGGCATCAGAAACATTTTTAAATCACAAAAAACAAGCGAGCCTGATATTTTTTTAATTACACGCTGTATAATCAATGGGCTATCATCGGACGCATGTTTGCCAAGCTGCAGTTCAAGCAATCATTTAGCTTAATTGCTAACTGTAAAAGGCAGTCTTTAACGTACACGGTAGGCCTTTCATCATTATTATTTTGCCATTTTGACAACGCCCAGTTACCGTCCGAAGTGATTTTCTACGGCCTTTTGGCGTCTCGTTTGCATACAAATGCGAAATCGGCCTGTTCGATAAAAGATATAGTCGGAGCATATTAGAGTTCGTATTTATAGTCGCCGCTCAAGTGCGTTCTTGAGGTTACTTACCTCGCGCAAGCAGCACTTAATAAGTGCACTTATTTCATAGAGAATAAGAAGTTTCAAAATTTCCAAAACGCTCATAATTTTCCAAAAATTTCTATATTTAAATTTTCGAAATCTTCGAAATTTTCATCATTACACGGAATTTATTCTGTTATACATTAAATTTGTGATAAATAAATAGGGATTTTCTACGCCTCTTGGCGTCTTGTTTGCATACAAATGCGAAATCGGCCTGTTCGATAAAAGATATAGTCCGAGCATATTAGGATTCGTATTTATAGTCGCCTCTCAAGTGCGTTCTTGAGGGTACTTACCACACGCAAGCAGCACTTAATAAGTGCACCTATTTCATAGAGAATAAGAACATTCAAAATTTTCAAAACATACATAATTTTCCAAAAATTTTATTTTCGAAATTTTCGAAATTTTGAAAATATTCATCATTACGGAATTTGTTCTGTTATACACCAAATTTCTGATAAATAAATAAAGATTTTCTACGCCTCTTGGCGTCTTGTTTGCATACAAATGCGAAATCGGCCCGTTCCATAAAATATATAGTCCGAGCATATTAGAGTTCGTATTTATAGTCGTCCCTCAAGTGCGTTCTTACCTACCTCACGCAAGCAGCACTTAATAGGTGCACCTATTTCATAGACAATACCAAATTTCAAAATTTCCAAGACAATCATCATTTTCCAAAAATTTCTATATATTTAAATTTTCGAAATTTTGAAAATTTTCATTATTTTAAAATATCCAAAATTTCTAAAAACATTCAATATCTACCATGCAAATTTCCGAAGAACTTGCCTTGACTACTTAAAACCACTTGACTGATTCATTTTCTGTTTTTACTTCCCATAATACACTTTTTGGGTGTTTTATGATGTCTACATAACGAAAATCCACGTCATTTTCGTCTGTCTGTCGGTCTTTTGGCGTTTTTCTAACGTCGTAATCGCAGTAACCGCTGCATGGATTGAGATGAAATTTTGGTAGCGATATGCTGTGGGGTCGTAGTAGGTAATGCTCCTATAATTTTTGAAGGGGGGGGAGTAATTAGCAAAAACAAAAAAATTCAAATATTCCTCAAACTTTGTTTTTAGGCGTTTTAGGGTTTCCTAATAATTTTCTACTTATTGTAAAGTGGGGGTGAAATTGGGGTGGTTGGGGGGTGAGGGGTTGTAAAACTGAAAAATTTGTTGTATTCATAATAGGCTGTCCAGCTGTGAAAGAAATATATAGCAGCCTAATACACTTTTTTAGGTCAATCCAAACATTGCCTTGCCTATTACAGAAACCAAGGGTATTTTCTGATGTATACATACGAGTATGATATTAGGTCGTTCTGTATTGTGTAACGTGGAAACTATTGAATTTATTTTAATGAAATTTCAACACAGTATTAATATCTTGTCGAGGATGGAAACCCTTATGGTTTCTAGAAACCGTGTCGGCGCAGCAAAAATAAAAAAATAAGTATATAAAAAGAGCTAAAACTAAGTTTTTAGGCAGTGTTTCTGCTACTATATGCAGCGCTTGGCAACAGCGCTTCTAATGTTTCCTGCTCTAGATTTAAGCGCGAGCGTCACAATAAAAAAATGAGTCTTTTGTTCTTGTTGACAACAATTTTCATATATCATGTCATATATAATGTATTGTCAAATATAATTTTAAAATCATTCAATTGATGTATTAATATTGCCAGCAATTGGAGTCTTTTCTACCAGTGTGCAATATCCTAGCAGGCGTTTTAGAGGTTCCTGACTGTTTCCTACTTTTTTGGGCGAGGCCGAAATTGGTGTGGTTGAGGGTGCGGGGTTGTGAAGCTCAAAAATTTGTTCTATTCATAATAGAAACCTGTGAAAGGAAGGCTTAACAGCAATTTTTTGAACGGGCGATGATTTGGTTGCAAGGGGATTTCAGACTATAGCTTCATGCAATGGAATAATAACAAACTGGTATCACCGTAATGTGTGGGGAGTACTGAGTCAATCAACTTGACTTCATTTTTTTCTTTTACATTGTACCTATATGGTTCCAATATCTTAGAAAAAGCATCGCCCATGCTCTAACATGCCTGTGAGTGTTCCCAAGATCCTGTTATTATTTATTGTGTTCACAAACAGGATGTTATTTTTTACAGAAATCCGCAGGATTTAAATCTTGTGGAATTGTTTAAAATAGTCTTTTAACACTTAAGCATTGTTAAAATCCAAAATTGACACAAAACTATAACAATTAACCGAAAACGATCAACCAAAACAAGGTTGCTATTTATATTGTCACCACGGCCTCTTTTTTCACCCAGGGAGTCAAACTGGACGTAACTTCCACCGTTTTACTTCACAACTCAATACAATATCTCTTAACCTTATCTCAGGTACTACTCGACTCAACTACTACCGCCACGCTACTCGTGACGCCTTATATAGATAGATATATAGATAGATTTATTTCACTACGATATGTAAAATTTACATTTGTAGCAAATCAGGATAAAATAGTCCATATATAACATAAAATGTAAAAATATAGAATAAAATTGTAAAAACAGAGACAACACACATAAAGTAAAAAACTACAATACAAAAATAACTACTTTACAAATTTGAAAGTACTTGTCATCTTGAGGGTGTCCATGTACTCGCGAATTGAATAAAATGCATTTTCCTGAAGAAATGCTTTGATGGAGGCATTCAATTTTGCGTGCTCTAAGTTTTTGAGAGGAGCTGGTAAGATATTGTATAGATGTAATTGTGAAGAGTTCCTAGCAGACTTCTCTAGCCGATATCTAGGAACTCTTATTAGTTCTGCGGATCGGGTATTAGACGAATGGTAATTAGAATTTAGGCTGTAATTGTTCTTATTTCTATGAATGTCCACAAGATGCGAGTAAATGTATAATGATGGCAGTGTCATTATATTGAGGTTAATGAAGTGGGGTTTACAATGGTCCCTATAGCCAGCACCTACAATAATACGTACAGCCTTCTTCTGAAGTCTAAAAATATTAACTGCATGTGGCGAGTTCCCCCACAATCTAATGCCGTAGCTCATATGGCTGTAGAAAAGTGAGTAATATACCGTTGGAATGGCCGTCGAACTAACTAGCCTGTTCAGTTTACGAATGACATATATTGATGAAGCCAGTTTAGATTTTAATGACAAAATATGAGAATATACTTCATCGAACCATCTAGAGATTTCGAGATATCCTGATGACATTCTATAACGCCCATCTGTCATTCCCGAACTCCAGACGATTCGATGACGTTTACACTTCAAAGATCTAACCTAACACTTTGACTTGACATCATGCATGACAACTAATACGCACTACACCAATACCATAGTATACAATATAATTACATTACAATATTATGCCACTACGATAGTGCTGTTATTTTTAGGGTACTTTACCTGCTATCTTGTCGCGGGTGTATAAAGGGTATACAGGTTTTTCAGCGATTCAGCGGTCAGTGAGCCACAATTCATCAAGCTTTAGGATTGTGGGCTCAAACAAAAACCTTGTTTACTTCTTCTAGACCTAACCTATTAAACCTTGTTTACTTCTTCTAGACCTAACCTATTAAAATTCGTTGGGTAAGTTTTGGAATTTATTCTGTTATACACCAAATTTGTGATAAATAAATAAATAGTTACACGATATGATGATCCCGGGTTCAAGACCCATTCGCAATGCTAAATTATTTAAATATTTCCACGTGGCGGTGAATTTTTGCGGCGCCTTCGCCGCCCGTGTGTCGCAACTTAAGCGAATTCGAGCTAATAATAGCGCTAATCAAATCTGTTATATCAGCAGGGAATGCAAATAAACAAATGAATATTAAACTCGCGATTTGCATATCTTACTAATCGCGGTTGGCCGCCAGGAAAAAATTGCTCGTTGAAATGGCGATGCATTCCGTGACTCATTTCCAAGATCGACGCCATTGCGATTGTTGCTGTCTTATACTACAAGACACTAGAATATTTAAATCCTGAGGGCATAGTTCTTTAAACTATATTTTTGGCACGTTTAAAATATCTTGTACGACAGATAAGCCAACTCTGGCTATCATATCAGAAGTGGGATATAGGTACTTCTACAGGCTGTCCAGTTCGTATATAATTCTTCGATATCTCGCAAGGTATACCTGATAGAAGGAAATGTCAAATACAAAAGTTATTTGGTTACTTCAGACGCATATTCTAAAAATATTTTGAAATATACAGGGTGTTGCGGGAAGGTAGGATAGTTATCAACTTGATTTTTTTATATGGAACTATAACTTTTTCTTGAAATTTTCTAGTTTCCATCATTGATCTCTATTCAACCTTAAAATATTTTTGGGATCGGTTGCGACGTTGCCAAGTTATAATTTATTTTCTATTAATTTCCGGATTTGCAAGGTCGCAGTGTGTCCCTCATTCCATCTAGGGATCCAATACTTTATCCAATCCAATCCAATCATAATTATTATTTTAAACAACTCTACCATATTATCTACTTCAGGCACATACACCAGTATGCGCGATGGCAGTGATGAGAATCTTCAACATATCGAAAGAAGAAAGAAAAGAGAAGATAGGAGTGCCTTCTAGGTTGACCAGTAGCGAGGTATAGAGTTCCTACGTGAATTTTGATTGTAGGAACTTCATACCGTGCTCTTGGGTACGCCTTAGTCCATCGTGGGAGTAGTTTTTAAGTTAGAAATTAAGTTTGTCCAGACGATTCGTCTAAGAAAGAAAGTGAGACGAAACCATCAAGAGACTCGTGAAAAGCCGTCTGGTTGTAACACGTTTGGGTCTGAATTCTTTCTTGAACGAAGAGACTGTGAATCACAACTGATTTTGTAAATTATTAGAAGCAATAACCGAATTGACATGCAGGGTTTACACTTTTTGTAATTAATTGTCTTAGCAGACTACTTATTGTATAAACATGATAGACATATTTGCTGCAATTTGTTATAACAATATATAAGCAATAAAGGTTCTCGATTTTCTTGATAAACATTGAAAATTTTGGGATCCGAAAATTTTTTATTTTGTCACACGAGACTGAAACTGATATCAGCGGCCAGATTTGTAAATAGCGCCCTCAAATGATTCAGAACACGAGGTTTTATCCTGATAGAAAGTCAAATAAAGGTTTTCAGTTTTTTGGATGAACCTTGAGGATCTTGGGATCTGAAAAATTCTGATTTTGTCACACGAGACTAAAACTCAAAAACAGGGTCAGAATTTGTAATTTGCATCCTCAAATTATTTAGAACACAAGGTTTTATCCTGATAGGAAGGCAAATAAAGGTTTTCGATTTTTTTGATGAAACTTGAAGATCTTTGGATCCGCATTTTTTTTATTTTGACAAACGAGACTGAAACTCAAACCAGCGACCAGATTTATAATAAGCATCCTCAAATTTTTCAGAACACGAGATTTTATCTAGGACACCTAAAGGTTTTCGATTTTTTTATAACATTTGAAGATCTTGGGATCCGCTGTGAGATCCGCAAATTTTTGATTCTGAGAAACGAGACAAACTCAAAACAGCGGCTGGATTTGTAGTTAGCGTCGCTGTTTCGATCGTTTCTTGTTTACTGGCGATTTTTGAAAGTATTTTGGGTTTTATAAATGAAGAATAGACTATTTTAGACAATTCAAAAAGATGATAGACATTGTACGAGTTGCAAGAGACAATTTAAGCCTGATGACTGCAGGTCTTATAGTATAGCGTTTATTTTAAATATAAAATAAATAAAATACAATAAACAACAAGTGCCCCAAAAAAGTTAAAAATTTGTGCTTGGGTACAAGGTAATTATTATAAAATAGAAACCACAAATAAGGGTTAATTCAGGAATATTTCTATTCTATAGATATTAGTAATAATAGGTATTACATATGTCTACAAGTTGGTGAAGTTTAATGCGATTATTATTTACTATCCATTGTTTTAAACCATACTTAAATGAATTTAAAAGCACTAGACATTTTATGCTTTCTGGTATCTCATTGTATAGTCTTGGAGCAAGAAATGTATGACATCGTAATAAAGTATTTTTCCTTGCTTTTGGTACAACATTACATGCATATATTATGTTATATTTATGTTCGTGTTTTGGAAAGTTTGATTTATTTTTATATTGGTAAATACCTAATGACATGAAAAATGTTTGGCGGATATCTAGAATTTTTGTTTTAGAGAATAACAAGTCACTAGTATATGTACATTTCACTTTATATAAAATTTTTATTAAACGTTTTTGTATAATTTCATTTGCTTTTATATTATTTTTACATGCTGCGCCCCACACCACAATTCAATACCGTATATGACCATGAACAAGTGCTTCGTATACAATGATCATCAGTCTGTTCATAGGTAAGTATAGTGGAAAGGAGTTTAAATTTGCTTATAACGTAACGTATCTTTTTGGCAACATATTCTGTATGCTCCTTCCATTTGATATATGGCAATCTAGATATATTCCTAAGTACTTGATACTGGTGACCATTAATATAGGAGCTACCTGTCTACAACTGATTTGTAAGTTGGTGTATTTCGGATAAGAATGAAAAGACATGGTAAATAATAATAACGAAGTGGTCTTGCAAACACACACACATGCCTGCTAGATCACGGGCTTCGTTTCTTCTAACCAACTCGAATTCGTTGGTGCACAAGCAGCTAATTGAATGTGAGTCACGCCTAAATAAAATCATATTCCAGGCACGTTGCGAGTCATGCTAGTGGGAGGAGGACAATGAGACTCCATTCGTGCATCGCTCATTATGGTTGCATACACCGACAACAAGTCGTTTCATTGTCGTTGTTTCATCATGTCTCTTATATACGAGTGTATTTGTTATCATACACTATGAAATATACAGAGTGTTAATTAAGTATGTTAACAAACTTTAACCACGAATAGTACTCCGAAAAATAGAAAGAAAATGTCATATGAACATGGGTCCGGAAATGCTTCCTAAGGGAGCTTTGCGCTCCTTTGCATGGGGCACCCTGAAGACGGTTTCCCTCGATATTCTCGAAACCCTTCATAACAAAATTACGAAATTCGGTACAATGGGTAAACTTTTGACGCTGAATCTGATTCTGAATTCAGAATTTCATAATTTTAATCAGAGGCGTATCATACGGGAGGAGTTAGGGGTAAAAATAACCCCATTTTCTAAATGGTAATTTTATTGACATTTTGATTTTAGAATATGGTATTTCAGAGATTTCTACGTAAAAATGGTCTCTTGGTAAATCTCGATAGGGCTAGCCGTTTTCGACAAAAATACAAATTATTGAATCGATGCAGGCTATTGTAAATAAATAAATGTTCACCTATTTAGTAAGTCAAATAGATATTTAGTAAGTCAAATAGAAAAACATTTATTTATTTACAATAGCCTGCATCGATTCAATAATTTGCATTTTTCTCGAAAACGGTTAGCCCTATCGAGATGTACTAAGAGACCATTTTTACGTAGAAATCTCTGAAATACCATATTCTAAAATCAAAATGTCAAAAAATTACCATTTAGAAAATGGGGTTATTTTCACCCTTAACTCCTCCAGTATGATACGCCTCTGATTAAAATTATGACATTCAGAATCAGATTCAGCGTCAAAAGTTTACCCATCGTACCTAATTTCGTAATTTTGTTATGAATGGTTTCGAGAATATCGAGGGAAAACCGTCTTCAGGGTGCCCCATGCAAAGGAGCGTAGCTCCCTTAGAAAGCATTTCCGTACCCATGTTCATATGACATTTTCTTTCTATTTTTCGGAGTACTATCTTAATTAACACCCTGTAGAGTTCAGAAGATTTAAAATTGTTTTTGTAGATTTTTTTTTAGCCCCAGAAAGTATGACAAGAGTTTAAAATAAAATTTGATTATATGAGAATAAAATGGGCCCAAGTCCATATTTTTGTTTTTTTTTTTTTGTAGTATTTTGGGAACATTTAATGGCGTGTCTTTTTCAGTTTTGGTATCTAAAAAATCACATATTTGATATTAGAAAATAATAAATAACAAAAAAAATATGGAAGCCGAAAGATAATTATGTTAGTTTTCCAGAATTCTTCCAGTTGGACTTAGGTCCTTTTCGTTCTCATATAATCATTTATGAATCAGGAGGTCTAAAAATGGAAAATGTTTGTCAATATTGTATAAGATACTGTTCTTTGGATTCATACATGAATGCAGATAGGTCTATATCTTCTATCAGTATCAGTTGTTTTACATATTTTGGTTCTGGTGCTATACGTTTTCTTAACTATAAAAGGAAAATCTTCCACCATGGTAAATGTTCCTACTGTCATAACTTATTTGACTGCATCAGTATTAGGAGAGCATAGATGGCAATATGAGGAGAACTTGCACATTTCTTTAACACCAGTATCACTTAATGTAATATTTTGAGTTTTGCAACTTTATATTATAGATATTTTTTTCCATTTTTGTTTGTCTTGCTGTTTTTATCAGTTATGTAATAAGACAATAATAGGGACACTGGTGAGCTTAATATTTTCATGACTTTATAATACAAAATTACAATAAATGCATTTGTATTCATTTTCTTAAGATACCTAGAACAGTAGAACGTAATATCTGATAGATAGATTTGTAATTAGTAAATCTCCCTAAATTATTCAGAATACGAGGTTTTATCCTGTTAGAAAGTCAAATAAAGATTTTCGATTCTTTGGATGAAACATAAAGATCTTGGGATCAGAAAAATTTTGATTTTGTCAAACAAGAGCCAAGCCCAAAACAGCGACCAGATTTGTAATTAGAATCCTCAAATTATTCATAACACGGGGGTTTATCCTGTTAGAAAGTCAAATAAAGGTTTTCGAATTTTTGGATGAAGCTTGAGTATCTTGGGATCAGAAAATATTTGATTTTGTCAAACAAGACTGAAACACAAAACAGCGGCAAAATTTGTAATTAACATCCTCAAATTAACTGGAACACCAGGTTTTATCTTGATAGAAAGTCAAATAAAGGTTTTCGATTTTTTGGATGAAACTTGAAGATCTTGGGATCAGAAAAATTTTGACTTTGTCAAACGAGACTGAAACTGAAAACAGCAGCCATACTTGTAATTAGCATCCTCAAATGATTCAGAACGCGAGGTTTTATCCTGACAGAAATTCAAATGAAGGTTTCCGATTTTTGCAAATATACTAATTTTCTTAAGATACCTAGAACGTAATATGTGACAGACAATAAATATGTTTCTTAATGTATATCCAAATGTTTACTTCCTTATAGTTAAAATAGAGAGTATCTAGGGCAACTACTTTTAGGGTGAAAATATATGGTACACTTACTTTATCTAAATTTATAGACGTATATTTATATTTTGAGGGTTGGAACTAACCATGGCCGACTCTACACTAGGCCGGAGCCTTAGATGTGGCAACGTGGCTTAGCTGTCAAATAGTGGGCCTATAGTTTCAGAATAATTATTACATTTTATATGTATTGGAGTTCATCTGGGTTAATAAATTAAGAAAAATACTTCTTAGAACTACTACTACTACAAAATAAAAATAAACGCAACCTGTTTCCTGCTGCCACTTCCACTTCCACTTAAATGAACACTCAATTTACTTTGTAAATTGTCACTTGAGCTGGAAAAATTCACTATTAGGTCACTGTGAAGCCATTCTTGCTGGTCTTGATTCCCTTTCACTATCAAATCTTTTCGTAGGTATGCCCAGATGCATGATGCATGCCCAGATGAGTTCTATTAACTGTATTTTTCTGTGATATTTGGGAGGTCCAGAAAACATTGTAGGTACCACATTGTGCTTTAAAATAGGTCTTATCCTGTGAAATGTTTGTAAATTATTGTCTTTATTCTTATTATAAATATAACCAGCCCTTTCGAGGAATACCTTTCACCCACTTCTGTTTATGTCCTATATTGGAAGCACAATTGCTAGTGCAACCTGGTACTACACACTTTGCAGGCATCTTTTTATCTTTATAGTTTCATTTGTGCAGGTAAATAAGTAAAAACACACTAAAAATCACCTTCCACTCTTCGTTTTTACTCTGGAAGGTTATGTTTGGTATGTCCTTTATTGGAAGCACAATTGCTAGTGCAACCTGGTACTACACACTTTGCAGGCATCTTTTTATCTTTATAGTTTCATTTGTGCAGGTAAATAAGTAGAAACCCATTCAAAATCACCTTGCAACGTTCTTTTTAATCTGGAATAAGGTTATGTTGGGCCATGGTTTGGTAGTCCTCTACTCATGCCTCTACTGGGCTGCAACCTGGTACTACACGCTTTGCAGGCATCTTTTTATCTTTATAATTTCATTTGTGCAGGTAAATAAGTAGAAATCCATTCAAAATCACCTTGCGACGTTCTTTTTCATCTGGAATAAGGTGATGTTGGGCCATGGTTTGGTAGTCCTCTACTGGGCTGCAACCTGGTACTACACGCTTTGCAGGCATCTTGTTATCTTTATAGTTTCGTTTGTGCAGGTAAATGATTAGAAACACATTAAAAATCACCTTGAAATGTTCTTTTTACTCTGGAAGGTTATGTTCGGCCATGGTTTGGTATGTCCTCTATTTCTGGTACTACACACTTTGCAGGCATCTTTTTATGTTTATAGTTTCGTTTGTGCAGGTAAATAATTAGAAACACATTCATAATCACCTTCCAACCATATTTTTTGCTCTGGAAGAATACACATGACATAACAACAAATAAAAACTCGGCCCGCTGTTTCAGTGTTGCCATATTTCATGCTCCGGCCTAGTGAGTAAAGTCGGCCATGAACTAACTAAAAATAATATGGATTTCATTCTAGTAACACCATCTATGTGTCAGCTTTCAAACTTCTCAGCCCAACTGTTAAGTTCAGAGAGCAATGGTGTAGTATCAGTGAAAGACACGATGGGAGTGATAAACGATAAACATTCTATCAGTGATAACAACGGAGAGCTCTGAAACAGATTTTTGAGACGATCTGATCACATTTTGGGACCGATTCTATTTTTATTATATATCAACGATATTCCAAATAGCCTGTCTTCTGTATATAATAGTAATTTGTTTTTATACGCTGATGATACCACAATCATAAATTTTAATGAAAATTTAGATATTGTAACGGATGAAAGCGCGTTATAAAACTGTAATAGGGGAGTGGTTTGCAGCTAACAGGCTATCACTTAATGTTGAAAAAACCCAGTCCCTCATTCTCAGCCTTCGCCATTATGATACGGAATCAGCCAAATCCGTAAAATTCTTGGGGATACATATCGATAGTACTCTGACTTGGGAAGTACATGCTGATTATGTTGTAAATGCCTTGTCCAGGGTTGTCTACGTCATTCGTAATCTAAAAGACAAAGTATCTGATAATGTATTAGTTACAAGCTATCATGCCTACTACCATTCCAAAATGACCTATGCAATTCTGGTCTGGGGGCACTCTCCCCACATGCAAAAGGTTTTTGCCATGCAAAGGCGTTGCATTCGGTACATGTCTGGGTTGAAATATAGAGACTCATGTAAAACAGAGTTCAGTAAATTAAAAATTCTGACTTTACCTTGCGCATATATTTTAACCTGTCTGTTGTTCATTAAGAAAAATCTCAATAATTACTTGACACACAGGGATATTCACTCAAATGAAACCCGTAATAAAAATAGCATCTGTCCCTATCACTACCGTCTTCGAAGAACCAGGAATGGTACAAATTTTTATGGCGCAAAATTCTTTAACCTATTATACTGTGTAAGGCTTTCGCGGCCATCGTCCAATGGATTTTTGGTTCTTGGGTATTTAGGCCGGCGTCGTTTAGCGTTAAAACTTGACGTTTCGCCACCACAAGTGGATGGCATCTTCAGAAGCTATTTCACTTCGGCGACTTCCAAAATACTGACGGCTGGTGGATCTGCACCTGTATTTATACCTGCTAATGGTGACGTGACCCAACCAGGTAGCGTTGGTAGCCCCGCCCCTTCGCGATATGGTAGTGTCTTCAGGTCCTTTAGGATGGGTATCCATGTCCGGTTAACTTTCTGTGTTTCTTCTTTCCTATTGAAATTATTATGATGTTTCTGTATTTCGATGGCTTCTCTTTGAAGTCTGGCATGGTATGAAGACATTGCGGCAAGAACCTGTGTTTCTTCAAACTTGATCCTGTGACTTCCCTACTTAATCGCATGTTCGGCTACCGCTGATTTGTCCGTATGGCCTAGTCGACAGCTAGCCTTATGTTCTGCAATTCTTGTGTTTATAGATCGCTTCGTTGTTCCTATGTATACACTCCCACATGTGCATGGTATGCGATATACCCCCGGTGTTGTGAGTGGGTCTCTTTTACCTTTCACCGTTCTCAAATATTCCTGTATCTTTCTTGTGGGCCTGTAGATGGTCTTGACGTTTTCCTTTCGTAACATTTTTCCTATTCTGTCTGTTATTCCAGGCACATAGGGTAGAAAAGCTTTTCCTATCGGTTTAGGTTCTGGTTTTGCCCTATTTCTTCTCATTGTCCTTGTTATTTCCTTTCCTGTGTAACCATTTGCCTTAAGATCATTCTTTAGATGTTCCAGTTCGGTGTCGAGTTCTTCTGGTTCGCACACTTTTCTAGCCCGTTCTGTCAAAGTTCTAATAATTCCGTACTTCTGAGATAGGTGGTGGTTTGATTCTTTATGCAAGTACCTTTAACCTATTACCTGGCATTGTCAAATCACTGGATTTTAAGACTTTCCATAGAAGACTCAAAGGTTATTTGATAGAAAAGGCGTTCTTCACCATTGATGAATATTTATCTAATAATTCCTGTGATATGACTTAAGTTTCCTGTTTCTTTTGTACATCAATTCTGTCTATTTTTGTGACCCCTATTGGTCTCGTTGTGATATCTGTCTTGTGAATTATTGTTATACATTTGTGAATTGTTATTTACCTAGTTTTATACAATTTTTTTATTTTAGGCTCATTTTTGGAGTAGCATTATTACGCATATTTTAACTGATTTTAT
Source organism: Callosobruchus maculatus (assembly GCA_951848785.1). Classification (NCBI taxonomy): domain Eukaryota; kingdom Metazoa; phylum Arthropoda; class Insecta; order Coleoptera; family Chrysomelidae; genus Callosobruchus; species Callosobruchus maculatus. Next base: position 212,624 of record CATOUR010000223.1, read on the forward strand.
TATTTTCCCTTTAATAGTTTCGAATTTTCAAATTCTTTGATGTTTTTCTAAATCTCTGTATGATATGTATTGTTTAAATTGTTGGACTTTTATACTTCAGTTAATTTTGACCTGTGTAAACACTTTTGTGTATTAACACTAATAAATTACTACTACTACTACTACTATGCATCTGAAGAGGGGGAGATATGCCCCCTCAGCCCCCTGCAGCTATTCCTCCCCTCAACGACATATCTGAACGGCAGCTGGTCATCAACCACATTAGTTATGCATTAATTTTAACGAATACACTAGAGCACAGCGCTGTACCAGAACTATTCTATTTTAACAATGGTTCCCGTAAAACAATAGAACATCGGGAGAGTCGTGCCGGGCACAGCCACCCTTTCCCTTTCTTTATGTCGCGTTGGTTTTTTTTTCATGAATTTTTTGTCGCTTCAACGTTTTGCCTTTGTATGGAGAAATATGCCTGGTCTGTTTACTCAAATGCAACGGTCTTTGCCTAAGCAGGGGTTAGCTGCGTTTCGTTTGAAGTATGTCAAATATAGTTATGTTCAAAATTCTGTGTACTATATGCCAAACTTTTATCTATGTTCAAGCATAATAATAATAATAATAATAATATAGCATTTATTGCCCAACAGAAATGAGTTGCCATTTACAGGACAAACCAAAATATAACACAAATATACTGAATCCTATTAATTTACAGAACTATAAAGGTGATGTTGTTCCTAAATAAAAAGAAAAAAAACAAATAAACATATTACTTTAAGTACTGTTCTAAAATGCGCTTAAATTCCACCAATGAACACGTAAATATATCACAAACACTACAGATACTATTGAAATTCATACACATTACCCGCACAGGCGATTTCAATATTAGGTTGGAGTTCGCACGGCTGCAAAAAAAATAAAACATTGTTTCTGGAGCTCAGTCTAGGAACTAAAAAATTTAGCTGTGACAACAGATCTGGCGAAATAACCTTTCCATGTAATAGTTTATATAGAAAAATCACAGAACTATGCTTTCTTCTTTCTGAGAGTGATAACATTTGAAACCTTTCCAAAAGTAACGTGTAGTTTGAGCCCCTCGGAGGATAAACTCCATCGCTTTTAAATGCGAAATATTTTAAGAATCTTTTTTGGATATGGTCAATGAGGTTGACATAACATGTGTAATAAGGTCTCCATACCAGCGATGCGTACTCTAATTTGGATCGGACATAAGCAAAATATAGAGATTTCAATGCCACTACGTCATAAATGAGCTTACAATTTCTTATTATAAAGCCTAAACATCTATTAGCACTACAAACAATTTGACTTATATGATGATCAAAGCTTAGCCTACTATAAAAAGTCACACCGAAATCACAAACGGTATCATATCTAAGGAGTTCAGTTCCAGAAAGACAATAAGGATATAAGATTTGTTGTTGTTTACGTGAGAACGTAACTCTTTACACTTACTTATTATTTAAGTCCAGTTTGTTAATTATACACCAGTTCTCTAAAGCAGATAGTTGAAGCTGCAAATGTTCGCAATCATTAACGCAGTTTATTTCAAAAAATAGTTTCTAGTCATCTGCATACATCAATTTGTCGCAATCTAAAGTATCACATATATCATTTACAAAAAGCAAAAATAACAAAGGGCCCAGGTTAGACCCTTGTGGTACCCCAGATGATGCGGTATAGCTGAAAGATTCATAGCCATTATATGTAACGTGTAACTGACGATCACTTAGGTAGGATTATGGTTTAATTATAGCAACAAACCCAAACTGATTTCTCAAAGAAGTTATGCACTTTAGATTTTATGATTAGTTTTTCAAAATATAATTTTTGTAACGTTTCGTTGACCTAAATACTTACCCACAAGGAAAACATCAATTTTTAATTAATTTCTAATAACAATCGATCGTCTTTTTATTCAAATCCAACGGCCTTTGTATACGAAGGTGAACGTCATTTTAGTTCGAACAAATTCGTAAATTTTCACGTTTTTTTTTTCTAGTTACCTAAACAGAAAGAAACCTACGGTCTATGCCTAATAATCAAACAAACAAAATCGCTGCATTTGTTTAGGATTTTGTTTACAGGGCATGCTACATGTTCATATATACAGGGTGATTGTTAGTGAGGTAGTAATGCGCATTTGTGACAAATTCAACTAGACATTGAAATGTGTTTTAGTGGGTCTTTTTACTTTCTTCAAGATGCATGGTGTCAAAAAATCTATTTTATCCAAGTTTCTATCCTTATGTATATGCAATAATCTATCTGTCATATCAACACAATAGAAATTAAACAAAAACGTATAAAGTGAAATTTACATATCTTAGTGAATTGTTATTTTCTGAAACAAAAATTCTAGCCAACCAATTTTCATGTCTAGGTATTTACCGATAATAAATCAAACTTGCAAAATATAAATATAACATAAGATATAAAATCTAATCTTGTACCTAAACAAGAAAAAATACAACTTCATTACGAAGTCATACATTTCTTGGCCCAATACTATACGATAAAGATACCAGCATAAAATATCTAGTGCCTTTAAATTTATTTAAGTAAAGTTTAAAAAAATGGATAGTAAATAGGCTTTCATTTTAGCCTTTGCGGGAGGCTGACCTTAACGAGATAAATAAAAGAATAAAAGCCCAATTATCAATTTCTAGTGTAATACATTAGAAAGGTAGTATATTACAGACTAGATTACATCCCATCTTTGGCCTGGGCTAGTCTTCAAATTTAATTACAATTTTACCGACAATATTGTTCGAGTACCAATATTCCAATGGCAAGTTACTAACATCTTCTATTGCTATTGGTTAAATTGATGTGAGATATGCTTATGTATTCCTCACATAATATCTATTGGACAGCTCGTAAAGTCGAGATTTAAACTAGGCAATATTGCAGTCAAACCGTACATCTTTATTACATTTTGTACCATATTAGTGAAGGGGCATTAAATTATTCTTATGAGATGCATACGAGAGGTTAAATTGGCTATTTTTAACTTGAAAACGCCCACATTTTGAGGAAATTTAAACGAGCTCTCTGGAAAGATAGTACAGTGATCGCCTAGGAAAGTCGTAACTGACAACTTGTGCATTGGCCCTGCCAGTATGTATGTATGTATGTATGAATGTAAACATTGTAAACGTCTTTATTTTTTTAAGTACATAAATGGGCGGAGTTTAGCTTTCATTGCTATTCTACCACTCAAATCCAGTAATCATAACCTAAACCTTAACCTACATCTGGTGTAAAGCAGATTAACAATAGAAAGTGTATAGCAGAATTTTGAACTTTATAACAGGGAATCATTTTTCAATGAGCAGAACTCAAGTTGATGCCGGTCCTAGTTCGTCCAGAACATTCTGGTCTGTAGCTAAGGCTGTTAGTCAGAACTTTTCTTATTCGTCAATACCACCTTTGACCAGAAAGGATAAGTCCATCGCTTCTGCTCCTAAAGAAAAAGCAGACATCTTGGGGAAGCTCTTCGCAGCCAATTCTACTGTAGACTATCAAGGAAGTACTCCGACCACCACCATATAAGAGTGAACTCGAGAATGGCAGAGGTCAAATTTCAACATCGAGATGTAAAAAGCATCCTCCAAAAACTGAACACCAATAAAGCTACTGGTCCTAACCAAATTCCAGCCATTGTCCTAAAACGCTGTGCCGCTGAGCTTGCACCTATTCGTTGCAAGCTCTTCAAAGTTTCGTATCAACAAGGCGTGTTTCCCGCTTCGTGGAAGATTGGCTGCATACAACCCATCCCTAAGAAAGGCAAAAAAACTGATCCCACCAATTATAGACCTGTGGCTCTTCTCTGCATCATGTCTAAGGTTATGGAGACCGTCATTAACACACAGATCCTGAAATACCTTGACAACAATAACATCATAAATGATCGCCAGTATGGCTTCCGTAAGCACAGGTCTACAGGTGACCTCCTTGCCTACGTCACTCACTTGTGGAACAGAGCAATAGACAATCATGACGAATCCCATGTTGTTGCACTTGACATATCGAGAGCCTTCGACAGAGTGTGGCATGAGGGACTTCTGGTCAGGCTTGCTGCTTATGGACTACCACCCGGGCTGCGCCAGTGACTGAATAGCATTTTGAACGAACGATCACTGTCTGTTATAGTCGAAGGCTGTTCATCAGACGTATTTTCAATAAACGCCGGTGTTCCTCAGGGATCTGTCCTATACCCTATATTGTTTCTGTTTCACAATAACATCCAATCCAATCTACAGCTTCGCAGACGACAGTACATTGGTAGCATGCATGGAACCAGGCAAGACACTATCATCCCAGAAGACGGTACGTCGGCGACAGTAACATGCAAACAGTTACAACAGAGAAGTCTCTTAATTTCAAAAATCCAACTATCATCTTAGCTCTTTTGTTACTCCTACTCCTAATGATTTAATCTACAACATCTTTAACAGAAGCCTACTCGGATTTTATCAGCCATTCGGTTTGAAATATGTCCTGGAGACTTATGTTGAAAAGACGTGTGCCAAGAATTTGAAAAATTCCGTTGTGATTAACATACAGGTTTGCGTTCAGGTAGGGCCCCATTTTTCCTACACGGGTTCGACCCACCTATTACCATTTTACCCAAAGTCGTGGGACTTTCGGCGTATTTATATTCAAATACCACGAATATTACTACCGTGGTTACGAAATCCCAAATCCCATAGTCCGGTCAATGTTGTCTTAGTTGATGGGTACACTCTGGGTCAAAATCAAGCTGGCATTGATTTTTTTTATTAGAAATACTGCTGAGAATAATAATAGTAATAAAGCAAAAACACATTTGCGATACCGGTCCTCGCATACTCCTTTGGTATCGTCAAGTGGTCGCACACTGATATTGAAAACATTAACATTCTCATACGAACGGAACTGACAAAGCACCGAATGGCACATCCGAAAGCGTGCAAGGAAAGGCTTACCATAGACAGAAAACAAGGAGGTAGAGGAATTATAGACATACAGTCACTTCACACAAGACAAATAAAAACGCTCAGAGACTTTTTCCAAAGCAAACAGACAAACTTACATAGGTCAATAGTAAAAGCAGATAAAAACTATACTATACATCCCCAGATCACTCAGCAGACACACACAATCACATGGAATCACAACAACAAAAAATAAACACCTGGTCACAAAAAGCACTTCATGGCAAGCACAGATACCGCGTTACACAAGAGCACATTAATGAAAGACAATCATACACCTGGCTGCAGGATGGCCAACTCTTTCCAGAAACTGAGGGTTTTATGCTTGCTATCCAGGACCAAGTAATTGCGACAAGGAATTACATGAAATACATTATAAAAGATACATCCATAACCGACGACAATTGCAGAAAGTGCCACCAACAGAAAGAAACGATAGACCATATAACAAGCTCATGCAAAACTCTCGCTGGAACCGAGTACACAGCTAGACATAACTCTGCAGCCAAAGTCATACACCAAGCACTAGCCACAACAAACAAGCTAAAAGAAAACACAGATCCATATTACAATTACACACCGACATCAGTACTCGAAAACAATGAATACAAACTATACTGGGACGTTTAGATACATACAGATGAGACAATCCCGGCAAATTGGCCAGATATAGTTTTCCAGTCGAAGGCATACAGAGTTACCTATTTGATAGATACTGCTATTCCCAACGATACGAATGTCCAAAACGCCTACGCTGGGAAGATATCTAAATACACTGACCTTGCGATAGAAATGAAACGACTCTGGAAGCAAAACAAAGTTACTATTCTCCCCCTAATTATGTCTGTCTCAGGCGTCACACCAAACACATTTACACCACACCTAAAACAGTTGGGCCTGGACGAAAGGTTACACAAAATATTTCAAAAGTCTGTAATCCTGAAGACCTGCAATATTGTACGATCCTTCCTAAATTCCGATCCGTAATGTATCAGGTGTTGACTTGGTATAGCCCGTCAACATCTGTTGCTACCGCAGTCATGCGAGAGAAACTTGAAAAATCAGGATAATAATAGTAATAATAGCGTTTATTGTAAATATAAAATAAATGAATAATACAATAAACAGCAAGTACCCACAAAAAAGGTAAAAGCTGTGGTTGGGTATATAGAATAATTATTATAACATAGAAACAACAAATAGGGTCAAATTCAGGAATATTTACATTGAAATATTTATGTGTTCCATAGATATTAGTAATAATAGGTATTACATGATATGACAACAAGTTGATGAATTATCATCATATTGGGTGGCTCTCTATTTTCACAGTTGGTAAGTCAACGTGAGGCTTCTTTATAAGTGTTGTTGTCTGAGTTTTCTGCACATTAAACTGTACTTTATTCACTAATCCCCACTCGACAATGGAGAAGTCTCATGATACTCATAATGAAATAAGCAGTTATGTATCCGTAAAATATAGACGAAAAATAATTAGAAAAAGATTTTTGAAATCCGTCAATAAATGGCAGATAAATCAATAATTAAAGTTTGCATATTTAGCGCGAAATAGTTGCTGTGACGTCACGTCTCCGCAATCCGCACAGCTAGGTCTGTGGGTCTGTGCCGCGCGCTGCCGTAGATCTGTGTATCGTGGAAGCTGTAGAGTGTATTCGTATTGTATGTACATACAGCTTGTGTAAAACGCATTAGAGCTCAACGCATCAGATGTAATCAATTTTTGATTTTTAAATGTTGTTTAGTTTTTGACCATAACGGAAGAAGGACTTGTAAAAGGACGAAGTGATATTAAAATATCTCTTATTGATCTAGAAACGCTTTAAGATAATAGTTTCGTGAGAAAATAAACGCCTTCCGGTAAACGCAAATAAAAACCAGCATCTGTTGATGTTTTTGTTATTGTCTCTTTGTAATACTGAGGGATGACTGTTGTATTTAAAGTATAACTAACTGAACTGTAGCAACTGATACTGATTCTTTAGAAGGAGAACTCTCGGGTGATTGGGGGATGGTCATCAGACACTTATATTCTGTATCGTTCGTTTTTTTCCTTCTCATGATTGTTTGCACTTTTTGATCTTTTTGTTTATCTTTGATGTCAACTTGCACTTTGTTTAAATTTTGTTGTCGGGATTATCTGACACATTCACTGTGCAATCCTTAGATAGTGGATTTTCTACTACCATCCGGCTCTTTGTAGGTATATTGAATGACACTGAATTACTTCGAAAGGTTGAGGTCGATGAAGCATCGTTCAGCAATAAATTTTCTAAACATTCTGCGCGTCGCCTTTTTTCATATGCTCCGAGTTTTCTTCTAGGATGAACAACTTTTTGACAGTCAAACTTATGAGGGCAGCCTTCAGTTTTCAGCTTTAATGTACCACCAACTAGTTTATATTTGATTAGATTTTCAGTATCATTTTCAAGCTGTAACAACAAAAACATAAGCTACGAATCCGAAAATATAGAAATATATAACACAATAAAGTAATTCAGAATACATATTACATTACAAATGTAACTAATTTACTATTCGGTAAAGTAATCTTTAACAACCAGTGAAGCTATCCATATATAGTTGATAACTAATACTTATCAATAGAAGATTGATACTCACATCAAAATGATCCTCACAAACATATTTTATACTTTTTGGTATTATTAAATCCAGTTTCATCACTTTGCACCACTTCTTTTGCATGCAAAGGTACGTGGGTGTAGGTGTTTTAATCGTTGTGCTCACACACTTTGGAACAATGCAATATTTTTAATGTCACTCATCATAGCAATATTATTTGATATGCACTAAACTAGAAAACAAATGAGACGATTGGTTGCTCAGCTCACGCCACCACCACGCTGTGCCTGTGTGATTGTCTGATATACGTGCGTCGCGTCGTATGGCTCAGCGGCAGCGGCCGCCCGCACTGGCTACGGAGACATGACGTCACACCACTCGGTCAGTCGTGCCAAAAATATTTCTGCGGAGGACAACTTTGAAGCATTATAACTTTTTTATCTTTAGAGATATATTCATATTTCTTTCACGCTTTTCTTTTATTTTTCTTATATTTTCTTTTGAATCGATAAAAAAAATTTAGTAAACTTCTCCAATCATCTACGTTGATTTGTGAGGAATGTCGCACCGAACGAGTCATGATGTGTATTCCTCAATAGGGAGGGAAAGCTGACCCAGGGAGAACAAAGTGTATACTTCATCTGCCTGTTAATTAAAGTAAGACAAGTTAAAAGTTCTCTAAGAGATAAGATAATCGTCCTGTAAGTAGTGTTGTCGGCGAAAAAGGAAAAGCCTCGTCCAGTTAGAATGTCGCGAACATGAACGGTTGGCGCCTGGTTGACGTTGTCGCGTTACGAACTGATTTTGATTTATGTATAATGTGCCGCAAATTGTTATTAATGGTACTAGTTTGCTATATATTTTATTACTCGTGTTTTATAACTTTTCTTGCTCCAAACTTGATCCACTTCTCCGTTTTTTTTCAGTCGGTTTTATATTATTGCCATTCCCAAGGCCGCACCAGACACTTTCAAGGTGGGTTATCGGAAAAATATACGCGACAGGTCTGTGGGTTTCAATTAGTTAGTCTGGGAGCTAGCAGGCGCCCGTGTGTTTGGTCTAAGACATGGCCGTCTCTACTCACTAGGCCGGAGCATTGAAATATGGCAACGTTGGAGATCAGGCCGTGTTTTCATTTGCTGTTATGTCATGTGTATTCTTCCAGGTGCAGAAAATATGGTTGGAAGGTGATTATTAATTTGTTTCTAATTATTTACCTGCACAAACGAAACTATAAAGATAACAAGATGCCTGCAAAGCGTGTAGTACCAGGTTGCAGCCCAGGAGAGGACTACCAAACCATGGCCCAACATCACCTTATTCCAGATTAAAAAGAACGTTGCAAGGTGATTTTGAATGGGTTTTTACTTATTTACCTGCACAAATGAAACTATAAAGATAAAAAGATGCCTGCAAAGTGTGTAGTACCAGGTTGCACTAGCAATTGTGCGTCGGATAAGGGACATAAACAGAAGTGGGTGAAAGGTATTCCTCGGAAGGGCTGGTTATATTTATAAGGATAAAGACAATAAGGATAAGACCTATTTTTAAAGCACAATGTGGTACCGATAATGTTTTCTGGACCTCCCAAATATCACAGAAAAATACAGTTAACAAAACTCATCTGGGCATGGCCTGGGGCATACCTACGAAAGCATTTGATAGTGAAAGGGAAATCAAGACCAGCAAGAATGGCTTCACAGTGACCTAATAGTGAATTTTTCTAGCTCAAGTGATAATTTACAAAGGAAATTGAGTGTTCATTTAAGTGGAAATGGAAGTGGCGGCAGGAAACAGGTTGCGTTTATTTTTATTTTGTAGTGTCTGACTGTGATGAAACAGACATCAGATGTAAATGGTATTAGTAGTAGTAGTTCTAAAAAGTATTTTTCTTAATTTATTAAACGAGATGAACTGTAATACATATAAAATTTAATAATTATTCGGAAACTATAGGGCCACTATTTGACAGCTAAGCCACGTTGCCACATCTCATCTAAGGCTCCGGCCTAGTGTAGAGTCGGCCATGTCTAAGACCGTCTGCACACGAGTAAGTCGGTCATGTGGTCGATACGTTTATAGTCGCAGAAGGGCGAATGCAGCGAGCTAGAGGTGCTGGAGCACGTAGAAGAACTACAGTCCGGCAAGATCGTTATCTACGACTAGAGACAGAATGCGATCCACTCGAGCTGTTACTGACGCTTGGTATGCAGTTAAAGGGAGGCCCATTCGAATCCACACGGTGTACCACAGATTGAGTGAAATGGGCTTAGGATCATATCGTCCGCACATACGCAGAAAAATCTGTCGTTCTGTCAAATATTTACGTCTGCAATGGGACGCTTCACTCAGCATTCCTCAAATACAGCGATGTTTTATCCATTGGGAAGTGTATAGTTGGTAACGAATTATATCGTATTATCGATTCAACTACAAGATTCCAATGAATGATTCAATCGCAGCCTGTCGTTGAATCGAATCTGTGTTTGGTAGTTGATTCTAAACTACTTTCTTTTCCTTGGACCAACAGATTTTATTGCGAGGACAGCTGATCGATTCGTTTGGATGTTTAATTGTGTGATTTTGTATGAAGTTATAAGGAGCATGATATAAGAATTAGACACAAGCCTGCACCAGTTGTTACATTTTTACTTGAGGTATAACTGTCTGACTAATCTAATTTAGATCATCATCATTCATTAGAAGAGCTAACACCCACATCAAAAAATCGTATTTTGGTCGTTTCTGCAGAAAAACCAATCCAGATGATCAAAATATGTCGGCATGAAGAACCACTTCTCATAGAAACACCCAGTCTTATCCAGTTACCAGAAGACTGGAGTCCAGATAAATACCTCAAAATTTTGGAACAAAAAGGAAGTGGAAAAGGGAAATCCATGGTTTTTACCAAAGATAAAATTTTGGGAATCCAAAATTAACTACACTACCAGCACTGCCTTAAAGCTGAATACCATAGACCTAAAAAAAATAGAAAAGATCCAGTAAAAGGCGAATCTTCTCCAAGTACAAGAACAAGCTGTCCATCCTTTAGTTTGGAGTTCAGGAAGCTCAGTGGTTACCATTTTATAATTATCCAATTATTGAATTTGTGAACGCCAATGGTATCCTTCCTGCCAGTCAGTCTGGCTTTAGAAAGTCTCACAGTACTACAACAGCCCTTTTAAATCTAACTGACGATGTATTTATTGCCTTAGATAATAAAATGTGTGTTGCTCTTGTTTCCATAGATTTTTCCAAAGCCTTTGATAAAATCAGTCATAAACTATTGTGTTCTAAACTGAAGTACTATGGGTTTGATAGTACTTCTTTTAACTTTTTTAACTCCTATCTGCTTGACAGATCTCAGAGTGTGTCCATTGAGAATACAGTATCAGAAGCATCTAAGGTTCACTCTGGGGTTCCCCAAGGGTCTATTTTGGGTCCGCTCTTGTTCCTGATTTACACAGCGGATATTAATAAATCAGTAAAGTTTTCTATTATATATTCGTATGCAGATGATACGCAGTTGTTGTATTTCTTTAACTGCAATGATATGGATACTGCAAACTTGGAATTGAATGCTGACATCAGTGCATTGTGTTCGTATTTAAGTAAAAATAGGTTAGTAATAAATAGTGACAAGTCGACTGCTTTGCTATTCTGCCCTGATACAAAAAGAGATGATATCAAACAACACCTTAACATTACTGTAAATGGAGAGGTCCTAAACTTTTCCGAGTGCGCGAAGTGCCTCGGACTGATTATTGATGAAAAATTAAGATTTCACAGTCACATTTGCAATTTGCTACAGAAGAGTTATGTAAGATTAAGATTATTGTATGCAAATAAATCGTTGTTAAATTTTAAGATCCGAAAAAAGTTATGTGAATCCCTGGTTATGTCTGTATTTAGTTACTGTTGTTTAGTGTATTATCCCTGTCTCGATTATGCGTCTCGCTATAGGCTCTCTGTTGCACAAAATAATTGTATCCGATTTATATTTAGTCTAAGAAAGTTTAGTCATGTATCCAATAGCTATACCGTTATCAAGTGGTTGAGGTTACCACAGTTAATCAAATACTACTACCTAATATTTGTACATAAATTAATACATACTGGCATACCTAGTTATCTCAGAGATAAGCTCCTGTTCAGATACAATGTTCATGATAGAACCATACGAAATTCGTCATTACTCACCGTCCCCCGTCATACTACATCTATCTTTCAAAGGAGTTTCAGTTATAATGCTGTCCATCTATATAATAACATTGAACCATATGTAAGAAACATGTCTGTAAATAGATTTAAGAAACACATAAAGTGGTTACTCCTTCAGGGTTGATTTTAACATCACCTTTATAATTTTCTACCACCCCCCCCCATGGAATCGCGGTTTTTCTTATGTTTTTTTTTTATATAGTTACTGGTCGCATTTTTTTTTTGTTACTGTTTACTATTTTGTAAAATTTGTAATGATAATTATTCTGCATTTGATAATTTGCACTATTCTGACGGAACATCTTTTCAGGGTGTAGCGGATGGTTAGGTGTAAGAATAGCTTTAGCTAAATCTCGCCATCGTGCTGCCTATCTCATGTAGTAGAACGTATAAATCTACCTGTTTAATAAAGACGTTTATTATTATTATTATTATTATTATTTTACTGCTGACGTTAATAGCAGTAATTCTCTGGGTCGTTTGGAAAAAGAAAAATCAAGAGAATAAGACAGAAAAAGTGCAGGAAAATAATAAAGAAGAAGAGAAGAAAGAAGTTTCCACCGAAAACAAAAATGTCCCCTTTTTTTTTTCGTTTTCGACTTAGAGGGAAGGAGTTCCGAGGAAGAACTAGCTGACGCACCATTAATATGAGAAGATCCAGATGCTCCGCTACCGAGTGGCATCAGACGGCCTTCTCCAACAAGTCCAGGTTTTATCTGGGGGCACATGACGGACGCCAACGCGTAAGACGACGACAGGGTGAACAACGTGATTTCCAGTTTGCTGTTGAGTGTCATGTACACCGTCCTATTGGTTTGATGGTTAGGGGTGCCATTGCATTCAACAGCAAGTCACCTTTACTTGTGATTTGTGGTACAATGACTGCGCAACGTTATATGAATGAGGTGTTAGAACTAGTTGCCGATCCATATGTCCGAGGCCTCGAAAAGGGTTTCTTCCAGCAAGATATGCACGTCCTCATATTGCAAAGGTATCGATGAGGTTCCTACAGGAGGCTGAGGTCAGGGCCTCCACGATCACCCGATTTATCGCCAACTGAAAAAGTATGGGATTGGATGGGTCGATACATCGTCGATTTACCAAATCGTCCGATCACGCTGGACGAGCTGGAACATGCTGTGAGGGCAGTTTGGGAGGCTGTACCTCTAGGGCCACCAGAACAAGATTACGAGCATGCCGCGTAGGCTAGAGGAGTGCATTCGTCAACATCGAGAGCCCACCCATTATTGATGTACTGTATATTTTTTTAATCTAATTATGGCGAATGAGTTCGTTTATTATTGTATTTAGTCCTACCGCATTCCATTAACCGTAACCTTTGTTTTCTCGGTCTCTATATAAGTATTTTTGGTAAAAGTTACTGACCAATCGGAGCAGCCCTTTAAAGAACATGCATCTGTCAAAGTACTCTGAAAATTATTGATTTCTCTTGAAGTTGACCTCAAAAAGCTCAAAAATGACATGCTTTATATACAATCGAGCATTGTAAATCATCTAGCATCTTTGCCAGTCTGATTTTCCGTCTCAAATCGGTGAAAAATTGCATTTTCTTGTTTAATCAAAAGTTTAGCAATTGCTAATCTCAACCAATCAGATTCCAGATTCCATCTCCATTTGATCGTTGGTTTCATGCTGTATTAGATGATATGATGACAAGCAATTCACTCATTGCATTATTTGGATAAAACAATAATTTACTATCGATAATAATTATGAATACCTGCAATATATCTTTGTTTTATAGTAAAAAGAGGAAAAAATAGCATTTTGCTACATTTCAAAAGTTACAGCTATTTCCTAAACGTATGTGCATTACTGGTTGCCTATCCACAACCCCAGAACGGCAAAGCTTGCCATTTTATAGTTAAGTATAACCATATTTTATGTACAATGCACCTGTGAATATTTCTATAAGAAGATCTATAACATGCATCCAGTAAATGAAAGATTGATTCTTCATAAAAGTATGTATTTTCATATAATCCATCTGACAGACGGACGTGGGATTTTTAATTATTAAATAAGGTAGGTAGTTGCTGTGATTGATATAGCTATCTACTACTTTTATCACAAATTGTCGCAGTTTGCAATTAGTAATTATATAATAATTATAATATAAACAGGGAAAATGTGGCATTAATTTGCAAATCAATCGCTTTGTTCTGATATCCTGCTATGATTTTGATCCATGAATTTCTAAAATATCTTTGACAAAGTGTCATCCAGCTTTGACGTGTTGTTTTCAATATTGATAAAATACTATTGGATGATACTTACTAACATAGCCCTCAATACCCAATAGAAAGCTTTTGCTAAATAACCTCCAATAGAAAGCTTGTCAAAGTCTTTGTTACATAAGAGCATGACGGTTCTAAATTTGCTGTACATGTGTAGCAAACCGTCTCCAAATTCTTCTGTTCCGTGCACTTTTCTAAATTCGATTATATTCACTCGGTCTGAATATCCTAAGAACACCAATGATGGACAGAGACTGATGTCCCGCGCCCATATAAAAAGTCTACTTACATCGGAACAGACCCTGTAGTTTAATTGACTTCAATTAAGAATTTAAAGACTACACCAAAGCTCCAAAAAGCTAGAAAAACAACATGACGAGCAAACCGCCTTTCAGTCCACTGTCAAAGGTCAATTACCAAGTCAGCGGCAGTATAGCCCGAAGTGCATGAGTTACGCAGCGTATTAATCTTATTAAAAAACTTGTCATATACGTTGCTACCATGTACACAATTACCGAGGTGCCACACCTTCACTGCTCAGTGCCCGCTCGTATGTGGACAAACAACAGTTGGCTGTGGCTGTGGCTGTGAGGCCGCCAAACGAAAAACAAGCGACAAGCGACCAGGAGACTCTGACCCGATGCGAGTAGGTGCATCTGTGTACAGGGTGTGGCCACACACACCGCAAATACAGGGTGTTTACGATCTTAATGCCGTTATGTAAGGTACGAATATTAGACATCATTGATCCTAGAAAAACTGGAATTGTATGGAGTGAGAGGGCTGCCACTTAAATGGTTTGAGAGCTATATGCACAATAGATCCCACTATGTGCTGATTGGTAACGGCAGGTCTGATGAATCTATATCTGAAATTGGGGTACCTCAGGGATCAATATTGGGGCCTCTACTCTACATAGCTTACGTCAATGATTTTCATGGCAATAACTTTGTTATGTATGCAGACGATACATCTCTATTAGTAGATGCTCCCACTGCTCAAACACTTGCCACATCAGCGACAGATGAAATCTTAAGGGTCAGCACATGGTTTGACAATAATGGTCTCGTACTAAATGGCGAAAAGTCACGTTTTGTCCATTTTACGTACTCCTCGGAGCCTAAATTACAGCCTGTTGGTTAGATCCAATCAAGGAACAATTAAACAAAGTCTGTCGGTAAAGTTCCTTGGACTGTACATGTCATATAATTGTAAGTGGGGTCTTCACATAGAGAATGTCTGTAAGAAAATTATCCCTATAACTTATTGTATTAATCGTCTCAGGTTTATTGTTGGAAGGCCAGTGGTATTGACATACTATTATTCCTATTTTCAGTTCAGTCAGCTATAACTTATGGAATAATAGCTTGGGGGGCATCTTATCATGCTGATAGGGTTTTTATTATACAAAAAAGGGTAATGAGGCTAATGGCTGTAGTCGACAGGAGAACCAGTTGTAAGAGCATTTTTGTATGAGAGTCTTAACTTTGGCAAGCATCTACATATATGAGCTGCTGGTTTACATTAAGACCAACTTACCAAGCTTCCGAAGCTTATCCAATGGCCACAACTATAATACTAGAAGTGTTCTTACTTTGGAAGTTCCTGCCCACAGACTCTCTAAAACAGAATCCAGTCCCGACTACATGGGCATAAAACTGAACACTAAATTGCCAGACAAGATAAAAGTAATGGATTTACGTAGCCATAAAACAAACATCAAAGAGCTGCTATTGAATAAAGCATATTATTCAACAAAAGAATACCTAAGTGACACCTTCAATTAATTCTAGTTATTCATTGTTTAGATTGGTTCTAACATTTAAATAATTTTTTTATTATGTATATATGTTTATATATATATAAGTGTCTGAATGTGTATGTATGTATATACGTGTATATGTTTGTGTCTTATTTGCATTAATTGTTTCTTTTTATTCTTTTAAATTATTTAGGATGACTACAATACTGACTGTTTTATGCTATAATGTATTTACTTCAATGAATAATGACGTATTCTATATCATCTGTTGATGATCAATTGAATAAAGATATATTCTATTCTATTCTAATGTTTGTACCACAAATTTAATACGAATATCCCAAATTTGAACTTTCAAAAAAATCGCAACATTTTCTGATAACACAGAATATGCGGCAACAGGTCTAGAGATAATAGGATTTGTTTACGTGAATATCTCCAAAACCACCTGACAGAAACTAGGGCGAATACTGGGCAATGTTGTCGGATTGTGATTTTGCAGTCATACTTTTTTAGTTTTTTGCCTGTTTAACTATGCGTTAACTAGTGAAATGGTACTGGGGTTTCAGGTTTGAAATATCATGATCTATCGTTCCTCCAAATTACGTAAACACCCTGTATACACTGACAGTGGCGGCTGGAACATAACGCAGGACCCACGCTAAAGCAAAAACCAAAACTTCAAGATTTCGAAAACAAAAACAAATTTTGTACTGAGGTCCACATAAAAACAATTTCGCAATCCGCTCCCATCCTTACCCGCCTCTTTCGGATGTCTTACAAGTCCGACATCTTCGCAAAAGACTGGAAAACAGCTTGCACCCATCATCATCATAGTCACAATGTCTTAACAGACATGTTGTGAACTCGTAAAATGCATTAAGTCGGAGCTACAGTATTGCCGACTCGAATATTATCAATTGTTTTGAGAACTGTAGCTCGCCATCGTTCGCGATTTACTGTCAGTTCAGTGGCGCTCTTGATACTCATATCTAGCAACTGTTTCGTCGTATCCACCCAGCGTGTAGGGGAACGGCCACGGCGCCGCCCACTCGGGGAGTGACCCTGCACTACAAGTTTCACCATATTATCGCTTCTGTGAATATGTCCGAAGAATGTAAGCATTCTCATCGACACAATGGAGGATAGTCTCTTTGGATTACCGAGCTCATCCAGTGTGGAAACATTAGTTCGATGGGCGGTATAAGGAATTCTCAGCATTCTCCTCCACGTCCACATTTCAAAAGCATCTATGCGAGCTCGATCTGCCTTTTTAACAGTCCAAGTATCCGAGGCATACAAAAATATGGAGAACACAAGAGACTGAACCTGTGACATTTTGGTAGCTTTAGTGATGTTATGGCCACGCCATATTTTAGTAAGCTTTGTCATGGCCACGCGTGCATGTTAAATGCGCCGTCGAATCTCATTCTCACAGCTACCTGAATTGTCGATCAAAGAACCAAGGTACACAAAACTTTGAACTACCTCACAATGGCCTATTGACTTTATTTCTCGATGATTGTCATGCTCTCTATCTACGATAATAACCTTGGTCTTGTTGTAGTTAATACCAAGACCATATGCTGCACTGTGTTGTTCTAAAACGTTCAATAGAGCTACTAGTTCTTCCTGAGAAGCAGCAATAAGGGTTGTATCATCAGCAAACCTTAAGTTAGATATTGTGCTTCCGCCAATAGTTATACCGCCATTCCAGTTGTCCAACACCTGTCTCATCACAAATTCAGAGTAAATGTTAAATAACATCGGAGATAATACGCGTCCCTGACGAACTCCTTTTCTGGTTGCTGTTTGACCAGACAGGATACCGTCAATTCTTACACGAGCTGAGCTAGACTCATAGAGTTGCTGTATGAGAAATACTAAGTGGTAAGGGACTCCCATGGAGATAAGGATTTCCCACAGTTTAGGCCACTTTACGTTATGAAACGCCTTACAGTAGTCCACAAAGCAGATAAAAACTGGAAAATAATGCTCTCTGGCTTTTTCAATAATCTGTCTTAAGTTTAATATCTGTTCACGCATACCGCGTCCTTTTACGAAACCTGCCTGCGCCTGAGAAATTTGCCAGTCAATAAAACCCTCCAAACGAGACTGTAAAATATATAGTAGAACCTTGCTTGCATGAGAGATTAACGAAAGTAGGCGATAATTGTCTGGATTTGTTGGAGATCCTTTTTTATGAGGCGGAACATAAATGGATGTGCACCATTCATCTGGCCAAACATTTTAATGTTTCGGCTTGCATCCAGCCGGTGCTAAAAAAGGGATCCAAAGCAAATCCAACTGACTACAGACCTATAGCTCTAGTCTCTGTGATCAGTAAAGTGATGGAGAAAGGCGTTAACCAAGAGCTCATGAAGTACCTTGAGCTTCATTACTTAATCAACGACAGACAATATGGATTCCGACATCAAAGATCAACTGAGAATCTCCTGGCTTACGCCACAGATGTGTGAAGCAAACTTATTCATTCGTTTGGGAAGCTCACGTGATTGCAATCGATATTTCAAAGGCATTCGATCAACTGTGGCATGCAGCTCTCCTAAACAAGCTTCCATCATACGGCCTTTCTCTTGAATTTTGCCAACGAATTCGAATTGGTTGAATTTTGCTGTTGGTTAGCTGACTTCCTTTCTGATTGCAAACTCTACTCAACGTTGGCATTCCGCAAGGATCGGTCTTAACTCCCGATATAGTTTCGGCTCCACATCAACGATCTACTCTCGAGAATGGTGATTATTCCCAAGGTGGTCTATATCGACCCCCAGGGGTCTATGACTATCTGCAAGGGGTCTTCACCAGCGAAAAAAAAATGGGGGTCCAGGATAGTGGATCTCAACATACACTGATAGTACCTTTTTACTAACATTATACTCACTATCTTATAATATAAAGACATATAGATTATTCATAAAAGTACCTATAAAGTAAAAAATTCCTTAGTTTATTTTATGTTTTTTTTTGCATTAAGTTTTTAACACTAAATTTCACTATAGTTAGAAATTTACAAAAACTCAATATCTGGTAAGTAGGGGGGTCTACCCAAAAAAGAAAAAACATTGCAAAGGGTCTACTACACAAAAATGTTTGGAAACCCCTGAAATTGAACTACAAACATGCTCAAACAGTGAGCGAAATACAGGTATCATCATCATCATCATAGTCACAATGTCTTAATGGACATGTTGTGAACTCGTAAAAT
Organism: Callosobruchus maculatus; assembly: GCA_951848785.1. NCBI lineage: Eukaryota > Metazoa > Arthropoda > Insecta > Coleoptera > Chrysomelidae > Callosobruchus > Callosobruchus maculatus. Next base: position 231,692 of record CATOUR010000223.1, read on the forward strand.
GCGTTAAGTCAGAGCTAGAGTATTGCCGACACTAATATTATCAATAGATTTGAGAACTGTAGCTCGCCATCATTCGCGATTCACTGTCAGCTCAGTGGCGCTCTTGATACTCGTATCCAGCAACCGTTTCGTCGTATCCAGCATGTAGGGGAACGGCCACGGCGCCGCCCACTCGGGGCATGACCCTGCACTACAAGTTTTTCCATATTATCGCTTCTGTGTATATGTTCGAAGAATGTAAGCATTCTCGTCGACACAATGGAGGATAGTCTTTTTGGATTACCGAGCTCATCCAGTATGGAAACATTAGTTCGATGGACGGTATAAGGAATTCTCAGCATTCTCCTCCACGTCCACATTTCAAGAACCTCTATGCGAGCTCGATCTGCCTTTTTAACAGTCCATGTTTCCGAGGCATACAAAAATATGGAGAACACGAGAGACTGTACCAGCGATATTTTGGTAGCTTTAGTGATGTTATGGTCACGCCATATTCTAGTTGAATACAGGTATAGTTTGGAAAAAATCAGCTTGGCGATTAGCTAGAATGAGTAGTGTTTGCTAACAAAAAATACTTTCACTTTTTCGCAATTGAACTATACGCCTGTTTCAGGATCTTTATTTAAGCAGCCTTAACATTCTGCTTTGAAAGATACGGAAAGCAATTAAAATTTATTAAATATGACCGCAAATTGCGTGTATAAGCTTACGTCGATAAAAAACCTTTATTATCACTTTATCAAGCTTATTCAAACACCATTTTGAATTTGATATGAACACATAAACCAGCTAATGGTATCTTATGGTGTATAATTATCCTTAACATATAACAATTACACAGGCTTAAAAGACACAGTGTGTGAAATCTCGCAATAAAATTTGCATATCACGATACTATGGACGGTTTTATGATCCATTCGAATATATCCATTTGTGTGTGCTTGGCTAACAAAATGGCCGCTTGATTATACAAATCCAGGTACTCAGTTGATGTTTAATAGCATCGATTGAATAGAATAGAAATCTAATGACTTTCTTGGTTGCAAGCTGGTGTTGTCATTAGAAAATTCTTTCCTTCTGGATAGAACCTGCATCTAGGTTGCGTTGAACGTCAAATTTTCTTCCACAATCGCATGGTACTTCTTCAGGGTCGACGATCAAAGGTCCAAGTCTCACACCTACATCTTCAGTTGAATTCTCTACCAGATTGCTTGAAAAGGTAATCTCTAAAAATGCTATAAATAATAAGGTTTAAACTTCCCACACCGATAGGTGAGGGGAGTATTGTGATCGCGAAAATTTTCGATTTCGAGATAATATACTTTTTGGGCGTTTTATGATGCCTACATAACGAAAATCCACGTCACTCATTTCCGTCGGTCTGTCTGTCTGTCTGTACTCGTTTTTCTAGCCTCGTAATCTCAATAACCGCTGCATGGATTGTAATGAAATTTGGGCAGCGTTATGCTGTGGGGTCGTAGTAGTTGATGTTCCTATATTTTTGAAAATCGGTGCATAGGCGGCGGAGTAATTAGCAAAAAACATAAAAAAAATATTGATGAAACTTCGTTTTTAGGCGTTTTAGGGGTCCCTGATCATTTTCTACTTTTTTTTGGGAGGGGGTGAAATTGGGGTGGTTGGGGGGTGGGGGGTTGTAAGATCGAAAAATTTGTTGCATTCATAATAGACTGTCCACTGACATGTGAAGGAAGACCTGGCGACATAAATAACTTTTTTTGGTCCATCCGAACATTACCTTCCTATTACAGAAAGCAAAGAACTTACGAGAGTATTGCTTTAGATCGATCTATATTGTGTAACGAGGAAACTGTTGAATTGATTTCAATGAAATTTTGACATAGTATTACTACCGTGGCGAAGATGGAAAACGCGTATGGTTTTTATAAATCGTGCCAGTGGCGGCGCAGAGATAATAAAAAAACTAAAAATATAAAAACAGCTCAAACTTCATTTTTAAGCGTTTTAGCGGTTCCTCATCATTTTCTGCGTTTTTTTTTGGGTGAGGATGAAATTGGGGTGATTGGGGGGTTGGGGGTTGAAAAATTAAAAAATTTCTTGTACTCATAATAGGCTGTCCACTAACCTGTGAAGGAAGATCTAGCGACACAAGTCACCTTTTTAGGCCCATCCGAACATTGCCTAGCCTATTACGGAAGCTAAGGGACTTAGTATTTTCTGTATACATACGAGAATTTGTTGCGGTTTAAATCGTTTTGTATTTTGTAACGTGGACACTATTAAATTGAGTCTAATGAAATTTTAACACAGTATATTGTTACCGTGGTGAAAATTGAAAAGCGCGTATGTTTGTTAAAAATCGTGTCAGTGGCAGCGTAGCAATAATCAAAGAACGAAAGGTATGAAAACAACTCAAATTTGGGTTTTAGATGTTTTAGGGAGTCCTGATCATTTCCTACCAGTTTTTTGGGTGGCGGTGAAAGTGAGGTGGTTGTGGGGTGGTGGGTGTAAAACTGAGAAGTTCTTAGTATCGATAATAGGCTGTCCATTGACCTGTGAAGGAAGGACCTAGCGGCATAAGACAATTTTAGGGGGGGGGGGGCTGGCGATTATTTGGTTGCAAGGGATCTCAGACTAAAGCTTCATGCTATGGGAAAATAATAAACTGGTATCAGCTTAATGTGTGGGAATACTGAGTCAATCAACTTGACTTCATTTTTTTATTAGTTTTATAAGGCACTGTTGTCTATTTTTAAAAACCAAGGATTATCTCGAAAAGGGCCAGAAAAGAAAGTAATGCGTAGTCATTTCCATTTTTATGATAATTTCTTTTCTCATTTTGTTTTGTGCGATATTCAATATGGAAGTTTGGATCGTCATATACAGCGTACGTTGCATGCTTGTGCATAGCTTTTGGATGCAATGGGTCCTATTTTAGAGCGCATTGTTCTGGTACATTCCTTTTCCCACGGCTACCCACAAAGGGTTAATTCGAACATTTCTTTGGAGCGGCTGCGATTGTTTTGCATATATTCAAATCACGTTCCCTTCAGTAAAAAAGAGGGGTGCTCAAGCACCCCGTGGTCCGGTATATTTTGCACCGGTTGGATTTTTTCTAACAGATCTGATTTTTTTTATTTCTATGAATGACTACCTCTGACGCGTCCTATAAGTCTATACTTATTATGAAAAATCGTATCCATAGAATAATAACTGCATTCAAAAATAAGTTATCTTAAATAGCAAATTTGTCGTATCAAAACACTTCCTTCTGTAAGCTGTTCCGACTTCCTCCAGAATGTTCAGTATTTACCTCGGAATTAGTGGCAATTAAAAAAGCCTTGGAGTACTGTCTAAGTTATACAACAAATAACAAATTTGTCATATTCACAGATTGCAAAAGTGCTGCACAAAAACTAGAAAAACTCACCATCACCGAATATTAATTATCTGCTAACTGATATCATAGATCTCATTAAAAAATGCCAGGACTTAAATGAGCAGATAAAAGTTACATGGATCAGAGGACATTCAAATATAATTGAGAATGAAACTGTGGATCGATTAGCAAAAAAAGCTCTAACTGATGGAGAGTTTATAGCAAATTTCAAAATCCCTAGCTCAGACATAAATGCTCTTATTAAGAAAAAGCAGAGAAGAGAGTGGCAAGAATACTATACAAGTTGTCCTAAAGGAAACTTTTACAAATCTATACAACCATACATTAGAACAAGTACTTGGTTTGAGCAGGAAATAAGAAGAAGTTATATTAGAACAATATGTCATCTCAGAAGTGGTCACACCTTGGTCCCACAACATAAATCAAGAATAGGATTGGGAGGAGATTCGTTCTGCAGATGCGGTGAGGTCGGCACATTAGAACATGGCCTTCTGGAGGAGTGTCTAAATACAACAGAAGAAACCACTCAAATGTATTTCCATTTCTCTACTCATCTTGCGCTTCCAACTAGTATAGCTTTAATTCTGGGCTGCGAAAACCAGCAAATATATGAACTAATTTATAATTATTGTACTGTAAAACTAAAACTTTTCATTTAGATAGAAAATTCAATAAGAAAAAATTGTATATGAAATGGCTCGACTCAACAATTGTAGCATATTAAGAGGCAGGAAAAGATTTAAAATCAAAAAAAAATTAATAATAGCTAAACAAAAACATAATTTAAAAAAAACAAAAAAAAAGAAAAACTACAAGAAAACATAAAATGCAATACTAACTACTGTTCCATAGCTATGATTTGTGTTCCACTGTCCTATATTTAATACAGTTTAAAATTTCCCTTCCTTATACAAGGATGGGGCAAAATGATCTGGCCTGTTGGTCTCTGAGTCATCACCAGAGTCATTATAATAGCAAAAAAAACACTTCCTTCGACTATTGGCGAGACGAGATTGACAAGAGTTCCAGAAAAAGGCGGACCGAAATTAATTGTTAGTTTTGTTAGTTTTATTATTAATAATGTTCAGATGACACCCCCTAATTGTTGGGCTGTAAATCTCGTAAGCTAACATAAAAACATACAATTATACCGGTTACTCAATTTTTCGATACAATAATTTGTCTTGACTCAAATAAATAGTTCAAAAACATTAAAAAAAGGTTTTAAAGAACATCGAATTGAAAAGTCAAAAATAATTTTTAAAATAATTTAAATGAATGAAAAATACTAGTAGTATTGTGAAAAAAGCGTTATTATTTTAAACATAGCTTTCGCATGTCCAAAGATTCATCCACGATATGTCCAACACCTACTTTTGGTATCGCTGGTTGATCAATTTCGGCAGAAGATTTATCAAAATTATTTTGTGGACTTTCTTTTGTGGACTTTAGTCATGTAACGAAGAGGTAGCGAAATGTCACCAAAGCAGCTGTTTTTGAGTTTTTATGTTGTGGCTTTTGTAATGCTTGTTATTATTCCATAACTTGTACTATACAGAGAAATATTGCATTAGCACACTCCATGATTCATCCTAGAGAGTAGAGTAGAGTATTTATTGATTATTAATTGTACAATGCACATTATAGCAAGCAGTTACAAAAAGAAAACAATAAAAGAAGGTTCATACATATGACCTACATTAAACAGAACAACAGCAAAATAAAAAACAGAATAGGACAAGTGCGTGTGTTATACGAAATTGCTTTTCGAGATATTCTTGAGTTGAATAAAAGCATTTGATAGTAAAACACTTTATATAGATATTTTGAATTTTTTATTTTTTAAGTTTATGGAGAGAAATGGTAATCAGACCGGATCTGAGATTACGTATTTTGCATGGTTGTTCCGCTGTTATGCAATGGCAATCTTTATTTCAAGTGCGCTGTGCTCAACCCAGAATTTTTACGAAAATGGAATATGATGTTCAATTTTCAACATAATTTTTTGTTCAATTCATGCTTTTGGAACATTTCGCTACAATATCCTACAGGATACTATCCAATTTATATTGTTCAAGGAATGGGCCTATACCACATTTTTTGTTTATTGGCTTAAACGAACCCTGACACCACGTAGATGCCATAAATAATTTCTTTGGTGTGCAACCAACCGAATAAAAAGCTACAATCTCGTTCTTGTCCGAGAGGCTTCCACTCGTTAAATTCATCTGTAAGAAAACATAAGAGAACAGAGTACGAAAAGTTTTTCATGGTCAATATTATCCAGATCACAAGGCTTACAATAAAAAACGTAATCTTTCCGTGCTTTCACACTAGTCGCTGTTTTACAAAAAATGGCGTCAAGCGTCTTGACTCATTAGTTCCCACAAAAAATTTGGAGTTCCTCTATCCCTACTACGTCATCCTCACCAAAAAAGTGGACAATGACCAGGGACCTTTGAAACATTTAAAAATGAAGTTTAGGCATTATTAAATTTTGCGCTTTTTTGTTGATTTCTCCTTCACCACTGGCAAAAGTTCAAAGATTACATTCGGATATGTCTAAAAAGCACACGATGTCACTAAAGTGATTTTTTTCCAGCGCAATGTAGAGTATCTCATGAATACAACAAACGTTTAAGTTTTCAAACCCCTCATCCACCCTATTACCCCGATTTCAGCCCCTCCAAAAACAAAAATTGAAAAGGATCAGAAACCCCTGAAATTAAATTTCTTGGCAGCCAATGCACCGATTTTCAAAACTATAGTTGCATTTTCTACTACGGCCCCACAGTATATTGCTGCACAAATTTCATCACAATCCAAGCAGCGGTTACTGGGATTACCAGGGTAGAAAAACGCGACAGACAGATCGTGACGTCACCTGTAGGGAACCAATAAGAGCTCACTGGTACAAAACAATAGCATCCGCTCGTAGTCATCGGACCACGAAAGGACGCTTCTCATTATTTCCCTACAGAAAGGACGCTTCTCATTGGTTCCCTACAGGTGACGTCATCATCGGCTATTTCAAATTACAGTACAATTTTCTTTTTAGTGTTATTCTCATTTGGATCAAGTGTTCTGCTGACTTTTTACAGTAAACGGTCCTATGTATCATCAAAAATAATACCGCTGTAAATAAATTGATCAATTTGAGATCACGGTATAGGTCCATTGTACCAAATCTCGTGCAAGAAACTGTGAGATGTATTACAATCTTAAGCTGCAACTGACGATATTTTGACGCCATCGCCAGTGAGTTTGTGCAAGCGATACGTCGTCATTCAACAGCGGGCGGCTGCTCAATGAGCGAGATGCCTATCAAGTAAGTGGCATATAAAGGCTCTCGAATGTCATAATATTCAGCGAATAAATTATTGGCCAATCCGGTGAACGGTTGTTACGTTCACTTTGCCGTACACAAACAAACCGAGAGCTTGAAAGGCGAATTACCGTCTTGATAACAAAGTACGAGGGTCAATAGATAAATACCATTGTACAAAGGTTTGGTGGCAATATACGTTAAACGAGTTCTGTCAAGTGTCACTACATATGGAAGCACGCTCGTGATCCCACGCCTTAATAAAGGTTCTCATCGCTAGAAAACCGAATGCCTTTTAGATTCATTTCAACATGGTGGACACCACAGAGTTAACATCTCTAGAGGGAGCCTAATTTGAACATTGGCCAGCCAACATCTATAGCGCTATTGCCACTCTTCTTCGTCCGCTTAAGGACCTTCCAGTTTCTTCAAAATCTGGCAGTTTCCGCAGTTTGAACACAAAGTATTTAACTGGGTATTTCACTATACATTCCAATATACTTGCAATGTAACTGATATTTACGTGAAGATAATTTGTATTGATTTAATCAAATCTCAAAAATGGTAAATTTCATAGCGGAATGTCTCAATAACTTCTAATATGTCATAAATCTAGCAACCTACAATCGGCGTGCCCTTAAGCTATCACGTGGCTGTCATTGTAGTTGCGGTTATTGCGTGTGTCGAGATTTTTGTGATTTTAGTGTATATTTGACTGACTTTGTGACTATTTGTGGTGTGAATTAAATTATTTATGAACAATATTGTCATAATTGCATGATGAGACAACATAAAAAGTGCATAGTTTGCTGTAATAGCGACGAATCGGTGAACACTTCTTATCATAGGTGAGTATAGGTTTTGTATTAGTTTTCAGTAGCGTAATATATGGAATAAGTGGGACCAAAAGTAACTTCACTCCAGTTTGAGGAGTAATAATGGTTGTTTAATCTATGTTTTGTGCACGCATTAAATTCATGTCAATCAACATGAATTTTCCAAATTCCATTTTTTACACTATTTGAGGACGTGAAATGCAAAAATGTATGCCACATTTACTTACAGAAAATCTATCTATGATAATTTTATAGAGGTGGATATTACCTAATGCAATTATTATATTTTATTGCTGAAGTAAAAATACGATGCAGCCGTTCCAACAGGCTACCTTTCAGAACACTGTTAGATATGTTTTGAAAATAATAAATTATCAACTGTTCAATTATAATAAGGGTAAGTATAGCTAAATACAAATACAACTCATTGGTATCAGTTTGTAATATCACAGTAATAATTGAATCTATTAATGAACATCCAATTTTAATATAAAGCCGCACGCTACTGGTAATGCCCTTAAGCTGTCAAAATTTCCGTTACATGTTGGCTGGTCAGCGACCTGTGCATTTTGTTGTTTACACTCCCTCTATAGATGTTAACTCTGTGGTGGACACAGTGCAATGTCGCAGGAAACAAGGTCTGATTCCCTGGTGTCTAAAAGTACCCTCTATCTCTTGGTATGTCATTAGCCTTCGTATAGCATTTTTCTTACAGCAATAAAGTTTTCCTCCGTAACTGACATCCGTGGGCTTCTTAGCCGGTCAGCATCCTCCAGAGTAAAATGTCCCCTTTGAATTCTATATACAACCTGAATATCGTTGTACTGTGTGAACAAGTATCACCTAGTGCTTGAAGAGTAATTTCTTCTAAAGACTGGTCTAAATCACCCCCGAAACTATAACGTAATTTCGATGCCATCGCAAGTACTTCACACTCTCAGCAGTGCTAATGAATAATAACAATAACTTGAAGCGGCGGACACCATTCACTTATAAAATGTCTCAACTTGCGGCAAAAACTAAACACGAAGAAAGCTACTAAAGGAATAAGAAATTTCAGCCATTGTCCTTAAACTCTGTGCCGCTGAGCTTGCACCTTATCTTTGTAAGCTCTTCAAACTATCAGCGAGGTGTATTTACCGCTTCATGGAATATTGGCTGCATACAACCCATCCCTAAGAAAGGCAAAAAACCGATCCCACCAATTATAGACCTGTGGCTCTTCTGAGCATCATGTCTAAGGCTATGGAGACTGTCACTAACACACCTCCTGTCCTACGTCACTCATTTGTGGAACAGAGCACTTGAAAATCATGGCGAATCCCATGTTGTTGCACTTGACATCTCGAAAGCCTTCGACAGAGTGTGGCATGATCCATTCTGGTCAAGCTTGTTGCTTATGGACTACCACCTGGCCTGCGCCAGTGGCTGAGTAGCTTTTTGACCGACCGATCTCTGTTTGTTGTAGTCGAAGGCTGTTCATCAAACGTATTTTTAATAGACGCCGGTATTCCTCGGGCATCTGGCCTATCCCCTACACTGTCTCTGCTGAACAGGGTATCCTCATATGAATGGATGCCGGCAATATCATAACAATTATCACGTATATTACGAAAATTTCAAATAGTATGCTATATCTATTCTAACACAAATATAGGACGAACTTCTCAAAAAGTCGGTGCAAGTTTCAACTTCCTATCACATTTAAAACCGGATATATGAATCAAACAAGTATTATGACAGTTGTGCTGTGAGATTCAGAAACAATTGCTGCCCTATAGGGGCCTCCATCACATCGTTTTAGTAATCATTATACAGATAATACTCAAGTATTATCTCACTAGAAATCATATTTTGTTTTTCTAAAATAACCACCAGGTAGCGTAGTGGTCGCCAATAGGTGCTGTATTCAATTTTTATTATAATAGAACTTTTAAATGTAAGAAATAAAAATAAGTTACAGTATTAAACGTCTATTTGAGCTTACCACAAAATGTTATATGAACTCAACAAGCAAACATAGTAAGAAAAAGTCTATGTGAGTGAAGAGATCTTAAAAATTAAGGCTAACTAACAGCAAAATGAAGCAAAGTAACGTGGTATAACAACAAAGTTAACAGATAAAATACACAAACCTAACTCGCACGCGTATACTATCACTACGTTCCAAAATCCCATCAAAGGCCTCGATTTGCTCTGTAGCGTTTCAGTATTCACTCAACATCAAACTGTCAACAAAAATCTGTGTTCCGTTATTGCATTTCTGCAACTAACAACTTAACATAACCTATTCTGCTTAATTTGTATGCATTGACATTCTAATGGGTATGACTACTCTGACACTCTGACTCTGAGAAAACAGCACAGGTTATGTGATATGTCAAAATTGTCAAAAAAAAATCTTTGTCGTTTCATTAACATTCCGACATCCCTAACATCTGGAATCACGTGACTATCCTCGAAAATTCATCTGCTCACTTGATAGATGGGATTTTGGAACGTAGTATATATCTATTTACAGTGTTGCTCTAGATGCTCAAACTGGCAGGTTTATCCACGCGTGAATGGATGCATAAGTGCATCTACAACGATGGACGAGATCGAACATCTAAGGATGCTACAGCGCCATAGCCTTTCAGCCTTTGCGGGAGGCTGACCATAAAAAATACTTTGATATTTTCAACAAATATCATGACATTTCTGAATCCTGTTTAGCGAGTAGTTGAAATACCTACAAACATTATTTAGAATAAGAGTTCTTCACTTTCGAAAACGTACGGTCATAACAGGGGACAGTTGGCCGTCATACTAGAAAGAGCGAAATTTGATTTTTGAAGAATTACAGACTCAGCCACTAATTTATTGATTTATATATATATCAGCGAGTTTTTTTACAGCTAAACTGGCCGTTTCTCGCATCCTATTCACCACAGCTTTTTATCTCGCCATGCATCCTCTTCCATTCCTCTTTTTTCCATGGCTTCTTTAACTCCTTTTTTCCAATCCTTCCTAGGTCTTCCTCTTTTCCTTCTTCTTTCAGTTGGAGTCCAACCCCATGCCTTTTGGGGCCACCTATTTGCCTCCATTCTTCGCAAATGACCGTACCATAATAGTCTTTTCTCCTCTATGTTTTCCACAATTGTCTTTTGTATGTTAGTTCGCCTTCTTATGTCATCATTTCTTACATGCTGGAGTCTAGACACCGTACAGCTTCTACGTAACGCATCCATTTCAACAGCTATTAATCTTTCCTTATTTCTCTCTGTGATCTCCCATGTTTCAGCTCCGTATGAGGTTATACTTTTTACTATACTGTTATAAATATTTATTTTTGTGTTAGTTGTTATTTGTTTTGACCACTATATGGAATTTAGTTGGTTAATAGCTTTTTTGCCCTGTATTATTCGGTTGTCAATATCTCGTCGACTATTTGCTTCCTCAGACAGTATAGTTCCTAGATACTTATAGTCTGAACAGGGATTAATGATTTCACTGTTGATATTAAGCGGCTTAGCGACACCTCCTGCGACCAAATATTTGGTTTTGTCAAAATTTATTTTAAGACCCCATCTTGCGTATGTTTCGGTCAGCTTCCTTAACATATAGTTTATGTCATCTTCATCTGCCGCTTATTGATTTCAGTTTTAAAAAAGTCGAACACAGCAAACCAAGTGTCGATTTTGAAGAAATCGGTATAACCTACAGTTGAAACAACAAGAAGTGTCGTGTATTATTTACAATAAGAATTCTTCACTTTGGAAGTAATATGGGACAGTTGGGCGTCATACTAGAAAGATCGAACTTTTTTTTATTAGAGAGCGGTAAGTATACGGTGTACCCGCAGTTTATCAAGTAATCACACACGTGTTGCATGTAAAGGTACACCCACTTTTTCGACGCCAGAAAAGGACGATGCATCGTCATTCAATTGTCGAACATGTGAAACGTATAATTTTCGAGGAGGCTTAGGATAGGGGAAAGTTAGAAGCGAGGTCAGACCACAGACGTTGTTGCCGACATCCGAGATGGTACAGACAACGAACTCATATACTGAGTGTCTTTCTAAATCTCAATCGTTAAAAAAACTTATTAGCTGAAATTCGGATATTTCGAAAATGCAATAGAACGGTGATTCTTGCGCAGTTTATTCCTTCTCTGACGTCTACTTATACCAGAAATGGTGATTTGCATCTAAATGGTTCGCTTTATGTCACATGTGTGATATACAGGGTGTCCCTGAATTTCCTTGACACGTGATATTCGTACTATACGTTTGATAGTACTACAGGGTCTATCATACCACGCTTTCAGAACATTTTTTTTGTACTTCAACCCTTAAAACTCACCCCAACTTTGTTTTTCGAACAGTTCCAAATAGTTTTCCCACACAAGTCCTTATTTTATTTAAAATTGTAACAATAAAAGCGTTGCTTGGTGATGAGCCACCAACCAACATATTGCTCATAGCAACCAGCAGCTCAATTGGTTCGCATGAGACAAGGGTATGGGGGTGCGTGAGTCTAGCTAGCCACCAAGAAATGAAAACAGGACAACAATGGTTTAATAAAGATTTATTTCATATATATGAATGCAGTACATTTGTATTCTCTCTCATTTTTTTTTTAAAAACAAGAACTTATCTTCGGAGGGAAGTCCAGGGAGTAGTTCTCATGGTGCTCTTCCGAAGAGAAGGTGGTGCTCCAAAGAAGATGTTACATGCTGCTGGTGGCACCCCAAAGAAGGCTGGCTTCTTCAGAAGGAGTTCTGGGGGTGTCACCCCGAAAAAGTGTTCATGATGGTGGCATGGAAGAGCACCCCGAAAACAAAAGGTGGTTTTCCTTGGTGGCACCCCAAAAAAAGGGTGGTTTTCCTTGGTTATCACACAATTGCACAGACACAAAAATGATCTCAGAGAGACATAACTATTTGCATTTACTGTTAAAGATTAAAAAGGGTGAGTGATGTATCGCCACCCATTTTTATAGAGGTTAATGTCGGTAGTGAGAGAGGGGGCATACTCCCCACTCATCAGGTATGCGCAAATGGTGTAGTATACTAACATTTCCAGCTGACAAGAATAGAGATGGGAAAAGGAAGAAGTAAGGAGTAAAATAGTTATAAAAATGTACTAGTATAATGAGGAGGTAGTTGCTAAAAATGGAAGTTGTAAACTATTTGTACATGGTAGCCAAGTAAATAATATAAAAATAATTTTGAAAACGGGTGAACCGTTACAAAATCTTGTAGTACCCTCGATTTTGTACAAAAACCTATCTCTTTCGTAAAGTCATAAGTATAAAATAAACAAAATATAGATTTGTTTGAGGGGTAATATTTTTGTAAGAAAAACAGATAAAAAATAAAACTAAGTGACCATGGTTTCGAAACATTTTTTTCTTCAACCCCTAAAACCTACCGCCTACTTTTTTCCAGATAGCACACCACAGCTTTTCCTACATTAGTGAAGTCATTATTTCATTTAATATCTTATACTGCCTTTGACTTCAAAAACAAACCATTTTAAGGTAAATGTAAAGAAAATGAGCATTTGTTTGAGGCGTCATATTTTCGTAATAAAAAAGCAGAAAAAAAGACATTTGTCTTCGAAAGCTCGTATTATGGTCATTCAGTACCCTTTAAAGACCCAACCAGTTTTATTTTTATCCGTTTTTTGCGTCAAGCGAATTCTTAGTTTATGTATGTTATGCTTAAGATTTTACGAAAAAAAAATAAGTTTTCGTATAAAATCAAAGGTACTGCAAGATTTTAAATAATACAAGGACTTAATTTGTGTTGAAAAAACTATTTGGTGCTATTTAAAAAACAAAAGTTGGATGCGAGTTTCAAGGGTTGAAATATAAAAAAATGTTTTAAAAGCATGGTATGATAAACCTTATAGTACTTTCAAAAATTCCATTCAGTTCTTGTTTGAACTATTTTTTGTTACGAGAATATGACGTGTCAAGGAAATTCAGAAACACCCTGTATAAAGTTACACTAAGATTCACCAAGGAATCTAAATGTGCAATAAAATATAGGGTCCATTTGAAAAAAACACAATTTTGATGCTTTTATTAGACACCTCCAAAAAGTATTATTTTTAAAATGTAGTCCAGCTTAACCCACATACACCCATATATAATTCTGTTTACGTCGAGTGCTTCTAGAACTACCCCAGTATATATCGAGGAAAGTAAAAGGACGACATAATTATGGTTGATTTGTGTAAACCATCTTCAAGTGTCTATAAATGAATTGAAAATTGTCTGTATATAATAATAAAAATAAGAATAAAATATACAAAAAAACAACAAAAATTAAATAAAAGAATTATAAATTGTATGTGAAGCTAGAAATATAACTAACTATAAATGTGCATCTAAAACTTTTCAATCATAAACTTAGTGATTTTATTTTCGTCATTGAAAATGAATATACATGAATTAGATTTGCTAAGACATGGAAAATAATACTAACAAACCTACTTACATTAATATCAGATGGCGGTTACATTTCTGTAGAATTTTTTGGAAATGTAACCGACATCTGATGTTAACGTAAATAGGTTTGTTAGTATTATTTTCCTTGTCTTAGAAATGCTAAACGACGCCGGCCTAAAAACCTAAGGATCACAAATTCATTTGACTTCACAAGTATCCTTTTTCGCAACAAACAGAGTTTTAGCAGTGCATAAAAGTGACTTTACTCACAATACCATGTCTCATGAACCAATTGTCTAGCAGCTGTGAAATTTAGACACGTATCTTTTGAAGAGTAGAACTAAAAATCGTATGGATGTCATTCCAGTAACGCCATCCATGTGCCATCCTATGAACTTTTCAGTCCAACTGTCAATTTTCTATAAATGAACAACAGCTTTGCGCTATTATTCACTATTCAGTGCCCAAAGTGTTTGTTATGACATAAGATGAATAATTATTTGCTCAAATAGCTTGAAACACTCCAGAAGTATCGAGTTGGTCTACTTGACGCAACGTTTTTGCAAGGCGATAACCTTTGATGGGCGTAGTGAAGATTACAGTTACCAACTCTTGGCAAAGACGCCACATCCTGCTTCAATAATTAATATCACCTCCCAAGAAGCATCTCTAAAGCGCCATATACAGAAGTTACAAGGACTAACTCTATTAATAATCGTTACATCTCAAATTACTATATAGTAACATATCCGACACATATAAATAACACCTTTTTGCGCCTGAACATTAAACGTCGCGATACCAAGCGCTGTATGTCTATACATATATTATTATTGCTTTTTATGTTTCTTTTAAGAGATGCTTTTCTAAGTACCTACATCTTTCCATGTTAAGGAATATATTAGTTCATCCGAGGTTTGTCCTGATTATAAAAATCGCCATAAGAAGGCAGAAATAGATATGCTTTGTGATGTTTCTTCCGAGGGCCTGATGATTTGTATTATTTGTATTAATGTCTACTGTTTATTGTTTATAAAGTTTGTAAAACCAGATTGGTTTTC
The DNA here is from genome assembly GCA_951848785.1 of Callosobruchus maculatus. Lineage (NCBI taxonomy): Eukaryota > Metazoa > Arthropoda > Insecta > Coleoptera > Chrysomelidae > Callosobruchus > Callosobruchus maculatus. The sequence goes on from CATOUR010000223.1 coordinate 246,733, forward strand.
TCTACTAATGTCGACATCATCTTTTCGTAGTTCCCCAGTATAGCTTTTTTGTCGGTTTTTAGACTCAGTCTGACCCAAAAACGTTTTTCTTTTTTTTTTTGTTAATAATATTTGTATATAATTTTTATATATGTATGTGACAATCACACACGTCACAAGTCAGATATGATTGTCTGTATTTGCTCATATTTCTTTCCAGTATCTGGCACACTGCACTGCCGTGTCATTCGTTTCCTATAGATCCTGGATTGTGCAATGGGTTTTCAAGGACGGGCATCAAGATAGGAGATGATCCATCGTCTGGTTATCTCCATAGGGTCATAAACCGTCCTCAGCGTATCCCCATCTCATTAGGTTATCCCCAGACCTGCCCATTTGGCATGTAGTCCTGATGAGACTTTTCCAGGTCCTCCATTCCAGTTGTAATCCAGCAGGGAGGCTTTCCGTTGGGTTCCAAGTTGGCATGTGGTACTACTACAGAGCCTGAATCTAGATCCAATTGAAGATCAGCACAGTCTTATTCGCATAGTACAGGTCTAAGTTTTTTATAATCGTCTGCATACAGTTATCTGGTTGACCTAGATATTGAACATGAAAGATCACATGTAAGGGTGGCCCCAAGGCATTGGGGAACCCTGGACATCATGTTGACATAATGAAATTCTTCCTGGATTTAAGTCTGGATGCTGGAGGTTTGTGACTACACAGATAAATCATCATCATCATAGTCACAATGTCTTAACAGACATGTTGTGATCGCGTAAAATGCATTTACTCATTTTACGAGTTTCTCTTGGGATATCTTTGAGATCTTTAATGCAGTAGTTTCCCATTTGCTTTCTGCATCCTCATGCCGTTGACCAGATGATACCTACCGGTTCATCCGCCTTTAGGGACAATTTCTCACCCCAAGGACAAAAAGGTGTCCTGACTCTTCTCAACTCGTAGTTCGGTTCCTTTTAGTCGCCTTTCACGACACGCAGGATATACGATGGGAGATACACTAGCCCGCCCACACACGGGGAACACAGACAAAGCGGGTGTCTTTTATACACCGTCGTACATGAGACTTCCCGCATTAGTTTTGGGGGGCTATATCCGCTATCATAGAGCAAAAGGGACAGGAGAAACAAGAAATAGAGGCAAGGATCATACCAAAAATCAAAAGTATAGAGCCGTGAAAAGTCTTGAAATGAAATCCAAACATATAGTATATCCAGAAAGACCTAAGAGAGGATTTTCACAACTGTTATAAGACCAACAGCGACAAATGCTTGTGAGACGTGGACTATGAACAAAGAGGAGGGAAAAAATGATAATATCGGAAAGAAAAATGTTGAGAGCTATTTACGAAGGTGTAAGAACAAGCGAGGGATGGAGGAGAAAAACAAACCAGGAACTGGAAGACATGTATAAGAACCCCAATATTATAGCAGTAATCAGAGCTCAAAGAATAAAAGGTGGTTAGGACATGTAGAGAGGCTTTTTTACTTTTTGAATCCTGACCGTCGGTACCAATGTCTCTCACTGAAAACCAAATTGCCAACACCACCCGGCCTAATAAATATGACTGTTGTGGTATAATTTTTAATACCTGAAGATGACGCCTAATAGAAGCGTCGAAACGTCGTAAAATTTTATATTTTGGAAATATGATAAGTGACCGTATCCCAAGATTGTTTTACTAAATATGTGGAGAGGCTGAATGGGATGAGAATGGCAAAACTAGTCCTTAACCGGAGACCAATAGAAAAAAAGAAGGGTAGACCAAGGTAAAGATGGTTGAAGAAGTCAGAAGATGATTTGAAGAAAACTAATATTAAACACTGCAACGATGACGAGCTACAGTTCTCAAAGCTATTGAGAATATTCGTGTGGGCAATACTCTAGCTCCGACTTAATGGATTTTACGAGTTTAAAACATTGTGACTATGACGATGAAAAAATAACATACATCAAACACTTCGCCAAGCATTATATTACTAAAGTCAAGGTGACGCTGATAATAATAATGTATGTTGTTACGAAGGACTGGACTTATAATCACAGAAAATGGTTATAATCAATTAGAAGCACGCGGTTTTTGATATTTATTAGAACAAGTTAATACAGCTGATTGAATGTTTTTCTTAGGAATACCACTTCCATAGATGGTCTTATTATCTTGACGTGTTGATAGCAATATAAGTACCTCATCTAACATACGTTGAGTATAAAGGCAGAATATTAATAAGCGATAAGCTTGGTGTTTCTTCGTCACCAGCTAATGGTCGTGATTAGTCATAAAAATTTATGTTTGTAGCTGTAATCATTATACGCAGATGAGGCCTATCCTTCATCACACATTTTACGTTTATCAGGCAAAGATAAGATGGCAAATAAGTTCTTTTTTCGTACCTAGGCAATTGCGAATTACCAGGGTCCAGGTCACCTAACAGGCAAATAGGGTTGATGAAGGGATGGTTATCTATAGTAGAAGCAGCCTTTGTTAAAAAAGTGAAAGGTCATAAACCGCCCTGAGGTATGAAAGTGACTGGAAGTAGCGCGCTAAGGCAGTGTCACTGATTAACCAAATGCTGGTCTTTGGTCTGCGGCGAGTATGGACAATGATCTAGGAGATGTCAAGAAACTTCTTCTAAAATAACCCTGTCTTTATGTATATGTGACTTTGTTTTTTTTAAGATATTCGAAAACATTTTGTATTGACGAGTTTCATACATATTTTGTATGTTATGAAAGGCAAAAAGTCATTATTATGATCATCCCGATTTTCTAAATTTCTCTCGCGTGGTTGCGCTAGTAACAAATATTGACGGGCTGTGCCAAGTCAACACCTGAACTATATTATAGATCTGAATTTAGGAAGGATCGTACAATATTACTGGTCTTTAGGATTACAGACCTTTGGAACGTTTTGTGTAACCATTCGTCCAGGCCTAACTGTTGTAGGTTTGGTGTAAGGCCTAAGACGAAGATAATTAGAGGGACAATACTGACTCTGTTTTGTTTCCAGAGTGTATACCAGGATTAGTGTATTTAGATGTCTTCCCAACGTAGGTGTTTTTGATATTTATATCTTTTTGAATAGCAATATCTGTCAACTAGATAACATTGTCTGCCTTTCATTGAAAAACTAGATCTGGTCGATTTGATGGGATAGTTCTGTCTGTATGTATCTCAATGTCCAGGTAAATAGTTTGTATTGATTATTTTCGAATACTGGTGTCGGTTTGTAGTTGTTATATGGATCCATAGTGTAAATAAACATGGTGTGCTCACGCGCATGCAGCCGTCCGAGCGCCGGCACGCTGTGACGTCAGCAACGAATATTTCTGTCGGCGAACTGGCGGGAATACCACATGATGGATTATATTTTAATTTCAAAGTGATAGATTAAAGGAGTCCAATAGCCAATTATTTGTCAATTATATTATAGAGAAGTGTAAAATAGGTAATTTAACGAATTTTTCTACGAAAATGTATTATTTATTGGTAAATTTGGCCATTTTTTTCTAAGCTTACGCCTACAATTTTAGAAACTAATCCTTTTGTTTAAATGTCTGAGTCTGACGTATATTCTCGTTCGTATTAGATATAATATTATTTTGTCAGTAAATTGTTTGATGGTTTCCACTGGGGTCTATCTCTAATAATTTTTTAAATATGTTTGATTGTTTAGAAGACGACTGTCCATGGAATTTGTCGAACTCTATCTCAACCAAAACGGGCTACTTTAATCATCTCCTCACTTGGATATACAAGACTGACTCTATATAGAAACTCAATCCAGTCTGGGGCCCGATTAGAAGAATGGAATTTGGTTTGCGCCCCCAAAGCTAGATTAGGATATTAGTTTTTGAATCTGTAGGCCACATGTCCGGCAATAAATTTCAGTCCCTCGATGGAAATCGTGTCTGGCATTTCATTTTTTTTCCAATTGACACAAAAGGTCATGTTCTTCAGAAATAAAGTTATCTAGGTCATAATCTGGACTCTGAAAGGTAAAGTTGGAAAAATGAATATTATTTGAATAATTCTCTGTCCCAACAATATCGCTGTCAACAAGAACGTTCTTGAAAAACTCCTGAGTAAAGCACACGTCATCAGCTTCTCGATGTTAAGAATTACTCGAAACTAAGTTTTTGACTTGTAATGGTTCAAGTAGGCACGATTCATTGCTTTCTTCTGCATATTTTATTCATTGAAAATACGGCAGGTGAACATTTTCCGAGGATGTACCATAAAATTTCAGTTTTAATAAATGTTTAACGCTAATTTGTGAAATGATTACAATTTTTCATATTAATTTCGTCCTTTCGGCGGCAAGCATTTCTCCATTGCATTGGGAGATTTCCATTTTTCGGGAACTTATAGAATTTTACATTTGGCTCTTTCATCTTACTATGGTTTTTACAACCGACAACTGCACAATTTGGCATTATGTATACAAATTTCAGTCTTCTATAACTCAAGATAAGAAATACAAAGTGAATTAAACAAAAATCGTTAGCAATTCTATCTAAAACGCGATTAAACAGGCCGTGGTATAACGACGTCTAATAATTATTCTCTGCGCGAAAAATCTCCGTTGCTGACATAATGCGCAGAGCGATCGCAATTTCCTACGGCTGGCGAGCACACCATGTATACTCGCACCACGTATGGATCTTGTTTTCTATTAGCTTGTATGTTGTAGCCAGTGCTTGGTGTATAACTTTGAGCTATACCTAGCTGTGTAGTCTGTTCCAGCGAGAGTTTTTCATGCGCTTTATTATCATTATTATTATGAACTCTTCATAACAGCCATCGAGCTTTCGTATTTAGGTTTTACTTTGCTAATGTAAAGGCTTTGGTAGGATCTGAGAACTGTTTTAGATCGTACCATCTGAAATTTCTAAACGATCTCCGTACCATCACGAACCAACATCTGGTAGCGTCGCGAGAAGCAACGAAAGCAAAAATGTAAAGCGCAACGTGGTCCGCCTCTTTAAACCGATTAACATAAGGTTGCAGTTTGTATTTATTTATTTATATAGTGGCAGTACCGTGGTTAGTTCCTGTTTCTGTACGTGGGTCAGCGGATAAGTTATGCCGTAGGTGCAGGTGTGCAAATAGTGGTACCATTGCGTGACGTATCGGCACGGTACTTGAAGAGAACCTATGCGGGAAAAAAGGAGCAAAAGCTATATTAATGAACAAGGAAGGTAGTATAGTACCTTGGGCATTCATAAATTCTTATGTACGGTTTTTTTTTAACAAACAGTGGTAGCGTTTTCTCAAAGCACTTAAAAATTCGAAAAGTTTCGATTTTGAAATAATACGATTTTTGGGTGTTTTATGACGAAATACCACGTCACTCACTTCCGTCGGTCTGTCTGTCTGTCTGTCTGTCTGTGCGCATTCCTCTAGCCTCGTAATCTCAGTAACCGCTGCATGGGTTGTGATGAAATTTGGGTACCGGTATGCTATGGGGTCCTAGTAGGTAATGCTGCTATAATTTTGAAAATCGCTGCATGGGCGGCGGAGTAATTAGCAAATAACAAAACATTCTAAATAATCCTCAAACTTCGTTTTTAGGTGTTTTAGGATTTCCTGATCATTTTCTACTTTTTTTGGGTGGGGTGAAATTGGGGTGGTTGGGGGGTGGGGGGTTGTAAAACTCAAAAATTTGTTGTGTTCATAATAGGCTCTCCATTGACCTGGGAAAGAAAGTCCTAGTGGCATAAACATATTCAACACTAGCCTACATATACTCAAACGTAAATTAAAATTTCAATATTTAAACAATTTTGCCCAATAAATAGTCATATATATCATAAATAGTAAGTAAACAGTAGTAAATTTAATAATAATTGTAATATGATCATTACGGATACAATATTTCACTGTCTAGATTTAAGGGATGAGCAACAAAACTAATAGCTTTTTTTGTACTGGTGTACGATACTTGTTATTTAGTAGAGGATGTACTTTTGGTTAGTATGAATGAATAAGGACCAGAGGCTATCCAGTACGGAATGTGGCTGGTGCATAGGCCACACGATGGGCCCTTTTGCGCCTCTATCCGCGCTAGTTCCTAAGACCTGCCCTTTTGGCAAAGGCAAGTACATTCTTAGGTCCTATCCGTTTTATATCTATTGGTTCAAGGTTCTTGAGCCCAGCATAGTCTGCCTGTGATACCACCACACCGCGTGCACGTTAGGTCGTTGACCACCCTCATCACGAACAAGTGACGCCTGAAGGTGTTGTGATCCGTTAGTAGGCCTACTAGCAATCTCAAGTTACTCCTATTCAGAGAGAGACAACTTCGTCCTATTCTCTCTGCAGGCCCTACTAATAGTTCCCGAGCTTGACGGAGATGACCAGAGATGTTGTTCCATCTCAGAGAGTGTTGATTCTGGATCCACTCTCCAGTTGTTTTCCTAATCAAGTTTGCAGGGCCCACAAAACTGTTGCCGGATCTCATCCTGGCCAGATGATCTGCCATTTCGTTACCCTCTACCCCAGCGTGCCCAGGTACGCACATCAGTGATACCTTGTGTTTAGCTGAGATGTCGTCAAGAGCCCTCCTGCAGTCCAGGACCAGTCCCGACGTTATTTTCCAAGCACTCAGTGCTTTGATGGCTGCCTGACTGTCAAAGCAGATAGTAATCCGCCTCCTAGACCTGTCAGTTTCCCGAATACGATTTACACAAGCAAGTATCGCATAGATCTCAGCCTGGAATACTGTGGTGTGCCCCCCAAGAGGGAATGAAAGTCTTGTACGGGGCCCGTAGACTCCCGAGCCCGAGCCCTCTCTAGCAAGTGAACCGCCTGTGTACCAGACCTGTCCTCCTCCTTCGATGAGCTGTCTTTCCCTAGACTCCCACTCTTCCCTTGACGGAAATACCACCGTAAATTTGCGATTGAAGCGATGCGTAGGAGAAACTGTATCGCTCCTCGCCAACAAAATAAGACAATCCTCATGCAACTCTGCCAGAATCGTCGAATGTCCTTTGCCTGGATTCATAAAAGTCCAGCTATCCTGACTCATTATTCATTCATTTGGTTAGTGCTGTCTACACCCTGTATTGTGTAAATAAATAAATAAATAAATAAATAAATATACCCTTTTTTAGATCCATCCGATCATTGCCTTGCCTACTATAGAAACCAAGGGACTTTTGATATGTTAATATACATACGAATATTGCTTCAAATCCTTCTGTATTGAGTGACGTGGAAATCATGGAATTAATTTTAATGAAACTTTGCCTCCGTAATGTGTGGGAAGTACTGAGTCGATCAACTTGATTCCATTTTTTTAAGCTAAGGATGCATTGTATTGGAAAGCAGTTGGTTTTATTAAAAGCTTTTATTAACATATTATTTGAACTAAGGCCTTTGGAATGATATATCGAACACCCTGTATAAAAGTGATTATCTTAAAACTGAAAGCCTCACCATACTGACAACCATTTACATAACGTGACACAACGCTGGTCTTTGTTATTGAAAGAGTAAGACATTGTTTTATTTCGCTCACTGAAAGGAATATGGTCTCTTTGCATACCATGTGTTTTCTAAGAAACACATGCGTTACTGTTTCGTCACTCACAAACAGAAAAAAACGGTTTTTATTTGATAATCCAGTCGACAGAGTTTCAAAGTATTAAAAGTTTTATCGGGATTGCTAGATTTTGCTGCAGTCCAAAATTGACACCATCTTTATACTTCTCATCTCAAGCAAGTTTGACTCTGGTCAAGTAACTTGACTTATTTTTTTCCACGGAATAATACAGTCATAGTATTTACATCATTTACATCGGAGAAACTGTAATAGTGATAAAGTTGAGTGGAGGGCAAAAAGAAGAAAAAGAAAGTATAAGATTTTTTTATGGTCAGCCTCCCGTAAAGGCTGATAAGTGTCGATGCATTTAGTTTTGAAACGCTGCAAGTTGTAGCCGTTGTAAAACACATTCCCGGGCAGCTCATTCCACAGCGTGGAAGTTCTCCAAATGAAGGAATGTTGGAGGAGACTGGTTCTAGGAGTAGGGACCTCGACTTGGTAAGGATGAGCTCGCAGAGCCTCTCTAGTGTTCGTAGTTCTTACGGCCTTCTGAGAACATCTTCCATGATAGAATCTAAAATCTATAAAACAAGGACAGGTCAGCCACACTTCTGCAATGTTCCAGGCTGTGGAGGTCCTTTGTGAGGTTAGGCGTATTGATTAGTCTAATTGCTCTCTTCTGGATAGTGTCTAGAAGCTTTAGAGAGTGCCTCGGAGCGCAACCCCACACATGGGAGCGATACTCCAACGATGGTCGGATCTGTGCCTTGTAAAGCAGCAGTAGCTGCTCTGGTATGTACAGTTTCCTACAGCGGAACTCCGAGCTTCTGGGATGCCGTTTTAGCAATACTGATGACATGGTCGTACCAGGACATGTTACTGTTGATGTTGATCCCCAAAAGCTCCTTACAAGATAGGTTTCAGTGACGCATACCTTTCTTGACAAGACTGACAGATGAATACTTGGTCAAATGAAGACTTCTCTAAAGGATATCTTAGGACCTCGGCAATATTTTCCAGGACATCGCGATCGCGATCACAAAGAGATCAAAATTTTTCGGCTTCTACGGACACTCTACTTATAAACCCTATTAACTGAATCGTCTTATAGAAGATGAGGTCACTCTTATCAAATAGAAACCTTAATTTAAGCATAAAAAATTGACAGGTCTAGGAGGCGGATTACTATCTGCTCTGACAGTCAGGCAGCCATCAAAGCACTGAGTGCTTGGAAAATAACGTCGGGACTAGTCCTGGAGTGCAGGAGGGCTCTTGACGACATCTCAGCTAAACACAAGGTATCACTGATGTGGGTACCTGGGCACGCTGGGGTAAAGGGTAACGAAATGGCGGATCATCTGGCTAGGATGGGATCCGGCAACAGTTTTGTGGGCCCGAAACTAGCCTTAGGACTATCTGCAAACTTGATTAGGAAAACAACTGGAGAGTGGATCCAGAATCAACACTCTCTGAGATGGAACAACATCTCTGGTCATCTCCGTCAGGCTCGGGAACTATTAGCAGGGCCTGCAGAGAGAATAGGACGATTTTGTCTCTCTCTGGATAGGAGTAACTTGAGATTGCTAGTAGGCCTATTAACGGGTCACAACACCTTTAGGCGTCACGTTGGCGTTGTGATGAGGGTGGTCAACGACCCAACGTGCACGTGGTGTGGTGAAGAGGAAGAATCCTCGGCACCCATCTTGTGTCGCTGTGAAACCCTGGGTTATCACAGGCAGACTATGCTGGGCTCAAGAACTTGGAACCAATAGAGATAAAACGGATAGGACCTAAGAATGTACTTCCCTTTGCCAAAAGGGCAGGTCTTAAGAACTAGCGCGGATAGAGGCGCAAAAGGACCCATCGTGTGGCCTAAGCACCAGCCACATTCCGTGCTGGATAGCCTCTGGTCCTTATTCATTCATTCATTCATTCATAAGCATAAGACTACGTACCGTACGATGGTATATAATATTCTTCTTCTTTATTATTGTATGGGCCCTCAAAAAAATATATAAGAAAGCCTCATGCCTATGAGATGTGGATATAGAGACGCATGCTCCATATTCCGTGGACGGACAAAATAACCAATCATGAAGTGCTGCTGCGAGTAGGAAAAGATCCAGAATTGGTCTTTAACATTCAAAAAAGAAAACTCGAATACTTAGGACATGTGACGAGGGAAAATAAATACGAAATTTTGAGATGTAGGGAAAAATTGAGGGAAAAGGATCGGTTGGGAGACAACGCATGTCATGGCTGAAGAATCTCCGGGACTGGTTCCACTGTAGTTCAATAGACCTTTTCAGAGCAGCTACATCAAAAATTAGAATGGACTAGCATCACGAGGTTAAGAACAATGATTTAATTGTTATAACCGCTTAGTGCATACAAAAATAAACATATTGCTGCATTTCGTTACTTTCTACATCATTTTGTTTCTTAGTAATTCCATTCTAATGTTTAAAGAAAGGAATTCATATTCAGCCAATCAGTGCCAACCGCGCAAATCATCAGCAGTGCATTGTTGCCAAGAACAGCTCCGACTCGCAGACGGGAACAGAAGACAAGATAGATGAGCCAGCCCGCGTACAGCTCCGGCATTTCGCGCGCCATCAGAATGCGGCAACACAGCACACATATCTGTCTTTTGATTGGCTGTTCGCCTTTAGGGCAGTGACGTCACTGCCCTAGGAGAATTCAAATATTTTTCTTATTTTCACGGCTTTCCTGCGCCCAAAAAAATCATCGAAGAAAAACATGAGATGCTTTTTATGACGTACTCTATCATATGCAACAAAAAAGAAATTCATGATACTAGTCCATTCGATCTTTGTTCTGAATGTCATCTATGCCTGTAAAGTAGCATCCCTTTAAGGAAATAGAAAATAGTTACTCAGAGCCATGCTGAATCGGTCAATGTGACCTGGGAAACTTTCTTTCTAGAAACAACTCTTTAGACATACCGAATTTTTTCACGTTCAGTTGCACTTTTTTCGCCTCGTCTCTCGGACTATAATATGGAAGTATGTCGAATTGAATTCCAACATGTGTGCTTGAGTTTTCATTTGTTTGGTTTATGTCAGTAGTCGAATGCGCTATTTATAGCAACAGGCAACAGATTGGGGGATAGATGAGTAGCAACACGAAAAGTCTGATGGCAACGAATTTTGGAAATACTTCTACATTTGCGTAATGAGAATGCTTTCGTAACTTTAATAACCTTTCAGATAGAATCAATGGATGAAATCTAGAGGTCAAATTCAAAACTATACACACATAAAAAGAAATTCTCAAGTCAAGAATTGTGATATTCTTGTAAATACATACACACAACAAGAATATCGGTTCTCACTCTAAGAAAGAATATTTGATGAGAAAATTATAGAAAATTTGTATCAAGAATAATATATTTTTGATTTACTTACTTATTTTAAAGAAATATGCTCCAAAAGAAAATATAATTTTCTTTGCAACCAATGAGGTTATAATAATTTCATAATTTTATATCAAGATAATCATTTTTTCCAGCGGTGCCCAGTTTACTTCTATCAAGAATATAGACAGCTTGCAAATGCGAACCTTCATTTACAATATGATAATCTTGGTTTGAAAATGAACGCTGGTTTACAAGCACACCCTATCTTTGTATCAAGTAAATCATTTATTTGACGTCTACCAACTTCGGAGTGCGCAGGCGCGCAGGGTGTCACGGGTCAACTCTAACCTCTCCACCCTCTCTACTCAACAGCCTGTTACCCGTCCGCGTCCGCGCCGCCATTATCGGTTTTCGGATTGTCGCATTCGCCGCCGTCTTTAGCACCGTAGCGTAATACCTGCATCCTAGATCCTGCATAATAGCACATAATAGTATCTAGTCAAACTGTTAAATAGATTGCCATTGCCATGTGATACCACCGTCAACCATCAATCATCGAATCTGCCGGTAGTGCTGGTCCATCGCCATTTGAGTCGCGTCCCAGTTCCCATCAGCTTCCTTATCACTGGATCTATCCAACCATGAATGAGCTATTAAAAAAATTGGAATGCGAAGACCTGACTCGGGTGTTCCTAGATAAGTACTAAGTAGATTAAAAGTGATTTAAGAAATTTTGCAGAACTATTTCTCCAGAAAAATTTCTACATGCTCGTAGAAGAGTTGGAATACTCAAATTAATACTACTAGATTCCTCATCTAAGAATATCACAATTTTAGAATAAAGTTGAGCTACTTGCGTCAAGTTTATGAAATGCTCCCAGTTAAGATTATGAAATGCTTCAGTCAAGATTATGAAATACTTCGGTCAAGATTACCATATGCTTGATTTAAGATTTTGGTATTCTTACTATCAAGAATTTCTCAGTTTTGCATTGAAGATATTTTCTCAATGTAACCCTTATATGGTCAAAGATATCGTATTCTCACTTTAAGATTAGCATAACTTTGCGCGTATAGGAAGTTATGGTATACTTGAATTAAAGCATCTGTGCTCCATCTAAGAAACTATTTTTATGTGTGTACTCAATAATATGTTACTTTTGTAATATTCCACATGTTAATATGAAACAAATAAAAGTAAGAATGATAAAAGTACAAAAACATCAAAGCTTCACGTACTATCAAGGCTTCTTTACATGCTTCGCATTTCATGTGAGCTGATAACAAGGTATCAAATTGAATTTTAAGGTTCTGCCAGATAGGCCATCTAGGTTTCAAGAAACTTATTACATGACGCTTATTGCACTTAATTGGAAAATAAAGAGAAATTCGTTGGCAATACATGATTAATAATCGACTAATGAAATTTACGAGGTTCGAGATAACATCGTGCACATAAATATTTCTACACCGCAGTTTCTTATAACAATAGTCCAGGAAAAACCTTCGTATCAACGCTGAAAAATATTCTCATGCGCCTTTTTGTATAATCTTGGTTCCTATTAAATAAATTTCCACATAATTCTATATCTAAAACTAGGTCATCGATCATACAATGTTGTTGAACACATTCAAAAAATATTTTATTTTGCCTCAAAGAAACAGTTTTAGGCTCAGGTAATTTCAAACAAAAAAATGGAGTCAAGTTGATTGGCCCAGTACTTCCCACACATAACCGTGATATCATTTTATTATTTTCCCATTGCATGAAGCTATAGTCTGAGATCTCTTTGCAACCAAATCATCGCCTGCTTGTCCTCAAAAAACATCCAACACAAAAACTCTAGTAAATAGTTCCTTGAGTATCTCTATCTAGGAACTAGAACGACAGGTTTTATTCTGAGAGCTTCAACTAGATGAACCGAAACAATCAGGAACCCCCAAATTGTCTAAAAAATTCCCTTGGTTTCTGTAGTAGGCAAGGCAATGGATGCCCGGATGGACCTAAAAAGGGTATTATGCTGCTAGGACACCCTTTCACAAGTCAATGGACACCCTATTATGAATACAATAAATATTTGAGCTTTGCAACCCCTCATCCTCCCAACCACCCCAATTTCACCCCCACCCAAAAAAATTAGAAAATGATGAGGACATCCTAAAACGCCTAAAAACAAATTTAAGGAATATTTAATTTGTGTTTTGTTTTTTCTTTATTACTGCGCCGCCAGTGCACCGATTTTATCAAAATTATAGTGGCATTACCTACTAGAACCCTCTATATCGGTACCCAAATTTCATCAAAATAGGTGCAGCAGTTACTGAGATTGCGAGGCTAGAAAAATGCGCACAGACTGGCAGACCGACGGAAATGAGTGACGTGGATTTTCGTCATGTCCACATCATAAAACGCCCAAAAAGCGTGTTACCTCAAAATCGAAAATTTTCTCGATCACAATAGCTTCGAAAACAGTAATTATGAATATGACAAAATACAGTGTTGGCCATATTATATGGACGTAACAACTTTTTTTGTATTTACATAACTTTGTGAACAAAACATAACGAATGACAAAAGGTTCAAAAAATCTCTAGACCACTAGGAATGCAGCGATTAAAATAAAGTAAGTTAGTAAAGTATCGAGTAATTGAAATGTGAATCAGATATAGACAGAACCGATGCACAATTCCAGTATTGAATCGAAGGATGTCTGATTCAACGACTGCACCTGATCCACATAATCCTTGACGGAGTCGAATAAAGAGAATCCTTATCGTCAATTTGGTATATCACGTACGATCCTCATTATGAAGCAGCCACACTTGAAGATACCCCGATGATTTCCCGTCCTTTACGTCAATTAGTCCGCCGCTCGCACAAAATATGGCCGCACTTATGGCCTTTTTACCTAATGCAGTGTACGATTAGAATCATCGGATATACCAGGGCTGCTCAGAAGAACTCAGCTCATTATGGAAGGTGAAATTGTAGGTTGAAGAAGTATACCGTGCCGAAGAATGTGAAATAAAATTGAATACCGGTAGAAGAGTGATAGGTCACCAACCGCACGTCGACGTGAAAGTGGCTGTAGGTGACGCGTTAAGGCCAAGTTACCGATTAGTCGAAGCAGCCAAGGTAGCAGCCCTCTAGATATATGGGCAATACTCCAGGAGAGGTAATCTTATTTTATGGTCAGCCTTGAAACGCTGCAGGTTGTAGCCGTCGGAAAACAAATTCCCCGGCAGCTCATTCCACAGCGTCGGAGTTCTCCAAAAGAAGGAATGCTGGAGGAGACTGGTTTGGAGAGTAGAGCTCTCGACCTGGTAAGGATGAGCTCGCAGAGCCTCTTCTGGTTCGGATGGCCTTTGGTGTTATTATCTGGAAGAGCGCACTCGAACATTTTCCGTGATTGAATCTGTAAACCAGGGACAGGTCAGGCACCCTTCTTCGTTTGATATTCCAGGCTGTGGAGGTCCAGAAGCTTTAGAGAGTGGTTCGGAGCACATCCCCATACATGGGAGCAATAATCCAACGATGGTCGAATCTGTGCCTTGTAGAGCACCAGTAGTTGTTCTGGTGTATGCAGCGTAACAAAACTCCAAGCTTCTGGGATGTCGCTTTAGCAATACTGACTACGTGGTTGTGCCAGGACGTATTGTTGTTGATGTTGATCCCCAAAAGCTTGACGGAAGGTGACTCAATTATTGGATGCCCTCCATTTTCACAGTTGGTAAGCCAATGTAAGACTTCTTTGTAAGTGTTGTTGCCTGAGTTTTAAGAACAGGTAGCTAAGTTTTCACCCAGGTTAGGTATTGCAATTGATGAAACGTATACATGACATATCATGTTTTCTGTAGTGTTCCAATGTCCCATGGCCGACTGTACTCACTAGGCCGGAGCATGAAATATGGCAACACTGAATCTGGGGGCCGAGTTTGCATTTGTTGTTATGTCATGTGTATTCTTCCAGGTGCAGAAAATATGGTTGGAAGGTGATTATTAATGTGTTTCTAATCATTTACCTGAACAAATGAAACTATAAAGATAACAAGATGCCTGCAAAGCGTGTAGTACCAGGTTGCAGCCCAGTAGAGAACTACCAAACCATGGCCCAACATCACCTTATTCCAGATTAAAAAGAACGTTGCAAGGTGATTTTTAATGGGTTTCTACTTATTTACCTGCACAAACGAAACTATAAAGATAAAAAGATGCCTGCAAAGCGTGTAGTACCAGGTTGCAGCCCAGTAGAGGACTACCAAACCATGGCCCAACATCACCTTATTCCAGATTAAAAAGAACGTTGCAAGGTGATTTTTAATGGGTTTCTACTTATTTACCTGCACAAACGAAACTATAAAGATAAAAAGATGCCTGCAAAGCGTGTAGTACTAGGTTGCAGCCCAGTAGAGGCATGGGTAGAGGACTACCAAACCATGGCCCAACATAACCTTATTCCAGATAAAAAAGAACGTTGCAAGGTGATTTTTAATAGGTTTCTACTTATTTACCTGCACAAATGAAACTATAAAGATAAAAAGATGCCTGCAAAGTGTGTAGTACCAGGTTGCACTAGCAATTGTGCGTCCAATAAGGGACATAAACAGAAGTGGGTGAAAGGTATTCCTCGGAAGGGCTGGTTATATTTATAAGGATAAAGACAATAATTTACAAACATTTCAAAAGATAAGACCTATTGTAAAGCACAAAGTGGTACCTATAATGTTTTCTCGACCTCCCAAATATCACAGAAAAATACAGTTAATAGAACTCATCCGGGCATGGCCTGGGGCATACCTACGAAAGGAATTGATTGTGAAAGGGAAATCAAGACCAGCAAGAATGTCTTCACAGTGACCTAATAGTGAATTTTCCTAGCTCAAGTGACAATTTACAAAGTAAACTGAGTGTTCA
Organism: Callosobruchus maculatus; assembly: GCA_951848785.1. NCBI lineage: Eukaryota > Metazoa > Arthropoda > Insecta > Coleoptera > Chrysomelidae > Callosobruchus > Callosobruchus maculatus. Next base: position 262,576 of record CATOUR010000223.1, read on the forward strand.
TTTAAGTGGAAGTGGAAGTGGCAGCAGGAAACAGGTTGCGTTTATTTTTATTTTGTAGTGTCTGACTGTGATGAAACAGACATCAGATGTAAGTGGTATTAGTAGTAGTAGTTCTAAAAAGTATTTTTCTTAATTTATTAACCCAGATGAACTCTAATACGTATAAAATGTAATAATTATTCTGAAACTATAGGGCCACTATTTAACAGCTAAGCCACGTTGCCACATCTAAGGCTCCGGCCTAGTGTAGAGTCGGCCATGAATGTCCATAAATTTCAGGACCACAGCGACAACATCCATGTACTAAACTTACAATAATGACATCCTTATATCGCCATACACCAAATTCTGTTACTTGACACCAAAATATAGAAAAAACTAATCGAAGATACTTGTCAGAGATCGGAGAATAATATGAGGAAGATACCGGTTTTCTACAACGAAACGGCATCGCCATAAAGAATCTCTGGAAATTGGCTATTATACAAGATAATAAACAAATGGATTACCACACCGTTTTGGGAACCATATGGCGTATATGAGAATTTATTGTCAAAGCAGCTGGATACAGCCGATAGCGTAAAGGTGTATTATGAGGAAGAATTCATTCTTCGTACGAGGCTATATCAGTATATAATGTGAGGAAACCTCTTTCGAACGTATTATTTTATAACACTATCATCCCAGGAGACGGTACGTCGGCGACAGCAATATGCCTCACAGATGAAAGTAGATTTCAAAACAATTGTCGAGTGGGGATTGTCAGGGTGACAAAATTTTATAATTCAAAAATACTATTATCCAAGGGTGTAGTTAAAAATACAACGTAAAAACGATGCTTTAAAATGCTTGGAAGAGCGACTTTCAGTCGAATGTAAGATAAACAACTAAATATCTGGCCGATATTATTTTCTAAACAGTTTGAAGAGCGTCACGGTAATTTAGGCGGTTCGTCACGTTAGAATAAAGTCCAAAGTTGGATAATGTTTGCTTGATACCTGCCTGAAAATACGTCCGTCCCTTCAGACTAGTCGACCACAAAAATCATTTCATTTAGAACCTAGTGATACTTCGTACAATAAAGTGGTCTAGTGAATTGTTGGTGATTGTGCAACAGCTTGGGTGAGTTTATCTCACAGAGTACCCAATTCTACTAATTGTCTCTTTGTTTATTTATATATTGATTTATGTCATTAAGTCATTTGAGAACTTTTTATTAGACAATTGACAACCTGAACCATTTTAAATCTAACGTGCTCCGAAACTCATCCTCTCGCAGCGCTTCTATAGCGCCAAAATGTCACTCGTTTAAGTACCAGCTCAGTCTGTGAGTAAAAAAAATATTTTTTAAGTTGACTGTACAAAGTAGTCTCTCTCTTCAGTCGTTGTCCGTTTTCGTTTCATTCATGGTGGCTGCATAGTGACCCTGCGCCATGCTTCTCTATCTTCTACAGCGCGCATCACCTGAGAAACCGACATGTGTGTGAGATCTTTTATTTGGTCGATATATCTCACCGGTGACCTTCCTCTTGACCTTTTGCCATCCACTTTCCCCTGGATCATTAGTTTTTTCCATGTCCGAAGTATTTAAGCATGCGTCTATGGATTGTTGGTAGTAATCTTTCATTGTCGGGTATTTTTAATTCTCTTAAGATGGACGCGTTGGTGCGGTGCGCTGTCCAGAGTATTTTTAGCATTCTTCGGTAGCATATCATTTCAAACGCCTCAATTCTTCTTCTGCGTGCAGCATTTATGGTCCAGGGTTCCGAGCCATACTCGGCAATTGCGACTTGACTAGTCTTGTTTTAGTTTCCCCTACGGATACGGTGATCTTTCCAGATTTTCACAAGTCTTCCCAACGCCTGTTTTGCGAGTACATACAACCAATTTTATTTTTACTTTTTATAAATCATTGTTTAAGTTGTAGGAATCTATCATATTCTCGTAGCTTTTTTCGGTTGAGTTTTTGACTAAAATTGTCAAAATTAAAGCTGTATCTGCTAAAAAGATTGATAATCTGACATTTTGTGCATTAAAGTTCATATATAATTTCCCAAGAAAATTGCAAAAGACGCCGTATTTTGTCGGATTCTATTGTTAATAACTTTTAATATTAATAAATGATATTGGATACCTGGAACATATAAGATGAAGATCAAAAATTTTGAAACCCTCAGATGCTCAAGTTCACCCTAAATATCCAAAATCGTTACCGTGCTTCGTATCAGGACGAAAACCCGTATCGTGTACAGTTTGAGGGTGCCAATTTCAAATCCGGCCGTTGTTTTGACTTTCAGCCTCAGGTAACGAAGATTCGTTATAAGCCTTCATAAATTGCCAGTTCGGTTTATTAGGTTACGAAATATCTAATTTATTTTTAGCACATGCGAGCAATACTCCAACGATGGTCGGATCTGTGCCTTGTAGAGCAGCAGCAGTTGCTCTGGTGTATACAACTTCCTACAGCGGAACAAAATTCGAAGCTTCTGGGATGCCATTTTAGCAATACTGATGATGTGATCGTGCCAGGACATGTTACTGTTGATGTTGATCCCCAAAGGCTTGATAGAAGGTGACTCGACTATTGGGTGACCCTCCATTTCCACAGTTGGTAAGCCAACGTGAGACTTCTTTGTCAGTGGTGTTGCCTGAGTTTTCTGTACGTTAAACTGTACTTTATTTACTAATCCCCACTCTCCAATTGTTTTGATATCTACGTTGATCTGTGAGGAATGTTGTTGTCGCCGACGTACCGTCTCCTGGGATGATAGTGGCTTGCCAGGTTCCATGCGCGACACTAATTTACTGTCATCTACGAAGCTGTAGATTGGATTTGATGTTATTTCCAGCAGCTCGTTGATGTACAGCAGAAACAGTGTAGGGGATAGGACAGATCCCTGAGGAACACCGGCGTTTATTGAAAATGCGCCTGATGAACAGCCCTCGACTACAACAAACAGAGATCGGTCGTTCAAAAAGCTATTCAGCCACTGGCGCAGGCCAGGTGGTAGTCCATAAGCAGCTTCACCAGAAGTCCCTCATGCTACACTCTGTCGAACGCTTTCGATATGTCAAGTTTAACAACACGGGATTCGCCATGATTTTCTATTGCTCTGTTCCACAAGTGAGTGGCGTAGGCAAGGAGGTCACCTGTAGACCTGTGCTTATATACGGAAGCCATACTGGCGATCATTTATGATGTTATTGTTGTCCAGGTATTTCAGGAGCTGTGTGTTAATGACAGGCTCCATAACCTTAGACATGATGCTGAGAAGAGCCACAGGTCTATAATTGGTGGGATCAGTTTTTTTGCCTTTCTTAGGGATGGGTTGTACGCAGCCAATCTTTGAAGAGTTTGCAAAGAATAGGTGCAAGCTCAGCGGCACAGCGTTTAAGGACAATGGCTGGAATTTGGTCAGGACCAGTAGCTTTATTCGTGTTCAGTTTTTGGAGGATGTTTTTAACATTTCGTTGTTGAAATTTGACCTCTGCCATTCTCGAGTTCACGCTTATGGCGGTGGTGGGAGTACTACCTTGAAAGTCTACAGTAGAATTGGCTGCGAAGAGCCTCCCTAACATGCTATACTTATGTTATTTTCCGATTAATCCTCGTATAAAAATTTATAGTAAAAGCAGCTGGATACAGCCGATAGTCCGAAGGTGTATTATAAGGAAGAAATTCATTCTTCATAATTGGCCATATATTTTATAAATACATTACGGAGGTGTTAATGATATTATCCGGGATATTTGCGGCCTTTTGTGCGGCGGTCTGTCCTTCCGCCGCCTACCGGCTTCTTACGCACGCCGACTCGAATTTTTCTCATCGTTCAGCCACGGAACAATGGGTGCTTAACGTGTTCACAACTTTTCAGAAGCTGCTGAGTGAATGCTCACTGTATTTTACTGTTTCGCTCTATAAGTGCATTATTTCCTCTGCGTGCGTTTGTCCTTATCCAGACCGCAATAAAACCCAATTAACATTTTTGCTTCTTTTGTCAATTTATACAGGCTACCGTTACGCATACTGGGTGGTCTGATTCAAAAATTGCGCAAAGTGGATGAACTCGTATTTTTCTTTTTTTTTTATAACTGAGCAGACCGCGCAGGCAGGGCCTAAATACCAAAGTACCGCGGCTGCTGTGAAAGGGTTATGTTAGGGGTTTGTTAACGCGAGATTTGAATGGGCCTGGTTACAATTCGATCAATAAAGTAATTGTAGCCAAGAGATTAATTGTGAAGGACCAACTAAATTGGCAAATACCCGCAAATGACTCACGAGAATTGAAGGTTAATCATGCATCGGTTGACTCACCCCTTGTTGGTTGGCGTCGGATGTCTTCCCCAGCTGGGTACTGCGTTGCTCTATCCAGATTCCTAGTTAGCTGAGCGATGTAAGGCTGTGGTCGCCCTTATTGGAGGTACCCTCTACACACGGGGTGACGGATATCACGCACACGTCCGTTCACCTCGGTAGTTGAAGTACGACTCGACTCTTTCTTCCGCGTCAACTGTCAGACTTCAAACTCGCAAGTCAAAACGCGGGAGATTCGAATATACAAAATTTTAAAATGGTAAATACCAATCGTAACCATTTTCCGCCCACCAAAAAATATAAAAAAAAAAAATATTTTTTCCAATCATAGTAATTCCTATATTACCCACAAAAGAAAATTAGTGGAATTATCCCACCCATAACACAACACGAACAGAAAAAAAAACAAATTATCATATACAAGCAAATCATGGCCTATTGTGCCGGCAAAGGGCACAGTTTCAATAAAGGACGGTCTAACAGCCCTTTACTCGTCTTAACTTGGGCGACTCTCGAAATGTTTCCCGTACCGGGATATAACTTAATAATCCTGCCTAATGGCCACTGTAAAGGACGGGTATTTTCATCCTTGAGAAGAACCAACTGGCCGACCGAGGGAGGATTATGTGGTGTATTCCACTTATGTCGTTGCTGAAGGGTGTGGAGGTACTCCATATGCCAGCGCCGCCAAAAATGTTGCTGCATCTGTTGCACTAACTGCCACCTGTTCAACCGACTATGTTTCACACACAACAAATCTTCGTCAGGCGGAGCATTCAGGGGCTCTAATGTCAAGAAATGACCCGGAGTCAAGCTGCCTACATCGTTAGGATCAGAACTCAAACTACACAAGGGTCTCGAATTTAACATTGCCTCAATTTGGATTAAAGTGGTGCTCAATTCCTCATAAGTCAACACTTGCGCACCTATCACCCGCCGCAAGTGAGTTTTCACAGATTTCACTCCGGACTCCCATATACCTCCAAAGGAAGGACTAGCTGGAGGATTAAAATGCCACTTAATTTGCAAAGCTTCAGAAGCTTTAGCACCCAACAACTGTAAAGTTTTATAAGCACCAACAAAATTCGTACCTTGATCACTATAAATATCACTGCAACGTCCTCGCCGCCCTATAAAACGCCTAAGTGCTGCAAGAACAGCTTCACTAGTTAGATCTGACACAACTTCTAAATGTATTGCTTTAGTAGCCATACACACGAAAAGACACACATACACCTTTTGAGAACTAATGCCTCGTCTTTTACCTAAAGACATCCTCAAAGGACCAAAAAGGTCTACGCCACTATGGGAAAAAGGTTTGACTTCCGAAATTCTAACGGAAGGTAAATCACTCATTATGGGGACCACTGGAGGAGGCTTAACTCTAAAGCATTTTATGCAACGAGATAACACTGAAGCTATAGCCCGTTTGGCAGATAGTATCCAATATCTCTGCCTTAACAGATAATGCAAAGTTTGTGGTCCAGGATGACAACTCCTATTGTGCACACTTTGGATAATGAGATAAGTCAATCGATGCTTCCTAGGGAGCAGAATTGGATGCTTCCGATCATAGCTTAGACTAGACTGTCTCAAGCGACCGCCCACCCTCAGGACACCCTGGGAATCAATGAAAGGAGCTAACTTCTGTATAGCTTTGGGACAGACCTCCGCTCGACGAACTTTCCGCAGTTCATTATCCAATTCAACTCTTTGCACGTCTTTGACCAGAACCACCATAGCCTCATACAATTCAGCCTCGGATAAATTACCTATCTCACGCGGGTAACCCCTTTTTCGACACAAACAATTTTTACGAAATCTCAAACAATAAGCAACAACACGCTCAATTTTGCGTAAGGAAGAATATCTATTCAACAATTCTGAAACAATACTAGAGCCGTGAATAGTAATACAAACAACCTTTGCTTCTTCTTGTACATCTGTACAGGAAGGCTCACCTACACAAATTACAGGCCAATCATCCCGAGGAAGCTTAAGCCAAGTTGGCCCCTCCCACCACAAGGGTTGTTCTAGAAATTGCCGAGGAAAAGTCCCCCTAGAAGCACAGTCACTAGGATTCTCTTTCCCAACCACATGATACCATGAATCAGGAGCTACCTTCTCCTGGATTATAGCTACACGATTGGCTACAAAGCTCCGCCACCTATGCGGAGAAGATTTGACCCACGTCACAACTACCTTCGAATCCGTCCAAGCACAAACATTATCTATTTTCTGTGTTACCATTATATGGGATACACAATCAATCAGCTCTGCGGCTAATAAGGCTGCACACAATTCCAGTCGTGGAATCGACAGTCTTTTCAAAGGCGCCACTCGAGTTTTGGCACACACCAAATGTACAGAAATACTGTTCTCCGTGGAAACCTGTCTCAGATAAACTACAGCTGCATACGACTTCTCCGAAGCATCGCAAAAAGCATGAATTTCTGTAAACTTTGCCTCTATATGAAGTATATGTCTAGGAATTTTCAACGAAGATAGCTCAGGTAACTCAGCCACAAAAGTTTTCCACTGGTTTGCAACTTCCAGCGGTGGCTCATCATCCCAACCTATCCCTAAAGCCCACAATTGCTGAAGTATTTGCTTGGGAACAATGATTACTGGAGCTAAGAATCCTAGAGGATCATACAGTCTTGCTATTTCTGACAAAATATTCCTCTTTGTACAGGACCGTATCTGAGGATGTACAGAATAAGAAAAACAATCCGTAGTGGGACACCACTGCAAACCCAACACTTTTATTCCAAGAGAATCCTTATCAAATACAAGTGGCTGCTGATGAACCTCAGGTACCTGAGCAAGTACTTCAGAACAATTACTTGCCCATTTCCTCAGTTCAAACTTTCCCAACGCCAATAATTCAATCAACTGGTTTTGAGTATCCAAGGCAATTTCCTTGGAGTTTGCTACTCCAATGGCGTCATCAACATAACAGAAATTCTCCAAAATATTTACAGCTAACGGAAACCTTTCACCCTCATCCCTACACAGTTGCAGCAACGTCCTAATCGCTAGAAAAGGACTAGACGTTACTCCATAGGTAACGGTCTTCAACTGATATTTCCTTATAGGCTCGTCACCGTTAGGTCTCCACAAAATAGTTTGATAACTAGTGTGAGACTCCTCAACTAAAATCTGTCGATACATTTGCCGTATATCCGCGGTAAACACATACAAATACAACCTGAAAGATAACAATATTGAGACGATATCATTTTGTAACTTGGGACCTGCTAGAAGAACATCATTCAAGGACTTTCCATTGGTAGTTTTAGCTGAAGCATCAAAGACAGTCCGAAGCTTTATTTCACCATTCGCATTCCTTTTCACCACCGCATGATGAGGAATGTAATACTCACTATTAGACCCCACTTGGTTCCCAACTTCAGACATGTGGCCTTGCTCCAAATAGTCAGCCATAAAATCACAATATGCTTCATGTAAGACGGAATCACGACGAAAACGTCCTTCCAACAGCTTAAATCTATGTAAAGCCTGTGAATAGGAATCACCCAGAACTGGGGGGAATTCAGAAAAGGGAAGCTTCACCACATATCTTCCTGAGTCCATACGCCAACAAGATGACGTAAAGAATTCCTCAGCCTGCTGTTCCTCTTCAGACAATGCTTAGGGATACTTTCAATTTCCCAAAACTTTTTCAATGTACAATCCAATTCCCCCACAGAAGTTAGAAAATTCAGCACACTATTAGTGGAAACACCACCCAACTTGCCCATTAACACCCACCCAAATACGGTGTTAATAGCATGTGGCCCACCATTCTGTCCTCTCACATAACCGGAACGTAAGATCTCACCAAATACTTCTACCCCTAGAAGCAGATCAATTTCCATTTCATCATGTGCAGCCAAAGGCTCTGCGAGGCAAAGATTTTCTAAATACTTCCACTTCTGAACAACAGCAGGAATTTGAGGTACCTTCTCACAAATCTGAGGTATCACAATAGCTTCCAAATTGAAGCTAGGATACGGTTTGCTGTAGGGAAAGATAACACAAGAGACTTTTCCCGAACTCACATTCGATGACATTCCATTAATGCCAACAACAGGGGTTGAATACTCCTTACGAGTAAGATTCAACCTTCTCACACAAGATTCACTAATAAAATTGGCTTGACTAGCAGAATCTAACAAAACACGACATTTGGTGGATCTACCCTCAGAATCCAATATTGAGACTAGTGCAGTAGCAAGCAACATTCTAGGCTGCACAGACAACTTACTTGCCATGACTTGAACATGACTCTCAGATTCATTAGAGGTACTACCACTGACATCACAATCTGTCACTTTAGTGTCCGGAAAATGCAATAGTACATGGTGTTTTCCACCACAAACCCCACAAAGTTTTTTTGATTTACATTTATTTACTAGATGAGTAGCTCCCAAACAATTAAAACACATTCTAGTCCGCTTGACAAAGGCATGCCTCTTACGACATTCTGCCTGCAAGAATCTATCACATTTGATCAACGAATGTGGTGAACCCTTGCAAAAATTACACTTTTTCTGTGTTAATGTGCCAGTCGAAAAACTAAGTGTCTGCCTTCCCTTGGGATTAGCAGGACTATTATTCTTTCTAAACCCACCACTAGCATTAGACACATTACGCCCTTGATATGCGGAAGTAAGGGATGTATTTTCCAGAGCTCGACAGGTTTTCTCAACAAATCCAAAAAGCATGTCAAACCCCGGAACATTATTCCCATTATGTTCTAGTTCAAATCGCGTTTTAAGGGAAGAAGGTAATTTCTGCAACAATAAATTGAATTTGGTAAAATCCCATAGGTTCAAGTTACTCATCTCTAAAGCCACCAAATTTTCAGAAAATATTGACAACAATTTTCGAAGTTCAACTGCAGAATCATGCCTAGAGGGAGAAGCATTATAAATTGAAAACCAATAATTGCTCAATAAAACACGTTCATTCTGATATCGACTCATTAATGCATTATAGGCTATTTCATAATTATCCTCAGTAATGGGCACATTCCTTACTATTCGACCTGCCTCTTTTTCTAAATAAGAAATCAAGAACTGAAACTTTTCTATTTTTGACAGCGAATTATTTCTATGAATAAGAGTATTGAATAAGTCGATGAACGTAGGCCACCTTGTAAGGTCACCATCAAACTTCGGTATTTCAATTTTGGGAAGCCTCAAACAATTTTCTCTTACGACCACTGCAGATGTTTCATGCTCACTACGAGCCATCATCTCATCAGAAAGATCTTTATGAATGCCCCTTATTGAATATCTCATATCATCAAACATTGTATGAACTGCTTCCTCCTCCTCTAAGGCAGACTCATCTACCAAGGCTATTATTTCATATTGCAAATTCTCAAACCTCGTTACATACCCATCCAGCTCTCCATACCTGAGAAAAAACTCCGTCCGATACTCGCCATTATCACGAGCCTTCTTGGCCGCCTCAAGAACATTTTTAATAGATTTTAAAACTAGCGCGCGTTGCCGTTGCAACTTCACAACATTTGCATTAGGCATGTTCAGGTATCAGGTAACGATTCAATGTAAACACAAGACCAAAATAATCAAATTTAGAATCAATCTGCTAGTAAACACAACTTCTTTACACAAACAATACGGCAACCACACACAAATCACAAAATTTTCAGTTGTTATTCTTTTTCGAAATCTCCGTCGACTACACCAAATGTCGAAACGCCGGTTTTCGAACCCCCAACCGAATGTAAACAACTGAATCAAAACAACTTTTGCGCTCACGCAATTCGCAAAATGTCAATTTCAAATGCCCAGAAAACTCCCCAGATATGTATTACCAACACAATACACCAAAAGTTGCTTGTTTTCGAATATAACCAATTTTTACAAACAGCGCGCAACACTAACAAATTCCGATGTCACAAAAAAACTCCGTTTTTTGTCAAGGATACGTACCAATTTAGATTTTACGTAGACTATTTTACTATAGCGCGATTTATTTATCCGGCTCGAAGGACCAAAAAATGGTTACAATTCGATCAATAAAGTAATTGTAGCCAAGAGATTAATTGTGAAGGACCAACTAAATTGGCAAATACCCGCAAATGACTCACGAGAATTGAAGGTTAATCATGCATCGGTTGACTCACCCCTTGTTGGTTGGCGTCGGATGTCTTCCCCAGCTGGGTACTGCGTTGCTCTATCCAGATTCCTAGTTAGCTGAGCGATGTAAGGCTGTGGTCGCCCTTATTGGAGGTACCCTCTACACACGGGGTGACGGATATCACGCACACGTCCGTTCACCTCGGTAGTTGAAGTACGACTCGACTCTTTCTTCCGCGTCAACTGTCAGACTTCAAACTCGCAAGTCAAAACGCGGGAGATTCGAATATACAAAATTTTAAAATGGTAAATACCAATCGTAACCAGGGCCAATACCCGCAGGCCCGATAAATACATCTTCTGGCAGTCTATTCCAAGCCTTGGACACCCTGGGAATAAATGTGCGGTTGTACCGCTCAGTTCTTGATGTATGAAGAACGACCGTCTTAGGATGAGATGCAGCGGTCGCACGGGTACATCTGATAGGAGCAGTGAGCGGCGGAACGATAGAGGATAGCTCAGAGGAGCAGATTCCGTTGGAATACCGGTAGAAGAGTGAGAGGTCACCAACAACACGCCGGTGAGAAAGTGACTGAAGGTGGCGCGTTAAGGCCGGATCGCCAATTAGTCGAATTGCCCTTCTCTGCACGGCATCTAGTATAGACAAGGTAGTGGGGGCAGCAGCTCCCCAGACATGAGAGCAATACTCCAGGCAAGGTCTTATCTGGGCTTTATATAGTATGAGGAGGTTACATGGTGAGAAATACTTTCTGGCTCTAAATAGGTACCCAAGCTTTTTACTAGCAGCTGTTGCAATTGACGCGACGTGTTCGTGCCAGATCAGATTTTCTGTAATGTTGACTCCTAACAGCCTGAATGAGTGACTCCTTGGCAGAGCCTGGTTGTTCATTAGAACCTGGTGTTGGCTTGGGCACTTCTTGTTTGGTAGCGTACAATACTGTACATTAAATTTAACCATATTCTTAAGCCCCCAAGCGGTAATGGTATCGAGATCCTTTGAAAGTGAAGCTGCCACTGCCAGTATTCTGCGTTCCAGCTCGACAGAGATCGGTCTATTGCTCATGATGCCTGCATGCAGCGTACTGTCATCTGCAAAACTGTAGATTGGGTTTGTAGTGCTAGAGAGTAGATCATTGATAGGAAGTAGAAACAATGTCGGAGCCAATACCGATCCCTGCGGAACCCCGGCATTGATGCTATGGATAGAAGAGGAAAAGCCGTCTACCACGACAGAGATTTTCCGACCTGAGAGGAAGTCTGCGAGCCAATCGAGGAATTTATTTGGAACCGTTTCTAAATGACAGTTCTGGGGGATCCTTGGAAGGATTGGAGATTGCCTGTGTGGGGGCGGGTTAGAATATCTCCCATCGTATATCCTGCGTGTCGTAAGAGGCGACTAAAAGGAACACCGAACTACTGTCGGTATAAGCAGTAACCTCTTCTCAACCAACAGCTTCGGGTAGACGAGTTGAGAAGAGTCAGGACACCTTTTTGTCCTTGGGGTGAGAAATTGCCCCTAAAGGCAGATGAACCAGTAGATACCATCTGGTCAACGGCATGAGGATGCAGAAAGCAAATGGGAAACTACTGCATTAAAGATCTTAAAGGTATCCCAAGAGAAACTCGTAAAATGTGTAAATGCATTTTACGAGCTCACAACATGTCTGTTAAGACATTGTGACCATTGTAATGATGGAAGGATGTACAGTGTGTCCCATTTCGGGCACTTTTACGGGGTATCTCGGATATTGTTGAAGATAGAGAGTTGCGGTTTTCACGTTCGGTTGGACCTAAAAAAGTGTATTATGACGCTAGATCTTTCTTTCACAGGTCAATGGACAGGCTATTATGGATACAATACATTTTTCGGTTTTACACCTCCAACCCCAACCACTCAAAAAAAGTAGAAAAACATCAGGAACCCCTAAAACGCCCAAAAACGAAGCTTGAGGAATATTTGAATTTTTTTGTTTTTTGCTAATTACTCCGCCGCCCATGCACCGATTTTCAAAATTATAGACACATTACCTACTACGACCCCACGGCATATCGCTGCCCAAATTTCATCACAATCCATGCAGCGGTTACTGAGACTACAAGGCTAGAAGAAGGCGTATAGACAGATCGACAGGCAGACAGGCCCCCACCTATCGGTGTGGCAAGTAAAGACACATTTTTTACTAAGATAAATGTCAAACCAAATTAAACTTTGTTTATATAACATAAAATAAGGTTAAAATAATATGCCGGAAAAAAAATGAATAAAGCAGACTAAAATTTCATTATTTCAAAAATCAAGATTATCAGGATCCCGGTTTTCTAATCCCGAGATTTTCGGGACCAAAGAACCTCCAAAATCTCTTAAATCCCCCGAATTAGAAACCCTACTGTATACTGCCACCATGGATTGTGATAAAATTGATAATGTCTCTAGAAAATATTGCATCCTCAGAGTAACAACTGAACATAGAGGTAGTAAACAAACCACTTCAGCATGGCGTTCTCAAAGCCATCATCTTTTGACACTTCAGCCTCCAAACATTGCCAACTAACCTAAAAATTCTTACAATGCAACCCATGTTACAAACACTGTTCTGCACTGTCCCATCTCGAAAAACTGTTAAACTACACTCGAATATAGCACAGTAAGTCCGCAAAGCTTCACTACAGTTACCAACAAATAGCGATTTCGGTTTTACTGACCAAGTATAAAAGACGCACAACCAAAACAAACGTTTGACAGTCGGAGTTTACCGTAAACAAATCGCAGGAAAATTATATAGGCGTTGCCAGCTCCTCAAAATTTATGTAAGACAGAATTTGCGTTTATGGTGAAGAAACATGCAGTAATGCAGTAGAGGTCAACATATCTATTGATTTTGCTGTAATCTGTCCTGAACCCTCAGAATACCGTCTTTTTTAAAGTAGAATGGAATATTTCTGGATAATATACAATTAAGACGATAGTAAATAATTATGATTGCCATATCTGGTGTCAATATGACAACGTAAGAAAAGATGTTGGCCTATCATATTTAGTGGTTTACTACCTCTATTTTCAGTTGTTACTCTAAGATTGCATCCTTTCTAAGGATACTGCGAATTCAGCTAGAAAATGACGAAGGCTAAGCGGCAATAATGGATTTTTTAGTAAGCATCATGTAGTATAAAAATATACCATAAAACCTATAATTTTAAACTTGAAGTTGTATAATTGATTACAATACTTCCTCTGTTCATCATCAACAACAGATACTCACCGATTTGTCCCACTCAAGTAGAAGCTAGAAAACCAAATTGATTTCCATGGGTCTTCCGGAGACATCTTGTTGAAAATAACTGCTATCTTCTTAACTAACTATGCGTGAATTAAATGACATCGACGCCCATATCATCTCATTACGAAACCGTGAAGAATATGCAAATCGAATAAGGAAATTAATAAGCGCGGCTTGCAAATGAAAACCTGTAATGTTTTATTAAGCCAATGTTGCCACCTCTTTTTAGGCGAAATTCACTAGTGGTAGCTTGGGTTGGGAGCTACTCCACAGTTCTTGCTGTTTAACGTTTTGCCAACACGAGTGTATGTCATCCTCAGAAGCTATTACTCGTTGGAAGACTCCTAGAAACTGAGACTAGATCAGCGGTATCAGCATTTGTAAACCACAGATCAAGAGATTGCATGCTTCTACTTTGTTGTTGAAGTTGTCTTCCGAAAATCGTCGCGAAGCAGTGTCCCCCCCCCCCTGCCACGCCTCGAGCGGCAACCCCCCTAGGTCGAAACTTAGGTGTAGGTTCAGGGAACCAATATCTACCATCTCACCAAATTTCATTCCTTTCCGACCTTTCGCTGTCAAAAAACCCCTACCTCCTGGACTATGATGGATTTTTAAAATTTGTTTTAGTAAGCCCACAATCCTCCGTCCACTCACTATTGGCCCACCCCCGTATATTAATCAGTCAAAATCCAAATTGAATCAAAATTCTATTCAGAGATAACATCGCTTAGATAAAAATCGGTAGATCTGCCGAAAAACAGTAAAAATGGCAACGCTGCAATGAAGCGGTGCTCAAGGCGACGAGTTACCTACTCCCATTTCGGATCTTTTAAAAAACGTTTTGCCAGTGATACGCGAAATTCAAAATCAACAGTCTGAGATGGCTATAGTTACCCTCAGGCACCTCAATTTACATACGGAATGACAAACATTTTGTTTGCAAAAATAGTCGATTTCATCTGCACTTATTGACTGGCTGTGGGGAAAAGTGGAGTTCAGAGCCGTACTTTGAAGGTTTTCGTACCAAAGCCTAGTTAAGAAGGGTTCCAGAACACAGACAGAAGTTCACCCTAGAAATCTAAAACCGTTATCTGGCTCCCTACCAGGACTCGTATCGTGTATAATCTGAAGGTGTTAATTATAAATCCGACCGTTGAATTGAGTTTTAGCATCAGGTAACAAACATCAAAAACTCCCAGATATTGAAGTTCACCCTAAAAATCTAAAACCGTTGTCTGGTTCCCTATCAGGACGAAAACTCGTAATGTGTATTATCTGAAGGCACTAATTACAAATCCGGTCGCTGTTTTGAGATTTAGCTTCAGGTAACAAACGTCAAAAATTTTCAAACAGTCTGATCTTGAACTTCGCCCTAAAAATCTAAGATCGTTATCTGGCTCCCTATCAGGAAAAAAACTCGTAATGTGTATAATCTGAAGGCGCTAATTACAAATCCGGCCGCTGTTTTGAGGTTTAGTTTCAAATAACAAACGTCAAAAATTTTCAAACGCTGAGATCTTGAAGTTCACCCTGAATATCTAAAATCGTTATCTGGCTCCCTAGAAGGACGAAAATTCGTAATTTGTATAATCTGAAGGAAAAATGTTCAAACCCTCAGATCTTGAAGTTCAGTTTAAAAATCTAAAGTCATTATCTGGCTCCCTATGAGGGTGAAAACTCGTATCGCATAAAATAATTCGTCTTATTTAAAAAAAAATATGTGAGAAGGGGCTTACAGCTGTATAGGGCATCAGTGGCGAGGTTTAGCAAAGTGCTATTCTTACACTTAACCACCAGCATCATCATAGTCACAATGTCTTAACAGACATGTTGTGAACTCGTAAAATGCATTAAGTCGGAGCTAGAGTATTGCCGACACGAATATTATCAATAGTTTTGACCACTGTAGCTCGCCATCGTTCGCGAATTGTTGTCAGTTTAGTGGCGCTCTTGACACTCATATCCAGCAACTGTTTCGTCGTATCCACCCAGCGTGTAGGGGGACGGCCACGGCGCCGCCCACTCGGGGCATGACCCTGAACTACAAGTTTCTCCATATTATCGCTTCTGTGTATATGTCCGAAGAATGTAAGCATTCTCGTCGACACAATGGATGATAGTCTCTTTACCGACCTCATCCAGTATGGAGACGTTAGTTCGATGGGCGGTATAAGGAACTCTTAGCATTCTCCTCCATGTCCACATTTCAAAAGCGTCTATGCGAGCTCGATCTGCCTTTTTAACAGTCCAAGTTTCCGAGGCATACAAAAATATGGAGAACACAAGAGACTGGACCAGCGACATTTTTTGTAGCTTTAGTGATGTTATGGTCACGCCATATTTTAGTAAGCTTTGTCATGGCCACATGTGCCTGTCGAATGCGTCGTCGAATCTCATTTTCACAGCTACCCGAATTATCGATCAAAGAACCGAGGTATATAAAACTTTGAACTACTTCACAACGGCCTATTTCTCGATAATTATCATGTTCTCTATCTACGATCATAGCCTTGGTCTTATTGTAGTTAATACCAAGCCCATACTCTGCACTACGTTGTTCTAAAATGTTTAATAGAGCTACTAGTTCTTCCTGAGAAGCTGCAATAAGGGTTGTATCGTCAGCAAATCTTAAGTTGGATATTTTGCTTCCGCCAATAGTTACACCGCCATTCCAGTTGTCTAATACCTGTCTCATCACAAATTCAGTGTAGATGTTAAACAACATCAGAGATAAAACACATCCCTGACGAACTCCTTTTCTGGTTGCAGTTTGACTAGATAGGTTACCATCAATTCTTACACGAGCCGAATTAGACTCGTATAATTGCTTTATGAGAAACACTAGGTGATAAGGAACTCCCATAGAGGTGAGGATTTCCCACAGTTTAGGCCACTTTACGTTATCAAACGCCTTAGAATAGTCCACAAAACAGATAAAAACCGGAAAATAATGCTCTCTGGCTTTTTCAATGATTTGTCTTAAGTTTAAGATCTGTTCACGGGTACCGCGTCCTTTCACGAAACCTGCCTGCGCCTGAGAAATTTGCCAGCGAATAAAACCCTCCAAACGAGATTGTGAAATATACAGTAGAACCTTACTTGCATGAGAAATTAACGAAAGTAGGCGATAATTGTCTGGATTTGTTGGAGATCCCTTTTTATGAACTGGAACAAAAATTGATGTGCACCAATCATCTGGCCAAACACCAGAGGACCAGACACTCTTACAAATATTATGTAAAAGGGAGATGCCGTCGTCACCAAAGCATTTCAACGTTTCAGCAGAAATAACATCAATGCCTGTAGCTTTGTTAGTTTTTAGCTTGTTGAGGGCATGTTCCACTTCAGATAAAAGAATATCCGGTTCGTGTTCAAAATTCAATGAGAGGGCGTGAAGGCCATCCTCATGGTACAGACTACACATTTACTAGATGTTCAAGTAAATAAATGTCAAATATAAACATAGAATCAAATAAACTGTTCTATTACAGCGCATTAAAAACAATGCTGGATTATATTTGCGATTTTATTTGGCGTAGTTACGAAGAGCTATTGCGCTAATAAAGATCAAACATTTTTTCCCAAAAATCTTCAACGACATTTCTTTCTAGTGGGCACTAACTGAGGTGTAGAAAGTAGCAGACTTGTATGAAGAGCTACATTGAAAAAATGAAGTCAAGTTGATTGACTCAGTACTTCCCACACATTACGCTGATACCAGTTTATTATTTTTCCATAGCAAAAAGCTTTGCAACCAAATAATCGCCAGCCCCCCCCCCCCCTAAAACTGTCTTATGCCGCTAGGTATTTCCTTCACAGGTCAATGGACAGCCTATTATCGATACTACAAACTTCTCAGTTTTACAACCCCCCACCCCTCAACCACCTCACTTTCACCCCCACCCAAAAAACTGGTAGGAAATGACCAGGAACCCCTAAAACATCTAAAAACCGAATTTGAGTTGTTTTCATACTTTTCGTTCTTTGATTATTGCTACGCTGCCACTGACACGATTTTTAACAAACATGCGCGTTTTCCATTCTCACCACGGTAACAATATACTGTGTCAAAATTTCATTAGAGTCAATTTAATAGTGTCCAAAATACAAAACGATTTAAACCAATAAATTCTCGTATAGTATACAGAAAATTCTAAGTCCCTTGGTTTCCGTAATGGGCTAAGCAATGTTCGGATGGACCTAAAAAGGTGATTTGTGTCGCTAGATCTTCCTTCACAGGTTAGTGGACAGCCTATTATGAGTACAAGAAATTTTTTAATTTTTCAACCCCCAACCCCCCAACCACCCCAATTTCACCCCCACCCAAAAAACGCAGAAAATGGTCAGGTGATGGTGAGCTGTTTTTGTATTTTTAGTTTTTTTATTATTTCTGCGCCGCCACTGGCACGATTTATCAAAACCATACGCGTTTTTCGTCTTCGCCATGGTAGTGATACTGGTTCAAAATTTCATTAAAATCAATTCCACAGTTTCCTCGTTACAATGATCCAAAGCAATACTCTCGTATGTTTACATCAGAAAAAATTCTGTCTTTGCTTTCTGTAATAGGCAATGCAATGTTCGGATGAGCCTAAAAAAGTTATTTATGTCGCCAGGTCTTCCTTCACAAGTCAGTGGACAGTCTATTATGAAAGCAACAAATTTTTCAATTTTACAACCTCCCACCCCCCAACCACCCCAATTTCACCCCCACCCAAAAAAAAGTAGAAAATGATCAGGGACCCCTAAAACGCCCAAAAACGAAGTTTCAGCAATATTTAATTTTTTTTGTTTTTTGCTAATTACTCCGCCGCCTATGCACCGATTTTCAAAATTATACGAACATTACCTACTACGACCCCACAGCATACCGCTGCCCAAATTTCATCACAATCCATGCAGCGGTTACTGAGATTAAGACGTTAGAAAAACGCCAACAGACAGACCGACAGACAGACAGACAGACAGACCGACAGACAGACCGACGGAAATGAGTGACGTGTATTTTCGTTATGTAGGCATCATAACATGCCCAAAAAGCGTATTATCTCGAAATCGAAAATTTTCGCGATCACAATACTCCCCTCACCTATCGGTGTGGGAAGTAAAAGTGGATGGTTATTTTAAAATGAACATCATCCAACTGTTTTAAACAGTGTTGGAACACACCTCATATACCACAGTCCATCTGATATGGCGTTTTGTGCATGTTGGTGCGTAATCGACGGAGTACGAGCCGAAAATAATGCAATCGCGTAGCCAGAGGCTGACGGCGAATAATTTGATAAAACACCAGCGACGTATGCGCCGGAAAAACAAAAAATTGTGGGCCGCCTCGGGCCAAAAAGTATCTGAATCAGCACCTGCCCTCATCCTTACCCAATTACCCATTGCAGGGCCGCGCATTGTTTGGCGCGCCTAATTTTCTGCATGCACTGCTTTAATAAACACTCGTTTTGCGCGTATTCAAACGCGCTGTTTTCACGTTTTTGGATGCCCTAAGGGCGCTAATGCATACGAGGGTCAAAATTCAGACAACGTCGTGTAAGTAGGCTCTAGCTCTCCCTCTCTCTTGAAGGATTCTAAGCAGATATAGACACAATTATAGTTTGTGTCTCAAAATTTTCAAAATTTTCAAAATTTTCAAAATTTTCAAAATTTTCAAAATTTTCAAAATTTTCAAAATTTTCAAAATTTTCAAAATTTTCAAAATTTTCAAAATTTTCAAAATTTTCAAAATTTTCAAAATTTTCAAAATTTTCAAAATTTTCAAAATTTTCAAAATTTTCAAAAATTTCAAAATTTTCAATTTTTCAAAATTTTCAAAATTTTCAAAATTTTCAAAATTTTCAAAATTTTCAAAATTTTCAAAATTTTCAAAATTTTCAAAATTTTCAAAATTTTCAAAATTTTCAAAATTTTCAAAATTTTCAAAATTTTCAAAATTTTCAAAATTTTCAAAATTTTCAAAATTTTCAAAATTTTCAAAATTTTCAAAATTTTCAAAATTTTCAAAATTTTCAAAATTTTCAAAATTTTCAAAATTTTCAAAATTTTCAAAATTTTCAAAATTTTCAAAATTTTCAAAATTTTCAAAATTTTCAAAATTTTCAAAATTTTCAAAATTTTCAAAATTTTCAAAATTTTCAAAATTTTCAAAATTTTCAAAATTTTCAAAATTTTCAAAATTTTCAAAATTTTCAAAATTTTCAAAATTTTCAAAATTTTCAAAATTTTCAAAATTTTCAAAATTTTCAAAATTTTCAAAATTTTCAAAATTTTCAAAATTTTAAAAATTTTAAAAATTTTCAAAATTTTCAAAATTTTCAAAATTTTCAAAATTTTCAAAATTTTCAAAATTTTCAAAATTTTCAAAATTTTCAAAATTTTCAAAATTTTCAAAATTTTCAAAATTTTCAAAATTTTCAAAAAAAATTCAATTTCCAATTAATTGTTAGTATTTGGATGTTTTTCCATCACTTTAGATATATTTACAGTTGTTTCAAATCCATGTCATTGAAAGAATTCAAACCTTATGTTCGAAGTAATCACAGGTACGACAATACATTCAAAATAATTTTATATTCGTTATAACGATATGTATAATCCTTCTAATACCAGTCTTGACATATCATGCAATCAAAACATCCTTTTGTTTTCGAAATTTACCCTATGTTTCGTTTAAGCAAAGCATACAATCTATTCAATGTACAAAAATTATTACTGCAACAGCAGTTCGTGATAATTCATCTGATAAAAATTAGTTTTGTTTCAATGGCCCTTGTCGTTCGCTGAACTATAATCAGTATTCGGCGGGACTGATGTCCCGATTCAATCAAGGTAAGAATAAAGAACAGGGGGATGATATCAGTGCTACTATCGCCGCGGACTCGTCCTCATGGACGAAGTTGTTCCGTTGTGTTGTTTCGGTGTTAGCCGTGTTGTGTCATCTCGTGGTTTTGCGTATTGCATCAGCAATTGTGTGATTTAAATGTGTCCAGGTATATATTAAATGGAGGACCTACTGAGAAATTGAGACTTATAAGAGTTAACACCCATATTTGAATGTAGGTATTTAGATTAGTCAGAAAGTTATATTTCAGGTAATAATGCAACAACTGGTGAAGGCTTATGTCTAATTCTTATATCATGCTTCTTATAACTTCACACAAAATCACACCATTAAACATCCAAATGAATCAATCAGCTGTCCCCGCAATAAAATCTGTTGGTCCAAAGAAAAGAAAGTAGTTTATAATCAATTACCAAACACAGATTCGATTCAACGACAGGCTGCGATTGAATCATTCATTGGAATCCAATAACATCTTGTAGTTAAATCGACAATACGATATAATTCGCTACCAACTATACACTTCCCATTGGAGAAAACGTCGCCGTATTTGAGGAATGCTGAGTGTAACGTCCTATTGAATCCAGGCGTAAGTGTTTGACAAAACGACAGATTTTACTGTGTGTGATAGGATAGTTTGAAGAGCTTGCAAAGAATAGATGCAAGCTCAACGACACAGCGTTTAAGGATAATGGCTGGAATTTGATCAGAACGAGTAGGTTTCTTCGTGTTTAGTTTTTAGAGGATGCTTTTTACATCTCGTTGTTGAAATTTGACCTCTGCCATTCTAGAGTTCACGTTCATGGTGGTGGTCGGAGTACTTCCTTGAAAATCTACAGAAGAATTGGCTGCGAAAGACCTCCCTAAGATGTTTGCCTTTTCTATAGTAGTAGAAATGATGGACTTGTCCTCTGTGGTGAAGGTTGATTAACGAATAGGAAAAGTTCTGTCTAACAGCTTTAGCTATAGACCAGAAGGATGTTCCCAATTTTACTTCTACTCTATCTAGTTCATAAAACTTAAGACTAAAACCGACAACAACAAATTTTCTTCATCTTAACGACGGTGCAGCTTCTTTTCTGTAGATGACAATATTTAATGTTCTTGTTTTATTTATTTTCTCTATCCCTATTTAGAATGGCGATCGCTACCTGAGAGATCGTCCCGATCCCCTTACCTCATGCCAAGCTGGTCAGTTTAGGATGGCCACACAGTACTTAATCCTCACACCCTCGTATCTCTTAACTGAAATACAGATTACTATTCCATGATCTGAAGAGATAGGATCCTGAAAATGCCACGCGTTACCATAACTGAAAACGGCGTTGATTGTTGATCTGATGTCCTTTGCAAGCGACGCAAACGTACATTTCTTGAGGCGGTTGTATGTTGTATCACGTGTAATCGCATATACGTGACGACTCTTTGAACACACGCTATTTGAATCTCCATTTGAATAATACCGTATAGTTAAGCTATTAAGCTGGATGTCTTTCTGTGAAGCGACACCACATTAGCGTTCTTGGAAGTACCTTATTTTGCCGATTTGCTATAGTGTAATATTTCAAATGAGACACACATACCTAATTTAATATGCCTAAGAAGCCATTGGGAATGGATGTTTCTTACATTCATTACATTGTATGGCTCATTTATGACTTCCCTTTTTACCTGTCATGCCTCAAGTGAAGCAAGCATTGTAGTTATGGAACTTTGCGAATTTAAGCACTTCCTATCAAACGATACCTTTTTTTTAAGGGGTGTATGTATGTCAAGTTGGAGTAAAATTTATAGATAACGACTTTTATACAGGGTGTCTAATAGAAGCGTATGAAAGTTGTGTTTTTTTAATGTAAAACCCTGTATATTAATGCATATTCAGATTCCTCGGTCAATTCTAGTGTTTCTTTATGTATCACATATGGGATTTTAACCAACTGATTGATTTGTTGTAAGTCATTTTTATAACTTTGTCCCTTTAATCTAGTTCGTCCATAACTATCTGCTAAGTTAGTTGTTTTGTTCCAACTGAACATTTTTTTGTTTATATTTCATGGTCTGCTAAGTTGCTTATAGGTAGGAAAATTGAAAAACTCCGGTTCAAAGTTTGAAAATAAATCAAAACTACCAGAGACTGATATTTACAACTGCATATCATTAGAAAGCTTATCAAATTGCACATTTGATCGTATAAAAAAAGTATGCATTCCCATTTGAAAAAATCAAGTTACCTTTGATTGAAGTTTCCTTAATTGATCTACCGATTTCTCCAAGTACAGATGTAATTGGAACTCGACCGTCTAACGTAAGCTGACACGTTTCTTGCTTAGTAACACGGCAAAGTCACAACCCTCTAAGATTTATAGTAGCTGCGATAATCAATTTTTTTCTGACACCTACCTATACCCAAAATTGTGATTTGCACCTAAACGGTTCCCTTAAAGTCCGATGTATGATACATAAAGTCACACTAAAATGCACCCGGGAATCTAAATATGCAATAATATACAGGGTATTCCATTTAAAAAAAACATAACTTGATATGTCGCGCTTTTATTAGACACCCTGTATAAAAGTCATTATTTTTAAAATGTAGTCCAACTCAACCTACATACACTCGCAAAGTCGATTTTTCGACAAGTGGTATCGTTTGGTCATAAGAGTCCGAGGCGTTGAGCTTGACTCACCCTGTATGTAGCATCGAAAAATTTCCAGCTTATTTAACTTACTTAACATTTTTCAAGACATCATTCGCCTCTGATGAATCATCTTGTCTCCTAGTCGTCCATTTGATGGATGACTTGTCCGTCCTAATACTTCTAACAAGCGCCCATTTAAGAAAATGCGCTGCCACACTTTGGACAGTCCTCGTTTAGCCGCGTTATCTAAAAACCTAATGACCCGCATAGATGGACGATCTCTTGACGCGCAAACACAGTGGGGCTTTTTAGTGTGCGTGCAACTGCGTGCGAAGGCGTGCAGGTACCGCATGCAGGCTCACCTGCTCAACTGAGTTTTCGACTGCTTACCAGCGTCGGAAGCCCGCTTGAACGCCTTTGTAGTAACAGAAATTTAATTTGCTACCTGGTTTCGTCTGCGCCGGTCGAAGATGAGTAGCGATAAAGAATTACTTATAGCTTCAGTGTTTGCGAAAACCCCTATTTGGGATAAAAGACACAAGCTGCACTATAACCGCACTGCGATAGAAAAATGTTGGAAGGATTGAGCATTTAATGATGTTATAATTATCTTATACCTGGCGGGAAAGCCCAAAGGATCTGTCCGACACGGGAATTCCCACCGAACCCAGGTCGTTTCTCATGCGTTGCCAAATGCAGGAGCCTCCTTATGTAGCGCGTCCAATGTCAATGTTGTTCCCAATGCCCACAAAGCATATTATATCAAAATCGATAATTTTCGAGATCCCAATACTCCCCTCACCTATCGGTGTGTATCGGAAGTAAAAGCTATTCTAGTATTAATGTTTAACAAAATAACAATATACCCGACCAATTATATTACGAGACACAAATATATAACGTTAGGCAATTGTATTTACTACGTACTATCACTTAGTATCAGAGATATATTCAAATGAGCATAACACATTTATACACAACCACAACACTAGATGTAGGCTAGGTACCACAATAATTCCCAAACCAAACAAATCAGTCATACGGCGGTCATATCACAATTTAGCGCTAAAATGATACAACACTTCTCCCTTTTGATACCAAAAACTTGTTTACAAAGCGATTCAAACAGTCTCTACCAGAGTGGATAGCTTCCTTAATAAGACGCGCACAAGAATTCGTTGAACATGTACAGTATCAGTCACATATTCATCTGATTGACAAATTTCAACTAAATGGTTCTAATGTATATGATGTGAGTCTACATATGTATGTACTAATAGTTCATTTGACAACTTCCCACCACGGATTTATCACAAACCGCTGATTAAACGAAAAAACGCCAAGACACGTCAAAATATTTGTCCAGAGAGACAACTTTTTAACCAAAAACTATTTCACCCCCTATTGTACCCTCTAGCTCCTCAGGGGAATCATTTCCAGTGTTTTTGCAACTATCCCTCATTGTTTTGCCAATAATGGGCAACATTTTGAACCCTTATTGCATATTTCCTAGACCGTGTCTAGATGCGACTGGCCAAACTTTGTACTCTTTTCCTTGTCTGTTTTCACTGTACCATGCACTGGTGTGTTTGACTACGTGCGGAACCGGCGCCGGCCTGCTTCTACCTGCCGAGGGGACTCGGCGTTGGCCAACGCACTCCAACGCTCTCCAACGCTCCTAACTGCCGCTACTGTGAATGCCTACTTAACGCAGCGCGCGTCGTCAATTAAAAAGGAATTAAGGAATGCACCGATAGCCGTCACATTTTCCTCCGTCTAAATTGGGCTAATTGGTGAGTGGGCGAGCTTAATCGTCATTTTCGGCGTCGATGATAATCTCTGGTTGCAGTCGCTCCGCTGGATCATGCCATGCCGAGGTCAACAGTCAAGTCGGGTCGGCGATACTTCATTTAGCGGTGACATAATGCCACTTAAAAACCGGGCTTGTCATTATAGGCCGGGAGAAAAGAGAAAGGAAACCGTTTGAGAACCGTATTCAACAGGCACGTGTGGCCATGACAAAGCTTACTAAAATATGGCGTGACCATAACATCGAGTGAATAGGTACCAGAGGCTATCCAGCACGGGATGTGGCTGGTGCATAGGCCACACGATGGGCCCTTTTGCGCCTCTATCCGCGCTAGTTTCTAAGACCTGCCCTTTTGGCAAAGGCAAGTACATTCTTAGGTCCTATCCGTTTTATATCTATTGGTTCCAAGGTTCTTGAGCCCAGCATCGTCTGCCTGTGATAACCCAGGGTTTCACAGCGACACAAGATGTGTGCCGAGGATTCTTCCTCTTCACCACACCACGTGCACGTTGGGTCGTTGACCACCCTCATCACGAACAAGTGACGCCTGAAGGTGTTGTGACCCGTTAGTAGGCCTACTAGCAATCTCAAGTTACTCCTATCCAGAGAGAGACAAAATCGTCCTATTCTCTCTGCAGGCCCTGCTAATAGTTCCCGAGCTTGACGGAGATGACCAGAGATGTTGTTCCATCTCAGAGAGTGTTGATTCTGGATCCACTCTCCAGTTGTTTTCCTAATCAAGTTTGCAGATAGTCCTAAGGCTGATTCCGGGCCCACAAAACTGTTGCTGGATCCCATCCTGGCCAGATGATCCGCCATTTCGGTACCCTTTACCCCAGCGTGCCCAGGTACTTACATCAGTGATACCTTGTGTTTAGCTGAGATGTCGTCAAGAGCCCTCCTGCACTCCAGGACCAGTTCCGACGTTATTTTCCAAGCACTCAGTGCTTTGATGGCTGCTTGACTGTCAGAGCAGATAATAATCCGCCTCCTAGGCCCGTCAATTTCCCGAATACGATTTACACAAGCAAGTATCGCATAGATCTCAGCCTGGAATACTGTGGTGTGCCCCCCAAGGGGGAGTGAAAGTCTTGTATGGGGTCCGTAGACTCCCGAGGCCGAGCCCTCTCTAGCGAGTGAACCGTCTGTGTACCAGACCTGTCCTCCTCTTTCGATGAGCTGTCTTTCCCTAGACTTCTACTCTTCCCTTGACGGAAACACCACCGTAAATTTGCGATTGAAGCGATGCGTAGGAGAAACTGTATCGCTCCTCGCCAACAAAATAGGGCAATCCTCATGCAACTCTGCTAGAATCGTCGAATGTCCTTTGCCTGGATTCATAAAAGTCCAGCTACCCTGACTCCAGAGACGGAACCCAGTTTTTCTAGCTTCTCCTTGAATTACCAGAACCAAAGGAGGAACATCACTAGAGCTACCAAAATGTCGCTGGTTCAGTCTCTTGTGTTCTACATATTTTTCTATATCTCGGAAAGTTGGACTGTTAAGAAGGCAGATCGAGCTCGCATAGATGCTTTTGAAATCTGGACGTGGAGGAGAATGCTGAGAGTCCTTTATATCGCCCATCGAACTAACGTTTCCATACTGGATGAGCTCGGTAATCCAAAGAGACTTATCCTCCATTGCGTCGACGACAATGCTTACATTCTTCGGACATATACACAGAAGCGATAATATGGAGAAACTTGTAGTTCAGGGTCATGCCTTGAGTAGGCGGCGCCGTGGCCGTTTCCCTACACGCTGCGCTGAGTGGATACGACGAAATAGTTGCTGGATATGAATATCAAGAGCGCCACTAAACTGACAGTAAATCGCGAACGATTGATAATATTCGTGTCGGCAATACTCTAGCTCCGACTTAATGCATTTTACGAGTTCACAACATGTCTGTTTTGTGTTTAGTTTGACGTTTAGAGCATCAAAATGACCCTAGTTATTTTAACGATGCCTATTTTAACACCTGCACCACAGGGTCAGGCTTTGAAACAAGTTTCAGCACCAGTTTCTTCTACAATAATCATCTTGTGAATTTTGTCTAATTGGTACATTATAAACCAAAAAATATCTCAAGATACTTTACAACAGAAAACCATATTTTTAACCCTTAAAAACCTTGCCTTCTGATTTAAAAATAATTTTGACCCAGCCATTCACTATTTACTGAAAGTGCCAGCTTTGTGATTATAAAGCCCTGTTAAGGGTGCAGTGACCTCAGGTCTTGCCCATTAATTTTTTTCAAAAAATCCGTTCAAAATATCAACCAAAAACCCTCTTCACTCTATTCATACCCATATCTAACCGGGATATATCCATTTATAATGTACATGTCCATTTACCCTTTTCAAACGTGAAAAGATCCTGTAGACCTATCGGGAGCAAAATGGATCGATGTCTTGACACACGAGTGCTGCCATCTGTGCAAGAGCTTGACAAGCTGTTTAGACCGACAGGCAGAGAGCTAGAGGGTGAGTCACCTGGATTAAACCCTTAACCAAATCACAGATGGGGAGAAAAAATGCATTTGTTTTATTTTTCTGGTGATAAATACATTTATTTATTTTATTTGTTTTAACGATTTTATTTGGGCGAAATTTAGCCTAAGGCTATTCTTACATTTAACCCATATCTAAAACTACATTCTAAACTAACACCTAAACCTAAGCTAACAGGGAATGTATGTATATGTATAAACAGCAGTATTAACAGTAACACTGAAGAAAAAAAAATATCACTCGAGATTGAGCATTATGCTAGGAATAAGATGTTTTTCATTTTATTTTTAAATCTGTCAACTGGTAAAGACTTCAAGGTATTATCTATCGCATTATACTGTTTTGCGGCATTATAGGTGAAACATCTTTGGAACATTGCAAACTGGTGGTCTGGAATTGTCAACAGACTTCCATGTCTCAGGTTAAGCGACTGAGTATCCCCTCGCGGTACAAGTTTTTCCATCAGGTACGCGGGAGTAGAGGAAGATAATATTTTCTGAGTTATAGTCAGACAATGTAACTTAACCAGTTTACTTGTATTTAGCCACCCCAAGGTTTTAATACTTTCGGAGATATGATCATACTTTCTCAGCCTGAGAACAAACCTACAACACATATTTTGGATTCTTTGGATTCTTTGCTTTGTTATATAATCTAAACAGTGATGATAAACAATATCGCAGTACTGAACAATAGACATAACTAACGTTTTACAGAGTGTCTTCTTAATTGACGGGCTTAATATGTATTTGTGTGCATACAGCAGCTTTAGTCTAACAAATGATCTTTGGACAATACTTTTTACATGTGTACGAAATCTAAGGTTTTCATCAATAATAAGACCTAAAATTTCCATATTTTCAGTGAAAGCTAAAACTTGGTTTTCTAATACTAGGTTCAGATTCGTTTTCAAAGCATCTCGATTCCTGGTGGAACTGAAAAGCATTGCATTGCATTTTGATGCATTCAGGGGTAGATTATGATCATGAGCATTACTGGACTATACTGTTGAGATCACTGTTCAAATCGTCACTGGCTTCTCCTACTAGAGAAGGGATAAAATGGTATACTAATTGTATATCATCGGCGTAGGTTGATATGGAGCTATTAGAAATTGCACTTTGCATGTCAGCAGTGTATATTATAAATAACAGTGGCCCCAAAATGGACCCTTGCGGAACGCCAGATACAATTTCTCTACTACATGATATTTTGTTGTCTATTTGTACCCTTTGTGACCGATTTGAATGGTTTTTGTTATTAGATCTTTCAATTACATTGTGTTAACTCATAACTCATTATATTTGAGTTACCATCAGGTGACGTTGTTGAACTGACCATTATGTTTTGGCTTGTTTTTCAACGAAATGAGAATTTAGTTTACCTATGTTATATATTGATTATTATATCTCCGATTCTTTTAGATGAAACAAACAATGCGGAGTTTTCAAAATTTTGTTTTTCTTCATATTCTTCATATACAGGGTTGGGATAAAGTATGGAACCAAGCAAATAACTTTGGAACGGAAAGAGTGATACTGCTGAAAATTTGCAGGCAAGTGTAGTGACGTATAGTGCATCCGAAGACATTATGTCAGCTATTAATGTACTTCCGGTTTAACCGGAAGTACCGTCAACTTTTTTAATTTAAATGGGACGCCCTGTATATTTTTGCAGATTTTAATTTATCTTTTTTTCCGAATACGTCCATAGTGGGTTTAGCATTAGTTTCTGTAAAAAACGGGAAAGATAAAGCTTCTTTATCATTCCAGGTGTTTAAAATGCCGGTCATTCAAAGTCGGTTTTGGCGATCGCGTGAGAACTCACAAAGAAGTGTGTCAACTTTTAATGATTTACGTTCCGACAGGGGTCCTATAACACGTTTGGCGGTGACTAAAAAAAAAAATACAAAAAAAATTACCTCAAACGGGAAGACCGCAGACCGCCACGGACGAATTTGTGAGACAATTTTTTTAAGAAACAAATACTAAACCCACTATGGACGTATTCGGAAAAAAAGATGAATTAAAATCTGCAAGAATATACAGGGTGTCCCATTTAAATTAAAAAAGTTGACAGTACTTCCGGTTAAACCGGAAGTACATTAATAGCTAACATAATGTCTTCGGATGCATTAGACGTTACTACACTTGCCTGCAAATTTTCAGCAATATCACTCTTTCCGTTCCAAAGTTATTTGCTTGGTTCCATACTTTATCCCAACCCCTGTATAAGTTTTATAACAAAACTGTCTGTGTCTTGACGACTCCCGAACCCGTGTGACGTCACCATGGCGGTCTAGATGCTCCTTTGACCAACGACGTCCTACTCCGATACTAGATTCTATATTCCCAACCAATCTCGAAAATACGTACTGGTAAACTGGTAACTAGTGGATATGTGTTGCAATACAGTCGATTAATGAAGCTTGCAGCTCGAGATGAAGTCTAAGATCAAAATAAATATGTTTTTGAATGTTTAAAGTTGAAGTCAGATTACAGATTCCAGTAAGTAAGTACCTAATCAAATACCTATGTTTCGTTGAAAAGATCTCCTCAATCGAAGGATGACCCAGTGGTTAGAGAGTCCGATAGTGGATCTCAGGGTCTTTGGATCGAAACCCAGGCCTTCCAACTTTTTTTTTAATATTTTTATCAAAAAATTTATTGATGTGCTTTTTGCACTTGTTACGCACATTTTTTCTACGATCAACATAAATATGTGTTTGAGTCAAATTTTGTTAGTCATATTAATTGCACTGCACAGTGCAAAAACTAAGTACAGGAGACGGTGGACAATTCAAAAAATCAGTGGAAATGAGGTTTGTCCGTCAGTATCAATCGCCATTAATTTTTTTTAAATGTAATAGTTGGTTAATAAAACAAAATCCCTTCATCCATTCAATTCATCCATTTTTTTAATGTAAAAAAAAGTAACTCACACTCGAATCACATTGTTTATCACTTGGTATTATTATTTATTTAACTTTGGGCAATGAAGCTTAACAATTAAATTTTCAGAAAAATTTAACAAGCACTGTGCAGTGCAAGTAACATGTCTAACAAAATTTGATTCAAACACATATTTATGTTGATCGTAGAAAACATGTGCGAAACAAGTGCGAAGAGCACAATACATCAATAAATTTTTTGATAAAAAAAAAATAAAAAAAAAGTTGGAAGGCCTGGGTTTCGATCCAAAGACCCTCAGATCCACTACCGGACTCTCTAACCACTGGGCCATCCTTTAATTGAGGAGATCTTTTCAACGAAACATATTTGATCAGGTACTTACTTACTGGAATCTGTACTGACTTCAAACATTCAAAAATGTATTTATTTTGATCGTAGATTTAGTCTCGAGCTGCAAACTTCATTCATCGTCTATGTTGCAACAAATATACACTAGTTACCAGCAAGTATTTTCGCGATTGGTTGGGAATCTAGAATCTAGTATCGGAGTAGGACGTCGTTGGTCAAAGAGCATCTTGTCACACGGGTTCGGGAGTCGTCGGCGTGTTTTCGGTACTGGATCCAAAAACCCATTTTTATTTTGATATAACTTTTGAATTATTGCGAAAAACAATAAAACAAAAACAGTTTTGTTATAAAACTTATATATGATCTTCCCAGTTATGACAACAAAAAATTTTATTCAAAACCTCAATTGAGGTTCGTGTAAAGTACAACAAAGTCGAAATAAACCATAATGTTACCAGGTCAACATACCTGTGGTTACTTTATAAACCGCATCCATAGATATTATGCACTTGACGCTGGCTGTACACATCAAAAACATTAAACCCACAATTACTCGAGCAATTAACTATGACATCAGACACAAGTAATGTAATGTTTGTTTTATGTGCTAAAATTATGACTGACATATTAAACGATAATATAATGTATTATAATGGCTTATAAACCTTAATGACGTAATTTACAGAATTTTCGATTTAAGGTCAATCAAATTTATTTCAGCTATAAAACTTCGTATTGAGTTGGATCTAATACGGAATGAAAAAGCCATAAACGGTGAAAATTTTATAGCGGAATGTTGCAATGTATAAATGTCATCGGTGTTATCTAGATTCATAGACAGGACAAACAGATAGATCTGACGGTTGAAGAGGTAGTGGGGGTAATCCAGAGGAGGTTACAAGAAGAGCCAATAAAGGGAAAAGAGAGAATGAATCTTCCAGTGGGTGAAGTAATGGAGCTATTAAAATGCTGTGTGAAGAATAGCTATTTTCAAGAAAATGACAAAATTTTACAGGTTCGTGGGATCACAGCTATCTCCAGCTGAGGCCAACCCTTACATGGAATGGTTCGAATCAACTGCCATACAAAGCTCAAACGTCAAACCAAAGTTATGTCTTCGGTATGTGGATGATACGTTCATAATCTGGAACGGTCCATGAAATTCACAAAATAAGAAGAGAATAACAACAGTCTTCCTGTTTTTGATATCTTTGTGATGAGAAGAAATCTCAAATAGAAACCAGAACATCTATGTTTTCTATCTATCATAAATCGACAAGCATAGCACAGTACCTGCATACAAACTTCAAATGAGAAACATATAGATAGCTTATTGATCCAGTAAATTCTACAAGACATTGGATACATCACGTTTAAAACAAATGCCATTCATATTACATAGAGTTAAAAAAAAGTGCATACATTTTTTGAATAACAACGCAAGGAGAATAGATAAAAACAAAAAAATTAAGTTGATTGACTCAGGAGTTCCCACACATTACTGTGATACCAGTTTATTATTTTCCCATAGCATGAAGCTTTAGTCTGAGATCCCCTTGCAACCATGTCATCGGCAGCCCTTCCCCTAAAATTGTCTTATGCCTGAAGACAACATGAGCCTCATCACATCTTTCCTTCACAGGTCAATGGACAGCCTATTATCAGTACTACAGACTTTTCAGTTTTCAACCCCCACCCCCCAACAATCCCAATTTCATCCCCACCCAAAAAAGGTAGAACAACAACAACGAGCCAGGTGACTGCTAAAAACCAGTATCTGGTCGTGAAAAGAACAGATGGGCTTAACTTTGATCAGGTGAGTCTATTCTTAATACGTAAAGGATTGTATAGTTTATTTGGAGGTTTAAAATGGTAAAGAAAATACGTGAAGGCATACTAGTGGAAACTTTCGACTGAAAAGCAATCCCAGAAATTGCAAGAAACCAAAAAATTCCTAGGGTATGATGTAGAAGTATCACCTCACAGTACTATGAACAAATCTTGTGGTGTAATATACGGCAAGTACTTCATTAATTGCTGCGTGTGTGGGCGGGTTAGAATATCTCCCATCGTATATCCTGCGTGTCGTAAAAGGCGACTAAAAGGAACACCGAACTACTGTCGGTATAAGCAATAACCTCTCCTCAACCAACAGCTTTGGGTGGACGAGTTGAGAAGAGTCAGGACACCTTCTTGTCCTTGGGGTGAGAAATTGCCCCTAAAGGCGGATGAACCAGTAGATACCTTCTGGTCAACGGCCTGAGGATGCAGAAAGCAAATGGACACTACTGCATTAAAGATCTTAAAGATATCCCAAGAGAAGCTCGTAAAATGTGTAAATGCATTTTACGAGTTCACAACATGCGTCTGTTAAGACATTGTGACTATGATGATGACCTCATCAATTGTTCTGAAGACACGATCCGTAAAGAGTTAGCAGATCAAAATGTCATTGAAGTAAGACGCCTGAAAACCAAGCAAAATGGTAATCTCGTTGATACCCCAAACCATCTACTGACAGCCAACCCATACTAACCATGATGTTATGTTCACCACTGCCACTTTGGGGGAAACCCCTAAAACATCTAAAAAGGAAGTTTGAGCTGTTTTCGTATTTTTAGTTTTTTGATTATTGCTACGCTGCCACTGACACGATTTCTAACAGCCATACGCTCTTTGCATCCTCACCACGGTGGTAATACTGGGTGATATGAATAATACCAGAGTTTAAACTCCGAGTATGTTCTCATGAGCATGAGCATAAAGTATAAGTTTGTACTCCATTCCATATGAATAAAAATATTTCGATTTGATGAGTTTCTGCTCCTGGTACATAAGAGTAGATACTCGCTATTTAATTTTCAAACTTGACAGAGCCTGTCAGAAGTGTCACATAACAAACGTTCGCATTCGGCATATTCCTAAATATCTGATAATATTATCGAAGCAGTCAGTCAGCGAGTATTTGTTGGTACAATAAGTGAAAGCAGTGAGGAAGAAATTAATAAAAGTTGCGAATCCCAAATGGGATTTGTGCATACTATGTAACGTGATTTTCCCATACTTTTGTCTAAGTCACAAACACCAGCTGTTATAAGCATGCTCTGCCGGAGTATTAGGGTTTCTGAAGGGCACCATTAGCCAAGGCGCAAAGCCGTTTCCCTCATCTCCCAAAAGTAAAACATTTCTTTCTGAGTTGCTCCATATCCGTGAATCATGGACAGATGCTGGCCATGATGCGTCTACGCTTGCAAACCACTCGTCTGCATTGCAAGTGGCCTGAACATTGATGCTATGATATCCCTTGCGATTGATATATTCATCACCATGAAGAGGCGATTTTTTAATTTTAATGTGGGTCCGTGCAATCGTTCACACCCACGGCACATGGAAAAGTGTACTTTCCTTGCCATTTTCTTTTGGCTTCTGTTTCATCCGCCGGAGTGCTAGGGAATTTTATCCACTGTCCACATTTTTCTATCATCTGGTCAGCAACTTTTGTCACTACTTTAGAAACAGAAGTTTGGTGAACACCAATATCTTCTGCTACTCCTGTTTGAAATCCCGGATCACCTATATATCTTAAAAATATTTTATCCTTGTTACATATAGCACTACCTCTTGTTTCTTCAGATTCTAAACCCAAAAAATGATTTGGTAGCCACTCGAGATTTTCTTTACTAAATCGATACAATGCTTTAAAGACACGATCACACATACTTCTCCTAGGTTTATAATACTTTTTTGAACGCAAATTAAACACGAACTCTGCTATAACTCCGCTGCGGTTAAACTGAAGTCTGGTGACTATCAGACTTCAAAATTCTGGAGTATATTCTCATCCTAAAGAGCATAAACACATTTTTATTCATACCAAAAATGAGAATATACTCACAAGAAATTGTACATAAGAGTACCTACTCAAGTGGAGTATTTGCTTCTGGTTTTTATTCATACCACGTGGAGTATTTGCTCCTAATTTTTGAGTATAAACTTAATGCTCATTTTTATTCATAAGACCCAATGGGTGATATGAATAATACCAGAGTTTAAACTCCGAGTATGTTCTCATGAGCATGAGCATAAAGTATAAGTTTGTACTCCATTCCATATGAATAAACATATTTCGATTTGATGAGTTTCTGCTCCTGGTACATAAGAGTAGATACTCGCCATTTAATTTTCAAACTTGACAGAGCCTGTCAGAAGTGTCAGATAACAAACGTTCGCGTTCGGCATATTTCTAAATCTCTGATCATCTCTGATAGTATTATCGAAGCAGTCAGTCAGCGAGTATTTGTTGGTACAATGAGTGAAAGCAGTGAGGAAGAAAGTAATAAAAGTTGCGAATCCCAAAATATGGGATTTGTGCATACTATGTTACGTGATTTACCCATACTTTTGTTTAAGTAACAAACACCAGCTGTTATAAGCAATGCTCTGCCGGAGGATTAGGGTTTCTAAAGGGCACCATTAGCCACGGCGCAATGCTGTATCCCTCATCACCTAAAAGTAAAGTATTCGATCTCTGAAACTCTCTCTATGCAATGTTAAAAATTTCTGATTTGCTCCATACCCGTGAATCATGGACAGATCCTGGCCATGATGCGTCGACGCTTGCAAACCACTCGTCTGCATTGCAAGTGGCCTGAACATTGATGCTATGATATCCCTTGCGATTAATATATTCATCACCATAAAGATGCGATTTTTTAATTTTAATGTGGGTGCAATCGATCACACCCATGGCATATGGAAAAGTGTACCTTCCTTGCCATTTTCTTTTGGCTTCTGTTACATCAGCCGGAGTGCTAGGGAATTTTATCCGCCGTCCACATTTTTCTATTATCTAGTCAGCAACTTTTGTCACTACTTTAGAAACAGAAGTTTGGTAAACACAAATATCTTCTGCTATTCCTGTTTGAAATCCCGGATCACCTACGTATCTCAAAAATATTTTATCAGTGTTACATATAGCGCCACCTCTTGCTTCATCAGATTCTACACCCAAAAAATTATTTGATAGCCTCGACATTTTCTTTACTAAATCGATACAATGCTTTAAAGTCACGATCACACGTACTTCTCCTAGGTTTATAATATTTTTTTTGAGCGCAAATTAAACACGAACTCAGCCATAACTCTGCCGCGGTCGAATTGAAGTCTGGTGACTATCAGACTTCAAAATTCTGGAGTATATTCTCATCCTAAAGAGCATAAACACATTTTTATTCATATCAAAAATGAGAATATACTCACAAGAAATTGTACATAAGAGTACCTACTCAAGTGGAGTATTTGCTTCTGGTTTTTATTCATACCACGTGGAGTATTTGCTCCAAATTTTTGAGTATAAACTTAATGCTCATTTTTATTCATAAGACCCCTTGTGTCAAAATTTCATTAAAATCAATTCAACCGTTTCCTCGTTACACAATATAGAACGATCTAAAGCAATAATACTCGTATGTTTACAACAGAAAAAAGTCCTTTGGTTTCTGCAATAGTCAAGGCAATCTTCGGATGGACCTAAAAAAGTTATTTATGACACTAGATCTTCCTTCACAGATCAGTGGACAGTCTATTATCTACCTATCGGTGTGGGAAGTAAAATAATCTAAAATAGCTAGAGCAGTAATAAATAAATAATAATAGTAATAATAATAATAATAATCCTAAATTCCGATCAATAATAGTCCGGGTGTTGACTTGGCTCAGCCCGTCAACACTTGTTGCTACCGCAATTATGCGAGAGGAACTTAGAAAGATGAATAATAATAATAAACGTCTTTATTCACTACTACCATAAAGGTCAGAGAAGTGTAAGGGTAGTCTCAAACTTCTTAGTGCCCTGAGAGAAGGTTTCATCCGTATAAGTACGTATAAGTAGAATCTTTTCTGTGGAAAGTATTGGGCCAAGTCTCTTAATGCCATTTTTCTTCCAACTTATATCATTTTAAGCACTAACGAGTAATGATAATATATGTAACTTGTGGATATCATGTTGTTTCAATGTGGAACAAAATTTATTCAACAGGGAAGCCTAGATCAAACCCGGAAGCTTGTAAAATACAGTTAGACTGGTCAAGACGTCCATAAATCTTAGGAAAAATGAAGGATGAAATATTTTGCTGTCAACCCAACCAGTTGACTCTCCGATTGAATGAAATGTTTTCATAAAGCGTCTACTTTAAAATTTATGAATTACCTGCCTGGTTGAATTTGAAATTCAACGAGCATTCGTTCGAAAAAGAAATTAGTGATTCCTCGCTCACATACAAATTCATGTATGTATCTGAGATCAGTTAAAATGCACTACATGCGGTCAAAACGATGAATCATTTAATGAATCATTTAATTGGAGCATTGTAAGAGGCTTTAAGGGTCTAGGGCATAGCGCGCGAAATTGAGAATCCAACAAAAGACGTATTCCCGTGTTAGCGAGGAGGTGTGGCCACCTGTTCCCTTTCTCGAGTGTGTGTGTCTAAGATTAGGGCAGATAAGTCCAAAAATCCAAAGGTAAGATCAAAAGGTCCAAAGGGAAGATCCAAAGGTCACTATAAAAATGAATTTCGCATTTCCAAGCTCCTGAAGTTACCTTTAAACTTACAGTAATGACTCAAGAGCAAATTGAAGAAGAAAGCTTGCGCTTTTAGCCTTTTTTTGATATCGTGTTTGGTTGTTAAATTACAGGCATTTATAGAATGTATAATTTTGCATTGCGAGTTTTTTTGCACATTAAAAAACTTTTTTGAGAAAATCGAAAATAGTTGTCATTCATTAAGGTCTTAACTATCGCCTTCTGAAATATTATATATGTAGTTTGAAAATAGAGTGTGTTATGCAAGAAATTGTGAGTCCGTGTTTTACATGGCAAATACGTATGTATAAATGTGTGTATCCAGGCCCCTTAAGGAAAAACATGTGCCGTAGCTGAGTAAAATTTTATCATCCAGGACATCCAGGTATATTTAATGACGAAACAACTGAACTCCTTAGTTTCTTTTAAATTTTTTTGGGGTACGATATACTTCGAAGTCGTGACATTTTAAAAAAATTTGGGGATTCCTAAAATGTTTTAACGTCCTGGTAGTAATAATAATGTGTCAAAATATCTTC
The DNA here is from genome assembly GCA_951848785.1 of Callosobruchus maculatus. Classification (NCBI taxonomy): domain Eukaryota; kingdom Metazoa; phylum Arthropoda; class Insecta; order Coleoptera; family Chrysomelidae; genus Callosobruchus; species Callosobruchus maculatus. The sequence goes on from CATOUR010000223.1 coordinate 300,497, forward strand.
GTAATACAGTTGAAAGTAATTCTTATCTCAGTTTTTTTTAGTAGAAAAGGTTTCTTCGGATTTTGGGATAAATCAATGCAAGAGGTTTCAACTCAAAGAGCGCCGACGATTCGGCGTTTATTTTACGCCTTCTTCAGAGCTAAAATTTATACGAAGACGAAAAATATATAAGTAAAAAATATAAAGTGCCAAAACGGTGAGTGTAAGCGTTGGCAATTCAGTCTAACAAACAAATTTAAAAAACTTTTTACACATAAAGTTACAATTAAAATTTAAAAGAATTTAACATTTTTTTAAAAAGGTAACTTGGCTTCATCAAATACATAGGTACTATTATGGCATTGTAATTTAGTTGTTCATTAAATAAAAATAAACTTCGATAGTACTTTTTCAAAATAAATAAATTTCAGTGCACAAATAGAAAGTATTTTTAAAATTTGCAAAACAATCTAAATATCCCGGACACTGATGAATGTAGGTATATGCACTTTTTTCGCTATCTTCTGTAGTAGTGAAGTTATCGACCGATCCGGTACTAAAAACTCACCCTGTACAGGGTGTCCCATTTTGGCCACTTTTACGGAGTAGGTATCTCGGTTATTTTTAAAGATAGAGAGTTGCGGTTTTCGCGACACTGTGCTACTTTTTTGTGAAACTAAAGATACCATCAACAAAATTATCATGGCCCTCTTGGTTTTTCAGATACAGGGTGAAATCGAAAACTATCGATTTTGAGACCACCCTCGTATCTCGGTTGTCTTTTATCCTACTGAAGAGTTTGAAAAGGGGTCTCATAGAAATTTTTCTGTAGAATCCAGTGGTGTATTTTGATTTTTTTTACTCTAACCATTTTACAGTTATGAAGCAAACATATATTTTTTAAATGGAACACCCTGTATATTTATTATATTATACATATTTTTCACGTCAATCGGAAATAATTCAAGCTTTTCAAAAATATATACTAGTTTTAAGTTATTTTGGAAAATACGCTCAAAATTTCATGTTTTACTTTATGTGTAACATTAGGCCATGACTAATCTATTAAAAACCAAAAAACCAATATCCAAGTAAACAATTATTAAGATACAAGATACTCAATACTTTTAAACTCAATTATTTAATTGTATTTTATACGCTATTAATTACTATTTGTGATAATGTTCAGTAAATATTACTTATTTCAATACACTACTTAAAACCAAACAACATTATATCTGAAGAATATCAACTCACTATTGAATTTCAATTTGAATCAAAATAAAAACTAAAAACATCGAGGAGCTTTTAGAGATGTTGGTTCAAGTTGGAGATTATTTTCTCGAATGTAAATCTGGCACAATTTCTTATTCTTTTAATGGCTTTTAAAAGAATGATTGGTCTCCTTCGTGTTATGGTGATTAAACATTCCCAAACTTAGATCCTGTGCAAATGTTGAGGTATTTTAAACGTGTATGGATGGTACCCCTACAGCTTCTTCTCTGTGCTTACAAGATGATGAATGCGTTGCGTCTATATAACCTAAAACGTTTGTTTCTCTTTGCTCTCTTTTCTCCTTGAAATAAGTTTTAGGACGTGGTTGAGTAAAGGATCCTTACCTAACTATATTTATTTTTAGATGAGCAAATATATCTGAAAACGGTTGCTGTCTCTCTGGGCATCTAAGCTGCCATTATTATAGAAAATTTACAATAATTAAAGTGAAAATACAGAAAGAACAAAGCTATATTTAATAAAAATATAATTAAAAGCTAACAGTTTTTTACAGATTTGCTTTTTTGTTTTTAATAGATGAGTCATAGCCCACTATCTACCCAATATTATAATAACACAATATTCATCATTTTAATGAGACATTATTATTTCGAAAAATGTATTTTGATTCTGTTTTTTCGAATTTGAGTAGGAAGTCTCTTGTAGAGTAATAACTGCTTAGATGCTTATTATTTATAGTAGAATAACCATGGCCTACAGCTACAAATAAAGTAAAAATTGGAAAAATCAAATTTAGAGCGTAATTTTCAAAATAACTTAATACCAACGTATATTTTTGAAAAGCTTGAATTATTTCCGATTGACTTCAAAAATAATATACAGGGTGTTCCATTTAAAAAAAATTATGTTTACTTCATAACCGAAAAATGGTTAGAGTAAGAAAAAAATCAAATTACACCACTGGATTCCACAGAAAAAATTCTATAAGACCATTTTTTAAACTTTTCAATAAGATAAAAGACAACCGAGATACGATGGTGGTCCCAAAATAGACAGTTTTCGATTTCACCCTGTATCTCAAAAACCAAGAGGGCCATGATAATTTTGTTGACGGCATCTTTAGTTTCACAAAAAAGTAGCACACTGTCGCGAAGACCGCAACTCTCTATCTTCAAAGATAACCGAGATACCCCGTAAAAATGCCCAAAGTGGGACACCGTGTACACTCTTTCCTTTTCCCTCACCTAATGGGTGAAAAGTGGAGATCTTATATTTTGTCGAAAATTGTTGAGAAAAGCTACAGGGCCAGCCGAGACTGTTTACTTATACGGTTGTGGTATTATTCGAGCTCAGTGTAGAACGTTCTAACATTTCTAGATGCCAATCTCTCCTGAAAAGCGGAACAAGCAGAGTATGCTGTGATTAATTTGTCTTATTGTATCCTTAACATATTCATACAGTAGGATACAGAGTAACGGAGATACAGATATGGCTGTGTCGATAATTAGATGTGAGGGAATATAAAGGCCTTTCAACATTTAAATATGGCTATCTTTATTGGATCTAGTTAGTCCTACAATGTAAATTATCAGTACGTTCATAAATTAATGGTAACAAATTACATGGAGCCAATTTTAGCGATACATATACTACTCGCTACTGAAATCTGAACACCTAGAAAAAAAATGGAGTCAAGTTGATTGACTCAGTACTTCCCACACATTACGCTGATACCAGTTTATTATTTTCCCATAGCATGAAGCTTTAGTCTAAGATCCCTTGCAACCAAATAATCGCCAGCCTCCCCCCCCCCCCAAATTGTCTTATGCCGCTAGGTCTTTCCTTCACAGGTCAATGGATAGCCTATTATCGATACTACAAACTTCTCACTTCTACAACCCCCCAAGCTCAACCACCTCACTTTCAGCCCCACCCAAAAAACTGGTAGGAAATGATCAGGAACCCCTAAGACATCTAAAAACCGAACTTGAGTTGTTTTCATACTTATCGTTCTTTGATTATTGCTACGCTGCCGCTGACACGATTTTTAACAAACATACGCGTTTTCCATTCTCACCACGGTAACAATATACTGTGTCAAAATTTCATTAGAATCAATTTAATAGTGTCCACGTTACAAAATACAAAACGATTTAAACCAATAAATTCTAGTATAGTGTACAGAAAATTCTTCCCTTAGTTTCCGTAATAGGCTAGGCAATGTTCGGATGGACCTAAAAAGGTGATTTGTGACGCTAGATCTTCCTTCACAGGTTAGTGACCAGCCTATTATGAGTACAAGAAATTTTTTAATTATTCAACCCCCAACCACCCCAATTTCACCACTACCCAAAAAAATGCAGAAAGTGATTTGGAACCTCTAAAACGCTTAAAAACGAAGTTTGAGCTGTTTTTATATTTTTAGTTTTTTTATTATTTCTGCGCCACCACTGGCACGATTTATCAAAACCATACGCGTTTTCCATCTTCGCCATGGTAGTAATGCTGTTTCAAAATTTCATTAAAATCAATTCAACAGTTTCCTCGTTACAACGATCTAAAGCAATACTCTCGTATGTTTACATCAGAAAAAATTCTAAGTCCTTTGCTTTCTGTAATAGGCAAGGCAATCTTCGGATGGACCTAAAAAAGTTATTTATGTCGCCAGGTCTTCCTTCACAGGTCAGTGGACAGTCTATTATGAAAGCAACAAATTTTTCGCCTATGCACCGATTTTCAAAATTATAAACATTACCTACTATGACCCCACAGCATACCGCTGCCCAAATTTCATCACAATCCATGCAGCGGTTACTGAGATTACGAGGGTAGAAAAACGCGACAGACAGACGGACAGACAGACAGACCGACGGAAATGAGTGTGTGGATTTTCGTTATGTACACATCATAAAACGCCCAAAAAGCGTATTACGAACATGCCGCGTAGGCTAGAGGAATGCATTCGTCAATATGGAGGGCCCAACCTCTATTGATCTGTTGTATTTATAATAAACTAATTATGGCAAATTTAATAGTTTATAATTGTATTAAGTCCTACCGCATTTTACCAACCGCATCCCTTTTCTCCTGTGGTCGGGTTTCAGGTGCTAGCAGTATACATGGATAAATCATAGTAAAATAACGTATGTAGCGTTGCCTTTATCAGTTCCGAAAATAAACAACGAAATTCCCGTCCAATAATGGCGGCATCATAACAAAAAATGTTGCGGTAAGTAACTGTGTACGGAGAGTGTCCTAATGCCTTCTATGGTATAGTATGTGGCTTGCTTATTATGTACATGCAGGTGAAGTATTCAAATAAGGGTAATCATCCTTAGAATAGCGTATGTTTAGCCGTAAATACATGACTTCGCTGAATGATTAAAGTACCTAGAGGAATGTGCCAGGAAGTATTCATAATAAGCTTGATAAAATAAGTAAACATAGGAAAGTTGTGGCAGCGATCATTATGTTGGCTGTAGTAGAGATTTCAATACAATTTCTTTGGAATTCAAGGCCTGGTTTTGTTCCATCTTTACAAACTCCCCAATTCAACTTTCGTTGTAACACGTTCTGATCACATGTCATTAGGACTGTCAAATATTTCGAGGAACTCAAGTCTTGGGAAACAATTTGATCATAGCCGGATTAAGCTTTCATGGGGCCCGGAGCTTATAATGTTAAGGGGCTCTTTATAAATAAAATGCAAATACTATTATTTATGACACGATATTTCCGATATAATAAAAGAAACTACTATACACTTTTTTATAAGTACGTCATGAGTCCCGCTTATAGTATCAGCACTGTCTCAATGTTTGCGTTTGCTTAGTAATCAGAACTATTTTCAGTGCAATCCTTTTCAAGCGTTAGGTTTGCTTAAAGAACTTATTTTGGGCAATTTTTCACTGCTTTTAATTTATCCTCAGCAGCCTTGAAATAGTTATCTTGGTAAATTGTAGCCATGTAGCACATAGACATAACACTAACAAACTATATGGATAACTTACTTTTCTTTTTTGAGCGTCGCCTTTGTATCGGTTCAACTTCGATTTATTCATTATGTTGGCACGGGCCACAGGTGCCGACAGTATCCAATGAGTAGGTAAAGGTATTTTCTATTTCCTTTTTATACAGGCTGAGTCAAGCTCAACGCCTCGGACACTTGCGACCAAACCATAACACTTTTTAGAAAATTAACTTTGCGAATGTATGTAGATCGGGTTGGACTACATTTTAAAAATAATGACTTTTATACAGGGTTTCTAATAAAAGCGTGCCATATTAAAGTTATGATCTTTTAAATGGAACACCCTTTAGATTACGACCAGTGTGACTTTATGTATCACACCGGGGACTTGAAGTGAGCCGTCTCACAATTTTTGATATAAGTAGATATCAGAAAAAAATTGAAGATCGCAGCGATTATAAAACTTAGACGGCTGTGAGTTTGCCGTGTGACTAACCTTGAAATTGGTCAACTTAGGTTTGACGTTCAAGTTCGAATTACATTTGTACTTGGAGAAGTCGGTAGACTAATTAAGGAAACTTCAATCAGAATTAACCTGATTTTTTTCAAATGGGAATGCCTAATTATTTTTATACAGCCGAATTTAAAATTTGGTATCAATCTCTGGTAGTTTTCATTTAATTTCAAATTTTCAACCAAACCGGTGTTTTTCAATTTTTCGTACCTATAAGCCACTTAGCAGGCCATGAAATACAAACAAAAAACTATTTAGGTGGACGACAACAACTAACTTGGCAGACAGATACAGACGAACTAGAGTAAACAGTTAAAATTATAAAAATGACTTACAACAAATCAAGTTTAATCAGAAATAACAGAGGTAACACATCTAATCAAATCAAATTATCAGACATAATTTGCCTGGCAAAAACTTAAAATCTGATTTGTCAGTATTCTTTTTTTTGCGATCTTGCTAATAGATACTGAAAAATTAGAAGGGCTACAGTGGGACAGTCAGAGGTATCGTTACTTTTGATTTTGACTGAAATGACTATTGTTTTATATCATTAAATGTGAAATTTCGTGCTGAAGATATTAGAGTGCTAGTTGCTATCGCTGAAAGTTTAATGGTTTTGGAAATTTTTAATCCATAATACATTGTAGTAGCTAGTAAGCTGTAAAAATGATTCATTTCTGACGTATTTAAGCTTCTCTTTGACCTTAGACATCTTACCGGCATTGTTTCTAGTTAGAGTTCATTGGCTGTAGGGAATTTTTATAACCTTGACCGTTTACTTGAGTTTATCTGTATCTTTCTGCTAAGTTATTTGCTTCTATCTGAACACGTTTTTGTTTATATTTCATGGCCTGCTGGTTTGCTTATAGGTAGGAAATTGAAAAACACCGTTTTGATTGAAATCTCGAAATTAAGTTTTTATTAGATCTACTGATTTTATTGTTCATCTATTGACCTAATATTTGCTCTGTCACATTACATAAAAGTAGGGCCTCTGCGGGGCCCCTCTGAACCGCGGGGCCCGGGGCTCCAGCCTCTTTTGCCCCATGGTTAATCCAGGCATGAATTTGATTTGGAAAATTAAACGTTTATCAAGTAATGTAAAGGAGGAAAGACCAGTTTCAGGGCATTAAACGAATACCAGTCAAGATGTACGAGTCGGGTATAATTGAAAAAGTCGATTTTGCGCATTAGTTTCCCATTTAATGCCCACGGACATCCTTAATACCCCGTTTAATATCCACCTGTGGCTTAATAACGCTAACTTATCGAGACCCAACCCCGAGATAGGTATTCCAACTCGAGTACACTATACCGGGGGCTTTCGATAATAATTACACCAGTTCGGACTTTCTATCCTGTAGAAGAATGTTCGCGTCAACAAACATAAAATTAACAGCATAAGAAAGAGGTTTATATTCGAATCAGATTTCAGAAGGATGAAGATAGAAGTTTTGGCGTCTAGTAGACAGTTGACTGTTGGTGTTGGGTTACCTTAGGCAAATCTCAAGTTGACTTCGTGTTTATTGAAGGACCACTCTTGTCTTTATGTTTGCTCAGGTCAGCGTTATGATAAGTGTTGTGTTTAATGTGTTTAAAAAGCTTCTGATGATTGACTGATTAAAGAAAAACATCTGACTGAACTAACTGTCATCGCCCGAATGTTTTTACATTACAGGGTGTTTATACGTGGCACTTAACAGTTGACAAAATGATAGGGTGGCGAACTATAGAATTTAAATGACGCTGTGATTTTCTTAAAGAATAAAATATGCTGTATATAAAAATGTAGTCAAGTTTCTTGACTCAGTACTTCCCACACATTCTGATGATACCAGTTTTATTATTTTCCCACAGCATGAAGCTATAGTCTAGATGCCCCTGCAATCAAATTATGGCTCGCCCGACCGCAAAAAAGTGTTTTATTCTACTAGGTGCTTCTTTCACAGGTCAATGGACAATATATCATGAGTACAACAAATTTTTGAGTTTTACAAACCCCCCCACCCCCGAACCACCCCAATTTCATCCCCAACCAAAAAAAAAATTCAAAATGATCAGGAACCCCTAAAACGTCTAAAACGAAGTTTGAGGTGTTTCTTATATTTTTAGTTTTTTATTATTGCCGCGCCACCACTGAAATGATTTCTAAAAACGTGCTTTCCATACTCATCGCGGTAATAAATCTGGGTCAAAATGTCATTAAAGTCAATTCAGAAGTTTCCACGTAACACAATACAAAACGATCCAAAGTAATACTCGTATGTATTTTGTATGCATCAGAAAGTTCAGGTCCCTTGGTTCCTGTAATACACAAGGCAATGTTCTGATGGACCTAAAAAAGTGTATTATACCGCTAGGTCTTTCTCTCTCAGGTCAGTAGACAGCCTATTATGAGTACAACAAATTTTTCAGCTTTACAACCCCCCACCCCCCAACCACCCCAATTTCACCCCCACTCAAAAAAAGTAGAAAATGATCAGGAACCCCTAAAACACCTAAAAACGAAGTTTGAGGCATATTTGAAATTTTTCGTTTTTTGCTAATTACTCCGCCGCCCATGCACCGATTTCCAAAATTGTAGCAACATTACCTACAACGACCCTATACCATATCACTACCCAAATTTCATCAAAATCTATGCGGCGGTTACTGAGATTAGGAGGCTAGAAAAACGCCAACAGACAGACAGACAGACAGACAGACAGACCGACAGACCGACAGACCGACAGACCGACAGACCGACAGACCGACAGACCGACAGACCGACAGACCGACAGACCGACAGACCGACAGACCGACAGACCGACAGACCGACAGACCGACAGACCGACAGACCGACAGACCGACAGACCGACAGACAGACCGACAGACAGACCGACGGAAACGAGTGACGTGGATTTTCGTTATGTAGGCATCATAAAACGCCCAAAAAGTATATTATCTCAAAATCGAAAATTTTCGCGATCACAATACTCCCCTCACCTATCGTATGGGAAGTAAAAAATAGAACAGTTTTCCCCCGAAGGGGAATGCTGCTGGACCGATAGATGGCGACATGGGCGCCGCCAGAAAAAAAGCTAGGGGGCAACAAAAATCCAGGGATGGGGGCACACAAAAAATAAAATAGAATATATGCAAAATAAAAGAGGTAAACTTTCTAAATAACAAAAATGCATTGTACCCATACTCGGTACAGTATCTAAATTAGAAACAATAAAAGAACAAAAATAATAAAAGAACAAGAAAAAATACATCTGAAAAAATAAGTAACTATAAAACATAAATCTGCATTTTGTATTCACTGTTAGAAAAAAAAACTAGAGAAGTTATTCGAAATAGAACTTTAGCTTCCTTCGGGCTTGGGCAAATTTGTTGATTACTATTTTTACGAATTGCGTTTTATCACAGCCAATTTTTTTGTGAACGCTGAGCATACATAAACCAGTCAATCGATTTTCGCTCAATGTTGACCTTAACCAAAGTGTTGACCCTCCTTAGCGTACTGCGGCCCTGGGGGCACCCATGGATGGCGACACACATCCTAAACTGGTCGGAAGGGCACAAGGTAATCTCACATGTAGGTCCAGCAATGCATAGGACCGAAATAGCTAAGCTGTAATATACGTAAATGTAGATCCATATATTTTTATGTTAGTTTACTAAATAGCAATGAACAGAAAAATAACAATTAAAAAATACACGGACGGTCTTCGGTGTTATTGCCTCGGAGAGCTCACTCAAACATCTTCTGTGAAAGGTCAGTTAACCTTCTTTGATGTTCCAGGCTGAGGAGGTCCTTTGTGAGGTCAGGCGTATCGACTAGTCTAATTGCCCTATTCTGGATAGTATCCAGAAGCTTTAGAGAGTGCTTCGGAGCGTATCCCCACACATGGATTCAATTCTCCAACGATGGTGGGATCTGTGCCTTGTAGAGCAGCAGTAGTTGCTCTAGTGTATACAACTTCCTACAGCTGAATAAAACTCCAAGGTTCATAGTTTCATCTTCTAGACCCAATTATGATTCTAATCAGCACTAAGATTTGAGTTTGACATCAGAACTGTTGACAACTTCTTTTGCTTATGCTTGCTGTTTTTCCATAATGCTTTCCTGGACCTGCTGGAGTTCAGGGCCAATACAGGAAACACAACATAAAACAATTGAAAACAACAGAAAGAAACGGTAAACAACAGAAAACAACAGAAAACACAGCAAACAACATAACAACATCAGTAACCAACAGAAAAGAACAGAAGACAACAGGAAAGAACAGAGGACAACAGAAAACCTCTATTCTAGCCAGGCTGTAAAGGTTAAGCATTACAGTATACCATAAAGGTAAAAGGTGCAATTGCACACATACATCGTGCCTTTCCACCTGAAGCGAATACTGTGGCCCGCCTTCGGTGTCCGTAGATTTTAATTAATCCGATCTCGATAGCAATCGAAGATTTAATCGAATTAGCACTGGGGGATACAGCTGAATATCCTCGGTTCTAACGTAATACGTATAAAAGAAGGCGGTTCCACGATAAAGGTGTGCGCTTGTAAACGACCACTTATGGAACTGCCTGATAAATGTTTCGGTTAATGCTACGGCGTTTATTTCCCACACCAATAGGCGGTAGAAGTGTTGTAATCGCGAAAATTTCGAGTTTAAGATTTGTTTCTCCTTAGGGTGTTTTCCGAAATTCTGGTTTGCTTTTGGTAGCTTTAGTGATGTTATGGTCACGCCATATTTTAGTAAGCTTTGTCATGCCCACACGTGCCTGTTGAATGCGCCGTCGAATCTCATTCTCACAGCTACCTGAATTGTCAATCAAAGAACCGAGGTACACAAAACTTTGAACTACCTCACAACGGCCTACTATATTGTAGTTAACCTTAAGACCATACGTTGCACTGTGTTGTTCTAAGATGTTTAATAGAGCTACTATAGTTCTTCCTGAGAAGCAGCAATAAGGGTTGTAGCGTCAGCAAATCTTAAGTTGTATATTTTGCTTCTGCCAATAGTTATACCGCCATTCCAGTTGTCCAATACCTGTCACATCACAAATTCAGAGTAAATGTTAAATAACGTCGGAGATAATACACATCCCTGATGAACTCCTTTTGTGGTTGCAGTTTGACCAGACAGGTTACCATCAATTCTTACGCGAGCCGAATTAGACTCACAGAGTTGCTGTATGAGAAACACTAGGTGATAGGGAACTCCCATAGAGATGAGGATTTCCCACAGTTTAGGCCACTTTACGTTATCAAACGCCTTAGAATAGTCCACAAAGCAGATAAAAACAGGAAAATAATGCTCTCTGGCTTTTTCAATAATTTGTCTTAAGTTTAAGATCTGTTCACGCGTACCGCGTCCTTTCACGAAACCTGCCTGCGTCTGAGAAATTTGCCAGCCAACAAAACCCTCCAAACGAGATTGAAAAATATATAGTAGAACCTTACTTGCATGAGAGATTAACGAAAGTAGGCGATAATTGTCTGGATTTGTTGGAGATCCCTTTTTATGAAGTGGATCAAAAATTGATGTGCACCATTCATCTTGCCAAACACCGGACGACCAGACAGTCTTACAAATATTATGTAAAAGGGCGATGCCGTCGTCACCCAAGCATTTCAACGTTTCAGTAGAAATAGCATCAATGCCTGTAGCTTTGTTATTTTTTAGCTTATTGAGGGCATGTTCCACTTCAGACAAAAGAATATCCGGTTCGTGTTCAAAATCCAATAAGAGGGCGTGAAGGCCATCCTCATGGTACAGATTTTCGCAATAATTTCGCCATACCTCAATCAACTCATGCAGGTTGGTAATTAGCTCTCAGCCCAAGATTTGGGTTTAAAATCCCGACTGAGGCATTTGACCTTAAAAAACATCTTTTTCGGATGGTTAGTATTGGCATGCATCTCTATTTCCCTGCACAATTGCTGTAGATAAGAGTTCTTTCACGAGCCGAATTAGACTCGTAGAGTTGCTGTATGATAAGGCAGTCCCATAGAGAAGAGGATCTCCCACAGTTTAGGCCACTTTACGTTATCAAACGCCTTAGAATAGTCCACAAAGCAGATAAAAAATGGAAAATAATGCTCTCTGGCTTTTTCAATACTTTATTTTAAGTTTATGATCTGTTCACGCGTACCGCGTCCTTTCACCAAACCTGTCTGCGCATGAGAAATTCTCCAGCCTATAAAACCCTCTAAATGAGATTTTAAAATATACAGTAGAAGCAATTCCCCATACTTCATTAATAAAGGCTTTGATCTAAGTAGGTGTAGTATCATTGACAGCCAAAAGGGCATGATAGACTTAATGTTCCCTTTATATGAGCTTTATCCACCAAACGTCCATAAGAAATTGTACGACATTTTATAGCTGTGATAAACTGTTATTAAGTGCATACTATGCAAATAGGATGCAACACGTGTAACTCGAGCTAGTATTTTTTTTAGCACGTAGCGAAGTGACTGTCGATGTAACTAAAATTCATTTTCATGTACAGCAAACGCGCTATCGACTCATTAATAATTGAAAAGCAACGTTGTTTGTACCTGGATATCCCAAGATTTATGTCTTTGAGTCAAAGTGCAAGGAGACATGAGTTAAACGTCAGAAAATATAGTCGACGGAATTTTTTTATTTTTACCTCGCCTTGAGTAATCATATAGGTACTTAGTGAGTGAATGAAACTAGGCATGTGTCCAATTTGATTAGCAATTTATAGGCATGTGTAAATATCGATTGCGTTAGAATAATAATTGAGCATAAAAACAAATGTATGGCAGGAATGAAAATAACAGAGATCTATATAGAACTAATGAGGTTGTAACCGTATCTATGTATGTAACTACAACACATTGGACTTGGGTATTGGCTAATTCAGGAACTCCAAATTTCGTTATACGCATTAAAAAATCTTTGCTGATACTCTACAGTCCACAGCCCTATACAGACATTGCTTATGATGACATATAAATATATAGTCCCATTCCTCTGTTTTCCTTCGCAGAATATCGTTTTTACTTCCCACACCGATAGGTGAGGGGAGTATTGTGATCGCGAAAATTTCCGATTTTGAGATACGCCTTTTGTGCGTGTTATGATGTATACATAACGAAAATCCACGTCACTCATTTCCGTCGGTCTGTCTGTCTCTCGGTCTGTCTGTTGGCGTTTTTCTAACGTTGTAATCTCAGTAAGCGCTGCATGGATTGTGATGAAATTTGGGTATCGTAGTAGGTAATGTTCGGATAATTTTGGAAATCGTTGTACGGAGGGTGGAGTAATTAGCAAAAAACGAAAAATTTCAAATATTCCTCAAACTTCGTTTTTAGGCGTTTTAGGGGTTCCTGATCATTTTCTACTTTTTTTTGGAGGGGGTGAATTTTAGGTGGTTGGAGGGAGGGGGTTGTAAAACTGAAAAATTTGTTGTATTCATAATGGGCTGTCCAATGACCTGTGAACGAAAGACCTAGCGGCATCATACACTTTTTTAGGTCCATCCGAACATTGCCTTGTTTATAGTAGAAACCAAAGGACCTAGAATTTGTGCTGTATACATCCGAGTGTTGTTTTAGATCGTCCTATATTGCATAACGCGAAAATTATCGAATGGATCTTAATGAAATTGTGACACAGTATTACTGCCGCGGCGAGGATGGAAAACGCGTATGTTTTAAAAAAATTGTGTCAGTGGCGCCGCAGCAATAATAAAAAAACTAAAAATATAAAAATAGGTCAAACTTTGTTTTTAGGCGTTTTAGGGGTTCCTGATCATTTTTTTATTTTTTTTGTGTGGGGGTTGTAAAACTAAAAAGACCTAGCGGCATAATAGACGTTTCTTAGGTCTATCCTATCTATCATTGCCTTGGCTATTACAGAAATCAAGGGACTTTGTCTGATGTATACATACGAGTATTGCTTTAGATCGTTCTGAATTTAGTAACATGGAAATTATGGAATTAATTTTAATGAAATTTTGACACAGTATTAAAATGCGTATGGTCTTCAAAAATCGTGTCAGTAACGGCGCAGCAATAATAAAAAAAACTAAAAATATAAAAATAGCTCAAACTTCGTTTTTAAGGAATTTGGGGGATCCTGATTGTTTCGTTTCGTCCAGTTGAAGCTGAATTGTGCCGTTTTAGTTCCTACGGAGAGATTAGGAAACTATTTACTAATTTTTGTGTTAGATGTTTTTTGACGACAGGCAGGCGATGATTTGGTTGCAATTGTTATGTGTGCGAAGTACTGAATCAATCAACTTGACTCAATTTTTTTTCTAGGTGCTCGGATTTTACTTGCGTGTAGTATATTTTAAGTAGTCAACTCTTCTTATCACCTTGTTGTAAAGAAAAAGAGGTTCTTGGTTGGATATATTGATCCGCATTTCTTTTGCCATCTTCAGGTTTACTCTTGGTCGCTTTCATTTTAAGGAGTTGAATCTTCCTTTTCGTGTCTTGGATAGTGTGCGCTACTGGGCACATGTCATGATCTATGAAGACATACTTTAAATATTTTTTCATATACAGATTTATTCATAAGTTGATACTTTTTTTTAACTTTGTATATAGCATATTTTTACTTTTTAAATACTTGTTTCCGAAAACTGAAGGATAAACGAGATACAGAATAAAAAAACTGGACTTTTGTATCAAGAGGTACCTACTCTGTTTATGTTTAGCTTTTTGCTCGGATTTTTGACATAAAAACAGCTCAAACTTTGTTTTTAGATGTTTTAGGGGTTCTTGATCATTTTCTACGTTTTTTGGGTGGGGGTGGAAATTAGGCGGGGGGGGGAGGGGGGGGCAGCGTGTTGTAAAAACTGAAAAATTTGTTGTATTCATAATAGTTCGTCCATTGACCTGTGGAAGAAATACCTAGCGGCATATTACACTTGTGTAAGTCCATCTGAACATTGGCTTGCCTTACATAAACCAATTTTGTGATGTATACATAGGTGTTTTGCTTTATTTTCTTTATTATTGAATTGAATTTAATTTAATGAAATTTTGACACAGAATTTACTGCCGCAGCGAGAATAGAAAACGCGTCTGTTTCTGAAAAATCGTGTTAGTGGCGGCGCAGCAATAATGAAAAAATTAAAAATATAAAAGCAGCTCAAACTTTGTTTTTAGACGATTTGGAGGCTCCTAATCGTTTCGCATCGCCCAGTTGAAGCATGCAGAAGAAACTGTGGCGTTCTAGTTCCTAAAGAGGGAGACGCAAGAAACTATTTACGAGAGTTTTTGTGTTGGATGTTTTTTTCCGGGCGTGTTTCCTATGATTTGGTTGCAAGGGAATTTCAAACTATAGCTTCAGGCAATGGAGAAATAATAAAATGGTATCATCATTATGTGTGGGAAGTACCGAGTCAATCAACTTGACTCCAATTTTTGCGTACATCCTACACTCACAGACTTCGGTTCACCTTTACTGAATAAAAAGAGGTTGTCCTATTTACAAAGGCAACGGCATACTTGAGTTGTAAAAAATCCCGCTGAAATTCAAACTTACAAAAAATCCTAACCTCATTTATTTGACATCTGAATGATCTGAGACAACTGATCTACCTTTCGAGCTAATACAGATGGACTTAAGTAGGGGTACAATATCTCACTTTAGACTCAGATTCAGGAAACAAAAGGAACATAGATTGAAATGAGTCATGACGTCACAAGTGAGAATTATCAGATAAACCAGGCAAAAGGAAAGCACCTATTGTTAACAGCGTCAGTAGATATTGTAATTATTTCGAGCTACAGGTACCAGAAGAAAACGTACATGTTTAGTTTACTGTTTAGGCCCATTTCGCACCAAATCAATCAGCAGCAGTCAAGTCTAGTCAAGTCACATTCAATCAAGTCACCGAAATTAATTGCTTTCACATGAAGTAAGTGATGCAAACGAAATAGACGACCAGTCAGTTCAACGTTTTGTGACCAGAATACCGTATCTAGTTGAAATGTAGGAGTTTCTTCAAGCAATGATTTTACGCCGATTACAACAAAGGAGTAAAATGAGGCAAAAAAAGAAACGATTGTGGATTCATCCCATTAACAGAAGAAGGCTACATTTTGGATCATTTAATCACTTGTCTCCTGATTTATTGGCCGACCCAAGGAAATTTTACAATTACTTTAGAATGAGTGCAGATTTATTTTTTCAGTTATTAAGTCTTATAGCTGCTGATATAACAAAACAAAATACAAATTACCGAGAAGCTATTACACCGGAAGAAAAATTTCTCAAAAGACTTGTCAGGACTGGCATAAATATTCGATTGGCTGAGTCAGAGACAGTCTGATCACGTCGGGACGGGATTGGCACGGACGTGACTCGGTCAGTCTGAAAGCAATTTTTCATATAATGCGTAATTTCAATATAAGTTCTAGTCAGTTGAATATGGGAACGTCTGACGTGACTAGACTTGACTGTAGCCGACTGATTTGGTGCGAAATGGGCCTTAGGCATTCTACTGATTAGTTAGTGCAGTAGTTACTTTCTGTTTTTTCATGCACGCTACTGATTATTATAGCGACTCTAATGCTTCTATTGTCGCCATCAAACATGCGTGTCTGTCTGCCAGGCTAATTTTTCATTTAAATTTTTATTTATTATAAAAAGCGCGCATGGCATACCGTATATGCGTTTACGTCTTGGTTTGGTGTTCAGCAGTTGACTGGAATTATAATCGTATTTAAATTATGTCGAAGGAAGGTGGTAGGTGTGCGTTGCATGTCCATATTTTTTACAGTGCGTTTGAAAATTATGGAAGCCTGATATTTATTTTATTTATTTATTCGTTTATCGTATGGCCACACGCGGTTTCAAAAACAAAGTTAACAGACAGTAGGTCTACAGCGTGTTCATTTGAAAACCTGTCGAAAGATTTGTCACGGATCAAAACCTTTTAACCAAAAACTATTTCACCCCCTTGTATCCTGCACCCCCTCCCCCCCCAGTATCATCTCTTAAAAAATTTCGAATGACGAGGTGTATCGAGTAATATCTCACTTCAAAGGTACTTCAAAGTCTTTTATTTTAACGTTTGATTTTTTTTTAAATCGGTCGATTAGTTTTTGAGAAAATTAGAAAAATCTTTGTGTTCTCCTTCCTATGATTTTAAATGATGGTGTTCAATCAGAAGAAATTTCACCAATTTTAATACTATTACTATTTTAAATAAAATGTGACGTATATCTTTTGGGTTGAAGTCTTTTTTTATGTAGCTCAGTCAGAGACGAGAGTGTGGGTATTTTGTTATTGAATTAAATAGTATTTAATGCCCGTTTAAATAAGAATGAAGCCAGGAGGGTGCCAGCCGAAACTACGACCCCACAGCATACCGCTGCCCAAATTTCATCACAATCCATGCAGCGGTTGCTGAGATTACGAGGCTAGAAAAAAAGCGACAGACAGACAGACAGACAGACCGGCGGAAATGAGTGACGTGGATTTTCGTTATGTAGACATCATAAAACGTACAGTAGCAACACTTATCCTCGTGCAACGCTTCTACAGCGCCTTAGCGCGCAAACACAGTGGGGCTTTTTAGTGAGCGTGCAAAGGCGTACGAAGGCGTGCAGGTACCGCATGCAGGCTCACCTGCACAACTGAGTTTTCGACCGCTTACCAGAGTCGGAAGCCCGCTTGAACGCCTTTATAGTAACAGAAATTTAGTTTGCTACCTGATGGTTTCGTCTGTGCCGGTCGAAGATGAGTATCGATAAAGAATTACTTATAGCTTCAGTGTTTGCGAAAACCCCTATTTGGGATAAAAGACACAAGCTGCACTATAACCGCACTGCGATAGAAAAATGTTGGAAGGAAATAAGTGCGGTTATGAAAGGAACCTCCTTATGTAGCGCGTCCAATGTCAATGTTGTTCCCAATGCCAGCAGAGCATCAAATGAGCATAACACATTTATACACAACCACAACACTAGATATAGGCTAGGTACCACAATAATTCCCAAACCAAACAAATCAGTCATGCGGCGGTCATATCTCAATTTAGCGCCTCCCTTTTGATACCAAAAACTTGTTTACAAAGCGATTCAAACAGTCTCTAGCAGAGTGGATAGCTTCCTTAATAAGACGCGCACAAGAATTCATTGAACATGTACAGTATCAGTCACATATTCATCTGACTGACAAATTTCAACTAAATGGTTCTAATTTATATGATGTGAGCCTACATAATGTATGTACTAATAGTTCATTTGACAACTTCCCACCACGGATTTATCACAAACCGCTGATTAAACGAAAAAACGCCAAGACACGTCAAAATATTTGTCCAGAGAGACAACTGTTTAACCAAAAACTATTTAACCCCCTATTGTACCCTCTAGCCCCTCAGGGGAATCATTTCCAGTATTTTTGCAACTGTCCCTCATTGCTTTGCCAATAATGGGCAACATTTTGAACCCTGATTGCATGTTTACTATACCGTGTCTAGATGCGACTGGCCAATCTTTGTACCCTTTTTCTTGTCTGTTTTCACTGTACCATGCACTGGTGTGCTTGACTGCGTGCAGAACCGGCGCCGGCCTGCTTCTACCTGCCGAGGGGACTCGGCGTTGGCCAACGCACTCCAACGCTCCTATAAACCGCTACTGTGAATGCCCACTTAGGCTTTAATTGGGGAGGCCAACCATGAAAAAAATACCGACAGAAAAGAGTCAGGACCCTGTAATTTTGGCTCGCCCTGTATGCATCCGTCTGATAGGCGCGATGGGTGGATCCGCCACCGAGACTCCGACCGACCGACACACCGACGGACAGACGGACCGGATGAATATTCATACCGTCCACCTTTCACACAACAAATGCAGATGGTGGCATGTCCACTTGTCACATGAATATAATATAGCAGCGCCCCAGTAGCAGCACAGCGGCAGCATTATTAATAGTCCGGTACCAGCGAGCGATTCATGACGAGAATAGAATAATTTCTGAATTTGCATGTACCAGCCGCCCCCCCCCCCGCATGCGAATGCAATCGATACCTGGAACGGCGCCGCTGTCGCTTATCGTAATGACGCATTGCGTCAATCAGTTGTAGAGGTGGAGGGGAGGGGCGAAGAAGCCTAGCATGTACGCCACCTTTGGCCCTTTGCTCCAAACCAATACCAAAAGTCGTCCCTAAGAAACATAATTCAATTCAACTCAGTCGAGCAAGTTCGCAAGCACACAAGGCCGCGGCTCGCACCGTGATCAAAATCAAATCGTGCCATTTTGGAAACAACTAAATTTTTGTTGTTTTACGAGTCTCATTTAATAAGTAAAGAGGCAAGTTCTATAATTTTAGAACTACTCAATGAGCTGTTTCATCGTTTTATGTCAACATAACCTCAAAATTTTCAATTCACCATGGCAAGACCACTAGAAGATTGCACCTTAGAAGAGCAGCGCTCAGACATTATATTTATAGTCGCAGAAGGTGTAAAGTGTTTTGAAAGAATAGTGACCATCACTACGACCCTGAGACCAAAAGGCATAGTATGGAGTGGAAACACACCAGCTCTCCAGTTCTCAAAAAATTCAAGGTTCAACCTTCCGCCGGTAAAGTGATGCTGACCATCTTTTGGGACTCACAGAGTCCAGTATATTGCAATTTTCTTGAAGATAAGTGAACTATCAATGGCCAGTACTACTCTGACGCGCTAGGATATAAGGTTAGACCAGCTATCAGGAGCAAATGCCGTGGACTCTTGTCATTCTTCAGCATGATAACGCCTGCTCTCATACAGCTTAGCTAACATGCGATAAGCTTCTAGAATTGGGTTCGGAGGTCTTACTTCATCCTGCCTCCAGCCCCAACTTGGCCTATCTGAGTTTTACCTGTTTGGAGCACTCAAAGATCCCCTACGTGGAAAAAGATTTGCTAGCAATGAGGAAGCTAAGGAAGTAGTGCCATAGTCGCTTCGGCGTAAATCGAAAGAATTCTTTGTCAAGGGAATTAGGAAGCTGCAAGAAATTGCATAACTGTGGGGGGGGGGTGATTATGTTGAAAAATAGCCTTCATCTTGAACCGTTTAACCGTTTTTGAGCTATAGCCATTTGTCTCTACTTACTGAGTGACTCTCGTAGATACCGAACCTCAAAATTAACCCTTTTGGTTAAACCCAAAAATTACCGAACTCAAATCGACTGTGTCAAGCTATACCCTCTAACCGACACACTTCCTCCTCTTTGCTCTTCTCCTTCCTTCCTCTCTTTTTTCTTCCCTTATTTCACCACGATTTTGTAACTGGGCACCCAGACCTGACAAACCGATCGACCGACACGACCGCAACTAAGAGATAAAGTCTACCGGAGTGTTATGACTAATTGTAATTCAATTCAATTCTGACAGTCAAGCAGCTCTGGACATTTCTCAAAACTAACATAGTTAAGTCGGCGATGGATCTCAAGGAGGCTGAAAACAGAAGTCTGATTACTTAGGTCTAGTGTGAAAAAATAACAATAAGTCAAGAAATTTTGTTGTCGTTGGGTTCCCCATAATCTATCAGTAGCTCAAAAACAACGTTGTGTAGAATAGTGCCAAGAAATTCTTAAGAAATACAATTATGGTGGATCTAAGGTTTTTTTATGTTCAACTGTTTGTCATGAAGTGAAGAGTACTGAGATTGATTGCTAAGGTTAACAGCAGACCAGCTGTAGCGAAATTTTTGTTGGCCTGGGCATAGTGACTTAGACCTGTGTCTACATACAGGCTGAAAGCCCATGGCGCTGCAGAAGTGCTGCGAGAAAATAAGTGTCGATACACGTTAGATTTGAATCGCTGTAGGTTGTAGAAATAGATTCACCGGCGCTCATTCCACAGCCCCGAAGTTCCCCAAAAGAAGGAATGCTGGAGGAGACTAGTTCGGGGAGTAGGGACCTCGACCTGGTAAGGATAAGCTCGCAGAGCTTCTCTAGTGTTCCTCGTTAAAACGGCCTTCGGTGTTATTATCTGGGAGAGCTCACTCGAGCATCTTCTGTGATAGAATCTGTAAAACAGGGACAGGTCAGCCACCCTTCTTCGATATTTCAGGTTGTGGAGGTCCTTTGTGAGGTTAGGCGTATCGATTAGTCTAATTGCTCTCTTCTGGAGGTGGTGAAGAAACATGAATATATACATTTAAACCTAAATCTGAACGCCAATCAGTTCAATAGGTATTTTCAACTGATCCCCATCCAGTGAAAGTCCAGCAGTTTCGAGATGTCGAGAAAAAATGATCGCATATTTTTTTTTCGAAAAAATGGACCAGGTACTCCGATTTCTTTTGAGGATCAACGAAAAGTGAATGCTCAATGATACATCACAGTTTGTTTACCTTAAGTATTTGAAATTTTATAAAAGCTAGAAGTTCCAGTATGTGTATCCTCAATACAGGTAAGAACAAGCTCAAATTATGAAACCTGAGTAGTGCTGGCTTTGGCAGGTAATAAGTAGCAAAGCTTAATGTTCGATTTTTTTTCATATTTTATTCGTCACATCAAGAAAACTTGCATTACTTGTTGCCAACTAACAACTCCCTGTCAAATAAAACAATAATGATTTATAATTATAATTTCGTTAAAAGAGCTAAATTTTATATATGCTTTTTGGGAACCTATAACTTAATAAGGTTCAACGTTTGGCATGTCTTAGTATAACCAGTGCAGTGCGCACAACACCTTTGAGTTCCATTGAAACACTATTGAATCTTCCTCCTTTGGATCTGGTAATTCAAGGGGAAGCTAGAAAAACTGGGTTCCGTCTCTGGAGTCAGGGTAGCTGGACTTTTATGAATCCAGGCAAAGGACACTCGACGATTCTAGCAGAGTTGCATGAGGATAGTCCTATTTTGTTAGCGGGGAGCGATATAGTTTCTCCTACGCATCGCTTCAATCGCAAATTTACGGTGGTGTTTCCGTCAAGGGAAGAGTGGGAGTCTAGGGAAAGACAGCTCATCGAAGGAGGAGGACAGGTCTGGTACACAGATGGTTTACTCACTAGAGAGGGCTCGGGCTCGGGAGTCTACGGACCCCATACAAGGCTTTCACTCCCTCTTGGGGGACACACCACAGTATTCCAGGCTGAGGTCTATGCGATACTTGCTTGTGTAAATGGCATTCGGGAAACTGACGGGTCTAGGAGGCGGATTACTATCTGCTGTGACAGTCAGGCAGCCATCAAAGCACTGAGTGCTAGGAAAATAACGTCGGGACTGGTCCTGGAGTGCAGGAGGCTCTTAACGACATCTCAGCTAAACAGAAGGTATCACTGATGTGGGTACCTGGGCACGCTGGGGTAAAGGGTAACGAAATGGCGGATCATCTGGCTAGGATGGGAACCGGCAACAGTTTTGTGGGCCCGGAACCAGCTTTAGGACTATCTGCAAACTTGATTAGGAAAACAACTGGAGAGTGGATCCAGAATCAACACTCTCTGAGATGGAACAACATCTCTGGTCATATCCGTCAAGCTCGGGAACTATTAGCAGGGCCTGCAGAGAGAACAGGACGATTTTGTCTCTCTCTGGATAGGAGTAACTTGAGATTGCTAGTAGGCCTATTAACGGGTCACAACACCTTCAGGCGTCACCTTTTCGTGATGAGGCTGGTCAACGACCCAACGTACACGTGGTGTGATGAAGAGGAAGAATCCTCGGCACACATCTTGTGTCGCTGTGAAACCATGTGTTATCACAGGCTGACTATGCTGGGCTCAAGAACCTTGGAACTAACAGAGATAAAACGGATAGGACCTAAGAATGTACTTGCCTTTGCCAAAAGGGCAGGTCTTAGGAACTAGCGCGGACAGAGGCGCAAAAGAGCCCATCGTGTGGTCTATGCACCAGCCACATTCCGTGCTGGATAGCCTTTGGTCCTTAATCATTTGGGAACCTATCAAATGATATTTCCCCAATGGACAGTTTTTCGAGGGTTCTCTCATCCTGCCAGACGCATTGAAAGTGAAAGCAACGGGTGTATGAGGTATGATTGTGCGTTACTGGAACAACAGAACAAAGATCTCTGCAAAAACTCATCTTGTTCGGCCTCATTTCGTAGATAGCCTTGTTTGTACCTACCTTATTTTCCTGCAGTGATACGGTATTCACCTCCATAATTTCGCTATAAACGTAAAGAAACACCTCGTATGATCCTGAATCAGTGAGTCCTTCAAACCATCTCAATTTATGATAATATAGAACCGAGGAATTCGTACGTTCGAGTGGTCGGCCGTTTGCTATCAACGACACCACCACACCCAGAATTAAACATTATATACAGCTAGCAGGAATTCTATCACGTCCACGTAGAATTTCACAAATGACCAAAGCGCGTGCGAATGCTTTGCTTCGACGCTACATGCTCCGATGACTGCATCGATCTTAGAACATTAGTAGGTAGATTGGTAGATAAGTAGGTGCCGATGAGCATTGGATCTGAACGATTACAGCCGATATACGTGGATATTTTGCAAGTAAAAGAGGCTTTTACCCACATCCCAACTATAGTCCATTCCACGAAACCTGATAGTGAAAGTAAATAAACTTTGACTATTGAGTCAAATTTTATTGGAGAGAAAAGGATACGCTCCGCCCACAGGCAGGACCGTATCTGAATATATAAATAACGAAATTGAGTTCGAGATAAACAAGTACAAATATGTACAAAATCACCTACCTTACTCAGAATCAAGATTGCTTGGTAATTCGTCTACATCACTATCGCTGGTGTCATTGAGACTTATCACATTTCGAAAGAAAAACTCGTGACCTTCCGCCTTATGGCATGCTTTTAAAAATCGTCTACCTTTTCGAAAACTTTCGGTCTGCCGAATCTGTTGAACTTGACATTGTTTTAAAGTAAATCACCCACTTATTAAAAATAATTCACCGAACGCTTTATAAATAATAAAAAAACAAAAAAATGTGCCACCAAAACTTTAATATAAACACAAGTGACGCGAGCTGGTTCTGCAGCCAGTGATCAAGTAAACGTAATACGTAAATATAATTCGGAACTCGATACGATTGATCAAGACGAGAAAGGAAACACGACGTACGTCGTAGTATTTGATAACCACTCAGCCGCAGACACACGCTGTGTCTGCAAGTCTGCATCATGTTAGAAATGCCACTTTGGAAAATTATTCATTGATTTTCCTTAGAACATATTCAGGTTATTCTACAAAATATTGGATATTAGATAGATTCACAATGTAATCACGTCGTATCAGTTTGAAATAATTTATGGCAACATAAATTCATGTAAAGTGAGAAGTTGTAATAATATACTGAAGACAAACACAAAGTGCGAGCAATTTATCAACTCATATGACAACGTGACAACAATCGTAGCGTCTGTTGTGATTTATATTTTTAAATTACGGTCCTGGATTTTTGCGCTCCACCTTTCTGTTTATTTCTACTATCTGGTTCCGTGGAATCAGGTATAGCAATGATGCACTATAAGCCGCGAGCAAAAGGACTGTTCAGCTGTAAAGCTGTTGTACCGGTGCTTCTTAAATACAAATTTGCTGCTTAAATGCTATCCGAAATGCCATTCTGCTCCCTGCAGCAGATTTGTTTTCTAATGAAACTTTTAGAACGTTCTTGTAGCAAGTTTATACAACATATTATGCGATAAATTTGAAACTGTTGTATAAACGCTTATTAAAACAGTTCTATGCAACAGATCTACGCACACACAGAAAAATATATCGTTTTGTCAAAGGCTTACGCTGGGATTCAATGGCACGTTACACTCAGCATTCCTCAAATACAGCGATGTTTTATCCAATGGTAACGAATTATATCGGATTGTCGATTCAACTACAATATGTCATTGGACTCCAATGAATGAATATTTACCTGAAATATAACTGTCTGACTAATCTAAAAACCTACATTCAAATGTGGGTGTTAGCTCTTCTAAGCCCCAATTTCTCAGTAGGTCCTCCATTTAATATATAATTGGACACATTTAAATCGCACAATTACTGATGCAAAAAGCAAAAACACGAGATGACACAACACGGCTAACGTCGAAACAACACAACGAAACAACCTCGTCCATGTTGGCAGGTTGGCGTCGATAATAACACTAAGATGATACCCTGTTCTTTCTTTTTACGTTCATTGAATCGGGACACAGTCCCGCCGAATATTGATCATAGTTCAGCGAACAACAAGGGCCATTAAATTCGATATATGATGTTGTTGTTACAAATACTACTTGCCAATTTCTTTAACGGTATATACATACAATGTTTTGGAACCATGGGTTATTGTTCGCGTAATAGTTACCTTTTGAAACAAAATTAATTTTTATCAGATGAATTATCACGAACTGCTGTTGCAGTAATAATTTTTGTACATCGAATAGATTGTATGCTTTGCCTAAATGAAACATAGGGTAAATTTCGAAAACAAAAGGATGTTTTGATTGCATTATATGTCAATACTGGTATTAGAGGTATTATACATATCGTTAGAACGAATATAAAATTATTTTGAATTAATTGTCATACATGTGATTACTTCGAATATAAGAATTGAAATTCTTTCAATGACATGGATTGGATTTTGTAACACCACACCTAGCTTCGTGCATTCTATCTGACATTTCTTCCTTCTTCTAGCTTGTCACTTTGTCCATTGAAAACACGCACCCTTCTCCTTTCTTTATACAATATATGTGTACTATCTGGCCAGCGGATCTGAAGCTACAAAAGGAATGCGGACAAAAATGTTCGATGTTGCCAAGTTTATTTATAAAAAAAGCAAAATTAACGGTAGCAGCAATTTAAAATATTTTTATAGCTACTTTAATATAGTTGTTAATGTATTTTTATTTAATAACCGATATTTCTTAATCTGCCTGTTATAAAATGTACATGTTTTCTGAAGATATCATCAACTTCAGGTGAATCGGCAACAACTCACGAATCCTGTCATCCAACGTCTTGTCAGGGAACCTTATTGGTTGAGGATCTGCTACCATGTCGTCGTGAAACGTTCCTTAGAGACTAGTAAACATGACAAAATCACTTGTTTGGTTTTTTGGAATCGGCTGTGAGAGGTATTCCAAAAATTATTTCAAATGCCGGAAAATGCCGCGCAAACAACCTCTGACGTCAGTCATATCCTATAGTGATGGGATGTAAAGTATTGATATTCGATATCGATAGCCAGTGCTAACCCTAACATTTTGACATTGATCATTATAATCACAAAACACAGTCACACACAAAAGTACAAAAGTCAAAAGAATAAAAGTTAGGCTAGATTACTAATTCACTTTGTAGGGATGGGCTTGAATTAGATTAGACCTTTGGATTCATTCATAATGGGATGCGCCGAATAAAATGATGACTTCGATTAGTTGCGAATCTCGGTCACGAACAGGATGAACTGTGATACCTATCAGATATAAAAATGTATTGCAACGAACATGCTAGTGGGTTAATTGCCTGTTTCAAATATGTTTAAGTATCAATAAATTGAGTCGCATTGTTAAAGAATTCAGATCATCTCTAGTTTGCAGTTGAATCTCACTGACCTGCGCTGTAGTAGTATCGATTGTCGATATCGATAAGATACCTGTGACGTCAGCCCTTGTTTTAGGTCACGTGGAAAAATTTGAATATATCCTTATTTTATTTTGCACATATCTTTTTTTGGCCGTCATGTCAGTAAAATAATGTTTTTTGTTTCCTACTGCTTCTTGATATGGTTTTCTTTACGCTATGTATACTCCCGAGACGATTTCACGACCTCTGCAAGTACCCTATTTTCTTAGATCAATATTTTCAGGCAACACCTTTATACAGTTAATGAGTTTCTCGTACATCCTGATGGTATGCATTGAGCCTTGTGAAAGTATCAACAGATCCATATGGCTACATACTTCGTTAGCTGTCACCACAAATCATCTTCAGTTAATGACAAAAGTAACGACTTTCCGAATTGGTTGCAGGCGATAGGCGGTAATATAACACCCTTTTTAATTGCCACTCAATATGCTTAAATCATCCTCGGTAATTCACACTCTCGCATCTCTTTACTTCCTGGTTTGCACCTCAATGCCCACGTATCACATAAATATTACGGAGCATGTTACAGCTATGCTGGGTAACAGACTAGGCTTTGCATATTAGAGTTTCGTTTGTAATATTATTTCTGTATCTATTCTCGTGATGGTAACCTGTCTGGTCAAACAACAACTAGAAAAGGAGTTCGTCAGGGATGCGTATTATCTCCGATGTTATTTAACGTTTACTCTGACTTTGTGATGAGACAGGTATTGGACAACTAGAATGGCGGTATAGCTATTGGCGGAAGCAAAATATCCAACTTAAGATTTTCTGACGATACAACCCTTATTGCCGCTTCTCAGGAAGAACTAGTAGCTCTATTAAGCATCTTAGAACAACAAAATGCAGCATACGGTCTTGGTATTAACTACAACAAGACCAAGATTATGATCGTAGATAGAGAGCACGATAATCATCCAGAAATAAAGTCAGCAGTTCTAAGTTTTGTGTACCTCGGTTCTTTGATCGAAAATTAGGGTAGCTGTGAAAATGAGATTCGACGGCGCATTCAACAGACACATGTGGCCATGATAAAGCTTACTAAAATATGGCGTGACCATAACATCACATAAAGCTACCAAATCGTAGCTGGTTCAGTCTTTTGTGTTCTCCATATTTGTGTATGACTTGGACTGTTAAAAAGGCAGATAGAGCTCGCATAGATGCTTTTGAAATGTAGACGTGGAGAAGAATGCTGAGAATCCCTTATACCACCCATCGAACTAACGTTTCCATACTGGATGAGCTCGGAAACCCAAAAAGACTAACCTCCATTGTGTCGACGAGAATGCTTACATTCTTTGGAAATATTCACAGAAGCGATAATATGGAGAAACTTGTAGTTCAGAGTTACGCCCTGAGAGGGCGGTCCGTGGCCGTTCCCCTACACGCTTGGTGGATACGACGAAACAGTTGCTGGATATGAGTATCAAGAGCGCACGCTGGATGGATACGACGAAACAGTTGCTGGATTTGAGTATCAAGAACGCCACTGAACTGACAGTAAATCGCGAACGATGGCGAGCTACAGTTTTCAAAACTATTGATAATATTCATGTCGGCAATACTCTAGCTCCGACTTAATGCTTTTTCCGAGTTCACATCATGTCTGTTAAGACATTGTGGCTACGATGAAGAATTTTCGTAGTGTAATGAGGGTTTCCAAAGACTAATTTTATGATCAAGTCAAGTTTTGTGGAAATTTTATCAAGAGCAAAGGTTATAGGGCTTAACTTGGTAGAAAAATAGCATCAAGTAAATGTCATCGGTAACACCAGAACATTTTCAGATTTTGGAGAATTATTTAGGATTTTTAAGACGGTTGTGAATCAGTTGGAGATGGACCTCATTGCGGTCAACCAAAAATAGTTCGAAATGATCGCTGGATTGGCATTAAAAATTATTTTGACGATATTAATATTTGTCTCAAGGTTCCACTAAAGAAATGATTCATTTACATTTAGAAGGTTACAAGATTGATTTTGTTATCATACTGTGGTACCCTTGGTAGTCTTATTATTGTACTTGCCACACCGATAGGCGAGGGGAGTATTGTGGTCGCAAAAATTTTCGATTTTGAGATAATATGCTTTTTGAGCGTTTTATGGTATCTACATAACGAAAATCCACGCCACTCGTTTGTGACGGTCTGTCTTTTCGCATTTTTCTCCCCTCGTAGTCTCAGTAACCGCTGCATGGATTGCGATGAAATTTGCGTAGCGTATGCTATGGGGTCATAATAGGAAGGGCTGCTATAATTTTGAAAATCGGTGCATGGGCGGCGGAGTAATTAGCAAAAGACAAAAAATTTTAAATAATCCAAATATTCTTTTTTAGGCGTTTTAGGGGTTCCTGATAATTTTCTACTTTTTTTTGGGTGGTGGTGAAACTGGAGTGGCTGATGGACAATAATAAACTGGTATCGCCGTAATGTATGGGAAGTACTGAGTCAATCAACTTGACTCCATTTTTTTAATAAATCCTCACAGTTGAGATATTCAAAACACCATAAGATGGACAGCTAAGTAAGTGATTCTTAAGAGCAGAGAAGATTCTATTACATTGGTGGTCATTATACAGGTGTCATTTACCGTAGCCTGTCAATGACGCAATCAACACAAAAGCTGATGGTCGATTGGAATTGGTTTTGTTTGCCAGATAATCAACTGCCATTCGTTTCGACCGTTCTCAACGTGATTCAGTCTATTTGCAGGGTTTTGTTTGCTAGTTAACCGGAGAATATGGATACTTTAGAAGCAAAAGATACAGAAAGACGCTGTCAGTTTTAAGTGTTCTCCAACTGAAGCGTTGTTGATTTTGATTTGATCATTGACGAGACGATTGCTACTGTATTCAAATAGCGCATGATAATGGACTGAAGAACTTACGTAATACCTTATGGCTCTAAAAGATGGTCAATTTTTATACCTAGATGTACAGAGTGTTGTTGAAGTTGGGTTTTTCCTTCTTCCGATTATATACAGAGTAAGCCAACACTTAGAAATGATGGTAACCTGTCTGATCAAACAACAACCAGAAAAGTAGTTCGTCAGGGATATGTGTTATCTCCGATGTTATTTAACATTTACTCTGAATTTGTGATGAGACAGGTATTGGACAACTGGAAGGGCGGTATAACTATTGGCGGAAGCAAAATATCCAACTTAAGATTTACTGACGATACAACCCTTGTTGCTGCTTCTTAGGAAGAATTAGTAGCTCTACTAAACATCTTAGAACAACAAAATGCAGCATATGGTCTTAGTATTAACTACAACAAGACCAAGGTTATGGTCGTAGATAGAGAGCACGATAATCATCGAGAAATAAAGTCAGTAGACCGTGGTGAAGTAGTTCAAAGTTTTGTGTACCTCGGTTTTTTGATCGACAATTCGGGTAGCTGTGAAAATGAGATTCGACGGCGCATTCAACAGGCACGTGTGGCCATGACAAAGCTTACTAAAATATGGCGTGACCATAACATCAGTAAAGCTATCAAAATGTCACTGGTTCAGTCTCTTGTGTTCTCCATATTTTTGTATGCCTCGGAAACTTGGACTGTTAAAAAGGCAGATCGAGCTCTTATAGATGTTTTGAAATGTGGACGTGGAGGAGAATGCTGTGAGTTCCTTATATCGCCCATCAAACCAACGTTTCCATACTGGATAAGCTCGGTGATCCAAAAGAGACTATCCTCCATTGTGTTGATGAGATTGCTTACATTCTTCGGACATATACACAGAAGCGATAATATGGAGAAGCTTGTAGTTCAGGGTCACGCCCCGAGGAGGGCGGCGCCGTGGCCGTTCCCCTACACGCTGGGTGGATACGACGAAACAGTTGCTGGATATGAGTATCAAGAGCGCCACTGAACTGACAGTAAATCACGAACGATGGCGAGCTACAGTTCTCTAAACTATTGACAATATTCGTATCGGCAATACTGTAGCTCCGACATAGTGACAAAATGACTGCAAGGTTATCGTAGGGATCATATTTTTTTATTCACATGCATGGTTTGGAAATTATAACTAGTACTTTCAGAAACGGTAATATAGATTGCACAGAAGCAATATTTGGAGTTGTCCCTTTGTAAAATTTCTTTTGAAACTGAAAGGACACGAACTTCTGGATGTCCTGAGAACTACTCAGTTACTTTTTTTTTCGAAAGGATGGGTGCAGATCCGATGTTTCACCATGATGTTTTCCTTGATAATATTAGTGTTTACTGTTCACTCAGAGTGTAGTATCATCCCTAAGTATTTAAATTCTCCCAACAGCTGTATTTGATTCCCCAGAAGTTGTACACACATAAAAAGAAATTCTCAAGTCAAGAATTGTGATTTTCTTGTAAATACATACTCACAACAAGAATATCGGTTCTCACTCTAAGAAAGAATATTTGATGAGAAAATTATAGAAAATTTGTATCAAGAATAATATATTTTTGATTTATATACTTATTTTAAAGAAATATGCTCCGAAAGAAAATATAATTTTCTTTGCAATCAAGGCTATAATAATTTAGTAACAAATATTTCATAATTTTATATCCAGATTATCATTTTTTCCAGCGGTGTCCAGTTTACTTCTATCAAGAATATAGACAGCTTGCAAATGCGAACCTTCATTTACAATATGATAATTTTGGTTTGAAAATGAACGCTGTTTTACAAACACACCCTACATTTGTATCAAGTAAATCATTTATTTGACGTCTACCAACGTCGGAGTGCGCAGGCGCGCAGCGTGTCATGAGTCAGCTCTAACCTCTTCACCCTTTCTACTCAACAGCCTGTTGCCCGTTCGCGTTCGCGCCGTCATTATCGGTTTTCGGATTGTCGCATTCGCCGCCGTCTTTAGCACCGTAGCGTAATACCTGCATCCTGGATCCTGCATAAGAGTATCTAGTCAAACTTAAATAAGTTGCCATTGCCACGTAATACCCGTGATACCACCGTCAACCATCAGTTATCGAATCTGCCGGTAGTGCTGGTCCACCGCCATTTGAGTCGCGTCCCAGTTCCCATCAGCTTACTTATCACTGGATCTATCCAACCATGAATGAGCTATAAAAAAAATTGGGATGCGAAGACCTGACTCAGGTGCTGTTCCTAGATAAGTACTAAGTATATTAAATGTGATTTAAGAATTGTTGCAGAACTATTTCTCCAGAAAAATTTCTACATGCTCATAGAAGAGTTTGAGTGATCAAATTAATGCTACTAGATTCCTCATCCAAGAATATCACAATTTTAGAATAAAGTTGAGCTACTTGCGTCAAGTTTATGAAATGCTGCCAGCTAAGATTATGAAATGCTTCAGTCAAGATTATGCAATACTTCGGTCAAGATTACCACATGCTTGATTTAATATTTTGGTATTCTTACTATCAAGAATTTCCCAGTTTTGCATTGAAGATGTTTTCTCAATCTAACCCTTATATGGTCAAAGATATCGTATTCTCACTTTAAGATTAGCATAACTTTGCGCGTATAGGAAGTTATGGTATACTTGAATTAAAGCATCTGTGCTCCATCTAAGAAATTATTTTTATGTGTGTAGAGTTCCTAGTCTCTCAACTTTTCTCCCCTTCTGGTCAATATACAACAAAGTATCTAATAACGTTTAGACCGTTTGCATTTTGTCTCCAACTGTGCACTTGATGCAAATGAAAACAGTTGAATTGCGGTACCACAGCTAACATCAAGTCGTCTGTTCAACTAAACCTTCCATAAAAGGTAGTAATCGCGTGAAGATATCAATAACGGCAAAAATAAAAACCCTCTACTACCCACTGTTAGCTGACAAGCACATCCAGAACATCTTAAACAAGCCAAAGTTATTAAGTACATCTTGAATACACTTTAAGTGAATGCTTAACTTGGGCAGTTAAATTTCGAATAAACGGCAATAAACGCACAATAAAATACTGTGTATATCTTCATGCTCGCACTTTGAATGTAATTAAAACGGTTTTCAATTCGTCGATTGCCACCAACCAGTTCGAGAGCCATTCCATTTTTCAATATTTTATGGAGGCTTTCAGCCCACCTGAGAGCCTCGGCCAGATTTATAAGTTACTTTGCATTTATAGAAACAGATAAAGTGGCGAACGTATAACTGTTAGATGCGCGTCGTGATGCAATTTCATTTATACACGTCAATGGGGCTTAGATCGGGTCGATAAATGGCGCAAGTTGTGGATCGTATATCGTTGGTGATTGAAATTACTATGTGTGTTGCTCTTAGGTTTTAACAGTAGTATGCTATTAAAATAAAAGCTTAGAAATGTATGTAATGAGTAAAAAACGAAAAGGTATCAGAACTCTTACAAACCTCGTTAATTTTTTTCATATGGCTGAAATGAAGGGGGAGGGGGGAATTCAGGAGAGGGACACACAATGCTTTCAACACTGCTCTAAATAGATTAGCATTTTACTTCTTTTACTACTGAAATTACTATATGTGTTGCTCTAAGGGTTGAAAAGTAGTATGTTGTTAAAATCAGATCGTAGAAATTCTCAAAATGCATGGTGCTGCTACGTTTTTTGAAAATTGGTGCATTGGCGATGGAGTAATTAGTAAAAAACGAAAAGGTACCAGAAGTCTCGCAGAAAGAGGACCCTTGATTTTCAGTTCCAGCAAAAACTCTAAAATCTTTATTCGGTTTTCTATCAATGTCAAATCCCGTATCGTGGATAACTTGAGGGTGGTGATTACAAATCCGTCCAATGTTTTGAGTTTCAGTCTCATAGAACGAAGATCAAAAATTTCCGACACCACTGATTTTCAGTTTCACCTCAAAAACTTAAATGTTTATTCGGTTTTCTATCAATATTAAATCCCGTATCCTGGATAATTTGAGGGTGGTGATTTAAATTCCGGCCAATGTTTTGAGTTTCAGTCTCGCAGAAGGAAGATCAAAAATTTCCGACACCCTTGATTTTCAGTTCCAGCTCAAAAACACTAAAATATTTATTCGGTTTTCTATCAATATGAAATCCCGTATCCTGGATAATTTGAGGGTGGTGATTACAAATCCGGTCAATGTTTTGAATTTCAGTGGCGCAGAAAATTACTAAAATTACCGATACCCTAGATTTTCCCGTGTCCCATAGTGTCTATAGTACATTAAAGTATACACATTTTTACACTTCTTGTATTTATTGTATGCAGCGCTAATTTATTCTTCCTATAACTACTAGAGTTAATCTACTTGACGAATGCTTTATCGAATTACGCTATGCCAAGTTTTCTTCCATTCGTTGGCGTTAAAAGACAAAGTTGTATGTCTAGCGTCTTAGACTTTTAATAACACCATACCAGAGCGAATCTACTTGACACCTCTCATATCTTTATCCGACTGCATTATAAACCATCCTGGTTTTATCTCTAACATTCCCTTCTCATATCTTTTTACACGATATCAATTAGCTCCCATCTACTATCGTTGGGAGTAAAAATCGAAAAATAACGTCGAAAACTGGAAATATACTATACCAGAATTAGTCTACTTGACGACACTTTAATTTTTACTTAAGTTAAATTTGAAGGATTATTGTCTTACTACACCACAGTTAGAAGAAGAAGAAATTTGAAGGTTCAGTGCCTTACACTTTTGATTAGGCCATACCAGAGTGAATCTACTCGACACCTCTCATATCTTTATCCGTCTGCATTATAAACCATCCTGGTTTTATCTCTAACATAACATTCCCTTTCGTCTAGACACGCAGGGAGAGAAAAGCCTTTCACCTGTCAACCGTATCTATATAACTGACAAACCCGCAGCCACAAAGGGTTCTTATCATGTGTTAATTCCGAACACAATGAAGAAGCGAGTAGGCATAGCGCATTCAATGAAATTATTGATCACGCCTCATATTTTACTTGTCTTTGACACAATGCCTTTCACATTTATAACGTGCCATATTATTAACGTATAGTCTGCGATCCAGCTGGCTCTTCGAGTAGCTTGTTTTAGAAAAGATGAGATTTTGTGTACGCGTTCACTTTCGTCCCAATAGAATATGTTACGAATCAGACGAATTTCGTCTTCCACCTCTTGCAAAGTTGCCAAAACCTTGGAAATTTGGTAACATTAAACTTATCGTCATCTAAGGGTATCCTGTTCATTTTTGTAGGAGCGATAAAAACGAATTAATGATTAAATGATCATTCTGGGCGTATTTTTAAAACAAACATTTAATAAAGTAGTAAGTAATTCAATCAATGAACAAATGATCAAAATAAATTAAGTAAGATCACAATTAAATCTTTAAATAATAACTTACTAGAACTACCTAATTCAACATCGATAAGAGGTTGGGCCTGTATCAGGAAAAGCGCTCGAGACGACACATCTGTAAATTAAATTAAAAGATACCTGAGTAACCAATTCATTGAAGAATGATAAATAAAAAATGTATTAACATATGTTAAATTAATGAACATGTCGTTATTTTATACTGGGGTGGTTGATAAAGCAAGCAGAATAAATAAGCACACGAATATAAATAGATAACACAGCAAATATATCTTTTAACCCCAAACGGATAAAATCATATCCACATATTATGTGGTCATACAAATTACACGGAACATAAATCAAACATCTCTTGAGTCATAGGTGTTAAGGGTCAACTCGCGAAACACCTCACCAAGAGAATAGATGAAATAATATACTTTATAACCATACAAACATCATATAACAAAACTCGAGAACAGCACTTGGGTCTTTGGTATTAAGGGTCAACACGCGAAATACCTCACCAAGAGCTCCAATAACTAGGGCGGAGAATTATCATGATAACTGTGAGGCCAACTCACTAAGATACTAGGGGTCCACTCGCAAAGTATCCACTCCTTTGTACTAGTTCAGCACGAAGGGTCTACTCGCGACGTGCTTCGAGATTGTTATCTGTTTTCATATCGCAGACATTCAGTAGTTGAATTATAGAACCATTAATGATAGAAATGTGTGTATCAAAGTTTATCAATTGTCTAATAACAAGTTCTCAAATGAATTAATGAAATAAATCAATATATCAATAAACAAAGGGACAATTAGTAGAATTGGGTACTCTGTGAAATAAACTCACCCAAGCTGTTGCTCAATCACCAACAATTCACAAGAACACTTTATTGTACGAAGTATAACTAGGTACTAAATGAAATAATTTTTGCGGTCGACTAGTCTGAAGGGACGGACGTATTTGCATGCAGGTATCAAGTAAACATTATCCAACTTTGGACTTTATTCTAACGTGACGAACCGCCTAAATTACTGTGACGCTCTTCAAACTGTTTAGAAAATAATAAGGGCCAGATGTTTAGTTGTTTATCTTACATAGGATTGAAATTCCGTCTTCCTAGCATTTTAAGGCATCGTTTTTACGTTGTACTTTTAACTACACTCTTGGATAATAGTATTTTCGAATTATAAAATTTTGTCATCCTGACATTTTCTATTTTTTCCACGAGGAGGTGAAATTGGGGCGCAGTAAGGGTGGTTAATGGGGGAACTCAAAAACTGATGATTCTATGGGAAGTACTTGACGCCCTATCACTTAAGTAAGGTTTTGTTTGACAGCTCCTTGAGGGTTCCTTACGTAAGGCTTCCTTGAGTAATCCTGCATCGGGAAATAGTCTCGTACAAAGATCGATCAAAGGCCGAGCAAGGCACAAGAGCGGGAATCTTTGGAAGAGGAACTAGGCAGAGCATTCCGCTAGCAAAATACGCCTCGGTATTTCAGTCAGAGGTGTACGCCATCCTACAATGTGCAAGGATCAATAATGAACGATCCTACAGAAACAAGAGGATCGGAATACTTACAGACAGTCAGGCTACACTTAGGGCACTAGAAGCACCCAAAGTTACGTCTACTCTAGTCTGGGAATGTTTACAAGAACTGGGAAGACTGGCAGAACACAACAAAGTAACTTTGGAGTGGGTGCCTGGACACTCGGGTATAAGAGGCAATGAAAGGGCGGACGAGCTAGCAAGACTAGGCTCGTCTGCCCTATACATTGGAGCAGAACCCGCCCTGAGGGTGACTAAAAGCACAGTCAGACACCAGGTGGGAGAATGGATGAAACATCAGCACAAGGAGCAGTGGAACTTGTTGTCCGGATGTGTTCATGGAAAAACATTCATTAAAGCTCCATGCAAGAAAATAGCTGAAACACTGCTCTCTTTGAGTAGAAATCAGCTCCGAATAACGACGGGTCTCCTCACAGGACATTGTGGCCTGAAGGAACACCTGAATAAAATGGGACTCTACAATGGAGATCTCAACTGCAGATTGTGTGGAAGAGGAACTGAGTCAGCCCTACATGTCCTCTGTGAATGCGAAGCGCTAAATCACAAGAGACAACAGCTTTTTGGCAAGACCAAGCTAGAACCAATGAGTACGGGTCAGCACCAGGACCAGTAGGTAAACTGCATAAACTTATGCAGGGATCCAGATTTCTGGAGTGGATACTGTAAAAGAGAGGAGCAACAATCCTAGTATTGACGGGGATAGTAAGGTCGGACGGCTCCTGGAAAAAAATCCTCAAGTAACGAAACGTCAACATGACATTTCGTTGCAGCCAAGGCGATTCTGTGTATTGTAATTTTGGAGTACGCTGTTGTCAGTTTCTGTCAAATCCAAAAAAATGTCCGGCACGAAACACGAAATACTAGCACAAAACAGAAAGAGATAACAGAAAACATCAAAATGCGTAGGCATAGGCATAACAAGTTGACTTACATTTGAAATATGACGTCGGCAAATGAATGTTGTGAACTCGTAAACTGCATTAAGTCGGAGCTACAGTATTGCCGACACGAATATTATCAATAGTTTTGAGACTGTAGCTCGCCATCGTTCGCGATTTACTGTCTTCAGTAGCGCTCTTGATGCTCATATCCAGCAACTGTTTCGGCGCATCCACCCAGAGTGTAGGGCGCCGCCCACTCGGGGCATGACCTTGAACTACAAGTTTCTTCATATTATCGCTTCTGTGAATATGTCCGAAGAATGTAAGCATTCTCGTCGACACAATGGGAAATAGTTTCTTTGGATTACCGAGCTCATCCAGTATGGAAACGTTAGTTCGATGGGCGGTATAAGGGACTCTCAGCATTCTCCTCCACGTCCACATTTCAAAAGCATCTATGCGAGCTCGATTTTTAACACTCCAAGTTTCCGAGGCATACAAAAGTATGGAGAACACAAGAGACTTAACCAGCGGAATTTTGGTAGGTAGGTATTTAGGGAACCTTAAGTAATACTTAAGATACCACTATGAATACGACCCTTAGTTACTTCCGTGTGGACGAGGCTTTAGGCTGTGTGTGTGTGTATGTGTGTCGTGATAGGCGATGCATTTCGGTCATTGAAGAACGCCTACCATCGCAAATCGCAACGTGCATAAATAAATCATTTATTGTTGAGGCTGATAGGAGTAGGAAGTGGTCAGGGCCATCTTCGCGCCAACAGTCAACTTTGGAACGTCGAAGATGCAGTCGCAAGACGCCAGGCAGCGTCAGGAAGAGGAAAAACGCGTGAGTTACGCTCCAAAGGGCGGCAGGTCGATGCGGAAGGTGTCTTCGTTTACGGGCCCCAGGCATCCATCGGTTTTCGCGGGCCTATCTCGGCCAGTGTTGCCAGACGTAATGTGTCAAGTATCACAACATGGGGGTCAAATAGTCGGGAGAAGCGCAGAAGATATACTGGGTGACTTTTTAGTACCGGATCGGTCGATAACTCCACTACTGAAGAAAATCGCGAAAAAAGTTGTATATAAAAGTTATAGCCAAGTATATGGTCGTTGCTCAGAAAATATTTTTATTTATACATGGTGATCCCAACTACGTGGAGATGCAAACATACTTTTTTTTTTAAATGAGACACCCTATTATTATTCCATATTTAGATTCTGCTAATGATCCCCGTGCTTAAAGTTTAAAATACTGCAGCAATATACAGGGTATTTCAAAATTTATGACGATTTTTATGCCCAAATCGCTGCTAAATGAACGTACTGCATATTGAAAATGAATTAATTAAAAACTACTTTTTCACACGGAAAGATGCGCTCGATTTAACACGGGCTGTAAAAAAAAGTCGACTACGCATATTCTTATATAGGGTGAGGTAGAATGTAAAAAATAGTTTCTCTTTTTTTAAAATGCAACCCCCATATTTTATTATACCAAAAGACTGATAGTATATTTGTATAGCACGTCATATACTTAGATTCATCAGTTTCTGAGATATTTCAATTTTTCTGCAAAATTTAAATAATTAATCTTCTATTTGTGTACTGAAATTCATTTATTTTGGAAAAGTGCTATCGAATTTTATTTGTATTCAACGAACGACTAAAACATGAGGCCATAATAGTAATTTGATGAAGTCGAAACCCTGAATTGTCGAGATAATAAAAGTTAAGTATGCTGAGAAAACAATTTTATAGACGTGATCCATAATTATTAAGCAGATCTATCAGGGAGGCTATGAAATATCAAACGACACAGCCACACAAAATCCACATGACTCTTTGCTGTCGGTCTGTCTGTCTGTCGGTCTGTTGGCGCACTGCTAGCCTCGTAATCTCAGTAACCGCTGCTTGGATTGTGATGAAATTTGGGTAGCGGTATGCTGTGGGGTCGTAGATTTTGGAAATCGGTGCGCTGGCAAAAAGTTCAAATATTCCTCAAATTTGTTGTATTTATAATAGCACAATACAGTCTTTTAGGCCCATCCGAACATTTCCTGGCCTATTATAGAAACTTAGGGACTTAGTATTTTTTGAGTATACATATACGAGTAATGCTTTAAATCGTTCTGTATTGTGTAACGAGGAAACTACTGATTTGATTTTAATTAAATTACGACGCAGTATTATTACCGTGGCAGGAATCGAAAACGCGTACGGTTTTTAGAATCAAGAAACTGAAAATAATAAAACACCTCAAACCTCGTTTTTAGGCGATTTGGGCGTTCCTGATCGTTTCACTTCGGCCAGTTGAAGCATGCAAAATAAAAACTGTGTCGTCTTAGTTTCTAGGGAGGGAGACGCAAGAAACTATTTACCAAAGTGTTTGTGTTAACCTAGATGTTTTTTTCAAGGGGGGTGAGCGATGATTTGGCTGCAAGGGGATCTCAGACTATAGCTTCATGCAATGGAAAAATAATAAAAATGATATCACCGTTATGTGTGGGAAGTACTGAGTCAATCAACTTGATTCCATTTTTTTATAGTAGAGTATCGTTTATCCTTTTCTTCCGAAACTGCCCAATAACCTATAAACAAAACTATTATGAACCGGTATGGAGGATTTAAAAGTATACTAAACACATAAAGTCAGCAAAATAATTTAATTGCCTAATATATTGTTTAACAAATTGAACTAATCTTGTAAAAAGAATGTGTAGGCTAAAGCAGCCCTTAGCCAATTTGTATTGTTCAATCGTGTAATGTATTACAATCCTTAAACTTCGTGTGCAGATGAATACGAGTAGGTCAGGTGTGTGCGCAAGGCACTCCCACGGATGTTGTGCTGTCGACTTGTTCTTCTCAACCAGACTACACCTGCTTATCCTGCTGCTGCGTACTTCTTCCGTTGCTAGTCGTTCCTCAGATGCCCGCTGGTACTGGTACAGGTACGACCGTGATAGACGTGGACGTGGATGGTCGTCAACTGGACCCTATCATACTACCAGCCGGTATGGCGCACCCAACGGCGGTCGCACGATGATCTGTGTGCTAGCTGAGTCACGCAATGTGTAGCGTGTTCTCAAATGAGTGTGGTATTGGCTCGTTTTACACATCTTTATTATAAAGATAGATAAAAAATATTTCATCCCAATAATTATTCCACAATCCTATACCACCACTTTAAGAATCTCTGTGTTTTTGAGAACATCCTAAAAACGCCATGCAGGTCACTCGGGCGGATACAAATTGCAGCCGCGCTTAGGGTATAATCCTATAAATCTCAAAGGTGACCATAAAAGATGTTGAAAATTGCAGCGAGGGTCCCTTATCGGCGTAGTCTACCTGTTTGGAGGTATTCTAAAAATTAATTTGGATTTGCATTAGCAAAATATTATATCAAAATAATATCATGTGACAGGTACCCCGTGTGGGGGCGGGTTAGAATATCTCCCATCGTATATCCTGCGTGTCGTAAAAGGCGACTAAAAGGAACCGAAACTACTGTCGGTATAAGCAGTAACCTCTTCTCAACCAACAGCTTTGGGTGGACGAGTTGACAAGAGTCAGGACACCTTCTTGTCCTTGGGGTGAGAAATTGCCCCTAAAGGCGGATGAACCAATAGATACCATCTGGTCAACGGCATGAGGATGCAGAAAGCAAACGGGAAACAACTGCATTAAAGATCTTAAAGATATCCCAAGAGAAACTCGTAAAATGAGTAAATGCATTTTACGAGTTCACAACATGTCTGTTAAGCCATTGTGACTATGATGATGATGTGACAGGTCAAATTAATTTTTATCTAAAGCAACAGTTTGGTGGCATTTACTTACCTACTTCTGTTAGTGATCTTGAAAACTATATGACATCACAATGACTTTTTTAAATTACAAACCCAAAATTTTATTCGCACTTATTGTTATAGAGATTTTACAATTCTCTACTTAACTAACTAGAACTTAACTGGAAAAGTTAATTTCTTGATACATATTTCCATTATTTTAGGAAATTTCGACAATATCAACAATTATTGTGACAATTTTGATACTTTTTTGCAATTTTCGGAAGGTGATAATATACCTAATGCGCGTATGTATCTGTTTCAGTATTTATCAAAGACTCTCAAAAATAAACAATGATGGATGGCTGTTATAAAAACTCCTATCCCTAACGGAGGGTCGTCCGCTGCAATTTACATGTTTACCTGAAATGGAAAAATAACCAGCCGCTGCAATTTTCATATCCCGGATTAAGAATACTTGACCATCGCTGCCATTTACAATCGCCGGGTCACTCAGCTTACAACCCGTAGAGGCTGCTTCATAAAAACAAAAATTTTAAAGAAATGTAACCGACATCTAGTATAAATATAAGTAGGTTTGTTAGTATTATTTTCCTTGCCTTAGTACATTTGGTTCATGTCTATTCATTGCTCAATCCACCAAAATAAACATAAGCTGTTTCAGTAGTAAAGTGAAATCAATGTAATCGTATGGATGGGAGACCTGGAAAAGCACAGAAGCGATTAAGCAAAAACTGCAGGTTTTCATGAATAGATCCCTACGGATTCTTTTGCCAACGACACTATCGAATGAAGAACTGTAGTGAAGAAATTAGTGACCGAGGTCAGAGAAAGAAAGCGAAATTGGATAGGTGACATTCAGAGAAGACATGATGTGAAGAGCAAGAGAAGAATCTGTAGCTAGAACGGCGTTAGACTGGAACCCCCAAGGAAACGAACGCATAGGAAGACCAAGGGTGACCTGGAGAAGAACAGTTACAGGCAAGTCAAAAAAATTGGCAAGACATCGAGAGAGATAAAAGCGCTTGCGAAGAATAGAACAGACCTGTGCTGCCTTGGTGCGTTTATGAAATGTGCTGAATAAAAGTAATCATCATCGTAGCCACAATGTCTTAACAGAACATGTTGTGAACTCGTAAAATGCATTTACCCATTTTATGGGATATCTTTAAGATCTTTAATGCAGTAGTTTCCCGTTTGCTTTCTGCATCCTCATGCCATTGACCAGATGGTATCTACTGGTTCATCCGCCTTTAGGGGCAATTTCTCACCCCAAGGACAAGAAGGTGCCCTGACTCTTCTCAACTCGTCCCCCCAAAGCTGTTGGTTGAGAAGAAGTTACTGTTTATATCGACAGTAGTTCGGCGTTCCTTTTAGTCGCCTTTTACGACACGCAGGATATACGATGGGAGATACTCTAACCTGCCCCCACATGGGGCGAATAAAAGTAATAAAACGTACTATATTGTACTAAATAGTACTAAAACCCGTGAATTACATTATGAGCTGGAAATTGACACCACATGGACGGACTATAATTTTGTGGAGAGCAAAAAAGAAACCAAAAAAGAACTCTTAAACCTCTGCATTCTTGCATTGTACATCCATCTGAGAAGCTACAACGTATGAAATGAAGATTTTTATTGGTTTTCTGAAAACTGAAAATGCACTAGAAGTTAGCCTTCATGTACTTTTGTACTTTGACGTCGAACATGTACCTGAAATAGTACAAATGTACTAAAACGGCAGCACTGGAGCAGGCTGGTGTCAGTTTGTAGAGATCCAATGAAGTTGTGTATAAATTATTCCAGTCCCTAAATACGTGTATAGTTTCGATACCTAAACACACAAAAGATGAATCATGTGACCGCCTAAGTATATTAATTGCGTGACACCGTTCGTCCTAAGGGAATATTCAGCGGTAATGTATGAGGATGATAACCTGCGACACATGATGACATCAGATATATGTGCCGGTCGAAATTTCCCTGCTGAATTCGAACCGAGGGGGGGGGGGCATGGAGGGGAGAGGGGGGGGGGGTATTGCCGGCGGCGGCGTTTTTCCACACGCGCCACGCCTAGGTGACGTGACTCGATATAATTTGGAAACACCTTCCTCACCTCAGTAGGTCGTATAAATCATGATACGCCGTGTGCGAAACGTAACTCTGCCCCGCGCAGTTTTTATCTTTTATCGGAGAATTTTTTATTGCCATCTCTCACCAGCCAGCGCTCAGCTGCGGCACATTTTTTGTGGGGTAGACGGGCACGTATTTAGGGGGTAAGAAAATGTTTGTGATCAAATCCAAGTCAAGCAAAACTAAAAGTTCTCAACCGTTATCTGAACCCCCCCCCCCCAAAACTGAATCATGAATGAAGATCACAGATGAACTCCGGTAACATAGTTGGCCACACAGAGTTAACATCTCTAGAGGGAGCCTAATTTGAATATTGGCCAGCCAACATCTATAGCGCTATTGCCACTCTTCTTCGTCCGCTTAAGGACCTTCCAGTTTCTTCAAAATCTGGCAGTTTCCGCAGTTTGAAGAAAAAGTATTTAACTGGATATTTAACTATACATTCCAATATACTTGCAATGTAACTGATTTAATGAAATCTCAAAAATGATAAATTTCATAGCGGAATGTCGCAATAACTTCTAATATGTCGTAAATCTGGCAGCGTACAATCGGCGTGCCCTTAAGCTGTCATGTGGCTGTCATTGTAGTTGTGATTATTGCGTGTGTCGAGATTTTAGTGATTTTAGTGTATATTTGACTGACTTTGTGACTATTTGAGGTGTGAATTAAATTATTTATGAACAATATTGTCATAATTGCATGATGAGACAATATAAAAAGTGCATAGTTTGCTGTAATAGCGACGAATCGGTGAACACTTCTTATCATAGGTTGATTGTAGGTTTTGTTTTAGTTTTCAGTAGCGTAATAGATGGGGATAACTGGGAACAAAAGTAACTTTACTCCAGTTTGAGGAATAATAATAATGGTTGTTCAATGTATGTTTTGTGCACGCATTACATTCATGTCAATTAACATGAATTTTCCAAATTCCATTTTTTAAACTATTTGAGGACGTGAAATGCAAAAATGTATGACACATTTACTTACAGAAAATCTATCTATGAGAATTTTATAGAACTGGATATTATCTAATGCAACTATTATATTTTGTTGCTGAAGTAAAAACACGATGCAGCCATTCCAACAGGCTACCTTTCAGAACACTGTTAGATATGGTTTGAAAAATACTTCACGGTAATAATAAATTATCAACTGTTACAATGAAATTATAATAAGAGTAACTCTCTAAGTATAGCTAAATACTAATACAACTTATTGGTATCAGTTTGTAACATCACAGTAATAATTGAATCTATTAATGAACATCCAATTTTAATATAAAGTCGCACGCTACTGGTAATGCCCTCAGGCTGTCAAAATTGCCGTTACATGTTGGCTGGTCAGCGACCTGTGCATTTTGTTGTTTACACTCCCCCTATAGATGTTAACTCTGTGGTTGGCCACACTATTTCGAGTTCTATGGATTGATGTAATTTAGGAGAAATAATGTCATACTCGCTTTCCTGGTTCAAGCATAAAATGAGATCTGTTCGGGAGCAAAAAAATATGTCTATTAGAGAAGTCTTCAGTAACTTTTTTTGTATAAAACGTATACTACGTTCCTCAAGGATCCTCAGGGATCTGTTCTATCCTATCCA
Source organism: Callosobruchus maculatus (assembly GCA_951848785.1). Taxonomy (NCBI): domain Eukaryota; kingdom Metazoa; phylum Arthropoda; class Insecta; order Coleoptera; family Chrysomelidae; genus Callosobruchus; species Callosobruchus maculatus. Next base: position 345,040 of record CATOUR010000223.1, read on the forward strand.
ATCTGATCCTATCCAATCTACAGCTTCGCAGGCGACAGTACATTAGTATCGTGCATGGAACCAGGAACATGCCTCATAGATCAACGTACGTATCAAAGAATTGTCGAGTGGGGATTAGTAAATGAAATACAGTTTAACGTACAAAAAACTCAGGCAATAATACGACAAAAAAGTCTCGCGTTGGCTTACCAACTGGGAAAATGGAGGGTCACTTGGGTCACCCAATAGTCGAATCATTTTCCGTCAAGCTTTTGGGGATCAACATCAACAACAACATGTCCTGGCACGACCACGTCGTCAGTATTGCTATAAACGACTTCCCAGATGCTTGTAGTTTTGTTGCGCTGTAGGAAGGTGTATACATCAGAGCAAGTACTGTTGTTCTACAAGGCATATATCCGACCATCGTTGGATTATTGCTCCCATGTGTGGGGATGGGCTCCGAAGCACTCTCTAAAGCTTCTGGACACTATCCAGAAGTGATCAATTAGACTAATCGATACGCCTAAGCTCACAAAGTACCTGCACAGCCTAGAACATGGAAGAAGGGTGGCTGGCCTATCCCTGTTTTAGAGATTCTATCACGGAAGATATTCGAATGCGCTCTCCCAGATAATAACACCAAAGGCCGTCCGAACGAGGAATACTAGAGAGGCTCTGTGAGCTCATGCTTACCAGGTCGACATCCCTACTCCTCAAACTAGTCTCCTCCAGTATTCCTCTTTTGTGAAACTTTGACGCTTCAGAATGAACTATCTGGGAATTTGTTTTCCAACGGCTACAACCTGTTTTCGTTCAAATGCGCTGAGAAGATATCTAAATACACTGACCTTGCCATAAAAATAGAACAGCTCTGGAAGCAATACATTCTGTCGGTCAGGCCTGACACCAAACACATTTACACCACACCTGCAACAGTTGGCCCTGCACGACAAGTTACATAAAATATTCTCAAAAGTCTTCAATTCTGCAGACCTTTAGTGTTGTATTATCCTTCCCAAATTCAGAACAATAATAGTTCAGGTGTTGATTTGATACAGCCTTTCAATACTTGTTGCTGCCACAACCATGGGAGAGAATTCAGAAAATCAGAATAATATTATTAAGGTCGTCTATATGTCAATGATACAATGTGTTACCTTAAAGCCTTGCTAAAGCTACTGTTACACGTAACTTGCACAATAAATCCCATAACCCTACTAATTTCATTTTAGAGACGCTCATGGTCCCACTCAAGGGTATAACGGCAGCGTACTTTAGAAGCGAGCATGTATAGAGGTGGATGAATTATTGCCAGGCGATTTTCGGAGTTTTTTTAGATACTAACACGGAAAATTGAAATTCGATACTTCGCGCCGGATTTTATGTCTTTTTCGTAGAGGGGCAATGCTCTTGCGATCTGATATTATCAACCTGTCGATAAAGAAAGAAGGGGAATATTGGGGTATTAATAAGGAGTCGTATTTCTCGCTTTATTGAAACATATCACAATGTGAGTCTATTTTCTTGTTATATTTGATCGCGCTACTATAACCTACCTCGTAGCATACAATAAGTTTTCTTAGGGGCTAGGGTATAGCGCGCGAAATTGAGAATCCAAGAAAAGACGTATTCCCGTGTTAGCGAGGAGGCGTGGCCGCCTGTTCCCTTTCTCCAGTGTGTGTGTCTAAGATGAGGGGAGATAAGTCCAAAAATCCAAAGGTAATGTCAAAAGGTCCAAAGGTAAGGTCCAAAGGTCACCATAAAAATGAATTTCGCATTTCCAAGCTCCAGACGTTACCTTTAAACTTACAGTAATGACTCAAAGAGCAAATTGAAGAAGAAAGCTTGCGCTTGTGCAACTATTTAGCCTTTTTTGATATCGTGTTTGGTTGTTAAATTACAGGCATTTATAGAATGTATGATTTGGCATTGCGAGTTTTTTTGCACTTTAAAAAACTTTTTTGAGAAAATCGAAAATAGTTGTCATTCATTAAGGTCTTAACTATCGCCTTCTGAAATACTATATATATAGTTTGAAAATAGAGTGAGTTATGCGAGAAATTGTGAGTCCGTGTTTTACATGGCAAATACGTTTGTACAAATGTGTGTATCCAGGCCCCTTAAGCCATAGAGGGCAGAACAGATGTAATAGCGTGATAATGACTGGCAGGGTAACATTAATTTGGGGTTCTTCAGGGATGCGTAGTGAGGCCATTCCCACTGATGATTTACATTAGGTAGTAAGAATTGTAAAACTGCAGTGTTCTTCAAAGTTTAGACCATTGTCAGTTACGGGACCCAAAACTTTAACACTCTTGGAACTAGTGGTAAGAGAATTAATAAAATATAAAATTTTAGAAACAATGATAAATTGAGTAGAACACCGATGTTCTTACTATCAATAGTATCTCCGTTATCCTTCCACCTAGCCCTCAGACGATTTGTAATTAGATTCATTTCGACTCAATGAGTATGTAAATTTTCAGAATGTACCGAGTGACATAATTGCTGTAATATTCTGACGGCACTTTACCCTTCACCTACACTTCTGGCAATGTTTTCCCTACTTTTTTTATAATATTCCTGTTTCTATTGAAAATTTTCAGAGCTGTACTTCATCATTTATTATGCGAAAAAATTGCATGTTTAACCCCCCCACCCTTACTTTATACATCGACGGCGCGTTCGGAAAATGCAACTATCCCTATGTTGATACCTACCGAACCTGTAAATGACAAAATTTTTACTTTACCGAGTGACCTTCTTTTTACGTAACGAGTTCTAAGGGCCGATTTTATCAACAGACGCATTTTAACAAAGGCTTTGACCAATAAGAGCAACTTGTTCAAGAACATGCATCTGTCAAAGTACTCTGAAAACTATTGATTTCTCTTGAAGTTTGCTTCAAAAAGGTTAAAAATGACATGATTTATATACAATCGACCATTATGAACCATCTAGTATTTTTTCCAGTCTGATTTTCCATCCTAAATGGGTGAAAAATTGCATTTTCTTGTTTAACAAAAAGTTTAGCAATTGTTAATTTCAACCAATCAGAATCCGCAAAAACTGTAGATTTGATCGCTGGTTTTTTCTTCTGCTAAATGATGATAACAAAAATTAGGGTTTTGAATAATTTTTTTTTGTGATAAATGGAGGGATTAAATATATCTTTTACAACAAAACTGTTTTTGTTTTTTTTTTCGCAATAATTCAAAATATTATATCAAAATAAAAATGGGTTTTTGAATCCAGAACCGAAAACCCACCGACGGCTCCCGAACCCGTGTGACGTACTCGTGAAGATGCTTGTAGCAGTTGTAACTAAAATGTATATTTGTTACAACATAGGCGATGAATGAAGTTTGCAGCTCGAGACCAAGTCAACGATCGAAATAAATATCTTTTTGAATGTTTGAAATTAGATCACAGATCCCAGTAATAAAGTACCTAAACAAATACGTTCTGAGGCGATTTTTTCTATAGCATGCTGGGTGGCCGAGTGGCATAGTGGCTGACATCGTATGACTTGGTATCGCTATATTCATTGATATGCTTTTTACTCATGTTATATCATTTTTTTGTGCCATCGACATAAATGTGTTTTTGAATCAAATGTTATTTGATGTTTTACTAGTACAACAAAAATTACGAATAATTTTACATTTTGGAATAATTTCATTTTGATACCGCTATCAGAGCAATTGGCGATTGATATTGACAGATTAAACTTCACTTCCACTGACTGAATTCTCCACCGCCTCCGGTACTTAGCTGTTGCAATATGTCAAGTAAAATGTCTAATAAAATTTGATTCCAAACACATTTTTATGTCGATGATACAAAAAAATGTGTGTAACATGAGTAAAAAGCACATCGATGAATATTTTGGATTAAAAAAATAAAAAAAAAAATAGTTGCACGGGCTGGGTCTCGAACCAACACCACCAGCGATACCAAGTCATACGATGTCGGCCACTATGCCACTCGGCCACCCAGCATGCTAGAGAAAAAATCGCCTCAGACCATATTTGTTTAGGTACTTTATTACTGGGATTTGACTTCGTCTCGAGCTGCAAACTTCATTCATCGCCTATGTTGCAACAAATATACACTTGTTACAACAATAGTTTTGTTATAAAGCTTATATACGATATGATGAAAAGTGTCATCCAGCTTTGACATTTTGTTTTCAATATTGATAAAATACTATTAGACGATATTTATTAACCTAGCCCGCAATACCCAATAGAAAGCTTTTGCTAAATAACATCCAATAGAAAAGCTTTGTTAAATTCTTTTTTAAATATGCATGTTGATAAAATCGGCCCTAAGACTATCATATTTATTATATCGAGTGATGGCACTTCCTCTTTGTAATTCTTGAATGTGGATATTTTGTGGGAGTTTTGCTGTCATAAATATACGGACCTCTTTTATATCAACTACAAAAATGGACTCCTCAAGGCTCAATATTGGGTCCTCTTCTGTTTGTCATCTACGCGAACGATCTAAGCTATCACATGTTCAAAATTAAATACGCCAGATTTGCTGACTATGCCAATTTTACAACCCATAGCCCTACTCTTGATAATCTACACGTTCAAATGATGCTCTAATTCTAGCAGAAAAATGGTTTAATGCCAATAATTTGCTACTAAACAAAAACAAAAACCTAAAGGCTGATACTTCCTAAAAAAACTCGAAATTAGTTCAAGGCAACTCAGTAAAATTTTTGGGACTCACTATAGATGACAAGGATTCTCTCTTTTGTTAGTTTGAATATTTTAAAAATCTGCTATTTTGCTCTGTTTCGTTTAAGGATCATATATTATGAAATCCCCTTATGCGGTCAAAATACGGCAGCTATTTCTGTTTTAGCTAACTCAATGCCAGTCTTCTGCGTTCTAGTTGGATCACAAAGATCGGTATATTGCTCATGATACCTGCATGCAAAGTACTGTCATCCGCAAATCTGTGAATTAGGTTTATAGGGCTAGAGATCATTGGTATGAAGCAGAAACAATGTCGGGTCCAATACCGATCCCTGCGGAACCCCAACGTTGATGTTATGAAAGGAAGAGGGAAAGCCGTCTACCGCTACAGAGATTTTGCGTCCCGAAAACCTGCAGGACGGAAGCTTGTTTAGGAGAGCTGCATGCAATAGCTCATCGAATGCTTTTGAAATATCAAAGACGAAAATACTTTTGCTGAATTTTTGACATTGAAGTAACACACAAATTTTCCGAAATAATTCCAACGATTCCGTAAAATCTATTTGACCGGGCGTGGCCTGTTTTTATAGCACCCGCATAACATATGCACATACGTATCTGATGTCATGATGTGTCACATTTTATCACGGTCATATTTCACATCAGAGGATTAGTCTCTAGGGCCAGCGGCACGAATTTAATATACTTAATTTTTTTATGATTCATTTTTCTTTTCGTGTATACTCGCCTGACACATTGTCTTTCGGTACACAAATGATTTCACTGTTGTTACGTTGTCTTTGTACACAAGTATGTGGCTTGGTCAAATAATTTGATAATATATGGTAGGCTGTGATATTATTTCTTTTGTTTTCCTCTGACGTGATTTTTTTATTTGTGATGACACTGTTTTATCGGAATTGCTTTATTGTCTCTGTTTTTTGTATTAGTACTTTATTATCAAGTAGTGTTTATTACAATAGTCGTTTTTGGAAGGGATTCTTATTGTTTGAAAGCGTTATACAAAAATGTGTAGTGTGTAGCTTGGTCAAATACCTTAATAATATATGGTAGGCTGTGGTATTTCTTTTGTTATCAGGTGTAGTTGACGTGATTGCGTTATTTGTAGAGACAATGGGTTATATATTTAAAAATGAACATTTACTTTATACTCAAGAACTTGGAGTAAATACTTCAAATGATACGATATGATATGAAAAAAAACCAGAAACAGATGCTCGGTTGGAGTAAGAGGTCTAATGTAAATACCACTGTTTTGACTATATTCTTACTCTTGCTATGAATAAATAATTATTCATATGTATATATTTTTAGGGGTGAACTTGAAGATCCGAGGTTCTGTAAAATTTTTGATATTTGTTACCTGAGGGTGAAACTCAAAATAACGGCCGGATTTGTAATTAGCACCCTCAGAATATACATGACACGGATTTTCGTCGTGATAGAAAGTCAGACAACGATTTTTGATTTTTAGGGTGAACCTGAAGATCTGAGGTTCTGTAAAATTTTTGATATCTGTTACCTGAGGCTGTAACTCAAAATAACGGCCAGATTTGTAATAAGCATCCTCAAAATATACATGACACGTGTTTTCGTTCTGATAGGAAGCCAGATAACGATTTTAGATTTTTAGGGTGAACTTGAAGATCTGAGGTTGTGTAAAATTTTTGATATCTGTTACCTGAGGTTGTAACTCAAAATAACGACCAGATTTGTAATTAGCATCCCCAAAATATACATGTCACGAGTTTTCGTCCTGATAGGAAGCCAGATAACGATTTTAGATTTTTAGGGTGAACTTGAAGATCTGGGGTGCTGTAAAATTCTTGATATCTGTTACCTGAGGCTGTAACTCAAAATAACGGCCAGATTTGTAATAAGCATCCTCAAAATATACATGACACGTGTTTTCGTTCTGATAGGAAGCCAGATAACGATTTTAGATTTTTAGGGTGAACTTGAAGATCTGGGGGGCTGTAAAATTTTTTATATTCGTTACCTGAGGATGAAACTCAAAACAACGATCGGATTTGTAATTAGCGTCTTCATGTTATACACGGTACGAGTTTTTGTCCAGATAGGTAGCCAGATAACGATTTTAAATGTTTATGCTGGACTTGAAGATCTGAAAGCTTGGATATTTTTAGGGGGGTTGGAGATGTTTTGGCTGCAATGGGACCTCAGACTATAGCTTCATGCTATGAGAAAATAATAAAATGATATCAATATTGGATTTTATTAAATATCAAGAGAATATTTGGTTTTTATTTTTTATATTACCTTTAATTTTTATATGAGTAGTTACTAGGTTGGCTGAGACTATCAACGTTATGTGTGGGAAGTACTGAGTTGTCTTATTTTGTTCAGTGTGGAATACCCTGTATACCTTCTTAGATAAACAGGCATAATTATTAAAAGTGTACTGCAACGAGCGGTCGACATTCGTCCGCCATAACTCGGCGATGTTTACGGCCCGGCCCGATTGTGGGCTCCTTCCTGATCCTGACGGTCTCTAACTTGCCCATCGCGATTGCGCATTCCGATCGTAAAGTACGACTATGAGTAGGCACACCTGTTCGCAAACGCTATTCTAATATTCAATTTGAACCCACCGGTTCGGGTTCAATGAGTTCGCTGCGATGATTGTTATTCACGATTTCTGCCTACTTGACAGATCGTACTGAGCCTTAAAAAATGGCTTCGAGTGGCATGACTGAGTAGGTACTGTCTAAGTAGTGTCGATACTAATAAGGTATCAGAATAATAATGCAACTTATGTAATGTATATGTTAAACTCAATACCCGAATTCGGACATTGCCCGAAAAGAATGCGCAGAACTAGTTTTGAGCAAGGAATATTTCCCAAACCCGAAATATTAATTTTATGCGGCTATTGAGCATTACCAAATAGGCAGAACTAGTTTTGCGCATCTTGAAATGCACAGAACTAGTTTTGCGCAACTTGAAATGCACAGGATTGGTTCTGTATATTTTGGCATGGTGGCATTTAGAATTGTAGAGGAGATTTTTTTTCGATACATTGTTGATACATTTTTTATTGCAGAGACATGAAGGTTAGGGTAGGTTAGGTTCATTCAATATAGGGAGGATATGATATTTTGTCATGAGATTATGTTTTTGTGTAGTTGAAAAAAGAAAGAAAGAAGAAAGAAAGAAAGAACTTTATTTAGCAAAAGCTAATTAACACACAAAACTATTAGTAACATATATACAATATCATAGTAAATACAGTATCACATATCAAAGTACATTGCTCTCAACCTTTTTTTGAATATATGTACATTTGGTGAGTTTTTTATAATCAGAGGCAGTTTATTATATAATTTCAAACCTTCAATAAATAACGATTTTTCCATTGATTTGGAGCGATATCTATCTATGCAGTAATGATCTTTGGTTCTTATATTATAGGCTGTGACATCCATTCGCTTACACATAAATTTTTCAAAATAATTTGGTGCTTTCTTATTTATAATTTTAAATAGAAGCACCAAATTAGCTTCCTGTATGATTTGCTCAATGTTCAAAAATTTTAAATTATTTAGCATATCACGAATGGGGGTGTGTTTACTACAGCCTAATAGTATCCTCATACACTTATTTAATAGTAGCTGCAATTTATGCTTATCTTCAGCAGAGCATGAAATTAACAAAGATGAACAATATGTGAAATGAGGGTAAATTATAGTATTATACACAACCCTTTTACACCAAGTAGAAAGTTTTGGAGCAATTCTGCGAAAGTATCCAATTTTTTTACCTAATTTTTTACAAATATAATCTACATGCTTACTAAAATTTAACTGTTGGTCAATTTGAACACCTAAATATTTAATTTGATCTACAACGCTAATGTTAATATCATCTATTTTAACAGATAGATTACCGCTAACAAGTTGACAGCTATGTCTTGAGCCGATTACCATACACTTTGTTTTTTGAATATCCAGTTTAATCTTGTTACATTTCAGCCATTCACTAAGGTGTATCATTTCTCTGTTTACTATTTCAACAACATGTTCAATATTGGAGCCACTCACTGAAATTAATGTGTCATCTGCAAAAAGACTAATAAAGGATTCTTTAAGAAAATGTTGGATGTCATTTATGTATATAAGAAATAGTAATGGGCCCAAGACGCTGCCTTGTGGAACACCATGTTCAACTTCGATACACTCGGAATAAAGAAGCTTCAAGTAGCTGAACTAATTCGGATTCGAATTTAGCTTGCATTTTTCCACAAGCTGAAACAAAAAACCTTCAAAGCAACAACATAAACATAACCTTACTTTTTTAATATAACTGCTGCTGGCTATTCAGTACCACAGAACTAGTTCTGTGCATTTCAAGTTGCGCAAAACTAGCTCTGTGCATTTCAAGTTGCGCAAAACCAGTTCTGTGCATTTCAAGATGCGTAAAACTAGTTCTGCCCATTTGGCAATGCTCAATAGCCGAATGAATATTTCGGGTTTGGGAAATATCTCTTGCTCAAAACTAGTTCTGCGTATTTTTTTCGGGCATTGCCGGAAAATCGGCTATTGAGCGTAACATATTTATACAACAATTAAAAGCTAAGAATGTTGATTGATTCAGTACTTCCCATACATGTTCGGTGCTAACAAAAAATTTTGAATTGCTGTATCACTACATGATCCTCAAAAAAGTGGACAATTATAGAAACCTTTGGAACATCTAAAAGGGGTGATACACGTACGAGCAAGTACGCGTACTTATGGATCAACGACTTTTTCGCCTGTGTGTCACCGTAAGTACGCGTACTTTAAAACCGTTGCGCAAACCGCCGGCGATCCAACTGGTTTGAAATCTTACTCGTAGCTTGTCTTGGATCGTACTGCGAGCCGCGAGCCACCACTTTGTTTCAGCAGGCCATCGATGCGCAACGTTTGTTGTGTTTAGCGCATGTTAAAAGTTTTGTTTATTTAGGAAAATTATCAAAATGAGTGATTTCAGCCTCACGTGTGTCACCGCGTCGAGCCGAGTAAGTTCGCGAACTTAAAAACCGCGTACTTAAAGTTCGTACGTGTGTCACCCCTTTTAAAAACGAAATTTGAAAGACTTTGAAATTTTTCGTTGTTTGTTGATCTCTCCTCCGCAACTGGCAAGCGTTCGAAGAACGATACACTGTTGTCATTTACTCCACGGCACTAATACGGTATAACAATTTCATCACAAACCAGTTCGTAGTTTCCAAGTTACAGCCTGACAAGGGTAACAAGAGCCGTGAGAAATATGATATAGACAAGGATAGCAAGAGACGAGAGGATATGAAATAACGTGTGCGTGTGAGACAGCAGCGAAATTCCCAAGTCTCTTGCTACACTTGTCAGGCTGTACACGTTATATGAGTATGTATCAAATTATTCCACATACCACAAAATTCAAAGGCAGCATGCGGATGTGTTATGAATCCGAGTATGAATCTAACAAATTTTTGAGGTTTACAACTCCCCACCCTCCAAACACTTCAATTTCACCCCCACCCTAAAAAAAGTAGAAAATGATCAGGAACCCCTAAAGGGAGTAAAAACGAAGTTTGAGCTGTGTTAATATTTTTAGTTTTTTTTTGGTCAGCCTCCCGCAAAGGCTGAAAGCCTATGTCGCTGTAGAAGCGCTGCGAGAGGATAAGTGTCGGTTCACGTTAGATTTGAAACGCTGCAGGTTGTAGCCGTCGGGAAACATATTCCCCGGCAGCTGATTCAGCTAATTCCACAGCATCGAAGTTCTCCAAAAGAAGGAATGCTGGAGGAGACTGGTTCGGGGAGTAAGGACCTCGACCTGGTAAGGATGAGCTCGCAGAGCTTCTCTAGTGTTCCTGGTTCGGACGGCCTTTGGTGTTATTATCTGGGAGAGCTCACTCCAACATCTTCCGTGATAGAACCTGTAAAACAGGGATAGGTCAGCCACCCTCCTGTGGAGGTCCTTTGTGAGGTTAAGCGTATCGATTAATCTAATTGCTCTTTTCTGGATAGTGTCCAGAAGCCTTAGAGAGTGTTTCGGAGCGCATCCCCACACATGGGAGCAATACTCCACCGATGCTCGGATCTGTGCCTTGTAGAGCAGCAGCAGTTGCTCTGGTGTGTACAACTTCCTACAGCGGAACAAAACTCCAAGCTTCTGGGATGCCGTTTTAGCAATACTGACGACATTGTCGTGCCAGGACATGTTATTATTGATGTTGGTCCCCAAAAGCTTGACGGAAGGTGATTCGACTATGGGGTGGCCCTCCATTTCCACGGTTGGTAAGCTATCGTGAGACTTCTTTATAAGTGTTGTTGCCTGAGTTTTTTGTACGTTGAACTGTACTTTATTTGCTAATCCCCACTCGACAATTGTTTTGATATCTGCGTTGATCTGTGAGGCATGCTGCTGTCGCCGACGTACCGTCTCCTAGGATGATAGTGGCTTGCCTGGTTCCATGCACGACACTGATGTACTGTCATCTGCGAAGCTGTAGATTGGATTGGATGTTATTTCCAGCAGCTCGTTGATGTACAGCAGAAACAGTGTGGGGGACAGGACAGATCCCTGAGGAACACCGGCGTTTTTTGAAAATACGTCTGATGAACAGCCCTCGACTACAACAAACAGAGATCGGTCGTTCAAAAAGCTATTCAGCCACTGGCGCAGGCCAGGTGATAGTCCAAAAGCAGCAAGCTTGACCAGAAGTCCTTCATGCCACACTCTGCCGAAAGCTTTCGATATGTCAAGTGCAACAAGACGGGATTCGCCATGATCTTCTATTGCTCTGTTCCACAAGTGAGTGACGTAGGCAAGGAGGTCACCTGTAGACCTGTGCTTACGGAAGCCATACTGGCGATCATTTATGATGTTATTGTTGTCTAGGTATTTCAGGAGCTGTGTGTTAATGACAGTCTCCATAACCTTAGACATGATGCTGAGACGAGCCACAGATCTATAATTGGTGGGATCAGTTTTTTTGCCTTTCTTAGGGATGGGTTGTACGCAGCCAATCTTCCACGAAGCGGGAAACACGCCTTGTTGATACGATAGTTTGCAGAGCTTGCAAAGAATAGGTGCAAGCTCAGTGGCACAGCGTTTAAGGACAATGACTGGAATTTGGTCAGGACCAGTAGCTTTATTCGTGTTCAGCTTTTGGAGGATGTTGATGCATTCTTACTGCGCCGCCACTAACACGGTTTCTAAAAATCATAAGCGTTTTCCATCCTCGTCAAGGTAATGACACTGTGTCGAAATTTCATAAAAATCAATTCGATCATTTCAAGATTACACTATACAGAACGGTTTAAGCAACACTCGTATGTATATTTGTAAAAAAGTGTATTATGTGGCTAGGCCTTTCTTATACAGGTCAATTTATTATAAATGCAAAATGATGTTTGAGGAATCTTTGAAGTTTTCCATTTTTTGCTAATTACTCCTCCACCCATGCATCTATCTTCAAAATTATAACAGCGTTGTCTTCTATGGCCCCATATCATATCGATAGCCAAATTTCATAACATTCCAAACAGCGGTTATTGAGATTACGAAGCTAAAAAAAATGCCAACAGACAGGACAGACAGGCCGACGGAAATGACTGATATAGATTTTCATTATGCAGATAATTATCATAAAATCCCTAATTCCTTTCCCTGAGGATACTTATACTTTAAACATCACTTTTGAATATTCTTTAGCATTCTCGTATGGCTAGAACAATCAGGATTCAGGACTCCAAACAAGATATGCATATACGAATGTTGGCTGGCCAAGAGCATCATGTGCAGTATATCAATACATATAGTGGCCAGAAATGTTCACATATTCTGAAAGGAAATATTAGTATCTGATATGAAACTGCGTTCATAAAACCAATGCCTTAGATCCATGAATTCATGCGAAAATTTATGTACAAATACTGATATCTCACATCATCGGTGCAAAACTAACGTTAACGTTGTTTGATTTAATCGACTTTTTTTGTTAAAATTGCATAGTTCGTTCGTTCCGTGTATACTATACAGGGTGTAACTTTTAAGGATGTCCACATCTATACCACCATGTAGATCTCGCTGAGCTGATCATTTTTCGATAAGCAACATGGGTCCAAAAACGAACCGTTACGGAGATAACGCTACCGAAAGTTATCCTTGCTGACGCTTGAAGTTAGACAATTCATTCAACGCCTCGTAATTGGCAGAGGAGAGAGGGGGTTACGGATCAGCTGCTAAGACAGATTCGGCTTGTAAACATTTAATCGTCATGGCCAAAATGTCAAAAGTAAACCAAACAAACAAAACAAAAAAAACATTACAAAAAAAACGACAACAAAAAACACCGAGATCAGTCAAAAATCAGTGAAGGAGAGGCTCCACGTGGCCATCGCCTTCTTGCTCGCACAATCTGGCTCGATGGATGACCGATGCAGTGGCAGCGCTGATTACCTGTGGCTGCTCCCTGACGTCTCCAGCTGCTGCAATGATGCGTGCAATCAGCTCTTCTGCTGTGTGCGGTGCACCCCCTTGGTAGACAAGTGCTTCCAGATGACCCCACAGGAAAAAATCCAGGGGATTGAGATCCGGAGACCGTGCCGGCCACGCCACTGGCCGCAAGGCGTCGAATTAATTGTCTAACTTCAGGCGTCAGAAAGGACTACTTTCGGTAGCGCTATTTCCGAAACGGTTCGTTTCCGGACTCATGTTGCTTATTGAAAAATGATCAGCTCAGCAAGATCTACACGGTAATATAGGTGTGGACATCCTTAAAAGTTACACCCTGTATTCTAACCACCCGACATGCTGGCGACACTTTATGTTCGCACTTAAAAGAGACTTGACTAAACACATCGTTAAGGAATGCACTGGCTCAGAAAACTTCGCGCCGTTCGCTGAACACTGTAAAATCGACTCCGGAGTTATAAGAGCGAAGTTGAAGTTTATTTTTCGAACAGCTTCCAACTTCGCTAGAGAAATAGTTAATATGAAGTACGTATAAAAATGCTTGTAAGTTACAAGCTACAGTTACGCGTGTTCGTTTCTATCACGATAATAAATTTCCAGCTATAAACTTTATGATATTCTAGACTGTAGATTATGCGATCTCCATATAAGGTGTTCAAAAAGTTCCCAAACCCTGCTTCCCCTGTATCTACAAAAAAATACTGACAACGTGGTCTAAAATATTTTAATAGTCCATCGTATTTTCTAAGGCTTGGGCTCACATCCCTATTTTATTCAAAATGCTATTGTACGCATAATGTTATAAATGTTATACGCAAACTTGCTTTTATTCGCAAAATCAAGTATAATATAAATAAAATCAGAGTTTGTAATAGCAGGCGACAGAAAGGTTCTGCTTTACATGTCTGGTAGACATGAAAGACCTGATGCTCTCTATTTCTGTCAATCGACCTATGGCGCACTGATGATCGCTAATAAGCGTGAAACAGCTGTCTGCGTATTGGTGGATTGACGGAAGTATAGAGCAACCCTCGAAAATCAGAGTTTGTTTGACACCTAATATTTTTACAAAAAAGCTGAGGAAAAAGAGAACTGGGTGGGCTTTTAAGGGAACTGACTGGATACTTTCGAAAAAAGAAATATTTGTTTTATCCTTTTTTATCATTATTTCATTTATCTTAGGCTTATGACTTTACGAAAAAACTTGGTTAATGTAGGAAATCAAAGGCACTACAAAATTTTAAGTCAAATACTGAAGAGTATCGTCATTTATTTATAGACTTAAAGTTTTGTAGTCATCACTAAATTTCCAAACTATGCTATTTATTTGAAATTCGGAAAATATCTCAGAAAAAACGGCTCTACTTGAAGAAGAAATAATAAAGTCAAGTTGATTGACTCAATACTTATCATACATTATAGTAATACCAATTTATTATTTTCCCATTAGCATCTAGCTATAGTCTGAAATCCCCTTGCAACCAAGTCATCGCCCACCCACCCGCAAAAAGTGTGTTGTGTCACTAGGTCTTTCTTTCACATGTCAATTGATAGCCTATAATGAATACAACAAATTCTTTAGCTTTACAATACTGGTTTCGCGATTACAATACTCCTCTCACCTATCGGTGTGGGAAGTAAAAATCGATTTGTCATCAAAATAGCACATCTTGTCAAAAATCGATGAAAACGACACCGAAATTGCAGGAAGCGAGTCTTCTTCTTGTGGACTATTCTAAGGCGTTTGAAAACGTGAAGTGGCCTAAACTGTGGGAAATCCTCATCTCTATGGGAGTTCCTTATCACCTAGTGTTTCTCATACAGCAACTCTACGAGTCTAATTCGGCTCGTAACCTGACTAATCAAACTGCAACCAGAAAAGGAGTTCGTCAGGGATGTGTATTATCTCCGATGTTGTTTAACATTTACTCTAAATTTGTGATGAGACAGGTATTAGACAACTGGAATGGCGGTGTAACTATTGGCGGAAGCAAAATATCCAACTTGAGATGTGCTGACGATACAACCCTTATTGCAGCTTCTCAGGAAGGACTAGTAGCTCTATTAAACATCTTAGAACAACATGGTGCAGCGTATGGTCTTGGTATTAACTATAATAAGACCAAGGTTATGATCGTAGATAGAGAGCATGATAGTCATCGAGAAATAAAGTCAACAGGTCGTTGTGAAGTAGTTCAAAGTTTTGTATACCTCGGTTCTTTGATCGACAATTCGGGTAGCTGTGAAATAGAGATTCGACGGCACATTCAACAGGCACGTGTGGCCATGACAAAGCTTACTAAAATATGGCGTGACCATAATATCACTAAAGCTACCAAAATGTCGCTGATTCAGTCTCTTGTGTTCTTCATATTTTTATATGCCTCGGAAACTTGGACTGTTAAAAAGGCAGATCGAGCTCACATAGATGCTTTTGAAATGTGGACATGGAGTAGAATGCTGAGAGTTCCTTATACCGCCCATCGAACTAACGCTTCCATACTGGATGAGCTCGGTAATCCAAAGAGGCTATCCTCCACTGTGTCGAAGAGAATGCTTACATTCTTCGAACATATACACAGAAGCGATAATATGGAGAAACTTGTAGTTCAGAGTCATGTCCCGAGTGGGCGGCGCCGTGGCCGTCCCCCTACACGCTGGGTGGATACGACGGAACAGTTGCTGGATATGAGTATCAAGAGCGCCACTAAACTGACAGTAAATCGCGAACGATGGCGAGCTACAGCTCTCAAAACTATTGATAATATTCGTGTCGGCAATACTCTAGCTCCGACTTAATGCATTTTACGAGTTCACAACATGTCTGTTAAGACATTGTGACTATGACGATGATGAGTCTTCCCTATCCACCGAATCCTCCAGATCAGGCTCCCAGTGACTTTTTCCTGTAAGAAGAACATACCGATCTAACATTTTTAACGATCTGAACATATAAACATTCGACAGGTTCGTGTTAGGTGACAATTTGGCCGTATCTGGGATCTGTAGCAGGTACAAACGGTCAGTGGATAGGCGCATTGGCCTCATCTAATTACAATAATTGGACAAATTGGACCGGGATTGGCCGCAGATACGATCGAGGCCCATCCGACAGTTTCTTCTAGTTAATTGAGACGCATTTTTTACGACGGCTGATTAATGTTATTCAGCGCTGGCTGTGTTAACTTATGCCGGGCAATTTTGTCAAATTAATGTCCCGTGATAAACAAGGGACTAAGAGAAATACTAAACAGATGTTAGCAAACGCCGTGCCGGGAGAGATAGCTTGTGAGGAAATGAACATGAAAGCAATTCCATCGAAATACCAGGCAGAATTTTTATGTTATGTGCCTATACCGGGTGTCCCAGAATTTCCTTGACACGTGATATTTTTGTAACGAAAAACGGTTCAAGCAAAAACTGAGTGGTACTTTTGAAGGTACTATAGGGTCTACCATACCATGCATTCAAAACATTTTTTTTTGCACGTCAACCCCTAAAACTGACCCCCAACTTTTTTTTTCAAATACCACCCCATAGGTTTTCCTACATAAATGATATCCCCATTTTATTTGAAATCTTGTGGTACCTTTAGTTTTATATGCAAACTTATTTTTTCCGTAAAATCATAAGCATAAGACAAATGAAATGATAATTTGTTTGACGCCTGATATTTTTGTAACAAAAACGGATAAAAAAGTTAAGTGGGTTTTTCAAGGGTAGTGAATGACCTATCATTCCTTGCTTATGAATCATTTTTTCTTACTTAAACCCCTGGAATCCACCCCTAGCTAGTTCTTTCGAATTTCAATCCACAATTTTGCCTGGAAAAATAAATTCTTTACTTGAATTTAGTTATCGTAGTGCCTTACTTTTTATGCCCCTACTGCATTTTATCATTAATTTTGGCGCCCGTGTGCGGGGCACACGGGGTTGGCGCGGCCCGATGTAACTATAAAACCTTTTCACGTTTTTGCACTTAGTTTTGTTGTCACATTTTTTTTATTAGTTGATTCATGATAATAAAAAAATATTTTCCATACATGTGTTTCAATTAATTTATGCTTACGATTTCATGGATTAAACGAAAAAAAGATAACGATGAATTGCAGTAGGGGCATAAAAAGTAACCTATTACGATAATTAAATTCAAGTAAAGAATTCATTTTTCCAGGCAAAATTGTGGATTGAAATTTGAAAGAACAAGCTAGGGGTGAATTCCAGGGGTTTAAGTGAGAAAAAACTGGTTCACAAGCAAGGAATGATAGGTCATTCACTACTCTTGAAAAACCCACTTTTCTTTTTTATCCGTTTTTGTTACAAGAATATCAGGGGTCAAACAAATTATAATTTCATTTGTCTTATGCTTATGATTTTACGGAAAAAATAAGTTTGCATACAAAATTAAAGGTACCACAAGATTTCAAATAAAATGGCGATATCATTTATGTAGGAAGACCTATGGGGTGGTATTTGAAAAAAAAAGTTGGGGGTCAGTTTTAGGGGTTGACGTACAAAAAAAAATGTTGTGAATGCATGGTATGGTAGACCCTATAGTACCTTCAAAAGTACCACTCAGTTCTTGCTTGAACCGTTTTTCGTTACAAAAATATCACGTGTCAAGGAAATTCTGGGACACCCGGTATACGAAGATCTATCAGAAAATAATGAAAATAGAGTACGAGAGTATAACAATTATTGAATATTTATTTAGAAACCTTAAACAACTGTTCTACAAAGTACGGCTTTGAGATACTAGCAGTTTTTTGTACTGTGTGAAAACCGAGCTTTAAAAATGAATTTTTCCATGGAAGAACAAATGAGAGTATTTAGGAGAATTTTTAAGAAAATACCTATTTGCCTCAAGAATCTATCAACCATCAACGGCGATATCCAAAACGAAGGCATTCTAAAACTGATGCATTTTTTGAAGGATTGAAGAATCGTTTTATTCGAACTGTGTCGGTTAACGTTTCATAGGCTACCAGATAGATCTGCTTGATAATTATGCATGACATAAAATTGTTTCCTCAGCATACTTAACCTATATTATGTCGATAACTCGGGGTTTTAACTGCATCAAATACTATCATGGCCTTATACTTTAGTTGGTCGTTAAATACAAATAAAATTTGATAGCATTTTGTTGCAATTGCTATCGAAATCGAAATATCCCAGAAACTACTAAGTACATACGTATTATGAAATGCTATACAATATGGGGGTTACATTTAAATGGCATGTATTAAAACTAGAGGATATTTTTTATCTTGAAATTTAATGTAGAATAACTGATTTTTGATTCATTGATTTTCAATATACAGTACGTTCATTTGACAGCGATTTGGGTATAAAAATGCTCATAACTTTTGGAATACCCTGTATAATGATACAATATCTTACATTTTAAAAAGGGAAATTAATAGTAGAATTTGAATATGGAATAATATATAGGGTGTCCCGTTTAAATAAAAAGGATGTTTGCATCAACAGGTAGTTATTATGGATCACCAGCTACCTCTTCCCCTCAACCACGATGAGATTTTTTTAGCATCAAAATATGGATAGTCGGTCGTACTCGGGTCACACCGCCTACGATTCCACACACATAAAAAGAAATTCTCAAGTCAAGAATTGTGATATTCTTGTAAATACCTACACACAACAAGAAAATAGGTTCTCACTATAAGAAAGAATATTTGATGAGAAAATTGTAGAAAATTTGTATCAAGAATAATATATTTTTGATTCATATACTTATTTTAAAGAAATATGCTTCGAAAGAAAATATAATTTTCTTTGCAACCAAGGCTATAATAATTTAATAAGAAATATTTTATAATTTTATATCAAGATTATCATTTTTTCCAGCGGTGTCCAGTTTACTTCTATCAAGAATATAGACAGCTTGCAAATGCGAACCTTCATTTACAATATGATAATCTTGGTTTGAAAATGAACGCTGTTTTACAAGCACACCCTATATTTGTATCAAGTAAATCATTTATTTGACGTCTACCAACGTCGGAGTGTGCAGGCGCGCAGCGTGTCACGGGTCAACTCTAACCTCTCCACCCTCTCTACTCAACAGCCTGTTGCCCGTCCGCGTCCGCGCCGCCATTATCGGTTTTCGGATTGTCGCATTCGCCGCCGTCTTTAGCACCGTAGCGTAATACCTGGATCCTGTATAATAGCACATAATAGTATCTAGTCAAACTGTTAAATAAATTGCCATTGCCACGTTGTACCCGTGGTACCACCGTCAACCATCAGTCATCGAATCTGCCGGTAGTGCTGGTCCACCGCCATTTGAGTCGCGTCCCAGTTCCCATCAGCTTCCTTATCACTGGATCTATCCAACCATGAATGAGCTATTAAAAAAATTGGGATGCGAAGACCTGACTCAGGTTTTCCTGTAGGTAAGTACTAAGTAGGTATATTAAATGTGATTTAAGAAATTTTGCAGAACTATTTCTCCAGAAAAATTTCTACATGCTCATAGAAGAGTTTGAATGCTCAAATTAATATTATTAGATTCCTCATCCAAGAATATCACAATTTTAGAATAAAGTTGAGCTGCTTGCGTCGTTTATGAAATGCTCCCAGTTAAGATTATGAAATGCTTCAGTCAAGATTATGAAATACTTCCGTCAAGATTACCATATGCTTGATTTAAGATTTTGGTATTCTTACTATCAAGAATTTGCCAGTTTTGTATTGATGATATTTTCTCAATGTAACCCTTATATGGTCAAAGATATCATATTCTCACTTTAAGATTAGCATAACTTTGCGCGTATTATGGTATACTTGAATTAAAGCATCTGTGCTCCATCTAAGAAACTATTTTTATGTGTGCAGAAGAACCCTAATTGCCATTAGCGTACAACAAATTATTGGGAAGGTCCAGGCACGATAAAAAATAAATATTGATTTTTTTTTCTATTTTTTTTGGGGTGCACGTGCTCATGTGCTCTCATGGACGAGACGCCTGTACTTCTTACGCATTCGATGATACCAGTTTTATTATTTTGCCAAAGCATGAAGCTATAGTCTAGATGCTCCTGCAATCAAATCATCGCTCGCCCGACCGCAAAAAAGTGTTTTATTCTACTAGGTGCTTCTTTCACAGGTCAATGGACAATATATCATGAATACAACAAATTTTTGAGTTTTACAAACCCTCACCCCCGAATCACCCCAATTTCACCCCCAACCAAAATTTTTTTTAAAATGATCAGGAACTCCTAAAACGTCTAAAACGAAGTTTGAGGTGTTTTTTATATTTTTAGTTTTTTATTATTGCCGCGCCGCCACTGAAATGATTTCTAAAAACCATACGCGCTTTCCATACTCGTCGCGGTAATTAATCTGTGTCAAAATGTCATTAAAGTCAATTCAGAAGTTTCCACGTAACACAATACAAAACGATCCAAAGTAATACTCGTATGCATTTTGTATGCATCAGAAAGTTCAAGTTCCTTGGTTTCTGTAATCGACAAGGCAATGTTCGGATGGACCTAAAAAAGTGTATTATGCCGCTAGGTCTTTCTCTCTCAGGCCAGTGGACGCCCCATTATGAGTACAACAAATTTTTCAGCTTTACAACCCCCCACCCCCCCAACCACCCCAATTTCACCCCCACCCAAAAAAAAAATAGAAAATGATCAGGAACCACTGAAACACCTAAAAACGAAGTTTGAGGCATATTTGAAATTTTTCGTTTTTTGCTAATTACTCCGCCGCCCATACACCGATTTTCAAAATTGTAGCAATATTACCTACTACGACCCTACACCATATCACTACCCCAATTTTATCAAAATCTATGCAGCGGTTACTGAGATTAGGAGGCTAGAAAAACGCCAACAGACCGACAGACCGACGGAAATGAGTGACGTGGATTTTCGTTATGTAGACATCATAACATGCCCAAAAAGCGTATTATCTCGAAATCGAACATTTTCGCGATCACAATACTCCCCTCACCTATCGGTGTGGGAAGTAAAAATATTCCTCAGTGGTTATAAGTTTAGTCACAATTCTTAACTGTTACCACTGGTAACGCTTCGCCACTAAACATAAGTCGGTGCCAGAAATCTTCCCTTAAAATTATCGGTATTCGTCCTGGAACACGGTTTATACTGATATCGTAGGATAGAAAAAGCACGTAAAAATCCAAAGGAAGGAGATGCAAATCGCGCGTTGGTCTCAACTTTCATCCCGAGGACGAAGCGGAGCGAAGCGATGTGACGTGGCCTATTTGATTTTGAAACACAATACCGCCTGCCTGGCCTCTCCATGCTCAGACGTGCTCAAGTGCGAATCCTGAGGCACGAAAATACCTTTTGTGCGCGCTCACAGCCCCGATTTATAATTACACACTAGACGGTCTCAGCCGGGACGAAACCCAATATGTGCAGCAGCAGCCTTCTCTGCTCTTCTCTCTTTTAAATGGCTGCATCTTAATTTGCTTATCGCCCGAACAAAGGATCCACATCCCCTTTTTCGTCGCGCGCATTTTTTTTTGTTTCGTTGGCGATTTTTTTTTGTCTTTGGCGGATGTGCTCTAGTCCGCCGGAGCAATTGCCTTGATTAGTATCGCCGAGGTACGGGTTGTGTCAAAGGGTAGAAAAGGGTTCATGAGAGGAACGAACACCAGCAGAGAGAGAGTAGAATTTTATAGCATACAAAATGAGACAATTTAAGCCTTACCTTGAAAGTACAAGGTGGTGTAAAATAGAGTCCCCTATAGCTCTTTTCATATAAAAGTAAGGTTCATTATAAAAACAATAATTTTTTTATTACTGGACAGTCCGCGTAGGCAGAGCCTAAATACCAGAGTACTGCGGCTGCTGTGAAAGGGTTGTGCTAGGGGAAGCCAATACCTGCAGGCCCAATAAATACATCTCCTGGTAGTCCATCCCAAGCCTTGGACACCCTGGGAATAAATGTGCGGTTGTACCGCTCGGTTCTTGATGTACGAAGAACGACCGTCTTAGGATGAGATGCAGCGTTCGCGCGGGTGCATCTGATAGAAGCGGTGAGCGGTGGAACGATAGAGGATAGCTCAGAGGAGCACATTCCGTTTGAAGAGTGCAGGTCGAAGAATGTAGAAGAGTGAGAGGTCACCAACCATACGCCGGTGAGAAAGTGGCTGGAGGTGGCGCGTTAAGGCCGGGTCGCCAATTAGTCGAATTGCCCTTCTCTGGACGGCATCTAGTATAGACAGAGTAGTAGGGGCAGCAGCTCCCCAGACATGAGAGCAATACTCCAGGCCAGGTCTCATCTGGGCCTTATATAGAGTGAGGAGGTTACATGGTGAGAAGCGCTTTCTGGCACTAAATAGGTACCTAAGATTTTTACCAGCAGCTGTTGCAATTGACGCAACGTGTTCGTGCCAGATCAGATTTTCTGTAATGTTGACTCCTAACAGCTTGAATGAGTGACTCCTTTGCAGAGCCTGGTTGTTCATTAGAACCTGGTGTTGGCTTGGACACTTGTTGTTTGATAGCGTACAGTAGTGGGTCTTGCAAACATTCAATTTTACCATATTCTTGAGTCCCCAAACGGTACTGGTATCCAGATCCTTTGAAACTGAAGCAGCCACTGCCAGTCTTCTGCATTCCAGCTCGGCTACAGAGATCGGTCTATTGTTCATGATGCTCGCATGCAGCGTACTGTCATCCGAAAACTGTGGATTGGGTTTGAAGTGCTGGAGAGTAGATCATTGATGTGAAGCAGGAACAATGTCGGAACCAATACCGATCCCTGCGGGACCCCAGCATTGAGGCTATGGAAATGTTGTTATTTTCTTTTATTTTTTTTTTTCGTGTATATTGTAGATGTTCAATTCAATTTTATTTCTTGTGCTTGTATCCTATTTTTTTTTTGTTCTTGTCCATATTTCACTACCATATAAGAGGGTTGGAACAGCTATCGTCTTATAGAATTTCATTTGAGTATATTTTCTTATTTAATTTATCAATATTCTACTGACAGTATTAAATATTTGTGTGTTTATCAAGTTTTTTTTTTCAATATGTTCACGTCTGTCATACGATATATCGCAGCCTTAGTTATTTGAAATGTTTTACCTGTTCCAGTACTTCATCGTTCATGACAATCTTTGTCCTACTTTGATATTTACCTGAGAAAGGCATGGTTCTTTTTTTGCTTGTTAATATTAAAGACTCTAGGGTCGTAAGCAAGGTTCATGCAGTGATAAAATAACTCACCGACTTTGAACGGTATATTTTCCTCAAACTCTTACAACCAAATGCATCGTGTTATATCTTAAAAATGCCATCCCCCTCATTGATTGTCATTCCCCTTACCATATACTGGGCGCTCTCATATCAATTGAATACCCATACTGTAGGAATGCATCAAATAACTATTCCACTATTGGATTTAGAATGACGCCACATACCTTATTGTGCATTGTCATACAAACTAAACATGTATATAGAATTTCAGCTCAATCGGCTGAAGATAATTGCTTCAACATTGAATAGCAAGATTACACCCGAACAAACATAGATACACACATTGCAAGTTAAATAAAAGCTTTAAAAAAACTTTGAACGTTGTACCACAACAATGCTCCGACTCTTAGATCAGCGATTTGTCAATAATAAAATTGGAAATTATGATAACTAATGTTGGAATAGCTGGCAACCAACAAGCTGATCTAGCAGCCCTCGGTGCACCAATGAGTGCATCTAAACCAAATGGTTACGGCAGACGACCTGAAGTGTTTTCTTAAAAACAAAATGCAAGACCGTTGGCAAGATGAATGGCATAGAGACACGAAAAACGAACTCCGTCAAATATATGTAATTCCGTTAAAGATAGCAAACATAAAGGCACCTCACTCCAACGCAGAGAGCAGGTGATAGAATAGAATAGAATAGAATTTATTGTCTTGTGATCATTATACAATGATATACGACTAGTCATATAAACAAAAAATAAAAAAAGTGTGTAGAGTTAATATAGAAAAATAGACGAAAAATAAATATAAACAAATAATACTCGAAAACTGGTACAATTCACAACAAACTAATAAAAACAAAAATACAAAACAAGTCATAACAGGCATTCAAAAGGTCAGCACGCATATTCAGACACAGCCTCAACACTAAAATATAAAATAAAACACGGGATTATAAGCTCAGGTTGAAAAAAATGCACTTAGCGAATATGGGCACATAATATATCTCGACTCAGAATAGGTCACAGCCGTCTTACCTCATCATACCCACTTCTAGGTCAGAACTCCCCTCCATGTGAACAGTGTCAAGTCAACCTTACAATAAGGTACATCTTCTATGATTGTCAGTTATACACAAACTTAAGGAACATGATGCGACTACCGAATGATCTGAATATTTTAACCACCGTTCCGACTGAAATAAGAAAATTTTAATCACCTTCCTTAAAATAACTGGACTCTTTTTAAACTGTAAGACCTCTGATTAACCAATGAACATATAAGCTCATTACCTAACAATACAAATCGCACAGTGTATAATGGTTAATCAATGGTATTATGGCTAATGGCCATGTAATCGGTGTCTTATTTCCGATAAAAAAATAAATATTCTGTCCCTATAAGTGATTCTTGTGTCTTTTAAAATGCTGTCTAACATTTTTCAGTCTGCTTTGTAGAACGTTTTCTCAAGATCGAGCTCTGAACCTAGCCTCGCCGATCGCATAACCTTTTCAATGAAATAGTGCACTATTCCCAAGTCCAAAGAACAAACGCGTATCATATATACGATATGAATCACATTGAAATGTGTAACCCGAGCGGTAGTGTTAAGGCCAAACACATATTGTACTGTTCTTTACCTCATAAGTAACACTTTCATATCCGACTATCGAATAAAAACGGAGTCGGTACAAGGCCGCCATATCTAATTTATTTTGGTAGAGTTATAAATATTTTCAGCAATTACCCTTATTAAATTTAATTGCACCTAATTACAGAAATACGGGTTTTAGAATCCGTGGTCGTTGTGTACTATATCAGTGGCGGTACATAGATATATTATACCCACAGGGTTTTAGATAAGAAAATATTCGAGCTGCGGAATATGTTGAATGAATGAATAAAGACCAGAGGCTATCCAGCACGGAATGTGACTGGTGCATAGGCCACACGATGGGCCCTTTTGCGCCTCTATCCGCGCTAGTTCCTAAGACCTGCCCTTTTGGCAAAGGCAAGTACATTCTTAGGTCCTATCCGTTTTATCTCTATTGGTTCCAAGGTTCTTGAGCCCAGCATAGTCTGCCTGTGATAACCCAGGGTTTCACAGCGACACAAGATGTGTGCCGAGGATTCTTCCTCTTCACCACACCACGTGCACGTTGGGTCGTTGACTACCCTCATCATGAACAAGTGACGCCTGAAGGTGTTGTGACCCGTTAATAGGCCTACTAGCAATCTCAAGTTACTCCTATCCAGGGAGAGACAAAATCGTCCTATCCTCTCTGCAGGCCCTGCTAATAGTTCCCGAGCTTGACGGAGATGACCAGAGATGTTGTTCCATCTCAGAGAGTGTTGATTCTGGATCCACTCTCCAGTTGTTTTCCTAATCAAGTTTGCAGATAGTCCTAAGGCTGGTTCCGGGCCCACAAAACTGTTTCCGGATCCCATCCTAGCCAGATGATCCGCCATTTCGTTACCTTTTACCCCAGCGTGCCCAGGTACCCACATCAGTGATACCTTGTGTTTAGCTGAGATGTCGTCAAGAGCCCTCCTGCACTCCAAGACCAGTCCCGGCGTTATTTTTCAAATACTCAGTGCTTTGATGGCTGCCTGACTGTCAGAGCAGATAGTAATCCGCTTCCTAGACCCGTCAATTTCCCGAATACGATTTACACAAGCAAGTATCGCATAGACCTCAGCCTGGAATATTATGGTCTGCCCCCAAGAGGGAGTGAAAGCCTTGTATGGGGTCCGTAGTCTCCCGAGCCCGAGCCCTCTCTAGCGAGTGAACCGTCTGTGCACCAGACCTGTCCTCCTCCTTCGATGAGCTGTCTTTCCCTAGACTCCCACTCCTCCGTTGACGGAAACACCACCTTAAATTTGCGATTGAAGCGATGCGTAGGAGAAACTATATCGCTCCTCGCCAACAAAATAGGACTATTCTCATGCAACTCTGCTAGAATCGTCGAATGTCCTTTGCCTGGATTCATAAAAGTTCAGCTACCCTGACTCCAGAGACGGAACCCAGTTTTTCTGGCTTCCCCTTGAATTACCAGATCCAAAGGAGGAAGATTCAATAGTGTTTCAATGGCATTCAAAGGTCTTGTGCACACTGCACTGTTTATACTAAGACATGCCAAACGTTGAACCTTATTAAGTTTGGCTCTTATTGTCTCCGTCTTTATACAGGTCCACCATACTATGGAGCCATATATTAATGACGGTCTGGCTATTGTAGTATAGAGCCAGTGCACCACTTTTGAGCTCAGGCCCCCAACTACTACCGACAACTCTTTTGCAGGCCCATAACGAATTTCGAGCCTTGCTTACCTTATAATCCACGTGCTGCCTCCAAGCCAGCTTGTGATCCAGTATGACTCCTAGATACTTTACTGAGACAATTCAAGTGTCGTTCTGAAAAAGGTAGGCCTCACGAGGCCTTCCTTTTCCTAGTGAACATAACGAGCTCCGTCTTTTCAGCGTTCAGTGACAGATCTACCTCATTACACCACGTTTCCACAACGCGCAGCGCGCCTTGCATTACCTCGGAGACTGTATTAATGAATCTACCCCTGACCACTATGCTCAAATCATCGGCATAGGCCTGCACGTAGACCCCTGTGTTACTTAGTCTGACGAGTAGATCATTCAACACTAAGCACCATAGTAGAGGTGAAAGAACACCGCCTTGTGGGCAGCCTCGCGCCACTGCAACGCTATAGTTTATGTAATTAAGCGTTGCAGAAGCCACTCGGCACTCTAGAGTGGTAAGAATCCACTCCACTAGGGTTGGGGCAATTCCATGTCTCTCTAGGGCGCGTCTTATCGAATTGGTATTGGTACAGTTGAACGCACCCTCGATGTCAAGAAATCCTACCGCAGCCACTTCCCGTTGATTTAACATTTTCTCAAGCCTGCTGACCAAATGATGAAGCGGAATATGTTAGTTTTAGGGCTCTGCGAATAAATCTGAAGCTGCTTGGTCTGTCATAATTTAAAATGTATGTAATAGCAAGAAGAAGCAAATGGTTCATGAGATACAAATCAACGGTGAATTCATTGATGAGCCAACTAGTGTGGCTGATAATTTCAATCTTTATTTCACTCAGCTTGCATACAATCTTAATCTGAGGTTGCCTTCAGTTCCATATGACGTTGACTTAACCAGAGATCTATCCAACTACGTTTTTGAGACCAACTATCGAGGCAGAAATTTATAACATAATCGCATCATCAACAATAACCTAACCGTCAATATTGCTAAAACGGCATCCCAGAAGCTTGGAGTTTTGTTCCGCTGTAGGAAGCTGTATACACCAAATTCAAATTCAAATTCTTTATTGCCCTTTAGACATTCAAACTAATGTATAGGATTCGTCATAAAAAAAGATACAAAATACAAAACACAGAGAAAATAGGTAGGTATATAAAACAAACAAGCATATAACAATCATAAGCAAACAAACTCAGAGACGGCGTAGTAACACTGTAAAACAAGGAAGTCTTTCAGCTTGATCCTAAACTTGTTGATGTTTAAACAGGTATATCGGGCGATTTCGTTACCCACATTATATTTAGCGAAAGCCACGTGCAGATCTTCAAATTGTCTGGTCACTACAGAGTATGAATCTTCATTCAACAACTTGTTTTTGACACCAGAGCAACTACTGCTGCTCTACAAGGCACAGATTCGACCACCGTTGGAGTATTGCCCCCATGTGTGAGGATGCGCTCTGAGGCACTCTCTGAAGCTTCTGGACACTATCCAGAACAGAGCAATTAGACTAATCGATACGCCTTAGCTCACAAAGGACCTCCACACCTTGGAACATCTAAGAAGGGTGGCTGACCTGTCCTTGTCTTACAGATTCTATCACGGAAGATGTCCAGATAATAACACCAAAGACCTTCCGAACGAGGAACACTAGAGAGGTTTTGCGAGCTCATCCTTACCATGTCGAGGTCCCTACTCCTATATTTAAATATAATTTCAACGTTCTTATCAGATATCCTTTTTTATTGAGTGTATTGTTTAGGCCAATACAATGCACTTCCCAAGAAAGAGTTTCGTTTGGGGTTAAACCGAGTATTTTAATGTTGGACGAGCGCTCAATATGCACTTCATTAATGTCAAGATCATGGATATCATCGATGTTTTTTTGATATGGATGGAAAACTGTGAATTTAGCTTTCGAAGAATTGAGAAACAATTTATTTCCAGAGAACCAGGTATGTAAGGTTTTCAGTGCATATGTGGCTTTTTGATACTTAACTGTTTGGTTTTTGTCACAGCAAGACAGCAAGCAGGTTTCTGGAAGTCGGCCCGTTTTCGCTAACTCGATCGCTCGACCGACTAACGCGAGATGGCGGACAGGGCCGGACTGGCACACTACTTTAAATGATAATTACTACCAACCTCACGTTATATTGTTTACGGCCACAGATTTCTGCATTTTTTTCACTCCTACCAGTCTCCTCCAGCATTCCTTCTTTTGGAGAACTTCGACGCTGTGGAATGAGCTGCCAGGGAATTTGTCTCCCGACGGCTACAACCTGCAGCGTTTCAACAGACTTCTCGCAGCGCTTCTACAGCGCCATAGGCTTTCAGCCTTTGCGGGAGATGGACCAAGTCATTGCAGACAGAAAGTCACTACGAGTATTTAGGTGGCCTTTGGAGCGCCTATGTAGAGAATTGCGAAAAAAATACCGGTGGTAGGTATGTCGGAATTCAACCCGTATACCTAATTACGTGTAGCTTTATTATCCATTATTATTAATTACCAAATAATTCTCTACGAAAATTGCTCGCAGCATGTCACTTTTATGCGAGCTCTTGCATTCTTGCCGAGCACTTTTTTTATTCCACTGTGCAGGTTCATAACGTCGTTCAACGTATACAAATCGGAGAAACTGACCACGATACATTTACTGTGATATAGAGATCAGTACCTATATGATGAATTCTATGAGAGCCTGTATAAAAGAAATACAAAAAATATGGACATTGATCGAGGAACGTTTTAGGAACTTCCCCTATTCAAGTGGTTGTTGTTCATCCCCTGTGCTTGTTTTACCATAACCTTGTTACAGCAGTTATTGAGATTTTTACATTTCACCCTATTAAATTTTTTTAAGCCTCTATTTTGAGAAATAAGCGGCATGTGATTATTATTTCTAACATAAAAACGTCTTTTTACTGATGGGATCAGATGTACCAATGTGTTATATGACATTTTTTTGTGCAACCCTCACTCCTTTTAACCCTTAAGAGGCCAATATTAATATTATTTTGAGGTATAGACATATTTAAGCTATTTAAAACTGTGCACAAATACAGCAGTTGGGTATTTCAACTTGTTTAGTTTTTTTAGCCTCGATTTCAGAAAAAAATAACATGTGATATATTGTTGTAGACATAAGGATACATTCTCTTTCAACTGGTACTATCAAATTTATATGTTGTATTACATTTTTTTGTGCACCCCCACCGTTTTCCATCCCCATTGTCCTATCGACACCAAAATTTTTTTAACTCGAAAGGTCCTTTACTAATTCAAGTTGGCCAGATTTGGGAGCGATCGCTTGAGGCATTTTTGAGTAATCGTTGGAGAACGAAATTGCGGACATCAAAAAAGCAAAGTTTTCCGATTTTCTTCAAACTTGGTCATAATAAAAAGGTTATCATTAGAAACCAAAATCTAGTTTTTGGTCCCGCTGCGATGATAAAAAAGAGGAGGACGTGGGGGTAACTCAAAGAATGATGCATAACGTGAAATTCTAATGCTCCCACAATATGTCGAAAACGCTACCCGCGCATGCCGCAAAATTTTAAAAATGCTAATCTGTTGAAGGTTACTCAAAAAAGAATGTAATATAACATAGCAGTAAAAATGAGTTAGGAGGTGATTTTACCTTGGAAATGATACCTCGCCCCTTGATTTCGGTAAAATTAATCGAAAAAATACAGATCAGATGTCAACGAACAATAATTATTGAAAAGTTAGGTGTACAAATTACGGTTCACCTCCCTACTCTCCTGATATTGCTCCATGTGACTTTCGATTATTTCCTGAAGTCAAAAAGAAAAAAAAGGTCAAAGATTAAACCCTGATTCAGAGCTCAGCAACACTGTGATTGGCATCCCGAACAAGCTAAAAAAAATAATTTCATAGTGGATAAAACGATCGGATGAGCAGATTGGAAAATATTTTGAGGTCACTAGTCTATTAAGCGGAAGCATTGATTAAGGTATTAACGGGAAGATGGGCCACTAGATGCTAAGATCACGCGCCTAATTTTTGTTCCTCCTGGAGTGTCGCCACCTATATGAGCAAAAATGTACCTCTACTGATACAACTTTGACAATATAACAACCATCGACTTTGATACGAATAAAGTATCCTACTTCCAACGATCTATCAACGCTACTTACTATTATCTCCGCCAGGTGTCGCTGACATTGGCAATTTGACATTTGACATAGTGATGGCAGTGTCATATTTCAATTGTTTAATATTCTGATGTTATTTGGAAAATTTGGGTCAACCACGATCAAAAAATATTGATTGATTGATTTCGATTTATCATCGTTTGTATTGAATTTTTCGCGATTTCGGGAAGCAAAATGGTTTACAGATGTTATTACTATAACTGTCCAAACAACAAAACTCGTAATCCAGAGATGTTCTTTGCTTTCCCAAAAGCAACAGCTATACGTGATATTTGGATCAAGAATAGTGGCAATGTGAATTTGTTCCAATATGTTGGAAAGTCTGACCCACTGCCAAAGCAATTAGGTGTCTGCGAACAACACTTCAAACAGAACTATATCCAGAGATCAGATACAAAGAAATTCTTGGTCAGACACGCAGTACCGTACGTATGAGTATAATTCAGGTAAGTGCCTATACCATTGAAACCAAACTATTGCCTTCTATTACTCATCTACATCACTAAAAACTTGAAGCAATACGCAAATTTACCATACTCTGCCATTTTCTTAAGCCTATGGGGCATTCCACCACAACAATTTCAAACATAACGCTTTTGTATCTTGACTGAACTTATATACTGCCCAGCACCAATGCATCAGCAGAAAGAGTCTTTTCTTCAATGGTCTAATGTTGAATGCCTCAAAAAACCCAGTGATTCATTCTGGTTATTAGGACGATGTTGATACCTAAAATGGATATTGAAAACACCTTCTAAAAATGTTATTCCTACTCAAAATCAGCACCAGCTGACCAACTGCATCAAAATAACTAGGTATTTTTCAATAAATAAAACAAAAACTTTGTGAACACTTTTCAATAAACCAATGCCAGTAACATTTCTCAATGCAGTAACTCCAATTTCATGTTACAATTTAAGCTTGCTAAATATTATGGCAAACTGAGCAGCAAAATGAATTTCTTTTGAGAATTACTGATCCCAAGAATTTGGCAACAAACAGACAAGAGTGGTTCCAAGGCATGGCATAATCATTATAAAGATGTACGAGTGGCTGATTAATGGTCACTTTAGGTATACTATGCTCAAGCATTGATTAAGGTATTAACGCTCAAGCTAATGTGTGGGTTTATTAGTGTGAGTAACAGCATAAATCTGCCATACTTCTGGTATTTCGTTTTGTTTTGTTGACAGTCCAAGGTATCAATGGAGCATTCCAATGATCACTAAACTAGATGCTCGCAATTACAGCTATTTAGAACATGACAAACCGTATGGTCTCACTAAATTTCAGTTTAAAAAAAGTTGGTGAGAAAAATGCAGAAAAAATGCTTGTTGTATTCTTAATTTCAAGTGGCTGAATCACTAGTGAATACACCTTCCTTTTTTTTCTTGTCAGAAAAAGTAAAAAACATGTCTACTTCTTTATTTCACTCAAAGTTTTACTGGGTGATACAAATAATTGGCCTGAACATTTTTTTATAATTTTATTTTATGTAAAATTAATACAAAAGAACAAGCATGTGTAATGTAGAATATCCTTGTTACATGATATTTATGTCAAGTCAATTTTTCCATGTTGTTATGTGAAGCGAGAACAATCTATCAAAAAAAAATAGTTTTAGAGATTAGAAAGAACCATCCATCCTGTTTTCGCCCATAAAAGCAAACTATACCTACTAAAACAGCCCTTATTTTGTTACAGGTTATGCACTCACAAAGAAGAAATGATAAACCACTACAGGTATGGATTATCGTACTGTCAGATGGTGCTATATCATGTGCTCATTGCACTTGTATGGCAGGATTAAGTGAAGTTTGCAGCCACATAGCAGCAGTTCTTTTCTTCCTTAAAGCACGTCCTAAAAGTGTCGGCCAACAAGAAAGCTATATATACATATTCTAAAAAAAAAGCTGGCATACACAGAGTTGAAGTATCATATTGTTATACATAACAAAATGACAAGAATTTCTGAGACATTAAAAACATTGTTATAGTTTATAGCTACTTCTAATATAATTAGGGACACTATTGTATGATTTAGCTACATTATATGAGAATCATCTATCAAAAACTGCATTTTTTGTTTAGGCATTGTTAGTTTCACAGAATTCCTAGTAATTGTGAGGATATAATTTACATATATCTAGTATAAACTTATGTGAACAATATAAATGCATTTGAATATGATGTACAGTTGTGTAAAAAATATTGAGACTAATCAAGGGGAATTTGAGATTGACTAACTCTAGCAATACTACGAGTGGTTTCTATCTCTACTGGGTGAAGTTGCGTCTTACCTTTTGTAAATGCTGGAATATGTAAGTGACCTCCTAGAACTTCAACTGAGTCTCTAATTAAAAAACCTCTATCTGCTAATATTATGTCACCAGGTATAATTAAATTTAAAAAGCCACAATTTTCTGTTAGATGCTTGTCACTTGTCCTTCCACCATAACCATCGAAAATGTAATTCCCCCACTTCTCCATGAAATACCTTACAATGGGCTAACATTCACCATATGTCACTCAGGTACAAATATTATTTAAAGAAGATTCTACAACTTTTTCAAAATATTGTGGATGTCTTATTAAATATTAACTTATTTATTTGTTAATTATAGTAGGATATTCCAATTTGCAATTTTTTAGTTTATCAATGTAACATGAAATCTCACGTTTTTTAAGTAAATAAGTGTAAATTTTAATAAATAGCTCAAAATTGTACATGGTGAGTAAACAAATTTTTCGAATTTGAGTTTTTTTTCAGTTTTTTGCATTTTCTGAGAAGATTTTCTATAGTAATGTATATTTTTTTACACCATCAGAAAATAGAGATTTCAACGAACGAAAGGCTCCCAAACTTTTTGAAAAAAGCTGATATTTTGACGCGAGAATTTGTGATTGAAAAATGGGGTGCATTTTTTATCTTAAGGTCAAATAAGGCGAAAAAATAAATATTTTAAATCAAATAAATTACAGTGTATTTGGGACATAATAAGGGAAGTATTCACCAAATTTCGTAAAAAAAATATTTTTTTTGAAAAAGATAAAAATAAAGGACCAAAAACTTGGTTTTTTGAATTTTTCACCAAAATTTTGAGGTTATGTGAAAAAATTGATAACACAAGAGTTGTAGATCTTTTTATTACCTACATCTTTGCCATTCAACTTTTTTCCATAGGACTTGTAGTTTTGCCAGAAATCAAGATAAACAATTTTCTACCCTTAAAAGCTCACCCCCTCCCACTTCCCGATCTCGAATCGACCGTAATTTATTTTTCCTTTTATTCTTATCATATTCTCCTCCTTTTCTAATGAGTTTCATCCTACTGTAATTTTTTTTCACTTTTTATTATTTTTGAAGGCTTCGGCACTGGTCTAAGACAGCTTTTAAAGCAAATGTTGAACTCAGCATGTCAGTCCCGAGATGTATTATCTGTGGTTGTTAAAAATGAAACAAAAATTGTAAAGAAAGATGCAACTGTTTATCATTTAGAATAATAAAATTTTTGAAATGTATCCTGTTTCATTACCTCATCGATACGTTTATGGTTAATTATAATAATAACGTTTAAAATTATGAAGTAATGTGATTATTAAGAACATCATTTAAAATCAAATTTGTTAGCAACATCAGACATGAAATTTGTTTTGAATAAACATAACTATAATATGTAATATTTTCATTTTGATTGTGTGAGAAGCATACCCTATAATAATAAATAATTCATTTTAACTCCACCATTTATTAAAAAATATATGGATAGATAACATGAGCATTTATTGGTGCTGTTAGTATACACAGTATGTGGAGTAAAGTCAGCACACTCTTCGCCTCCTGGTATCGGTCTGCCTCTTCTGTCTCGAATGCTTGGGAAGCTGGAGAATTTTTTCCACACCTATAATGACAAAAAGGAAGCATTTTGAAATAGTGCGCAAATTATTCGAATAGAGAAGTGAATAGTCATAATGTACCTATTCCAGAAACTCAACTTTTAGGTTATGTCAAAAAATGAATGTATTAAATGATCCATTTTTTGAACTTGCCTATATGTACATAGGTATACAACTAGCAATTATTACCTACGGATGGATGTTTTTGCTACTTTAACATAATCCACCAAAGGTTGGCCACTACAACTTCATTACTTCTATATACTTCACAGATAAAACTTCCAAGTAAGAAATGCATTATTTTGGAGTATCAAGTGATAAAAATGCAGTATGACTATAACAACTATCGCTCTAGTGAATGTGATAACTCATGGGATAACTGTAATTGGCGAATAAACGTTTTTTTTTTTTGCTGTTTTCAATATGCATTCAAGTTTTCATCATGCATTATCTCATGAATTACATCATTTTAATTGACAGATGTGCTTACCTGACAAAAAAGGTTCCTTAAAAAACACATCACAACAACAATTATGGTGAAAATGTCCAAGAAATTGTAAAAAACAAATAAAAGTCCTCAATTTCATATGGCGGTATACCGACAACAAGGTTATCAACCGCTGTCAGCTGATCGTTTGGAATTGGAACACAAAGCATATTTTCGAATGTTAGCTTCACCGACGATCCCGACCGACCCGTCGGTGGTTAGGTATGGGTCGTCTTACTGTGCGGCCTAGGTCATTGGCACTTCAAGGTCGTATTTTTATAGCTGGATGCTCCTTTGCTCCATCTATTGGGCATATTTATTATAAAGGATTCAGGAATTTTTGAAGCTTCTGAGATTGGCCAAGAGGGCGCCAGGTGACGGTGTCGTGGTTTCTATGAGAGTGAGTGAGATAGACTAGAGTGAGTGAGATAGACTGCGAGCGCGCGATTTTACTGTGTGGTTGTTCATCTTCCCCTAAATACTTTAATCAATGGCGGAAGTTACATTTACGAGTGAATCGTATACGGGTACTCGTATAGGAGTACGAGTACCATTATTTTACATTAATGTTTAGAATTGTATGCGATTGAAGTCTAGTTAATATGGCGCCCAGTAAAGGGAAGCGTGTTGCAATGGCAGGAATTTTAATTGTAATGGTGAAAAAGAAAATAGAATGTGAAGAGATCGTTAGGGAAAAAAGGCGAATTTGGGTTAAAACATCCTTACCATCAAGGAACATTGTGGTAGATATCATAAAACGCCCAGAAAGCGTATTATCTGAATGAAAATCAAAAATTTTCGGGATCACGTATGGTGCGGGAAGTAAATCAAAAAATGCTCAGAAGCATCTGAAAAGCCTAAAAACTATGTTTCAGTATGATCCCAAATTTTTAAGTTTCTTGATTACTCTCCACCCTCTACACAAATTTCCAAAATTTCAGCAAGACAATCAACTACGGCCCCATATCAAACCTGTTCCCAAATTTTATCTAAGTCGGTTTAGCGGTTGCTGAAATAACGAGGCTACAAATAAACAGACAGTCAAACCGACAGAAATGAGTAGCCTACTTTTTCTTGATGTAGACATCATGAAACGTCCAAAAAACGTGTTATCTCAAAATCGAAAATTTTCGCGATCACAATACTCCCCTCACCTATGGTGTGGGAAGTAAAACAAAAATTCTCAGAAACATCTGAAAAGCCTAGAAACTAAGTTTCAGCATGATCCCAAATTTTTAAGTTTCTTGATTACTCTCCACCCTCTACACAGATTTCCAAAATTTCAGCAAGACAATCAACTACGGCCCCATATCAAATCTGTTCCCAAATTTTATCTAAATCGGTTTAGCGGTTGCTGAGATAACGAGACTAGACTAAAACAGACAGACAGATCGACAGAAATGAGTGGTCTACTTTTTCTTGATGAAGACATCATGAAACGTCTCAAAATCAAAAAATTTTGCGATCACAATACTCCTCTCACCTATCGGTGTGGGGAATAAAGTTGATAATTTTATTTACAAAAAAATATCGATCCACCTGTTCTCTGAGAAGCAAAAATTTTATTCCTCTTTTGGTTTTACGTCGAACGTAGATTATTAATTTTTTTCTTCACTGTTTCCACCGATATGTTTAGGATATCTGCTATTGCAGAATATGCTTTGTTCTTTGCATTGATATCTTTATATTCCCTACTGCTCATGTCCCATAAACACTTCATATTGTAATATAAGTCGATAAATTGGTCGATCTCCTCAGGCGGCAACTTGTTTTCAGCCATCTTGGATTAATAATTCAGCTTTAGACTCGGAAGCACCAGCTTATTTTTCTAAATTAAATATTTTCTTCAAGTTGTTTTGCAGCATAGTCGAACTCTACGCCTACTTGAATGTCTGCCGGTCTTTTAAGCTAACTCAATTTGCCCATTTCAGGCATGGTATCAAAACACATTCGTTCACGTGTTTATGTCGTTATACATATGCAACAACTACTTGCACAAATGCACCACCGATAATTTGTTTTTCAATTTACTTTATTTATGGTGCCATAACAATCTGGATACAGACGTTCATTGCTTCCTTTGATGTCTATCGCATCAACAAGTTAACTTGGAATTGAAACAGCCTCATAAAGTTACTTAAAAAATCTATTTCCGTGTATGAATGCAAAAATACAGTAATATACAGTAATGGATCGTCTTGCCTATCAGATTGTTCATTACGAGGTATGTTCGATAATAAATAGAACATTTATTATAAGGGTGGTGCAATA
Source organism: Callosobruchus maculatus (assembly GCA_951848785.1). Taxonomy (NCBI): domain Eukaryota; kingdom Metazoa; phylum Arthropoda; class Insecta; order Coleoptera; family Chrysomelidae; genus Callosobruchus; species Callosobruchus maculatus. Next base: position 382,542 of record CATOUR010000223.1, read on the forward strand.
AGCGCGCTGATCAAAGACATTGTTGTTGAGTTGCAAAGAGTAGCTTTACTAATATACTAAACGCAAGTGAAATTGGAGCACCTAGAAAAAAGAAGGGATATTTGCATTGAATATTTGTACACAGATAGTACACAATACATGTAACACTTCTGTTCATTCAGACACTATGCACCTACATGACACCTTTAGACGTGTAAAATCAAAACATGGCCTTTTGTTTTGAATAATTTGAAAGTGGTGATTATAAATTCGGTCGCGGTTTTGAGTTTCAGTCTCGTTTGCCGAAAATCAAAAATTTCGGATCTTTCAGATCTTCAGGTTTACCTAAAAAATCGAAAATTATTATTTAATTTTCTATTGAGATGAAACCTCGTGTTTATTTGAAGGATAATTTCAGGGCGCTGATTAAAAATCCGGCCGCAGTTTTAAGTTTCAGTCTCATTTGACCGAAATCAAAAATTTCAGATCTTTCAGATCTTCAGGTTTACCTACATAATCGAAAACCTTTATTTAACTTTCTATTGAGATGAAACCTCTTGTTTAGGATAATTTGAGGGTGCTGATTACAAATTCGGTCGCACTTTTCAGTTTCAGTCTCCTTGACGAAAATAAAAAATTACACATCTTTCAGATTCAATTTTCACGGATCGTCTTACCTATCAGATTGTTCATTACGAGGTATGTTCGATAAATAATCGAACGTTTATTATACAGGGTGGTCCAGTAGGCGCGCTGTTCAAAGACATTTTTTATAACTGACACTAACTGAGTTGTAAAGAGTAGCTTTACTTATATACTAAACGCAAGTGAAATCGGAGCACCTAGAAAAAAGAAGGGATATTTGCATTGAATATTTGTACACAGCTAGTACACAATACATGTAACACTTTTGTTCATTCCTACATGACACCTCTAAAAAACTCGTGTAAAATCAAAACATGGCCTTTTGTTTTGAATAATTTGAAAGTGGTGATTATAAATTCGGTCGCGGTTTTGAGTTTCAGTCTCGTTTGCCGAAAATCAAAAATTTCAGATCTTTCAGATCTTCAGGTTTACCTAAAAAATAGAAAATTATTATTTAATTTTCTATTGAGATGAAACCTCGTGTTTATTTGAAGGATAATTTCAGGGCGCTGATTAAAAATCCGGCCGCAGTTTTAAGTTTCAGTCTCATTTGACCGAAATCAAAAATTTCAGATCTTTCAGATCTTCAGGTTTGCCTACAAAATCGAAAATCTTTACTTAACTTTCTATTGAGATGAAACCTCTTGTTTAGAATAATTTGAGGGTGCTGATTACAAATCCGGTCGCACTTTTCAGCTTCAGTCTCCTTGACGAAAATAAAAAATTACACATCTTTCAGATTCAATTTTCACAGGTTTACTTAAAAAATCGAAAACCTTTATTTGGCTTTCTATTAGGATGACACCTCCTATTTTGAATAATTTGGGGACGCTGATTACAAATCCGATCGCAGTTTGGAGTTTCAGTATCGTTTAACGAATATAAAAAAAATCCCATCTTTCGGATTTTCAGGTTTAACTAAAAAGTCGAAAATCTTTTTACTTGACTTTCTACTATGATGAAATATTGTGTTTTGAATAATTTTAGGGTAGTGATTACAAATTCGATCGTAGTTTTAAGTTTCAGTCTAATTTTACGAAAATAAAAAATTTCAGATTTTTCAGATCTTCAGGTTTGTCTAAAAAATCGAAAATTTTTATTTGGCTTTCTACTAAGATGACACCTATTGTTTTGGATAATCTGAGGTGCATTTATGCCATTTATTTCATTCAGAATAGTTTCAAGAATTCTTAGGTTATAGCATTCTTGTGTATTAAGTTTAATCAAAATGAAATTGCTGTGCTGTTTAAAATTCAAACGCGTGTCTACTGAACGTTCAAAATATTTAAGACTATAGAATTCGTAATAAAATAATCCTTCAAGTTTATTACATTACATTGGGGGTGAGCTGCTTCAAATCATAGTCAAATTTGTAGAAAAAAAATGGAGTCAAGTTGATTGACTCAGTACTTCCCACACATTACTGTGATATCAGTTTATTATTTTCCCATAGCATGCAGCTTTAGCCTGAGACCTCCTTCAGATGTCAATGGACAGCCTAAAACATCTAAAAACGAAGTTTGAGCTGTCTTTATATTTTTAGTTTTTTTTATTATTTCTGCGCCGCCACTGCACGATTTATAAAAACCAAACGCGTTTTGCATCCTCGCCACGGCAGTAATACTGTGTCAAAATTTCATTAGACTCAATTTAGCAGTGTCCACGTTACAAAATACAAAATGATCTAAAGCAATACTCGTATGTGTACAGAAAATTCTACGTCCCTTAGTTTCCGTAATAGACTAGGACAATGTTGAGGTGCACCTAAAAAGTTGATTTATGTCGCTAGGTCTTCCTTCACAGGCTAGTGGACAACCTATTATGAATACAAGACATTTTTCAGTTTTTCAGCCCCCCACCCCCTAACCACCCCAATTTCACCCCACCCAAAAAAAAACGCAGAAAATGATTAGGAACCTCTAAAACGCTTAAAAACGAAGCTTGAGCTGTTTTTATATTTTTACTTTTTTTATTATTTCTGTGCCGCCACTGGTACGATTTATAAAAACCATACGCGTTTTCCGTCCTCGCCACGGCAGTAATACTGTGTCAAAATTTCATTAAAATAAATTCAACAGTTTCCTTGTAACACAATACAGAAGGATCTAAAGCAATACCTACCAATATGTTTACAGCAGAAAAAATTCCTTTGGTTTCTGTGATAGGCAAGGCAATGTTCGGATGGACCTAAAAAAGTTATTTATGTTGCTAGGTCTTCCTTCATGGGTCAGTGGACAGTCGATTATGAAAGCAACAAATTTTTCAATTTTACAACCCCCCACCCCCCAACCCCCCAATTTCACCCCCACCCAAAAAAAGTAAAAAATGATCACGAAGCCCTAAAACGCCTAAAAACGAAGTTTAAGCAATATTTAATTTTTTTTGTTTTTTGCTAATTACTCCGCCGCCCATGCACCGATTTTCAAAATTACCTACTACGACCCCACAGCATATCGCTGCCCAAATTTCATCACAATCCATGCAGCGGTTGCTGAGATTACGAGGCTAGAAAAAAGCGACAGACAGATAGACAGAGAGACAGACAGACAGACAGACAGACAGACAGACAGACAGACCGACGGAAATGAGTGACGTGGATTTTCGTTATGTAGACATGATAAAATGCCCAAAAAGCATATTATCTCAAAATCGAAAATGTTCGCGATCACAATACTCCCCTCACCTATCGGTGTGGGAAGTAAAATTAAGATAAATAAAGATTTTATTTCTTGTGAAGTATGTGGAGAGAGGTTTAGCTCTTTTATCAACGTCGCTAAATTTTGATTACTAAAATAATTTTCTATCATTATGTATGCTACAAAATAATAACATATCTAATATACGCACGCTCTGATATGAATAGGTATTATTATCTCATCACTAGGATTTATGACCGTCGTCGGGTAGCCAAGAGCCAGGAGGATGGGGACACAATCTAATCGGCAGAATGCTCCCTGAAAACCAAAACAAATAACGTACGAGTGCGCGGCAAACAAAGATCCCAGCAGGCCCTGGAAAGAAGCAGGACAAACAATCGCGAGCTACCCGCCGGTCGAGAACAATGCACCGTGTCCCCGAAAACAGAGTCCAAGGCCTGCTTGATACCATTATTTCCATCATATCATCCATCGGAAAGGGTAGCGGAATTATAGCACAGGCAATTTTGTAAAGGTTTAAATTTATTTATTTATTTAATGTTACACCATACTAACACCCTAGGGGTAATTACAAAGTAGGGATACTTAAAGCTAAGCATAAAATACTCTAAATAGGAGAAGGCACACAAAGATATGGTTAAATTAAAAACAACAAATATATTCATACATCTTCACCAACACCCGAAGTTAGTGACAAGTAAAGGTAACAGAAGCAAGCTTAAACTGACAAAACACCTAAAAATATAAAAAACATTATATGCGAAGTGGAGTCATAAAAACACTACAACAATTGGCTCTTTATCTGAGAGAGGCTAGTGTTAAATACAGTAGAACTCCAATTATCCGAATTAATGGGGACCGGGACCCATTCGGATAATCAAATATTCGGATAATCGGAGTTTTTTTTTTAAAATTGCCATTGGAGAGAAAAAAGTTACGTTTTGATATTGCACTATTTTTTTATTGAATTAAATGAAAGAAACATGATATTTTCACATGTTTTAAATATAAATAAATTGTACTTATGTACAAGTTTAGAAATAAAAATCATTGTTTTTTAAACATCTCCGTCAATGTAAGCTGTTTTGCGGTCTTCAACCGTTGTCGGTTTTGGTCGTCGGTTCCATTCAGTCGATGGTTGATTTCAACCGACAGCGCACTTAGACTTTTTTTGGACAATTTTTTTTCTGAAAGTGATTCGGATAATCGGCGATTCCGGATAGTCGGAGTTCGGATAATTGGAGTTCTACTGTATATCAAAAGGATTTTCCCTATTGATAATATTGCACAGCTCCATCATTTTATTTAAAGGGGATAACTTATCCTGACTAGTTTTAAATGTATCTACACTAAGGATCCTTAGGTTAATTCTAGGTACTTTAAAATTTATAAACTCAATTAGATTACATTGTTTGTACTTTGCACTATTGACTACATTGTATATAAATATCACAGCTTGAATGTTTCTTCTTTGAACAAGAAAAACTACATTGAACATACCTAGCATCGATTCATATGAGACCATAAATGGGTATGTCCCATTTAACTTGACATAGAGAAATCTCAGAAAACGTTTCTGAACCTTTTCAATTTGGTTTTTATGGTACTGGGCCAGGGGCATCCAGATTTGAGCAGCATACTCCAAATGTGGTCTCACCAGAGCATTGAAGAGTTGAATCAATGTTTCGACACTAAGGCTTCTGCCATTTCTCAGGATAAAATCAAGGGACCTATATGCCTTGTTCACAATGTGTAAATCATGGTTATTGAATTTGAGGTTCGACTGAAAAAAGACACCTAGGTCCTTTGCTTCACTTATCCTAACCAAAACCTTACCGTCAATGGTATAATCATACTTAGTAGGGATCGATTTTCTAGTAATAGACATTATAGGACACTTTTTTACATTAAGTGACATTTGATTGCTTTTAAACCATTCCCTAACGTTATCTATATCATCTTGTAACTGCATACAGTCATCGACTGTTGATACTACTTTAAAAAATTTGAAATCGTCTGCAAATAGCAGGCCCGTAGACCACCTCAGACAATCAGGCAAAGTATTGATAAAGAATGTGAAGAGCAAAGGCCCTAGCATGCTACCCTGGGGAACACCTGATGTAGCCTTAAACCTTTATGACACTTCACTACCAATTTTTACCATTTGGTATCGATCAGATAAGTATGACTTCAAAAACAGAAATGCCCCCTCTGACAAACCATAGTCACTCATACGATTTAAAAGTACCCCATGTGGAACCCTATCGAACGCCTTTTCACAGTCAGTATAGACAACGTCAAGCTGAAGCTTGTCTTCAATCGCTTTTGAGGCAAATTCGAAAAATGTGCAAAGATTTGATAGTTGATCTGTCAGCAATAAACCCATGTTGCACACTGGAAATTTTGTGTTGCAACTTCTCATTAAGATCATTATTAAGAATGATTTCGAATATTTTCCCAATGACATTTATTATAGTAATAGGTCTGTAGTTACTTATTTTTTTTTGTTACCATTTTTGTGCAGAGGTGTAATAATTCCTGTCTTTTAAGGCATCAGGAAACTTATTTTCTTTAAGAGCAAGATTAAAAATGATTGCTAAGGGTTTGGCAAAGTATTCAGCCAGGCCCTTGTAAATGTAGGCTGGAATTTGGTCAATGCCTGAGGTTTTTTTGACTTTAGTTGCCTAATACTTTTAATGACAGCTTCCTTTTAAATTCCTTTTAAATGTAGCCATAGCTATAACCTGTTCGATCAAGAGGTACAGCAAACAAAAGAAGGCCTGAAAACACTGAGTGCAAAGCTGACAAAACCAAACAAGGGATGGAAAAAATGGCCAATTGTAGTGAAGAAAATTGAAGCCATGAGCCTTTAAGGCTCACAAATATCATGTGATTCAACGTCCTCAGAGGTTGTACTCTTCCTCAGTAAATGTTTGCAAATTTCAGCTGTCGTGCAGTATACAGAGTAGAAGTACAAGCCTAAGTATCACAAGGGAGCGTTGTGTGTAAACTTCGTACCTCAAATATGAATTTTATGTTGATTTTTATTAATTTTCGCGCAAGAAGTAACGTGAAGTTCGAAAACTTTGCATAGAATGTTCCAGTGAATAAACGATACGGTGTATAGACGCCATAAACAAGTTGATTTTTAAAGTTTCGTTTGTTACCGTTGCAATCTTCAGAAACTTAAATTTATTGAATACATACTATCCAACGCCCAGTACTAATATTACCGGACTATTCCAGTTATATGTGATGCTTGGTGCTTTTCAAACGAGAAGCCAGATATGGAAATAATATGTGTTCCTAGTTTGGTGCTGATCTAAAAGAACATTGCTTTCCTTCAGACTTTTATGCCATACACTCTGTTTATCAACAAAGAGTTACAGCGGCAACCGTGCATAAGACATAGTGAGTAAACATTCCAAGTTAACGCTATTTTTTCTGCGAGAATATATCGATAGAATTTCAACACGATAGCAGACACCAAATTTCTAAGGTCAGCAATTCGTCTAGTTTAATTTTCCATAGAAATATCTGTAAATCCACTGTCTATACGGCTACATAACCTATAATTTTTTGGATTTCGCCCATTCAATATCCGTCGTTCCTGTTACGGGGAGTTGCCAGATTTAGCAGTTCATCTAGAACCAGCCTCAAAATGCCACAAACTTCGCATATATCATGCTCTTGCTGTTCAAAGTCTGGCGATGATAGTAAATTCGTAAATTGCTATATATGCAAAAACGATTATTACTATACATGCGCTGATCTTTCATTAAGTGACGTCAAGACTATAAAGAACAGGGCTAACATAAACTTCACCTGTAAAAGTTGCAATGACATTGGTTCAACATTAGCAGACCTAAAAGCATTGGTTCAGTCCCTACAAGAGGAAATACGAAGTCTGAAGGCTGCGAAGACAGAGGTAGCCCCACCAACTGAATCCTCAGACTTCGAGCAGATTGTTCAGGAGATCAGTGACAGGAATGCCAGGAAAAGAAACTTAATTATATTTGGTATAAATGAAGGTGCTGAGCCCAATAGCAGACAGGCTAGAGCTACGGATATCGAGCAAGTAAAATCAATTTTACGTTGTGTGTCGGACGATGTCAGTACAGAGACGATCACACCTCACCGTTTAGGAAAGCTGAATGATATCGGTAGGCCAAGACCTATTAAAATAACTCTTAAAGATGAAACTGATGTCATCTCATGTATAAGAGGTGCAAGGAAATTGAAGAATCATAATACATTCTTCGGGGTCCGCATTTCTTTTGATCGTACTCCACGTCAAATCGAGCACTACAGAAAACTCAAGCAGGAATTGGATAATCGCATCGCGAGAGGTGAGACTGGACTTAGAATAAAATACATACGAAATGTTCCGTCCATCGTATCGGAAAACTAGGGGAGCCTGACAGAATAACTTCTATTCATTTATATTTCCAAAATGTTAGAGGCCTGAACACGAAGATCGACGAGTTATTCACCGCTGTTCTTGTGTCTGATTACGATTTCGTTGCTTTAGCGGAGACTTGGTTGTGCAGTGATGTACTTAGTTCGGAATTGTTCCCGCCCGAATTCAACGTGTTGCGCTGTGATCGTGACCGTGTCAAAACTAATACGAAATCTGGTGGTGGAGTACTGCTTGCCTACCGCACTTCGAAGTTTTCGCTTGTAACTGTAGATTTAAAATGTATTCGTGACCAACTACCTTTGATAGATATTGTCGGGGCTAAATTTAAGCAAAACTTTTCTACTATTTATGTTTACACGGTATATATACCGCCTCAGATTACTTTCGCTGATTTTGAGTCATTTTTTGATCTTTTTAGCCAGGTTCTAGTTAGCCAATCTAATGTTATCATCATAGGAGATTTCAATATCACTAATTATGTCAATAAGAACAACTCCGACAGGCACTATGGCATTTTCAACAATTTTATTCAGTTTACGGATTTACACCAATGCAACGGTATATTAAACTCTATGGAAAGAATATTGGATCTGGTTATCAGCGATATGGATGTGGAGACAGCGAAGGATGACTTACCATTAATTCGGGAGGATCTTTATCATCCCTCCTTATCGATTATGTGCAATATTAATAGTAACAATCCAACTAATCTTAAATCTAGCCCTTCTATCACTTACTATAACTTCAGGAAGGCAAACTATGTTGGACTGTATAATGCTTTGACTTATATAGATTGGACAGTACTCGATGGTATATCAGATGTGAATGTATTGTGTGATATGTTCTATGAGAAACTGTACTATGTTCTTGATTTGTATGTTCCAAAAATGAGTAATAGAAAAAGCGGTTATCCTAAGTGGTATACCTTAGAGCTTATAAATAACATCAAGAAAAAGCATAGGTTGCATACAAAATATAAGGCTTGTAGGCGTCCACATGTTTACGAAGAATACTCTAGGTTACGTCGCTTAGTTAAACAGCAAATATCGTTAGCTTTTAAACGTTATGTACAGAGTGTGGAAAGTGATTTGAGAATGAATCCATCTCACTTTTGGTCATTTGTTCAGGGCAAAAAGAATAATACAAGGATACCTGGTTACATGACCCTAGGTGACGAGGTTTATGATAATCCAGGTCTAATTGTCAACGGTTTTGCTAACTATTTCAAAAGTATTTATGTAGAGGGGTCAGATAATCGTGATTATAATACAACCTCCACTATAAACCCAAGTTGTACTGTATCAATAGGAACACTCAGCGAGGAGGTAATTTTAAAGTCACTGCGTAAACTTCCTAATAAGCAAACCTCTGTAAGCGATATGATCCCCAGCTTTCTAGTTAGAGATGGAGCGTTTGTGTTCGCTAAACCTCTAGCAAGGATATTCAACTGTGCTTTGATGACTGGTGTATTCCCAGACAAATGGAAAGTAGCAAAAATATGCCCAATTCTTAAATCTGGAGATCCATCTCAGATTCAAAACTATAGGGGTATATCAATTTTAAACAATTTTTCTAAAGTTTTCGAAATGTCATTGTATCATATTATTTACTTCCAAACTAGTCAACTTATTTCAGATTCACAACATGGATTCATGAAAGGCCGTTCAACCATTACCAATTTGATCGAAATAACTCAAACCATATCAGAGGCTTTGGATGACAGAGGGCAGCTTGACGTCATTTATACCGACTTCTCCAAAGCGTTTGACAAAATTGATCACTCGGTAATAATCGCTAAACTGCAATGGTATGGCTTTAATGATAATCTGGTCAAATTGTTCAGTTCATATCTTGATTCTAGAGTTCAATATGTCTCTCTCGATGGGTTTAATTCGCCGCAGTTCATTGCTACGTCTGGTGTACCTCAAGGGGCGAATTTAGGGCCATTGCTCTTTTTGCTCTTCATCAACGATCTGTCAGGTAGCTTAACTTCGCCGCATCTTCTTTTTGCAGACGATTTGAAAATTTATGCGAATATTAGGAGTTTGCAAGATTGTCAGGCCTTGCAAAATGACCTCAACAGGATCAACGAATGGTGCGAAGTCAATAAATTATTCATGAATGTTTCAAAATGCAAAGTTTGTACATTCACGCGAAAAGTTACATTCATAGATTTTCAATATCGTTTACAGCTTACTACCCTGGAGAGAGTTGGTGAAGTAAAAGACCTGGGCGTACTGTTTGATTCCAAACTAAATTTCGCATCTCATATCCAAAATACAGCACTCTCTGCCATCAGAAGTTATGGCTTCATGGTAAGGAACTGCAAATACTTCTTCAACATATCTGCACTCAAATCCCTGTATTTTTCTATGGTTCGCTCAAAGCTCGAATACGCTTCAGTGATATGGAACCCTTACTATAAAACTCATACCCATCAGATTGAGAATGTTCAACGCAAATTTCTGAAATATTTGTCTTTCAAAACAGATGGAGTCTATCCAATGCGCGGTTGTGACCATTTAGCTTTACTAGCGAGATTTGAAGTAGAACCATTAGAATTAAGGAGAATCAATAGTGCCCTGACCTTTCTACATAAATTATTAAATAATATGATAGACTCGCCAAATTTATTGCATCAAATAAATTTTCGCATTCCTGCAAGACCATCAAGACAAAACATCACTTTCCTCATAACTACTGCTAAGACAAATTTGTTAATTAATTCCCCTTTATATAGTATGTGCTCAAACTTCAACATGATTGCTGATCAATGTGACATCAACTTTTCTAGTCTTAAGGAAATAAGGAGTTCATTTGCGTCATTATATCCCACATTAACATGAAGATAAATTATTTTTAGGCTGAACTTTTAACTGTTGTTGGTACGGTTGCTATAGTGCAAACTTATTCTTATTGTAAACTCATTGTATGTGATTATATTATCTACTCGCAGTTCTAGTAATTGTCCTGTAATTGGAATGTATATTCTGTTGGGCAATAAAGCATTAAATTAAATAAATAAATAAATAAAACTCCAGCATTCTGATGTAATACAGAATCAAGATGATTCACTTATTACGTTGTGACATTTATGTTCTGGTACTTTTTCGTTTTTTACTAATTGTTTCTGAATCTGCTCAATGGAAAGGCGATTAAAGATTTTCGAATTTTTAGGTAAACCTGAAAATCTGAAATATGTGATTTTTAATTACACTCGTCATTTCACTAGGATACAAAACATAATATTTCTTCTTTATTTGCCTTTACTTCTCTGCGTGTTACTGCATGTTGAGAGATATGTATTTAAAATAGTTTAGAATACTTGTTCTCGGAGATTGGAGAGTAGTATTGAATAAAGGCAAAAATTAAATAAACATAACTTTACTAGTACCACAGAGTTAACATCTCTAGAGGGAGCCTAATTTGGATATTGGCCAGCCAACATCTATAGCGCTATTGCCACTCTTCTTCGTCCGCTTCCAGTTTCTTCAAAATCTGGCAGTTTCCGCAGTTTAAACACAAAGTATTTAACTGGGTATTTAACTATACATTCCAATATACTTGCAATGTAACTGATTTACGTGAAGATAATTTGTATTGATTTAATCAAATCTCAAAAATGGTAAATTTCATAGCGGAATGTCGCAATAACTTCTAATATGTCATAAATCTAGCAACCTACAATCGGCGTGCCCTTAAGCTGTCATGTGGCTGTCATTGTAGTTGCGGTTATTGCGTGTGTCGAGATTTTAGTGATTTTAGTGTATATTTGACTGACTTTGTGACTATTTGTGGTGTGAATTAAATTATTTATGAACAATATTGTCATAATTGCATGATGTTGCTGTAATAGCGACGAATCGGTGAACACTTCTTATCATAGGTGACTATAGGTTTTGTATTAGTTTTCAGTAGCGTAATATATGGGGATAAGTGGGAACAAAAGTAACTTCACTCCAGTTTAAGGAATAATAATGGTTGTTTAACGTATGTTTTGTGCACGCATTACATTCATGTCAATCAACATGAATTTTCCAAATTCCATTTTTTAAACTATTTGAGGACGTGAAATGCAAAAATGTATGCCACATTTATTACAGAAAATCTATCTATGAGAATTTCATAGAACTGGATATTACCTAATGCAGTTATTATATTTTATTGCTGAAGTAAAAATACGATCCAGCCATTCCAACAGGCTACCTTTCAGAACACTGTTAGATATATTTTGAAAAACACTTCATGGTAATAATAAATTATCAACTGTTACAATGAAATTATAATAAGGGTAACTCTCTAAGTATAACTAAATACTAATACAACTTATTGGTATCAGTTTGTAACATCACAGTAATAATTGAATCTATTAATGAACATCCAATTTTAATATAAAGCCGCACGCTACTGGTAATGCCTTAAGCTGTCAAAATTTCCGTTACATGTTGGCTGGTCAGCGACCTGTGCATTTTGTTGTTTACACTCCCTCTATAGATGTGAACTCTGTGACTAGTACCCTTTCTAGGACATGGTAACTCTCAACATATGACAAAGTCTGACATGTTGGGTCCCCATTCTCTGTAAAGTACACTTTACCATTCAAGGTGTCCATGTACTGACACCAGCTTCACTCGTTGCTATCTAAACCAAGATAATTTACGTCTCACTTCACTTAATAGGTGGAGAATTCCCCAGCTTCAGGCATCTGGAAAATAGATATGGTTTTATGTCCATATGCATATTAATTTAATATTTTTGCGGCATTGTTTATTTAGCGCATTCATAACTGACCGTTTTACAGCCATATGCTACCACATTCTTGTTACCAACGCATGAAAAGATAGCCGAACCCCCTTCAAGATCGTAAAATAACAATTTCAATATATATTCCGCTAAACGCTAATTGCTTTACATAATGGATAACAAAGCCATAAATGAGGGAATTAGGAAATATTTTATTAACGGCGTTATATTTCATTTTGATAATAAACGTTGGTTATATTAGCAACTATCACAACTTTATCGTTTCAATCTTGGAAGATGGGTTTGTTTCACGCCTGCGTAGGTATGGTGTAATTAGCCTTATTTGCGGGTTATGGCATTTAGGAGATGTTTTTGATACTCAGTTTCTGAAGAAGGTTGGAAGAAACCGTAAAACAGAGGAAGTGCTTACACATGTCATTAAAAAAAAATATATAAAAAATTATAAGAATTACAGACTGTCAGCAAATAAAATAATTAAAAATATTCTAACAGCAAGCTTAAAATATAAAAGATTGTTTAAAATATAATATACAACGAGGATTGCTCTATACCGGCAGAACCTTCTGTCACTTGCTATAATATACAACATTCACAAACATATAACAATTAACAAACAGATATCACAATGAGATCAATACAAATCACAAAAACAAATCTAGTATAAGGGAAAGGAACTCAAATCATATCACAGAAATTGGTAGTCAAATACTCATCAATATTAAGAACGCTGTTTCTAATAAATAAGCCAGAAAATGAACACCAATAAAATTACTGGTCTTGACCAAATTCCAGCCATTGTCCTTAAACGCTATGCCGCTGAGCTTGCACCTATTCTTTGCAAGCTCTTCAAACTTTCGTATCAACGAGGCGTGTTTCCCGCTTCGTGGAAGATTGGCTGCGTACAACCCATCCCTAAGAAAGGCAAAAAAACTGATCCCACCAATCACAGACCTGTTGCTCTTCTCAGCATCATGTCTAAGGTTATGGAGACTGTGATTAACACACAGCTCCTGAAATACCTGGACAACAATAACATCATAAATGATCGCCAGTATGGCTTCCGTAAGCACAGGTCTACAGGTGACCTCCTTGCCTACGTCACTCACTTGTGGAACAGAGCAATAGACAATCATGGCGAATCCCGTGTAGTTGCACTTGATATATCGAAAGCTTTCGACAGAGTATGGCACGACGGACTTCTGGTCAAGCTTGCTGCTTATGGACTACCACCTGGCCTGCGCCAGTGGCTGAATAGCTTTTTGAACGACCGATCTCTGTTTGTTGTAGTCGAGGGCTGTTCATCAGACGTATTTTCAATAGACGCCGGTGTTCCTCAGGGATCTGTCATATCCCTACACTGTTTCTGCTGTACATCAACGAGCTGCTGGAAATAACATCCAATCCAATCTACAACTTCGCAGATGACAGTACATTAGTGTCGTGCATGGAACCAGGCAAGCCACTATCATCCCAGGAGAGGGTACGTCGGCGACAAAAGCATGCCTCACAGATCAACGCAGATATCAAAACAATTGTCGAGTAGGGATTAGCAAATAAAGTACAGTACAACGTACAAAAAACTCAGGCAACAACACTTACAAAGAAGTCTCACGATGGCTTACCAACCGTGGAAATGGAGGGTCACCCCATAGTCGAGTCACCTTCCGTCAAGCTTTTGGGAATCAATATCAACAATAACATGTCTTGGCATGACCACGTCGTCAGTATTGCTAAAACGGCATCCCAGAAGCTTGGAGTTTTGTTCCGCTGTAGGAAGTTGTATACACCAGAGCAACTGCTGGTGCTCTACAAGGCAGAGATCCGACCATCGCTGGAGTATTGCTCCCATGTGTGGGGATGCGCTCCGAAACACTCTCTGAAGCTTCTGGACACTATCCAGAAAAGAGCGATTAGACTAATGGATACGCCTAACCTCACAAAGGACCTCCACAGCCTGGAACATCGAAGGAGGGTTGCTGACCTATACCTATTTTACAGATTCTATCACGGAAGATGTTCGAGTGAGCTCTCTCAGATAATAACACCAAAGGCCGTCCGAACCAGGAATACTAGAGAAGCTCTGCGAGCTCATCCTTACCAGGTCGAGGTCCTTACTCCCCGAACCAGTCTCCTCCAGCATTCCTTCTTTTGGAGAACTTCGACGCTGTGGAATCAGCTGCCGGGGAATTTGTTTCCCGACGGCTACAACCTGCAGCGTTTCAAATCTAACGTGAACCGATACTTATCCTCTCGCAGCGCTTCTACAGCGCCATAGGCTTTCAGCCTTTGCGGGAGGCCGACCATAAAAAAAATCCTCGTAGCGCACATTTTCCTAGCATATCTCTAGTGGAAACGCAACCTAATGCTTATGTTTCGGAATTTGGTAAATGGTTCCAGTTTTATTATTATTATTATTATTACAACACTATCATGAGTAGAGCGCAGAGCACTATAAACTCAAAATGCAAATAAAGATTAGTGACAATACAAACATAACTAAGCTAAGACACATCACGTACGGATATTATTGTTCCAGTTATCGAGTCTGTTCTTGAACAGGTTCACGGACTCACTATTCACTACGCTGGAGGAGAGCTTATTCCACACATCAAACACTCTATTGGGCAGGACATGCTGTCTAACGGTGGTCTTGAACGATTCCTTTTTTAATTTCAAAGAATGACCTCGCAGATGGCCAGTATTAAGGCAGAACAGAGATGACAAATCAACTCCAAAGAGCACATGTAGTGCGCGATATGTAATGATCAAGTCACCACGGGTACGTCTACTCTCGAAAAGTTGTACATTTAATATTCTCAGCCGCTCCTCGTACGATGGACGTCCTACTCCATATGATAATCTAGTGGCACGTCGTTGTAAGCATTCAAGTGCATTTCGATCACGTTGCAAAATAGGGCTCCAAACGGGTCCAGCGAATTCGAGAAGAGGGCGAACATAGGTTTTGTATAAGAAAGAGGAGACAGCAGTGTCACATCCGCGAAAAGACTTTTCCACCAGATACAACGACCTTTTGGCTTTAGAAGAACATCCTGTATATGAAAATCGCTCAAGGCGAATTTGGATATAATACATTCGGCCAGAGAAAGAGGATGGGGGGGAAAAACTCGTTGACGGAGAATAACCCCCAGGATGAGTGTATGTTACAAAAGATGTCCCCGAGATCGATAGAATATACGCGAGCAGGCAAATGATAATGGAGGGAGAAAACGTAAGAGATTGCGGGAGGAGACGCGGGGGGGTGGTAGACGGGAGGGGGGGAGGGGGGAAGGAGTACGGAGCGTGGAGAAAAATATGAAAATGAAGGCGGCAGATAACAATAGCGGCCCGACCGGCGTTGGATGTTGGATGTTGGAGGTCCTCCGTGGGGTTGCTTTGATGGATTTCAATTTACTCAGCCGCGCCAGTCTTATTTTTATTTTTCCGCCTTTGCCGGCACCCGCACGGAGTGTTGCGGATGTATCGGGGGATAAGGGGGGTTTGGGGGGCGGGGGAGAGATACATTAGATTAGAAAATTGTGCTATCTCTAAGATGTGGAGGTCGGATGGGCTTGAAGCAATGGTTCAAGGCTCTTGAAAAAGAAATGAAGTCAAGTTGATTGACACAGTACTTTCCACACATTCCGATGTGACCAGTTTTATTATTTTCCCACAGCATGAAACTGCCCCTGCAATCAAATCATCGCTCGCCCGACCGCAAAAAAAGCGTTTTATTCTACTAGGTGCTTCTTTCACAGCTCAATGGACAATATATGAATACAACAAATTTTTGAGTTTTACAAACCCCCACCCCCGAACCACCCCAATTTCACCCCCAACCAAAAAATTTTTTTAAATGACAGGAACCCCTAAAACGTCTAAAACGAGGTTTGAGGTGTTTTTTTATATTTTTAGTTTTTTTTTATTATTGCCGCGCCGCAACTGAAATGATTTCTAAAAACCGTACGCGCTTTTCATACTGGTCGCGGTAATAAATCTGTGTCAAAATGTCATTAAAGTCAATTCAGAAGTTTCCACGTAATACAATACAAAACGATCCAAAGTAATACTCGTATGCATTTTGTATGCATCAGAATGTTCAAGTCCCTTGGTTTCTGTAATAGGCAAGGCAATGTTCAGATGGACCTAAGAAAGTGTATTATGCCGCTAGGTCTTTCTCTCTCAGGTCGGTAGACAGCCCATTATGAGTACAACAAATGTTTCATATTTACAACCCCCCACCTTCTCCCAACCACCCTAATTTCATCCCCACCCAAAAAAAAAAATAGAAAATGATCAGGAACCCCTTAAACGCCTATAAAACGAAGTTTGAGCTGTTTTCATATTTTTTGTTTTTTTAATATTGCTGCGCCGCCACTGAGACGATTTCTAAAAATCAGACGCGTTTTCCTTCCTCGCCAAGATAGTAACACTGTGCCGAAATTTCATTAAGATCAATTCAGTAATTTCAACATTATAAAATACAGAACGATCTAAAGCAATACTCGTATGTATATATCGGAAAATTCTCTGTCCCTTGGTTCCTGTAACACACAAGGCAATGTTCGGAGGGACCTAGAAAAGTGTATTATACCGCTAGGTCTTTCTCTCTCAGGTCAGTAGACAGCCTATTACGAGTACAACAAATTTTTCAGCTTTACAACCCCCCACCCCCCAACCACCCCAATTTCACCCCCACCCAAAAAAAAGTAGAAAATGATCAGGAACCCCTAAAATACCTAAAAACGAAGTTTGAGGCATATTTGAAATTTTTCGTTTTTTGCTAATTACTCCGCCGCCCATGCACCGATTTTCAAAATTGTAGCAACATTACCTACTACGACCCTACACCATATCACTGCCCAAATTTCATCGAAATCTATGCAGCGGTTACTGAGATTAGGAGGCTAGAAAACGCCAACAGACAGACAGACCGACAGACAGACAGACCGACAGACCGACGGAAATGAGTGACGTAGATTTTCGTTATGTAGACATCATGAAACGCCCCAAAAGTATATTATCTCAAAATCGAAAATTTTCGCGATCACAATACTCCCCTCACCTATCGGTGTGGGAAGTAAAAAAGAAATGAAGTCAAGCGTCTGATTCGGTACTTCCCACACGTCATTGGTGCTAACAGAAATTTGGAGTTCTCCTATCCCTACACCATCCTCATCAAATAGACAGAAGACAGTGATCAGAGACCTTTGAAATATCTAAAAACGAAGTTTGAGCGGTTTTGAATTTTTTCGTTTTTTTTTTTTTTGTTGATCTCTTCTCCTGCACTGGCAAGAGTTCCAACAAAGATACACAGTAAACTTCATATTTTCCAGTAGAGTGGGAGTCTAGGGAAAGATAGCTCATCGAAGGAGGAGGACAGGTCTGGTATGCAGACGGTTCACTCGCTAGAGAGGGCTCGGGCTCGGGAGTCTACGGACCCCATACAAGACTTTCACTCCCTCTTGGGGGGCACACCACAGTATTCCAGGCTGAGATCTATGCGATACTTGCTTGCGTAAATCGTATTCGGGAAATTGACGGGTCTAGGAGGCGGATTACTATCTGCTCTGACAGTCAGGCAGCCATCAAAGCACTGAGTGCTTAGAAAATAACGTCGCGACTGGTCCTGGAGTGCAGGAGGGCTCTTGACGACATCTCAGCTAAACACAAGGTATCACTGATGTGGGTACCTGGGCACGCTGGGGTAAAGGGTAACGAAATGGCGGATCATCTGGCTAGGATGGGATCCGGCAACGGTTTTGTGGGCCCGGAACCAGCCTTAGGACTATCTGCAAACTTGATTAGGAAAACAACTGGAGAGTGGATCCAGAATCAACACTCTCTGAGATGGAACAACATCTCTGGTCATCTCCGTCAGGCTCGGGAACTACATTTTTCAGTTTTACAACCCCCGACCCCCTCAACAAGACCAATTTCGCTCCCATCAAAAAAAAAAAAGTAGAAAATGATCAGGAATCCCTAAAACGCCTAAAAATAAAGTTTGAGGCATATTTGAAATTTTCGGTTGTTTGCTAATTACTTCGCCCCCCGTATAACGATTTTTAAAATTATAGGAACATTACCTACTACGACCCCACAGCATATCAATAGCCAAATTTCATCAGAATCCATGCAGCGGTTACTGAGATTACGGGAATAGGAGAACGCGTTCAGACAGACCGACGGAAATGAGTGACGTGGATTTTCGTTATGTATAGGTATAATAAAACTCCCAAAAAGCGTATTATCTCAAAATTGAAAATTTCCTTGATCATCTTCTATTTCGACTAAATTAGAGGAATTTTCATGTTTTCCAAAGTATTGTTGACCTGGTGACTGCAGTTCCAGTACCGTACCTTCAGTTCCCACGTTCCGGTACATTGGAGCAAAACCCAATAAATCCTAACCCCAAATAGCGAGCAAAGCCATATGTCGAAGAGGTACAATTATTATCAATCGATATGCGCATGTTTATGAATTGCATTGTCATGCAGATAATAAAGTCTTCACTTTTATACCGTTTGGTCTATAAATTTTCTACCCTTTTTGCGGCCGCTGTTTACCCTTGTACTTTGGTGCCTTTTTTGGACGACCTGCAGTGAGGCACCTTTAGGTCGACAGAGATTTCATTATAAATGAGTACCTTTCATTGAGATGCAAATCAAACAAGGCAGGACGCCAAAAATCAGCCAAATAGCGATTTGAAAGGATACTGTAGCATAATCTTACAGTTATAGAGAAGTTTAAAAAAATGATTCATTCAAAATCAAAACTGTTTAGTTTGTATTTTACACTTATGTGTTGGTTGTTTCTGTGACCTGTGTTGTGGACGACACCAAGTTAAATTAGCCAAAAATTTTTTGACTTTGAAAATCTGTAACTCAGTGCACATTTCTGTTTTTTGCGAGCAAATCTTAACGTTAAAGCCCCGAAGGCCAAAGATGGCACTAAATATTGCCGAAAGCTTGGCAGTTTCGTTTATGCAGTGACCCGTTGTTTGTTTTCAAAATTTTGGCCACAATCCAACAGTTTTCTCTTTAATATATACCTAGTGGGTGAGTCCTAAGATAATACTTTTTGTAACTGTGTACAGAAGTCGTTGAAATAAACTAGTTTTTCATGTAATTTTATTTCAGAAAGGCAGCTGTCAGATAGTGCAGTAATCACTTTCTGTTTAAATTTGTTAATTTTGAATTTGTAATTCCTAACAGTGACAAATTATTATGAACGCAAATTTCAAGATTTATCAATTGAAAACTAACTATGATAAACTGAAACTAACTAGTTATTACTGGCAGGTACAGTGCCAGATGATAAGACAAAAATTCAAGCTAAAAAACTAAACATATAGAGACTAGGTACGTCTTAATACACAATTCCAAATCAGGGTTTGGACTTACTCTTTTTGAATCTGGATCTCGCTTATTTTGCAGTTTTCGGATAAAAGTTATTTGATAAAGTGGTTTACGTGGTTTTAACGACTCCTATTTTTTTTATAACTGAGCAGACCGCGCAGGCTGAGCCTAAATACCAGAGTACCGCGGCTGCTGTGAAAGGGTTATGTCAGGGGAAGTTTGTTAACGCGAGATTTGAATGGGTCAATACCCGCAGGCCCAATAAATACATCTTCTGGTAGTCCATTCCAAGCCTTGGACACCCTGCGAATAAATGTGTGGTTGTACCGCTCAGTTCTTGATATATGAAGAACGACCGTCTTAGGATGAGATACAGTGGTCGCACGGGTACATCTGATAGGAGCAGTGAGCGGCAGAACGATAGAAGATAGCTCAAAGGAGCAGATTCCGTTGGAATATCGGTAGAAGAGTGAGAGGTCACCAACAACACGCCGGTGAGAAAGTGACTGAAGCTGGCGTATTAAGGCCGGATCGCCAATTAGTCGAATTGCCCTTCTCTGGACGGCATCTAGTATAGACAGGGTAGTAGGGGCAGCAGCTCCCCAGACATGAGAGCAATACTTCAGGCAAGGTCTTATCTGGGCTTTATATAGCGTGAGGAGGTTACATGGTGAGAAATACTTTCTGGCTCTAAATAGGTACCCAAGCTTTTTACCAGCAGCTGTTGCAATTGACGCGACGTGTTCGTTCCAGATCAGATTTTCTGTAATGTTGACTCCTAACAGCTTGAATGAGTGACTCCTTGGCAGAGCCTGGTTGTTCATTAGAACCTGGTGTTGGCTTGGGCACTTCTTGTTTGATAGCATACAATACTGGGTCTTGGAGGCATTAAATTTACCATATTCTTAAGCCCCCAAGCGGTAATGGTATCTATAAATAGTTGCAAAAAAGAATCAACCTAGGACTCACCCTGTATATACAGGGTGTTCATAAGTTCTGACTTTCCTCTTTAGAAGCAACGTTCCTTGAAACGGCAAACCTAATGCAAGGTGAGCCAGCAGCAAAGCAGTAAAAAAAATTCAAGCAAGTACTCACTATTTGGTTGCTACGAAGTTGTAACTACTGTCCTGTCGCAGGCGTCTTACAGGTAAAAGTACGATTTACGATATCTTCTTCAATTTGGACCATAAGAGGTTGTCTAGGTCTTCCAGCGTGTCCACCACGATGTGGATTCAGACATTCTCTAGCTCTTTGCACGAGCGAGACAAATCGACGAGGTGCAGGGTTAGGGAAACGATCGGCATACTCTCGCGAAGCCGCAGCAGTATTTTGACCACACTCACCGTACATTAAAATGATGTCCACCCTTTATTATTGTTATAAGCGTGCGACATTGTTGTTGTTTTTAAAGTCCGATCGGCAGATGTAGCAACAGCAACGCGACGTACGACGAACTGCCTGTTTTAGTCTTTTCTCGCCGGCATCGGCACCGCTAGCCCTGCCTTGTTTGTTGTGATATTATGGCATGGTGAGCCATTGCCCAGGGACGGACTTAGAGTTGAAGATTTCTTTAATGGTCAGTATCTTGTTTTCTCTAAATATTTACTGGGAAAAAACACTCATTTCTTCGAGTACTATCCGCTGTATGGAAAAAAGTCCCAACTTATGAAACACCCTGTACTTTCGGACAGATCCACGGACCATCCGCTGATAAAGACATCACGTCTAAACGTCGATCGTGGTTTGCGCAAACCCCGAAATGACGGTAGGTGCTCCGCAATATTTCCACCAACACAAATAGGGATTAGAGGGAACACAAAGGGCGCACCCCATTCCTCCTCAGTCGGAGTTAAATACCGGGTCTCGATACTGATTAATACCTATCGATATATCAATGGGTGATCGGTCGTGTAATCCCCCAGACAATGGGCCGAACCACAGAGTTAACATCCATAGAGGGAGTGTAAACAACAAAATGCACAGGTCGCTGACCAGCCAACATGTAACGGAAATTTTGACAGCCTGAGGGCATTACCAGTAGTGGCGTGCGACTTTATATTAAAATTGGATGTTCATTAATAGATTCAATTATCACTGTGATGTTACAAACTGATACCAATAAGTTGTATTAGTATTTAGCTATACTTAGAGAGTTACTCTTATTATAATTTCATTCTAACAGTTGATCATTTATTATTACCATGAAGTGTTTTTCAAAAAGTATCTAACAGTGTTCTGAAATGTAGCCTGTTGGAATGGCTGTATTGTGTTTTTACTTCAGCAATAAAATATAATAATTGCATTAGGTAATATCCAGTTCTATAAAATTCTCATAGATAGATTTTCTGTAAGTAAATGTGGCATACATCTTTGCATTTCACGTCCACAAATAGTTTAAAAAACGGAATTTGGAAAATTCATGTTGATTGACATGAATGTAATGCATGCACTAAAACATACATTAAACAACCATTATTATTCCTCAAACTGGAGTGAAGTTACTTTTGTTCCCAGTTATCCCCATATATTACGCTACTGAAAACTAAAACTAAACCTATACTCACCTATGATAAGAAGTGTTCACCGATTCGTCGCTACTACAGCAAACTATGCACTTTTTATGTTGTCTCATCATGCAATTATGACAATATTGTTCATAAGCAATTTAATACACACCACAAATAGTCGCAAAGTTAGTCAAATATACACCAAAATCACAAAATCTCGACACACGCAATAACCACAACTACAATGACACCCACATGACAGCTTAAGGGCATAAGGGCATATTAGAAGTTATTGCGACATTCCGCTATGAAATTTACCATTTTTGAAATTTCGTTAAATCAATACAAATTATCTTCACGTAAATCAGTTACATCGCAAGTATATTGGAATGTATAGTTAAATACCCAGTTAAATACTTTGTGTTCAAACTGCGGAAACTGCCAGATTTTGAAGAAACTGGAAGCGGAAGAAGAAGAGTGGCAATAGCGCTATAGATGGCCAACCTACTGAATGAAATGCTTGGCAACAGACCCTTTGAGGTCATTATGGGTAACGAAAAGAGCTCGCAAATGAAACTAAATAACGGGCTCCCTCAGGGGTCTGTGTTAGCACCGCTCTTATTTAGTCTTTACATAGCAGACATGCCCCAAACAGAATCAAAAAAGTTTGGCTATGCGGATGACTGGGCACTGGCCACGCAACATAGTAAGATAGAAACAACAGAACAAACTCTTACAAATGACCTCAATAAATTAGCAAAATACTTTCGTGACTGGAGGCTCCAGCCAAATCCAAACAAGACGGAAGTAACCTGTTTCCACCTCAATAACAGACTGGCGAATAGAGAACTAAACGTCCATCTCGAAAATACCGTCTTAAAGCATAGCAAGTTCCCAAAGTACCTAGGAGTCACTCTGGACAGGACTCTGAGCTACAAGCAACATATACTAAATACCGCTGCTAAGCTGAGAACACGAAATAATATATTACAAAAGCTCTGTGGAACCACCTGGGGATCTTCAGCTTCTACATTGCGTATATCAGCTCTGGGCTTGATATACTCAGCAGCAGAGTACTGCTCACCGGTGTGGCTGAACAGCCGCCATACAGCGAAAGTTGATGTTGAGTTAAACCGCACCATGCGAATCATAACAGGCACGATAACCAGCACTCCTGCCTACTGGCTTCCCGTTTTAAGCCATATCCCCCCGCCACAACTACGCAGGAAAAACGCTCTTCTTTTACAATACGAAAAAATTAGGAAAAACGAATCACTTCCCATTCATGACTATTCCGAGGGCCTTGACATTAACAGACTCCGATCCAGAGATCCCCCCTACAAAATGGCTGAACAGTTAATGCGTGATGGTTTCTCCATTTCTGACCAATGGAAGAGCCAGTGGAACGCAACCGCAACCAGTACATGCTCGGAACCTACAGTGCATCACCACAAAACCAACAGGGTTCGAACTGCCACGTAAAACATGGTCTCGTGCCAACAGAATAAGGACCAGACATGGGAGATGCGCAGATATGATGAAAACATGGGGTAAAGCGCCCTCGGCAAGTTGTGACTGTGGAGCCGAGAGACAAACCGTCCAGCACATTATCGAAGAATGTCCTTTAAGACTGTATGCTGGCCAAGCAGAAGACTTCTTGAACCTGACCAACGGATCAGTCGAATATATTAAAAATTTGGATGTTTGTTTGTGAAAATAATGACTATGTATCTTGTAATCTATACTACATTTACTCTATTTATATTTATATCTATTTTTTTTTGTTTGTTATTTATATCTTGAATGTAATTTGTGAGCCATACGATAAATAAATAGCGCTATAGATGTTGGCTGGCCAATACTCAAATTAGGCGCCCTCTAGAGATGTTAACTCTGTGGACAGAACCATCCCCGGCCCTTCGGCCCTTGGGCCCTGCCGATCCGTCACAACACCTCTTCACGCAACAATGCGGCCGCCCTTACCGCACAAATCCATGTTAATATGTGTATATTATGGCCTGCACGGAGATTTATGTGACTCGGGGAATTAATCTTACCGGCTAGAACAAGGGAGGGCACTTCTGAGACCGAGGATGCGGAAAGAACTAGGCTTCCACCAGCGAGGGTTCAAAGAGATGCTGTGCTTCGCTTGTTATATACATGCAAAAGTAAGCTTTAAAATGACTTTACTCGCCCTCTGCTTCCGAAGACAAGCAGACAATAGAATTTATTATCAGGAACACGAAACGTAAAATCACTATAGTCCCACGAAAACTCGAATCATGTATATTTTGAAGGCACTGATCAAAAATCCAGTTTTAGCCTCAGGTAACAAACATCAAAAATTTTCAGACCCCCAAATTATTAAGTTCACCCTAAAAAATCTAAAATCGTTATTTGGCTTCCTATCAGGACGAAAACTCGTAACGTGTACACTGAAGGCGCTGACTACAAACCCGGTAGATTTTTTGAGTTTCAGCCTCAGGTAACTAACACAAAAAATTTCCAGACCCTCAAATCTTTAAGTTCACCCTAAAAAACTAAAATCGTTATCTGGCTTCCTATCAGGACGAAAACTCGTAACGTGCATAGTTTGAGGGCGCTAATTACAAATCCGGCAGTTTTTTTGAGTTTCAGCCTCAGGTATCGAAAATCAAAAATCTCCAGACCCTCAATCTATGAGTTCACCCAAAAAATATAAAATCATTATCGGGCTCCCTATCAGGATGAAAACTCGTAACGTGTATAGTTTGAAGGCGCTAATTACAAATCCGGCAGTTGTTTTGAGTTTCAGCGTCGGGTATCGAAAATCAAAAATTGCCTACCCTCAAATCTATAGATTCAGCCAAAAAATCCAAAATCGTTATCTGACTTCCTGACAGGATGAAAACTCGTAACGTGTATAGTTTGAAGGCGCTAATTACAAATCCGGCAGTTGTTTTGAGTTTCAGCGTCAGGTATCGAAAATCAAAAATTGCCAGACCCTCAAATCTATAGATTCAGCCAAAAAATCCAAAATCGTTATCTGACTTCCTGACAGGATGAAAACTCGTAACATGCATAGTTTGAAGGCGCTTATTACAAATCCGGCAGTTTTTTTGAGCTTCAGCATGAATCAAACAGTAAGGCTAAACATGCTTGGAAAATAGTGAACTATGAGAGAAACAAAAAGAATGTCAAATCGTCGAGTGATATTTCACCTGATCAATTTATCGAATATTTCACTTCCATTTCTGCCAGAATAGTTGAAATATTAAAATCTGATAATGCTGATCCGTCTTTACTCATGAACGATATACCCACTCCCCAACATTCCTTTTTCTTATTGCCTATAACGAAGCAAGAAGTACTTGTTGCGGTTGAAAACTTAAAAAATTACACGTCAACTGATATCTATGGAATTAATACTAGGATCATTAAGGAAACCGTCAACATATATGTCAGTTTATTGGTTAAAATTTATACTTTATGTATTACCGAAGCAAACTTACCATCTGTTTTTAAAAAAAGTGTCGTCACACCGGTTTTCAAGAAGGGTGACTTGGATAACTTGGATAATTATAGGCCATTTACAATAATCCCATTTTTTTCTAAAATATTTGAAATAGTTCTGAAACAAAGATTGTTCAAGTACATTGAATGTCACGGTTTTCTACACTCTAGCCAATATGGATTCAGAGCTAAATGCTCCACAACAGCAGCTATTAAAAATGTAGTTGATGTAATCATTGAAGGCTTGGAAAAAGGAGAACACGCAGAATTAACTCTATGTGACCTGTCCAGTAAACTGCAGTGTTATGGAATACGTGGCTTACCCCTCGACTTTATTAAATCTTATTTCAAAGACAGATGCAATGTGTTAATGCGAATGGACAGTTTTCGAAATTCATGTTAACAGACAGAGGAGTCCCCCAAGGATCAGTTTTGGGCCCGTTCTTCTTTATAGTATATATCAATGATATATTCAGATATCTATCACCGTACAAGTGTGTTGCCTATGCTGATGATGTCACCGTCATCACTAGCAACAAAGACCTACATGCATTAAAAATCAACAGTGATGAGGCACTGCATAATGCAAATGACTGGTTCACTATGAACTCACTGCTACTCAATAGAGAAAAAACTGATAGCATTGTTGTCTCTACCAATAACAACTACATTGAGGGTAAATCAATAAAATACTTAGGATTACTCATTGACGATAGGCTCTCATGGAATGATCATATTTGCTACTTACAAAACATACTATCAAAAAATATTTTTGTTCTCCGTAATTTGAAAAAAGTACTGAGTTTTGATATACTACTTTCAAGTTACTTTGCGCTAATCCACTCCCATTTAACTTATGGTGTTGTGCTGTGGGGCAGCTCTAGCCATGCCCAAAAAATATTTGTATTGCAGAAAAGAGCCGTGCGAGTCCTTCTGGGGTTAAGCTGGAGAGAACACTGCCAGCAGCATTTTATTAATCTCAAAACAATGCCACTTCCTTGCGTCTTTATTCACGCGTCTATATTGGAGGTGCATAAGCAGCTAGATCAGCTTGCTGTTGGAGCTGACTTCCATGATTATAACACAAGGAACTCTAATGCCGTCAGACCCTTTTATAGACTGAATAAGTCAGTAAAAAATTCATTGAAAATTGACTTGTATTCCCCTAAACATAAGAAATCTTGATTACTGTCGCTTCAAGATTGCCACAAAGAAGCTTCTTCTGAAACATTGCTTTTATACTGTTGAACATTTTAAGGGTACACATTTTAATGTATAGACTCGATGTTGTTTTCAACGATTCACCTGTACATTGTACTTTCGTGAAAATAAAGCTACTACAACTACTACTACTATACATGCAAAAGTTATCTTTAAAATGAATTCCCTGCGCTCCGTCCCCCCGAAGCAGCGATAAGGAAAAATGGGAATTTTTTATCAAGAACATGAAAATCAAAATCAGTACACAGTCTTGTCACTTGTCCAATGTTTTTTTTGAACACAAGTGAAAAAATCTGACATATCTGTTTGGCATATCTATAGCAAGACGAAACCTCAGGTCCTCGAGAGCTTGAGGCTACTTATTACAAATCCGGCCATTGTTTTGAGCTTCAGCATCAGGTAACGAACATCAAAAATTTTCAGACACTCAAATCTTCACGTCTACCATAAAAATCAAAAATCGTTCTCTGGCTCCCTGTCAGGAAAAATCTATCGTGTATAGTTTAATGGCGCTAATTACAAATCCGATCGTTGTTTTGACTTTTAGCCTCAGCCACCGAACATCAAAAATTTTTAGACGCTCAAATCTATAAGTTCACCAAAAAATCTAAAATCGTTATCTGGCTTCCTATTAGGACGAAAACTCGTAACGTGTATAGTTTGAAGGTGCTAATTACCAATCAGGCAGTTTTTTTGAGCTGCAGCCTCAGGTAACGAAAATCAAAAATTTCCAGATCCTCAAATCTAAGGTTCACCCAAAAAATCCAAAATCGTTATCTGACTTCCTATCAGGATGAAAACTCGTAACATGCATAGTTTGAAGGCGCTTATTACAAATCAGGCAATTTTTTTGAGCTTCAGCCTCAGGTAACGAAAATCAAAAATTTCTCTTCTCAGACCCTCAAATCTATAAGTTCACCAAAAAATCTAAAATCGTTATCTGACTTCCTATTAGGACGAAAACTCGTAACGTGTATAATTTGAAGGCGCTTATTACAAATCAGGCAATTTTTTTTGAGCTTCAGCCTCAGGTAACGAAAATCAAAAATTTCCCAGACCCTCAAATTTATAAATTCACCCAAAAAATCTAACATCGTTATCTGGCTTCCTATTAGGACGAAAACTCGTAACGTGTATAGTTTGAAGGTGCTTATTACAAATCAGGCCGTTTTCTTGAGCTTCAGCCTCAAGTAACGAAAATCAAAAATTTCTCAGACCCTCAAACCCAAAAAATCTAAAATCGTTATCTGGCTTCCTATTAGGACGAAAACTCGTAACGTGTATAGTTCGAAGGTGCTTATTACAAATCAGGCAGTCTTTTCGAGCTTCAGCATCAGGTAACGAAAATCAAAAATTTCCAGACCCTCAAATCTATAGGTTCACCCAAAAAATCCAAAATCGGTATCTGACTTCCTATCAGGATGAAAACTCGTAACATGCATAGTTTGAAGGCGCTTATTACAAATCCGGCAGTTTTTTTGAGCTTCAGCATCAGGTAACGAAATTCAAAAATTTCCAGACCCTCAAATCTATAGGTTCACCCAAAAAATCCAAAATCGTTATCTGACTTCCTATCAAGATGAAAACTCGTAACATGCTTAGTTTGAAGGCGCTTATTACAAATCTGGCAGTTTTTTTGAGTTTCAGCATCAGGTAACGAAAATCAAAAGTTTCCAGACCCTCAAATTTATAGGTTCACCCAAAAAATCCAAAATCGTTATCTGACTACCTATCAGGATGAAAACTCGTAACATGCATAGTTTGAGGGTGCTTATTACAAATCTGGTAGTTTTTTTAAGTTTCAGCCTTAAGTAACGAAAATCAAAAATTTCCAGATCCTCAAATCTATAGGTTCACCCAAAAAATCCAAAATCGTTATCTGACTTCCTATCAAGACGAAAACTCGTAAAGTGCATAGTTTGAAGGCGCTTATTATAAATCCGGCAGTTGTTTTGAGTTTCAGTCCAAAGTAAAGATCATCAAAAATTTTCAGACCCTCAGGCATTCAAGTTCATCCTAAAAATCTAAAATCATTATCTGGCCTCCTCTCAGGACCAAAACTCGTATCGTGTAGAGTTTGAAGGCGCTAATTACATATTCTACCGTTGTTTTGAGGTTCAGTCTCGTGTTACGTTCCGGTTAATCTGGAATATTTGTATAAGGCACAAAATCATGAAATCTTGTATTTTGCGGTCTCGTTGGTCATACCTTATCACCTGCACTATATACAGGGTTGGGATAAAGTATGGGACCAAGCAAATAACTTTGGAACGGAAAGAGTGATATTGCTGAAAATTTGCAGGCAAGTGTAGTGACGTCTAATGCATCCGAAGACATTATGTTAGCTGTTAATGTACTTCCGGTTTAACCGGAAGTACCGTCAACTTTTTTAATTTAAGTGGGACACCCTGTATATTTTTGCAGATTTTAATTCATCTTTTTTTTCCGAGTACGTTCATAGTGGGTTTAGTATTTTTTTCTTAAAAAATTTGTCTCACAAATTCGTCCGTGGCGGTCTGCGGTCTTCCCGTTTGAGGTAATTTTTTTGTATTTTTTTTTTAGTCACCGTCAAACGTGTTATAGGATCCCTGTCGGGACGTAAATCATTAAAAGTTGACACACTTCTTTGTGAGTTCTCACGCGTTCGCCAAAACCGACTTTGAATGACCGGCATTTTAAACACCTGAAATGATAAAGAAGCTTCATCTTTCCCGTTTTTACAGAAACTAATGCTAAACCCACTATGGACGTATTCGTAAAAAAAAGATGAATTAAAATCTGCAAAGATATATAGGGTGTCCCATTTAAATTAAAAAAGTTGGCGGTACTTCCGGTTAAACCGGAAGCACATTAATAGCTAACATAATGTCTTCGGATGCATTAGACGTCACTACACTTGCCTGCAAATTTTCAGCAATATCACTCTTTCCGTTCCAAAGTTATTTGCTTGGTTCCATACTTTATCCCAACCCTGTACATATAATTGTACTATATCAAATCCGATGCAAAAACGGCATTGCAATATGCAAATCAGGTTCAAATTGCTACTAGATAATCTTTATTTTAAACCACCGTAGGCAGTGTTATTATTTGCGTTAGCTTTTTTACACATGATTTATTCTGCAGGCAGAACTACTTGATATCAAGCGATTGCTGTAAATCAAGTGGCCTGTGCCGTAGATATAGTCAAAGTCCGAAAAAAACTGCGCATGTTATGGAATTATTTGTCACAGCTCCCCGGTTCATAAGCGATTATTATGATATATTATATGAAATATGTGGTTTAATTGAATTAATTTTGCAATTACAGTGTGTTGATAAATTTATGCACTGAATTTCATGGGCTTCGACTCCTTTAAATATATTTTTCTTAAAAACAGATCTCCCTTCATGTTACAGACAAAAAATTGTGTTTATTGAATTATCTTCCCTATGTTTGTTATTTTCTCATACAGCATGAAGCTATAGTCTGAGATCTCCTTGCAACCAAATAGGTTTTTCCTTCATAGGTCAATGGATAGCCTATTATAGATACAAAAAAAATCAGTTTACAACCCCCCACCCTTCAACCACCACTCTAATTTAGCCCCACCCTATAGAAAATAGAATATGATCAGGGACCCCTAAGTTTGAGCTGTTTTTATATTTTTAGTTGTTAATTATTGCTACGCCGCCACTGGCACTGACGCGATTTCTAAAAACCATATGCATTTTCCATCCTCGCCTCGGTAGTAATACTGTGTCAAAGTTTCATTAAAATGGATTCAGTGGTTCTCTCCTTACACAATACAGAACTAAAACCAATTTGTATGTGATATTATAAGCCCCTAGGATTCTAAAAAAGTGTATTATGCCGCTAGGTGTTTCTTTCACAGTTCACCCAAGGAAAGTAGAAAATTATGAGGAACCTCTAAAATGTTTAAAAGCGAAGTTTGAGGACTATTTGAATTTTTTTGCTTATTCCTCCACCCCCATGCACCAATTTTCAAAATCCTAGCTTCTGAAGATGCCATCCACTCGTGGTGGCGAAACGTCAAGCCTTAACGCTGAACGACGCCTAAAAACCCAAGAACCACAAATTCGTTAATGGTTAGCTAGCTGTCAAATACTAGAAATGATATTGACGTGCGAATGTTGAAAAATCATAAGATTCATTTATACCACAGATGTGTAACTGTATCAGTGCTTTTAGACTGAGCTATTTTTCTTATTTTCTTTTGTAATTTATTATTTCAGTTCCTATATAGGGTGCGGTTGCCCATATTGAGACAAATTTTGAAAAATTGTCCGTACATGTATCGTGTGCCATTAAAAGAATAAAATAAATTGGTGGTACAAAACAAACCTCTCAACCTTGAGAATATTTTGAGTAGCCCAAATTATTTTTACATTTGTTAACGATAAGAGAAAAGCATTATTAAGATGGTATTGCAGACGGTTCATTTTAAGCAACCAGGTGCTCAATTGAACTCGTGGTCTCTGAACCTACCCTCAGGTCTTGATAAAGTAGGGATAATGCATCCAGGAAAACAAATGCCTCTTTAAGAAAGGTTGGTAAGTACCGAAATAAGATGTGTAAGAAAATTCTGTACTGCAAGAGATGAACATTTGATTATTTTCTTTTATGGTTAACACACTGAATCATTTCAACTTGGTCTTCAGTCTTGCGTTAAGTACAGAACCACGAAAATTCAGGTTCAGAAGCGTTAGGAAATTTAGAATGACTTTAATTGAACCGGGGCTCAATTAGAGGTTTCTTAAGTGGGTCAATATGAGCACCTAGTCAAATCAAAATTAACCTCATATATGAATAAGTCTTTGACAATAATTATGTGATAGAATTCTTTCACGATCGGAGTAGAATTGTCACAAATGATATTGCTAACCCTTAAGGAACCTGGGTATACACAGTTATACATATGTATTTGCCATGTTAAAACACGGATTTCTATCTCAAACAGAACTCACTTGTTTTTCAAACTACATACACAGTATTTCTGGAGATGATAGTTAAGACCTTAATGAATGACAACTATTTGCGATTTTCTCAAAAAAGTTTTTTAGTGTGCAAAGAAATTCGCAATGCAAAATCATACACTCTTCAAATGTCTGTAAGTTAACAACCAAACACGACATCAAAAGAGGCCAAAACAGTGATAAAGCGCAAGCTTTCTGCTTCAATTTGCTTTTTGAATCGCGACTCCCTTTCTTCATTGACAGCCCTACAAAATCGAAACAGCGATGATCCATTGACAAGAATGTGCATTGACACCCACAAAGCCATAAGTGAATCCAAAAGAGTTACCTTTATATGGGCGCCTGGTCACATAGGTATATCAGGCAATGAGATTGCAGACCAAACCGCTAAAGAGGCAACCAGACTTACAACATCTGATGTGGAGCAAAACAAGCTTACTGAACGGAAACAACTTATAAAAAATTGTATGCATGAAACATGGCAAAACTACTGGAATACTAGTAGTACCCAGCTAAAGGATATTAAGCCTAATGTAACAGCATGGAAAGCTCCAACATCCTTGAAACGATGTGAGGCAATTCGTCTGCATCGACTAAGAATGGGTCACACAGCAATATCTCATGCATACCTGTTATCCCAAGAGGACCCACCAACATGCACCCAGTGTCTGGGAACATTCACTATTCGCCATCTCCTCTCTGAATGTCCCATATATCTAATGCACCAGGGAGAATATGGTCCACATGGCACAATGCAGGAATGCTTAACAGACCACAAAAAAAATAGAAAAACTGCTTGCTTTCCTTAAACGTATGGGTATATTTTGCAAAATATAAATAATGCAATTGCAATAACAAATATAAGTGCTCCTAATCAAAATGTATGATATAAAGAACTTCTACAGCTAATGACCCTCGTAGTCGATGCTGAGAAACACAAAAAAAATTACTGTCAGTTTAAAGTAACGTCAGGAGCTTGGAAATGCGAAATTCATTTTTATCTTGACCTTTGGACCTTTTGACCGTAGCTTCGGATTTTTGGACTTATCTCCCCTGATCTTAGACACACAAACACTGAAGAAAGGGAACAGGCGGCCACGCCTCCTCGCTAACACGGGAATACGTCTTTTCTTGGATTCTCAATTTCGCGCGCTATACCCTAGACCCTTAAAATCTTTGGTTATAGTGTAGTTAGCAACTGGTCACTGTCAAAACCGATACCCAATTTAAAATAGCCAAAGTGATCAAGACGTCTAGTGGTGGAATTTAGAACCCAATGTTGTATGTGTGCCCATGGTAACCAGATTCTTTTAGCATGCATGTGTACCAACTCAGAGAGAATGAAATCAAAACACAGAAACGTTGTGATATGGTTTTTTTATTATTTGTTTCTCAACATTTGTTTTCTATTTATTAATCATGAGTGCTGAGTGTTTATGTTATTATTTTATTACTTGATTCTTCTATTTATCAAATCATGAGTGCTTTGTATTTCATATATTTTACTCGTGAAGTATTTATATTGATATGTTGAAATATATGATTCAAACATGTCTTAATAATAGTGGTAAACTGGCTCTTGTTATCGATATTTGTATAATAAAGAAATGGTTATATTCACAGTCTAAACGATAAATAATAATAATAATAATACATGGTGGGCTAGGTCTCTGTTTAACGTCAGGGAGAGAAATATGGATAGAATGTGGAAAAATGTAAAATATCAGCATATACATATAAATAAATATTACCAACACATAAAGGAGTAAATAAAGAAGATAATTGGAATAGGTCCGACCTGGGTTGTTACCAGGCATCGGCCTTCCGTAAATAAATATCATATATAAATAAAGAGAAATCAGTAAAGGTTGAAATAGATACAGATAAATAAGACAGAGTTATCTCTGTTCACCATTAGCCTGCAATACCTAGAGTAGACGGAAATCAGAGACCCAACGCCATATAGTGTCGTCTCAAAAGCAGGATGTATAGTATATACCTTGTGAAACACTCCAGAAATAGTAGCCAGACCACATTAGTGAATATTACAAACTCAAAAGATAACATACCTGCAAATATTCGTTAAAAAGACTCAAAAACCCCTGTGTTGAAATTTTGATCTCCAGCTTGTTACGTTTTTCCAAAAACAATCTCCTCTCGTAATTTTTAAACAGACTAACAGCAAAACTATGGCAACGAATCCCACAACCCACTACTTTATCCCAGTGACCAAACACAACAACCAAAAGCATCACAGAACAATATCTTTTTCTGTGAACACGGATTGACAATTAACACGGATTGAAAGTCAATATAGAAAGTCACTTATGATCTGACAAGTATCAAAATATCTGAACAATATAGGATGTAGTAATAATCAAATGAATTACTTAACTGAACTTCATCAAATGACTACACTCATACACTTATATTATAACAACAAATTTTAATCTTTTCCTTCTACCATCTGTCACTGCCGTCAATGTCAAACTTTGGCAGCCTGACACCTAAAGGTGCGTTCTAACGTATGACAGCCAGGAGCGCGTTCCGGATCACCACAATAGGCTCCAAGAAATTTCTACTTCCTTTCACCAAGGTAATAATTTTCAAAAAGAAAAACCATAATAAACTATCTAATAAGTTACAGCGAAGCGTTAAATAATGCTAATCTATGATCAAGCCCGTATTTAACG
Organism: Callosobruchus maculatus; assembly: GCA_951848785.1. NCBI lineage: Eukaryota > Metazoa > Arthropoda > Insecta > Coleoptera > Chrysomelidae > Callosobruchus > Callosobruchus maculatus. The sequence continues at coordinate 417,252 of CATOUR010000223.1, forward strand.
CCAGAAAGAAAGAACGGTAGCGACTGGCCGGCAGGGTTATAAACAAAAAACTAACCGGCAGGTTGTAAAATATCGACACGTAAAATACCGTGTAAGGTGTAATTAGCTTTAATCAACAGTAAATAGTGCCGAAGGTGGAGTTATGCGACCGGCAGAAATATGAGAGGATGTGAGATCCATAAAAACCGGGTAAACCTAGCCATAACTTTAATAAGCGTGAGGCCTGAATTATGGGATGCATGAGGTGTAGTAATCTCTCGGGTGTATACATCATCATACGGACAAAAAAAGGGAAATAAAAAACGTACGTCGTATAAATAGGTAGTATACAGAGTGATTATTTGTGACCGCTATCTAAAATACGCCCATTTAGTGCACGACATCAGTTAGGGTAGGTCATAGAAACCTGCCATCCATGTAAAATTTATATAAAGGAAACTTTTGAAGGCAAATTCAAGGTCCGCGCACATAAATCGGCATTGGACAGACGGTACGGATCGGACAAAAATCATCATCATCATCATCATCATCATAATCATCATCATCACCATCATCATCATCATCATAGTCACAATGTCTTATACCTTTATTTGTACTGAAGAATACAAATATTGCCACCTCGGAAGGCTATGCCTTGTGTGAGGTATTGGCACCGACATTCAAATATACACTAAAATTTTGTCTAACCTAATTTCACTGCTGTCTCTCTTTGGACTGTTGTATTTGTTCGCTTTTCAATGACTTGTTTCTCCTTCTTCTCCTTGACCTTCTATGGATCTATTCTCAGCAGCAGCAGCAGCAGGACATTCTCTTCTATAATTTATTTGATGATTTCGTAATCTGAACGTAAAATTTGGATGGGATGTCCGAGTGACATGTTGTGAACTCGTAAAATGCATTTACACATTTACGAATTTCACTTGGGATATCTTTAAGATCTTTAATGCAGTAGTTTCCCATTTGCTTTCTGCATCCTCATGCCGTTGACTAGATAGTATCTACTGGTTCATCCGCCTTTAGGGGCAATTTCTCACCCCAAGGACAAGAAGGTGTCCTGACTCTTCTCAACTCGTCCACCCGAAGCTGTTGGTTGAGAAGAGGTTACTGCTTATACCGACAGTAGTTCGGTGTTCCTTTTAGTCGCCTTTTACGACACGTAGGGTATACGATGGGAGATATTCTAACCCGCCCCCACACGGGCAACAAAAATAGTTTCTGTAAAATTTAAAGGACCAGCGTACATTGCATGCGAACGGTAGGCATCGAATTTTCAAAATCCGGCGAGAATATAGCAACTAGGATTAAATGCCTACCGATGCGTGCCGTGCGTGGCGATACCGACGTATCTGTGATGCTGAGCGGAGATTGCCGAGGCACCGTCGGCATTATCCAAGTACCTACTTAGCTTAAGCATATCATCAACCTTTCTTTTGCTCTATAATAGGTGGGCGAGATGAACACTTTTTTCAGTAATGGCTTCTCTTATGGCCTCCAGTAAAGGATGGAATTTAAAACGCGTCATTCTGATGTAATTGAAAAACTTTTTTTCATCATTCATTAAGTCCTGAAAAAAATGTACATATTCCCCAAAAACTGTCCTTCTTTAACCTATTTCACGAACCCACACCCATCTACGCATTCTAAGTTTTTGAAAATTTTCTTCTTCTAGAACAACCGCCAACTCGTCACCGCTAGAAGATCTATTTGCAAATGACTTCCAATTCTTCCGTCGATTCTGATTCCGTAGAGTACCAGCCGTTCCCTCAGACCCATCCGTCCGATGCCGATTTATGTGCGCGCACCTTTATACTCCAACAGAATTAATTAGGCCACCTAAAGTCGAAAAATAGATAAATATACACCTTGACCATGAAAGCAGTGAACGAACATCGAGATATAAAAAACATCTTCCAAAAACTAAACTCGAAGAAAGTTATTGGTTCTGACCAAATCTTCTTAAACGCTGTGCCGCTGAGCTTGCACCTATCCTTTGCAAGCTCTTTAAACTATCGTATCAGCGAGGCGCGTTTCCCGCTAGGGATGAGACATCGAAAGAAAACATCGATGTTGGACATCGATATCAACATCGACGGTCTGCCATCGATAACTACGATATATCGTATTCAAAACATCGATGTTTGAACATCGCAAAAACATCGATATATTCGGGTATTGGTGTTCTTCAATTTAAATGTTAGAAATAAATAATGATATGTATTTTACTACTAAGTATTTCAAATTTTACAGCATAGTAAAAGTAAACACGAAATAATAAAGACGAGAAACTAGCTAAACTAACAAATTTTATTAAACTTTAATAAAATAAAAATAAGTTTTGGTTGTCTATTTCCTTTTTCAAATTGCTTTGCAACTTTAGCGAATTTGAGAAGATGGAATCAACCAATGTCAAATGTCATCTCAAATTAATTTGAAATAGGACAAACAAAAAACAATTCACATAGAAAACTCCATTGTGAGAATGTGAGCCGAGGTTTTTATCAACTTGCCAAATCTAGTAGCTTGTGATTATACCCCCCTCCCATAAATTCGTAATGACGTCAATCAGTCACCATCGCGTCGGTGTTGTTTTGATACAGAATAGTAGTAACTAGTTCACTGAAAGGAAGTAGAATGCACACCTCTACAAAAGAACCCAATCGGTGTTGTTTTGATACAGAATAGTAGTAACTAGTTCACTGAAAGGAAGTAGAATGCACACCTCTACAAAAGAACCCAAAGCGCCTTCAATTGGTGTTTTAAATCATAGGGCAAAACCAAAGACCAGAAAACTGCAGACTCGCTAAATTTACTTTTTTGTATATTTTCAATTTGTAATTGAAACTTTTAAGAGAACATCGATGCAAATTTTTAAAAACATCGATGTTTTCATCGATGGTTCAAGTTAACAACATCGATGGTAAAAACATCGATCATCGGACGTGAAACATCGATGTTTTCTAAACATAGATAATTATCGCCGGTTTATGTTTGTTGTATCTTCATATGCTTATTGGACATTCTGAACTGTGTTTCACTTGAGTTAACCAAAGAGGGGACCCTATTATAATACTAGTAGGTACTTTTAGAAACTAAAAATTTTGGAAGCTTGATTAAACAACCATCTTCAAATTTGACAGAAAATAGCCCATAACAACAGAAAGCAATCAGATAACAGCGCTAAACAATAGAAAACTGCTTCACAACACTCTCTAAAGCTTCTGAAAGAGAGCAATTAGACTAATCATACGCCTAACCTCACAAGTGACCTCCACAGCCTGGAACATCGAAGAAGGGTGGCTCACCTGTCCCTGTTCCACAGATTCGAGTGAGCTCTCCTACACACACCAAAGGCCGTCTGAACGAGGAACACTAGAGAGGCTCTTCGAGCTCATCCTTTTTTTTTCCGGGAGCCGTCCGACCTTGCTGTCCCCGTCAATACTTAAGCCTTAAGGCCTATTGTATTATTGCTCCTCTCTTTTACAGTATCCACTCCAGCAATCTGGATCCCTGCATAAGTTTATGCAGTTTACCTACTGGTCCTGGTGCTGAGCCGTACTCCATTGGTTCTAGCTTAGTCTTCCCAAAGAGCTGTTGTCTCTTGTGATCTAGCGCTTCACACTCACAGAGCACATGTAGGGCTGACTCAGTTCCTCTTCCACACAATCTGCAGTTGAAGTCTCCATTGTAGAGTCTCATTTTATTCAGGTTTCCTTCAGGGCACAATGTCCTGTGAGGAGACCCGTCGTTATTCGGAGCTGATTTCTACTCAAGCAGAGCAGTGTTTCAGCTATTTTCTTGCATGGAGCATCCTTACCAGATCGAGGTCCCTACTCCCCAAACCTGTTCCAAATAAGGATTGTCATATTCCTGAACTCTCTTTATGTAAGGTGGAAATCATACATATTTTCTTCTAGTAGCTCCATCTATCTGTAGACCTACGTACCTCTGTTTCCTTTTAATAATATTACGCACCACCCTGTAGATCAGAGAGCTGCCAAGGCATCCAGGTTTTGATTATAATGTATCATATACGAAGATCTGGTAAATAACCGAAGAGAAACAAGTACGCCGTGGAAGCAATTTGCTTTACAAATAAATATGAGGTAAAAAATATCTCGGGGCATGTTTATGAAACAATTATATGGCTTACATATAACTGACGTTTCACTGAGTAGTTATAAAATTGAAAGAAGAATGAGCGTGTTTAGTTGTAGCGTAAATTACGTTTCTGTGGGTAATGACTATGTTTCCTAACTTGTTAGTACAGCTAATTATATACGATGAGTGGATTTTGAGATAGGTTCTCAATTATCTAAAAACCGCTCGAGACGAATAGACAGTTTAAAGGATTGCGATGACAGTAATTACTGGAGACCTATCAGCCAAAGGGCATTCGCTAGATATACAGATAGATACAAGTTTACCGTATTATCATCATAAACGTGATATATTCGTCTTCTCTGTCTTGTTCACGTGGCGTCTTTGCTGTGATGGCTGGTAATCATCTGTTTTAGTCTGCTTTAAAAGGTCGCGATTGAAAAAATTTGGGAAATTGGATATGCGGTGTATCTAGTGACAATATTCAAGTTATACCTGCCATGTCTCAAAAGTTAATCTCCTCCAGCTCCAGCTATGCGTGGTTATATACCCTTATTTCAAACGTTCTCTATCTAGGATAGTAATGAAATAATATTTATAACAATAGTAAAATTTCCCGATTGACCACACACAAGTCAAGGCCCAATTAACACAAGAGTTCAGAGACCGCCTCGTTAAACTTCTAAAATCAAAATTGAATTCCAAAAACCTTAAAAAAGCAATTAACACATTTGCGATACCGGTCCTCGCATACTCCTTCGGCATCACCAAGTGGTCACACACTGATATAGAAAACATCCACATCCCTATACGGACAGAACTCACGAGACACCGAATGTCACATCCAAACGCGTGCAAAGAAAGGCTCACCATAGACGGAAAACAAGGAGGCAGGGGGATTATAGATATACAGTCACTCCGCGCACGACAGATAAAAACACTCAGGCATTTCTTCCAAAGCAAACAAACAAATTTACATCAAGCAATAACAAAAGCAGACAAAAGCTATACACCACTCAACCTACCACGTCCAGACCACGCCGCAGACACACACAATCCCATACAATCACAACAGGAAAAAGTAAACACCTGGTCGCAGAAACCACTCCATGGCAAACATAGATACCGTATTACGCAAGATCGGATAAATGAAAAACAGTCATATACCTGGCTGCAGGATGGCCAACTCTTTCCAGAAACTGAGGGATTTATGCTTGCTATCCAGGACCAAGTTATTGCGACGAGAAACTACAAGAAATACGTAATTAAAGATCCATTCATAACCAACGACAATTGCAGAAAAAGTCACCAACAGAAGGAAACAATAGACCACATAACCAGCGCATGCAAAACTCTCGCTGGAACTGAGTACACGGCTAGACATAACTCGGCAGCCAAAATCATACATCAAGCATTAGCCACAAAAAACAAACTAATCGACAACTCAGATCCATATTACAAGTATACACCAACATCAGTACTCGATAATGATCACTACAAACTATACTGGGACGATGAAATACACACAGACAAAACCATCAATGCAAACAGACCAGATATAGTATTTCAGACAAAGGTAGACAAAGTTACCTACTTAATAGATATTGCTATTCCCAATGATGTGAATGTTCAAAACACCTACGCTGGGAAAATATCTAAATACACTGACCTTGCCATAGAAGTGAAGCGACTCTGGAAACAAGATAAAGTTATTATTGTCCCCCTCATTATGTTGGCCTCAGGCCTCACACCGAACACATTTACACAACATCTACAACAGTTGGGCCTGGACGAAGGGTTACATAAAATATTCCAAAAGTCTGTAATCCTTAAGACCTGCAGTATAGTACGATCTTTCCTAAATTCCGATCAGTAATAGTTCAGATGTTGACTTGGCCTAGCCCGTCAACATTTGTCGTCACCGCAATCATGCGAGAGAAGTTTGAAAAAACATAATAATAATAATAATAATAAACCGTCTTTTATTCAATGAAAAAAATGTATGGTATACAATTTGTATTAAATTGAAGGCGAAGTCTAGCTCCTGGCTATTTTACTTAACCTTCAATGGGACTAAGCTCGATAAAAAAAAACAATGAACTTCAAGTAAAAAGAATACCAAGAATATCACCTATTGACATTGATATCTTAAATTACATAACTATATACAAAAATTACTTGATAAAGAAGAAGAACATGGTATGGAGGAACATAGGGCAGAAAACATTGAAATTGTTGAGCTATCTGTCAATGAACAAAAAGTACCGCTATAACAACTTAAAACTATACCTTATCCACCGAACAAACGGAGTAACCATGCACAATATATGTAAATTTTGACTGTATGGTCAAGGGTTATATGCACACCCTCTACAAAACTGCATACTGAGAGCAGTGATATTATTGTAAACAGAAAAATTAAGTTCGATTTATCCGAGTAAAGCCCCAAAATATGGGTTTGAAATAATTTTTTACTCCTTTTCTTCAGTGGACAGACTATAGTACCTAATATTGTTGTCATTTTATATCTTTCCGGTAAAATACATATTATAAACTATAACTGCCTAGCAATCAAATACATCTTGAGTTTGTATTTGAACTTATTTATATTATAAGCCCTGAATTCAGCCGGAAGCGAGTTGTATAAACGAATAGCGTTAAAAATAAATGATCTTTGAAAAATAGCTGTTCTGTATTGTAGCATGGTCAGGGTAAATTTGAACCAAACATTTCTGGAGTGAATTTTGAATCGAGGAATGAGCTTCTGTGTAAGAGTTGACTTACCTACGTCGCCGTCGTTCAAAGCTTGTGTATATATGCCCCCAGATTATATCGTCGTTTTTGAATCGCCAAAAAAGCCATGCTTTGTGTTTACACGTCTCGAGTTTTTTAGAGGTGCCATGTAGGTAAATAGCGTCTGAATGAACCGAAAGTGTTACATGTGTACTAGAGATGATACTGCCAAGCCGTGTACAAAGTTTCAATGCAAATAGTATAATAGTAGTATATATAGTTATTAGTTATAGTTTAATCATTTCGTAATCTATTCTTCGCATCAAGCGCTTTTATCTCTCACCATGTGTTGCCCACTCTTGCCTCGTCTGTAACCGTTCTTCTCCAAGTCACTTTGATACTGTTGAATATCTTGATCTGTCCCTCCTGTGTTGTTAACCATACTGCCTGGATGTTCAAAGTAGTCAACTCTTACTAGTCACTTCGTTGTAAAGAAGAAGTAGTTTTTGGCTAAATTAATCCTCATTTCTTTTGTCTTATTTAGGTTTACTCTTTCTGTTGTCACATCATCATCATAGTCACAATGTCATAACAGACATGTTGTGAACTCGTCAAATGCATTTTCTCATTTTACGAGTTTCTCTTGGGATATCTTTAAGATCTTTAATGCAGTAGTTTCCCATTTGCTTTCTGCATCCTCATGCCGTTGACCAGATGGTATCTACTGGTTCATCCACCTTTAGGGGCAATTTCTCACCCCAAGGACAAGAAGGTGTCCTGACTCTTCTCAACTCGTCCACCCAAAGCTGTTGGTTGAGAAGAGGTTACTGCTTACACCGACAGTAGTTCGGTGTTCCTTATTGTCGCCTTTTACGACACGCAGGATATACGATGGGATATATTCTAACCCGCCCCCACACGGGGGGTTGTCATATAGAGCATAAGTATAATGTTTTAATAAAGCATTCGAATTTCTCTTCGTGCCCCCGTATCGCCCACATCCTGCCATTCGACGGCTCCTCCACCATTTTTGTATTGATTCCGGTTGAGCGGAGATATCGGGGATGTAAAGCTTCGTTCGGATGGCACATAGTCAGCAGCAGTAGCAGCCACCGAGCCACCGTGGCTGCTGCAGACGAAGAAATCAGGGCGGCTTCAAGGCTGGGCGTCGTCCCCCTTCCCTTCCCCCCGTTTTATCCCCCCCGACACCCCCGTTTCACCCCTTCTCACTCCCGGCTGTTCCCGCATCGGCGTATACGGGCGCGTATGTAGCGTATATATGCGGCGATGCAGGGGGTAAGGGGGGTAAAAGGGGTGAGGGGGAATGAGGTGAGGGCGGGAGGGGCGAGTCTTCTACCTCCAAGACTGGATCAAAGATATACGCTTTTTCCCATTTACTTTTTGCGCGGCGATAGAGGAATGCTGTAGCTTGAAAGGAATTGCAGGCTAAAGGATGAGGAACTGGTCAAATAGGCAAATTCCGGATTTTCTTATTATATAGGGTGTCCAGTTAGTGTGTAATTCTTCGATATCTCGCAAGGTATACCTGATAGAAGAAAATGTCAAATACAAGAGTTTTTTGGTTACTTGAGGCGGATATTCTAAAAATATTTTGAAATATACAGGGTGTTGCGGGAAAGTAGAATAGTGATCAACTTGATTTTATATATGGAACCATAACTTTTAAATATTTTTGGGATCAGTTGCGACGTTGCCAAGTTATAATTTATTTTCTATTAATTTCCGGATTTACAAGGTCGCAAGTAATACGTCTAAATTGATATATTCCTTTTAACATTTCTCAATAATATTATACAGTGGGTTACTTAAATATGTAACACCTTGTATTTTTTATTTTAAATCGAAATATCTACTAATACCCTATATCGTTTTGTAATTTTTTTTTGCGTTTGCAGCGTTTTTCATGTTATAAATTATTTTTTCAAATTTTTAAACAAATATCCCCGATTTTAATTTATTTTAAATAGAATCCTATATTTATTTTTACTGCAATGAATTGCACATGTCGAACTTAGTAAGATCTCAAAATTTCAGAATTTTGTTTCTAATAATTACTAAGATACGGCAACACCGCTTTTTCAGTAAACGGTACCGGAACGCTTGAATATTTCCAAAACCGCCACAGCTGGAGAGGTGAAATTCAATACTTGGGGGTTTTTGAACATACAGAATTCAAAAACGCTAACAGCAGTGTTGTCAGATTTACTAATTTAAGTCATAATTTTGAATGGAGTGCCCTATTTATGAAGTCTAATGTTAAAAATTAACATTATCGGACAGTTGTCAATTGAACGGATGTATAAACAAACCTGTCTATCAGGTTAATTTCATAAAATTAGTAGTGCTTGCGTCATGGCAAGCCATGACTTTGTTATTAAGTGAGTTTATAGAAGTTGGCCAGCAACACCCATGTCTGTGGAAAAGAAGAAGAAGATCCGCAATATCACAACATAAACAAAAGACAAACTGTGTATAATGTTGCATAGGTTGCAAAATTCAAAGAGCAAGATAACAATGCAATCACAAAAATAATAAAAATCAAAAATAAATGGTTTACGATAAGCGCATAATAATAAAGAACGAAAAAAAGTTAAGAAGGCTACTAGAAGCAGAACCGTGGCAACATAATTATATACGAACCATCTTTGTGGTACTCCTACTTGGATATGTTCCTTACTGATACACAAGATGTTCTTGGTGGTAGAAATACTATCGACAACACAACGCATGGTGATGGCAAGGATCCACCAATGACCATCTAAAAGCATCATTTAGGTTCAGCTTTTCTGCATTCTTTTCGTCGTAAATGGGGCTATTTATTTTTAAAAGTGATGCCATGATACATAAATTGATTTGTATGAGGTCATCATTAGATTTTGGTATCCGAAATTGCAGTCTGCATATTAGATATACATTGAGTACACCTGGTCATGCACAAGTTGGTATAGGAACTTTCAGTGGGCGAACACAACGGAGCGCCAATCACTGAGCTCCCACACACAGAAAAATCTCGTTCTGTCAAAGACCTACGCTTGGATTCAATGGAACGTTACACTCAGCATTCCTCAAATACGGCGATGCTTTATCCAATGGGAAGTGTATAGTTGGTAACGAATTATATCGTATTGTCGATTCAACTACAAGATGACATTGGATTCCAATGAATGATTCAATCGCAGCCTGTCGTTGAATCGAATCTGTGTTTGGTAGTTGATTCTAAACTACTTTCTTTTCAGCTCAATTGTTTAGTGACCTACTGTATACTATCCAGGAAACGGATGGTTGGGTTTAGGTCAAGGAAAAAGAGGGACTCTCTTTTACTGTTTTGCCGACGTTTCGGCCTTTATTAGGCCATCGTCAGGGCACTAACAAAATGTTTTGTTTATACTTAAACAGACAAATATACATTACAGTTATAAAAAATTGAATATATAAAATGACAATATATAATAACGAATTAAAAAGGAGGGTGATCATTGCTAATATACAATATACAATAAACGGGTAGTACTTACACCAGTGATGGACTCCTTGAGTCAAATATGGTGAAAAGGCACATGTTGTATACAAAAAGTATATAAGGGCAAAACGACACGTAATAATTAAATAAGAAAATAAGACGGAGATTGTCTATTCACAATAGATGTGTACGCCGGACTGGCAAAAATCATAGTTATTTTTAAAGGAATTCTACAGGGGCACAAAAAGGTTAGCAAGAAACATAATATTTCAATATTTATAAGAATAGACATGGAATACAGGGCAAAGTTGAAAACAGAAAAAAATTTTCTGTTCCTTTTCCTTGGACCAACGGATTTTATTGCGAGGACAGCTGATTATTCGTTTGGATGTTTAATTGTGTGATTTTGTACGAAGTTATAAGTGTAGTAAACTCAGCTCTTGGGATTGAAGGTTCATTTTAATCAAACAATCTTATCGATGTTCTCATCGTGAATACCCCGTTTATTTCCTATTTTTACATCACTACCTATCCTAATTCCAATGTTTATTGTTTATTGCAATTAATGCTTACTTAACTACTTACTTATACACTGCTCAACACTCACGAAGCACACGCACAAATATATACTGCCTTACCTAGTTACATCATACATTACACTTCCCAGGGGGATGTGAGAAAAAAATATTTGAGCTCATAAATATTTTTTTCTATTTGTTATATGGCTTAACTCTATTCTTATGAATTTCACTTAAACATCCATTACCTAAATCTACTAATATGTTTGGCGATATTTCGCTTTCTACTCTATATGGGCCCTTATAAATTGGTTCTAACTTATTGCCTACTTCTGACTTAATCAAAACTAAGTCGTTTTTGTTATAGCTTTGAGAATGTACTCTAGCATCGTATATGCGTTTACGAACTTCTTTTGATTCTAGTAAATTGTTTCTTGCATCGTTACATGCCCTTTGTAATCGATACTTCAATTCCAAGGGATATTGGTCAAAATTGTATATAGGCTCCAGTTGAGTAGCAAGGTTATTAGGGAGTCTTGCTTGCCTCCCAAATATGAGTTCAAATGGTGAATACTTTGTTTCTGTGTGGACTGTAGTGTTATAAGCAAAGCACCAGTAGCTCACCCAGGAGCTCCAAGAGTTTGGGAAATGTGACACTTGGATTCGCAAATAATCACCTAAACATTTGTGGGTATTTTCTAGGGAGCCCAGTGTTTGATGATGATACGCCGTTGAGTTTAGTTGTTTGATATCAAGAAGATTACATGTCTCCTTGAATACTTTAGAAAGAAATTCGGCGCCTTTATCTGTAACTACTGTACTAGGGACTCCATATCTCAAGATGAAATTGTCAACAAATGATCTAGCAATTGTAGGTGCTTCTTTATTTTTAAGAGGATAAGCTTCAACGTATTTCGTTAGTTCACATTGAAGGGTTAAAATGTAACGGTTTTCGTCTATATCTGCTTCTAGTGGTCCAACAATGTCTAAAAATATTTTTTCGAATGCTGCAGAAGCAGTAGTAGTTATAGTCATGGGTTCGAAGTTTGTTTTGCTGTGCTTATACCTCTGACAGTCGTCACAATGTTTAACAAAGCGTTCAATATGTTTCCTTAAACCAGGCCAGGAATAATTCTTTCTAATGTTATTGTACATACGATTTATACCTGCATGACCTCCTGTTGGTAATATGTGATAGTCATTTAGAATAAGATGCCTAATTTCGGGATCGGTAATTTCGGTCACGTCTTTTATTACTGACAATTTAATTCCTAACTTTCTTACTCTACCTATATTGCTGAGAATTGCGTTTATGACTGGTGCACCAGTTTTATTTTTAAATATTGTTAGTTCCGGAATATTATAACGATTACATATTATTTTCAAGTCCTTCAACGTTTTACCTAAGTTGAACGATGATAAGGAATCTTGACGTATATAAACAATCTGTGCTTCACTAAGGCACAGTAAATTATCTGTCGTATAATCGCAATTCTCACTTTCAAATAACTTTTGAAATTGTTCTCCCGTTACAGGACAAAGCTGATAGCCTTGTTTGGACCGTTTCAATAATTCTACGACTCCAGGGTGATCAGTCCTTTCGTCTGAATTAGAGAAACTACCTGTAGAAGGAACTGCGTTCTCCTGTTGTTTGGAACGACTTCTTGTCATAATATACATAGTGTTAGTTACCGTATTTTCCATTTGCTTGAGCTCCTCAGAAGAAATTTCGATCCTTGATAATGCGTCTGCTACTGCGTTTTCCTTCCCTTTTATATATTTTACGTCAAAGTCGTATTCATCCAATACAAGTTTGAATTTCAAAAGTCTGCTAGAGGGATTTGACATTCCGAAGAGATACATTAATGGTCTGCAGTCTGTGTTAATAATGAATTTTTTTGAGTGAAGGTACGGTCTGAAATGTTTAACTCCCCACACGATTGCGAGCATCTCTCGATGAACAGAGGGATAATTTTGTTCCGCCTTGTTCAAAGCTCTGCTTGCAAAAGCTACGGGTCTATTATCTGAATTTGCAAGTACGGCACCTAATGACTTTTTAGATGCGTCAACTGTCAGAATGAATGTATTGTCGGGTGAAAAATTTGGATATTGTATCAAGGGTGGGCTCACTAACCGTTCCTTTAATGTTTCAAAAGCATGCTGACACTGTGGAGTCCAATTAAATATTGTACCTTTTTTAGTCAAGTTATTTAAGGGTGATGCTATTTCTGCAAAATTTTTTATGAATTTCCTATAATAATTGGCAAATGCAACAAATCTTTTTGTTTCGGATGAATCTTTCGGTACAGGGAAGTTCTTGACGACTTCAATCTTTGATGGATCGGGAGAAATTCCTTCTGATGTTACTATATGACCAAGAAACAAGACTTCCTTTTTCAAGAATTGGCATTTATGAGGGTTAAGCTTTAGGTTTACTTCCCTTAGTCTCTGGAATACCTTGACTAGGTTTTTGTTATGAATCATTAGGGTTTCCCCAAAAACGATCAGATCGTCAAGGTAAGTGAGACAACTTACGTAGTTTAATCCAGACATAGCTACCGTCATTGCTTGTGAAAAGCTACTGCTGCTAGTCCGAAGGCCTTGTGGAAGGCGCTTCATACACATCTGGCCTTGGTCGGTGGTGAATGCAGTATAAGGTCTACTGGAAGGCTCCAGTTCTATTTGATGGTAACCCTGTGCCAAATCGAGATGGCTAAAGTACATAGCCCCAGACAAAGAGTCTAGTATTTCATTGATATTGGGAAGAGGGAATTTGTGATCTTCTATTTGTTTATTTAGTTGTCTATAATCTATTACTAATCGGTACCGCTTATTGCCATTACAATCTGGTTTCTTAGGTACTATGAGAACAGGAGAAGACCACGCAGATCTGATTGGCTCTATAATATCATTATTCAACATTTCATTGACAAGTTTGTTTATTTCACCTTTTAAGGCATGTGGCTGGCGATAAGGTCTAACATACACCGGCTTTGCATCTTTTTTCAGAACAATGTTTTCTTTGTAAATATTTGTGAAAGTCAATCGATCGTTTTCTAGATAAAAGACATCTGAATATTTCGCGCAGATCTTGTCAATAGAAAGCTTCTCTTCTTGACTGAGATGTTTCGTTTGTATAGAATTCAACAGTGTATCTATGCGATCAACTGTGATATTAAGATTTTGTTCAAACTCAAATGATTGATAGTCAGTTAATCTTTCAACTAGTGGATCGAAGTTTTTTATAGTTACATCTACGTCACGTACGTTTAAAATTTTTACGGGAATCATTTTATTCCGAGGCGTTGCTATGGAACCGGAGACGAAGACGCCTTCACATAGCTGCTTAGGTAAAATTACACAATCATCATTAATATTTGTTCTAATATACTTTATCGTTTCACATCTAGCAGGTACAATGGTGTACGTGTTTTGCTGAGAATGCATGTTTAAACAAATCTTTTGTGCGTTACTCAACCAAAAGGAAAATACGAAACGTTCATAGTCTATATTTGCATGAAACTTAGTAAAGAAATCCGAGCCCAACACACCATGTACCGAGTCGTCGAATTCTGTCATCAGCAAAAATGAATGACACAATTTTAATCCATTCACCTGTAATATAATATTTGCTTCACCGTCTGAAATCGTTGACCCAGATATACCTTTTATTTTTACGTGTTTCGAAAAATCAACATTTTCACCTTCCTTTATGTATTTCCGAAATAAAATGCTGACGGTACTTCCTGTGTCAATTAAAAATGATAAATTTTTACCATTATATCCAAATGTTACAGAGTTCAACGAATTATTGCTAAAAAGTAATGTTTCGCTATACTGAGGAACGAAAAAACTGATTGCCATGTATAGACTGAGATGATTCCGGTAGACCTTGATCACGCACCGATCCAGTTCCAGCCTCTGGATTGGTCGCAAGATAATTCCTGGGAGGGTTATAGGTGTTGAATCTACCGCGAGAGCTATTGCTACGAATGTTGCCTCTGTATGAATTTTGGTGGAACCTATATCTTTGGCCTCTACGTTGATTGAACTGACGACTGGACTGATTGAAAGTTCTATTGACTGAATGATTCCTAGGTGATCCGCGACCTCTAACAATGTCTCTTGAGCCACGCATACTGAAAAATGTGGCTCCTGATTTGATCTCTTCATCTTTAGCCCCTTGTATTGCATCGCTCAGTTTTTCATAATTTCTTGCTTTTACTATAGTTCTTAATTCTTGATCTCTCAACCCACTAGCAAAAGTACTTACTGCAATTTTTTCATTAATTTTTTGTAGGGCAGGGACAACATTATTATCACCCTCTGCCTGGGATATAGTTAAACTTACAAGCAATTCCTCTATTGATTTCCCGAATTTATCAATAGACTCGTTGTTCTGTTTGGCATTATGCAACTGAGAGGATAAAGATGGAATAGATTTCTTGCTAATAAAATGATTCTTCATATCGAAAATCAAGGCATCATTAGTAGTGTAACTCGGTTTGAGCCTGACTTTAGCACCTGGTGACAGACGTGTTTTCAAAACATAGCTAGTAAGCAATTTCTTACCTTGAGCATCCAACAATTCATCATAAAACTCAATGCCATCGATTAACTGTTTAGTGACTGATTCAGTTCCATCCATAACGGGAAGTAAACCTGCAGCGGTTCTCAAATCAAATTTTTCCCCCATCCTGACAATTGTATGCTCTGATTCTGAAGAGTCTGAATGTGAATCTGTTAATGTTACTGATTCAGCACTGGTGTTACCTATATCTCTCAACCTATTGTTTAGGATTAATTCTATATTATCTATATATTTACAAATAGCTTCAACAATCGGCCTAACCTCATCTTTAATTGCAAGTTCAACGTTAGATTCATTAAATACCTTTCTTAAGTCCATAAACCCATTCTTCACTTTGTCCAACCTTTTAAGTTTCCTATGCACTACTTTCTCATTTCTTCGCCTGGGCTCTCCGTCTTTCTGTAGATTTCTATGGAACACCCTTAGCTCCTCCAGGATATGCCTAAATTCCTTCCAGTCCATTCCATAACCCTTGTTCCGACAACACTGGTACCTGTGTGGTCATATTGGTATTACGCTAGACTTGTTCCTGGCTCCTCCTTAGTTCAGTCCTTATTATTTTCTCTAGTCTGCTCTTTAACCGTCTATATAAATAAGTTGCTAGGGATATAGCTAGCAGGACGACTACGACGATCGTGAGGGACTCGTGGGCTGTTCTGTCTAGGAAGCCACGTGAGGATGCTGCTGCATTGCCGGCATTATTGACGATCACTTCTTCCTTTGATTGGCCTTTACCCATGATTTTTATCGTACCTCACAATAACACGTTCATTCTGCACAGAAGACCTTGAGCTTTTTTGGCAGGGTCGCCATGTAGTAAGTAATTTTTTTCTCACATCCCCCTGGGAAGTGTAATGTATGATGTAACTAGGTAAGGCAGTATATATTTGTGCGTGTGCTTCGTGAGTGTTGAGCAGTGTATAAGTAAGTAGTTAAGTAAGCATTAATTGCAATAAACAATAAACATTGGAATTAGGATAGGTAGTGATGTAAAAATAGGAAATAAACGGGGTATTCACGATGAGAACATCGATAAGATTGTTTGATTAAAATGAACCTTCAATCCCAAGAGCTGAGTTTACTACAATAAGGAGCATGATATAAGAATTAGACATAAGCCTGCGCCAGTTGTTGCATTATTACCTGAAATATAACTGTCTGACTAATCTAAATACCTACATTCAAATGTGAGTGTTAGCTCTTCTAAGTCCCAATTTCTCAGTAGGTCCTCCATTTAATATATAACTGGATACATTTAAATCACACAAACACGGCTAACACCGAAACAACACAACGGAACAACCGTCCATGTTGGCGGGTTCGCGGCGATAGTAACACTAAGATAATCCCCCCGTTCTTTGTTCTTACCTTCATTGAATCGGGACATTAGTCCCGCCGAATACTGATTATAGTTCAGCGAACGACAAGGGTCATTGAAACAACATTAATTTTTAGCAGATGAATTATCACGATCTGCTGTTGCAGCAATAATTTTTGTAGATTGAATAGATCGTATGCTTTGCTTAAATGAAACATAGGGTAAATTTCGAAAACAAAAGGATTTTATGATTGCATTATATGTCAATACTGGTATTAGAAGAATTATACATATCGTTAGAACGAACATAAAATTATTTTGAATTTATTGGCGTACCTGTCATTACTTCGAATATAAGGATTGAATTCTTTCAATGACATAGATTTGAAACAACTGTAAATATATTTAAAGCGATGGAAAAGATCCAAATCCTAACAATTAGTTGGAAACGCAACAGTATTTTTTTTTCTGTGCATCCTAGCCCCGCTCATCAAAAAAATAAACACGGAGTCTTAGATCTGTATGGTCACAACGGAGCGCCCATCGTATCAGGGTAAATTCGAGCTAAGGGTTAGCTCAGATGACGCGCGTAGGACGCGCGTCGACGTGGCGCACGTTTGTTCCGTCTGTGTTTAGATGACGCGCGTAGGACCTCGTACAACTTTTACATAGAGTGAAACTAGGCAATCGAGTGTCAGTGTATTTGTTACTATTAACTAAAATGGATGTAGGAGAAGCTGTTTGTGTTTGGTTAGCATATAGAAGAAGGAAACGACGTAGGAGGGAAGGGACACACTGGGTTCACCCAATTTTAAGGAATACAAGTTTATACGTTACACTGTATCCCAGTATGCGAAATCACGAACCTAAATTTTTTAACTGCTTCAGGAGTAAAGTTGACAAAGTACTTTGTGAATGAAGGCAAACTAGATTGGCAGGATAGAATGATCTGAATTGCTGTATTAACTGTAAACACCTATTATAAATAAAGCAGTACCAAGAACCTACCTAATATTTTATTTTTTTCTTCGGTATCATCGGATTTGCAAAACATTAGGACCAGTTCCTCCTAGGCGCTCTTTTTTGCCGTCTTATTTGAATAATTTGGAATGCATGTCCCAAATCGTAGGCCTCTTCTCAATTTCATCAATGAAAACACGTGTGTTGAATACTTCTGTTTCCATTTCAGTAGCATACGTGAGAAATAAATGTTTGCAGAGAAACACCAGGTATGTCGACTGAATGCTAGAAAAGACGCGTGCCAACTGAACAGGCAATGGGAGCGTCTAGTATTTCAATACGCGCGTCGCCGCTGACCGACGCGCGTATTGAGATTCTCTGCGTCTAGTGGCGTCGTACGCGCGTACAATTTGTCATGCGCGCGTCCATGTGAACAGTTTGAATTAATTATGCGTATTTTCAAAACGAGCGCCACGTCGACGCTCGTACGCACGTCATCTGAACTATGCCTTAGGTGATGGACACAACGGATGCTATGGTCGAGGTTCAACGGTCGATGGTCGAGGGTCAATGGTCCGAAGCCTTAAGCCATTCTTCTCAAAGAGACACCATAAAACAAATGAAAAGCAAACCGGAGAGATGCGTGGAGGGCTGCTGCTGGATGCAAATTATCGTCCTTGGAACAACCGGCAGAGATGAATAAATGTAGGTCAGTAGCTGCGGACGCGGACGGACACCCACGGGTCGCGGTCGTGCGAGCCGCCTCGACGGAAGGGGGGGGGAGTTGGGGGGAAAGTAGGAGGGAGGCCAGAGGTCGTCCTTGACCCTGAAAGAGAGCAGAGAAGAGGAGCCACGCAACGGGAGCAATATTCCCGCAGGTAATTAAGCCGCCGCCGATGCCGACGTTCCCGCTCTCTTCGGGAGACTGAGGGGGGTTGGGAGGGAAGAGGGGGTAGGGGGAGGGAAGGGGGAGGGAGGGCTAATTGAAGACCGTCGCAACGCGCGGGGGCCGCCGACCGAACTAAACGCGATTATTAAAGACGATCGCGAACCCTGTTCAGGGGATAGGGATGGGTGTATCTTGGGCGAAGCGAAAGCTGCTAGAACGATCCCAAATTGAGAAAATGCTCTGTAATGTCTATTACCATCTAAACCTGTATTTATTTATTTAGCACAGGTGGCCAAACCTTTCTATGCATGCAGTATCCTGATGGAAGACATCACCCAGGAAACTGTAGCGTGACTGCACTGGAAAATTCTAGCTCACCCTCCATACTCACCAGACCTTGCCCCGAGTGACTACCATCTGTTTTTGGTCTTGGACAACCACATGCGGTATCAGCGATTTGAAGATAGAGAGGCTTGGGAAAACGAGAGTTCCCAAAGCAACTTTTAACAAAAAATGGAATATACAATCTTGTCTAGATGGGAAAGGGTAATACCTGCTGAGGGTGATTATTCTTCTTAATAAATCCAAGTTTAATCCAGCTTTGGTGTGACTATTTTCTTAACCTTCAGAACCCCACAATAAACAAATAACTATCTCAAACTCTTTTGGTTGTTGTGTATTTCACTAGTGGTAAAACTGGATTTCTTGTGGAACAATAGTAATAGCGACTGTTCACTTCAACTGATGGTCGATGATGATTGACTCAGTACTTCCCACACATTACGATGATACCAGTTTTATTATTTTCGCACAGCATGAAACTATAGTCTAGATGCCCCTGCAA
This sequence comes from Callosobruchus maculatus, assembly GCA_951848785.1. NCBI lineage: Eukaryota > Metazoa > Arthropoda > Insecta > Coleoptera > Chrysomelidae > Callosobruchus > Callosobruchus maculatus. The sequence continues at coordinate 436,684 of CATOUR010000223.1, forward strand.
TCAAATCATCGCTCGCCCGACCGCAAAATAGCGTTTTATTCTACTAGGTGCTTCTTTCACAGGTCAATGGACGATATATCATGAATACAACAAATTTTTCAGTTTTACAAACCCTCACCCCCGAACCACCCCAATTTCACCCCCAACCAAAAACATTTTTTAAATAATCAGGAAACCCTAAAACGTCTAAAACGAAGTTTGAGGTGTCTTTTATATTTTTAGTTTTTTTTATTATTGCCGCGCCGCCACTGAAATGATTTCTAAAAACCATACGCGAATTAACTCGGGAGCTTACGAACCGGAGTTTTTAAAAAACTACAATTCGATTGACCGAACTAATAAAATTTATTTTCAAGAAGTACAATGTTGATTGTTAGCCGTGCAAAGTGAATCTGAAAAATTATAATTGAAACAATGAATATATAATACATTTCAGATAAGCAATACAATAAACAAGGAATATGCTGAATCTGCTGTCTCGGCTGCTTCCTCTCGTGGATGCAGTGGCGTAACTCGCGCTTTTCATACTCGTCGCGCTAATAAATTTGTGTCAAAATGTCATTAAAGTCAATTCAGAAGTTTCCACGTAACACAATACAAAACGATCCAAAGCAATACTCGTATGCATCAGAAAGTTCAAGTCCCTTGGTTTCTGTAATCGGCAAGGCAATGTTCGGATGGACCTAAAAAAAGTGTATTATGCCGCTAGGTCTTTCTCTCTCAGGTCAGTAGACAGCCCATTATGAGTACAACAAATTTCTCAGATTTACAACCCCCCCCGGAACCACCCTAATTTCACCCCCACCCCAAAAAAAAGTAGAAAATGATCAGGAACCCCTAAAGCGCCTAATAACGAAGTTTGAGTGGTTTTCATATTTAGTTTTTTTAATATTGTTGCGGCGCCACTGAGACGATTTCTAAAAATCAGACGCGTTTCCCATCCTAATTATAATCCTAATCTCCTAATCCTAATTCTGTGCCAAAATTTCATTAATATCAATTCAGTAATTTCAACACTATAAAATACAGAACGATCTAAAGCAATACTCGTATGTATACATCGGAAAATTCAAGTCCCTTGGTTCCTGTAATACACAAGGCAATGTTCGGATGGACCTAAAAAACCGCTAGGTCTCTCTCAGGTCAGTAGACAGCCTATTCTGAGTACAACAAATTTTTCAGCTTTACAACCCCCCACCCCCCAATCACCCCAATTTCACCCCCACCCAAAAAAAGTAGAAAATGATCAGGAACCCCTAAAACACCTAAAAACGAAGTTTGAGGCATATTTGAAATTTTTCGTTTTCTGCGAATTACTCCGCCGCCCATGCACCGATTTTCAAAATTGTAGCAACATTACCTACTACGACCCTCACCGTATCACTATCCAAATTTCATCAAAATCTTTGCAGCGGTTACTGAGATTAAGAGGCTAGAAAAACGCCGACAGACAGACAGACCGACAGACATACCAACGGAAACGAGTGACGTGGATATTCGTTACGTAGAAATCATAAAACGCCCAAAAAGCGTATCATCTCAAGATCTAAAATTTTCGCGATCACAATACTCCCCTCACCTATCGGTGTGGAACGTAATAAAGAAGTTAAAAACCTCCTATCTTGGATATGTTAAGAGAAATAATGAATATGCCTTTCTAAAGCTAATAATAGAAGGCAAAAGAGGATCGGGGCACAGGCAAAACTCATGGTTTAAAAACCGTCAGTGCGTAAACGGGACTGGATTCTCATACTCCACTCAGGAGAGCACAAGATAAAGCATTTGCCAAAATTATTGCCGGTCTTAATTGAAATGAAGGATAATAAACAACCAGCATAATATCTCTGAGGATTTCCTATATAAAAATGGTTCCCACAAAATTTGACCTTGGGAGGATTTATGGATGATTTTACGGCTGTGAAGTTTGGGTAGAGATGCGAAAATGAAAATATCGATACCGGTACCAACTCGATATTTTCTAGCCAAACAGGCGCGTTTGGCTCGTACGGAGCATTTTATGCAACTGATTACACCCCTCAATAATTACATAATTATTTTCGATACCGATACAAAAGTATCGATACCAGCTTGGAATGCCTCAAAAAGTATCGATGACAAAAATACTCGATATTAGTGCAGAAGTATCGAAGTACCGTTACCATCCCTACAAAAAACCATCCAAAAGTGGGAATGCGCGTGTAATTTCCGCCAACCTGAGTTATTGTGCTGGTTGTTTATTATGCTGCGTTGGTACCTTAAGTAGAAAGTCCACACGTTTGTCATGAGATGGAGAAAGCTTATAGCTTAAAAGTAACTGATATAAATATTTTGAAGTTCCATCTCTATCACGAGCAGATCACCGCACGGGAAGAATAATGAAACGGTTGTGGGGGAAAGTATTTTTAAAGAGTGAAATTAGAGCGAGTCGAGTTGAGATAGGTCAAGAGATCCGCTGCTGTTCTGTCGTTGACCAAGCGATGACGGAAAGAAGAGGGGGTGGGGGGCAGAGAGAGAAGGGGGAGACAATGCCGCGCGGTTCGACGTAGTCTGGGCGCCAGTGAATTGGCTCAGAACTGTTTGTATATCTTTTCGGGTCGTTTTCCGTGACACTGAATTAGATCTATAAACTGAGTGCGCTAATTACACATCAAGACCCAGTTTTCAGACCATTAGATCTTCAAGTTCACCCTACAAATCTAAAATCGTTATTTAGCTTCCAATCATGACGAAAGCTCGTATCATGTATAATTTGGAAGTGCTAAAAGATTTTCAAACCCTCACATCTTCAACTTGACCCTAAAAATCTAAAATCGTTATCTGGCTTCCTTTCAGGACGACAACCCGTATCATTACATAGTTTAAGGATGCTAATTATAAATCTGGCCACTGTTTTGAGTTTCAGCTTCAGGTAACCAACTTCAAAAGTTTTTAGACCCTCAGATCTTCAAGTTCACCCTAAAAATCTAAAATCGTTATCTGGCTTCCTATCAGGACGCAAACTCGTATCATACATAGATTAAGGATGCTAATTATAAATCTGGCCATTGTTTTGAGTTTTAACTCCAGGTAACGAACTTCAAAAATTTTCAGACCTTCAGATCCACAAGTTCACCCTAAAAATCTAAAATCGTTATCTGGCTTCCTATCAGGACTAAAACTCGTATCATACATAGTTTAAGGACGCTAATTATAAATCTGGCCATTGTTTTGAGTTTCAGCTTCAGGTAATGAACTTCAAAAATTTTCAGACCCTCAGATCTTCAAGTTCACCCTAAAAATCTAAAATCGTTATTTAGCTTCCTATCAGGACGAAAACTCGTATCCTACATAGCTCAAGCACGCTAATTATAACTCTGGCCATTGTTTTGAGTTTCAGCTTCAAGTAACGAACTTCAAAAATTTTCAGACCCTCAGATCTTCAAGTTCACCCTAAAAATCTAAAATCGTTATCTGGCTTCCTATCAGGACGAAAACTCGTATCATACATAGTTTAAGGACGCTAATTATAAATCTGGCCATTGTTTTGCGTTTCAGCTCCAGGTAACGAACTTCAAAAATTTTCAGGCCCTTAGATCTTCAAGTTCACCCCAAAAATCTAAAATAGTTATCTGGCTTCCTATCAGGACGAAAACTCGTGCCATGTGTAGTTTGAGGGCGCTAATTACAAATCCGTCTGTTGTTTTGAGTTTCAGCTTCTGGTAAAGAATATCAAAAATTTTCAGACCCTCAGATCTTCAAGTTCACCCTAAAAATCTAAAATCGTTATCTGGCTTCCTATCAGGACTAAAACTCGTATCATACATAGTTTAAGGACGCTAATTATAAATCTGGCCATTGTTTTGCGTTTCAGCTCCAGGTAACGAACTTCAAAAATTTTCAGGCCCTTAGATCTTCAAGTTCACCCCAAAAATCTAAAATCGTTATCTGGCTTCCTATCAGGACGAAAACTTGGATCATACATAGTTTGAGGGCGCTAATTATAAATCTGGCCATTGTTTTGAGTTTCAACTTCAGGTAACGAACTTCAAAAATTTTCAAACCCTCAGATCTTAGATCTTCAAATTCACCCTAAAAAATCTAAAATCGTTATCTGGCTTCCTATCAGGACGAAAACTTGGATCATACATAGTTTAAGGACGCTAATTATAAATCTGGCCATTGTTTTGAGTTTCAGCTTCAGGTAACGAACTTCAAAAATTTTCAAACCCTCAGATCTTAGATCTTCAAGTTCACCCTAAAAATCTAAAATCTTTATCTGGCTTCCTATCAGGACTAAAACTCGTATCATACATAGTTTAAGGACGCTAATTATAAATTTGGCCATTGTTTTGAGTTTCAGCTTCAGGTAACGAACTTCAAAAATTTTCAGACCCTCAGATCTTCAAGTTCACCCTAAAAATCTGAAATCGTTATCTGGTTTCCTATCACGACGAAAACTCATGACATATATATTTTGAGGATGCTAATTACAAATCCGGCCGCTATTTTGAGTTTCAGCTCCAGGTAACGAACTTGAAAAATTTTCAGACCCTTAGATCTTCAAGTTCACCCCAAAAATCTAAAATCGTTATCTGGCTTCCTATCAGGACTAAAACTCGTATCATACATAGTTCAATGACGCTAATTATAAATCTGGCCATTATTTCAAGTTTCAGCTTCAGGAAACGAACTTCAAAAATTTTCAAACCCTCAGATCTTAGATCTTCAAGTTCACCCTAAAAATCTAAAATCTTTATCTGGCTTCCTATCAGGACTAAAACTCGTATCATACATAGTTTAAGGACGCTGATTATAAATCTGGCCATTGTTATGAGTTTCAGCTTCAGGTAACGAGCTTCAAAAATTTTCAGACCCTCAGATCTTAGATCTTCAAGTTCACCCTAAAAATCTAAAATCTTTATCTGGCTTCCTATCAGGACTAAAACTCGTATCATACATAGTTTAAGGACGCTGATTATAAATCTGGCCATTGTTATGAGTTTCAGCTTCAGGTAACGAGCTTCAAAAATTTTCAGACCCTCAAATCTTCAAGTTCAGCCTAAAAATCTAAAATAGTTATCTGGCTTCCTATCAGAACGAAAACTCGTGCCATGTATAGTTTGAGGGCGCTAATTACAAATCCGTCTGTTGTTTTGAGTTTCAGACTCTGGTAAAGAATATCAAAAATTTTCAGACCCTCAAATCTTCAAGTTCAGCCTAAAAATCTAAAATAGTTATCTGGCTTCCTATCAGAACGAAAACTCGTGCCATGTATAGTTTGAGGGCGCTAATTACAAATCCGTCTGTTGTTTTGAGTTTCAGACTCTGGTAAAGAATATCAAAAATTTTCAGACCCTCAAATCTTCAAGTTCATCCTAAAAATCTAAAATCGTTATCTGGCTTCCTGTCAGGACGAAAACTCGTATCGTATATATTTTAAGGACGCTAATTATAAATCTGGCCATTGTTTTGAGTTTCAGCTTCAGGTAACGAACTTCAAAAATTATCAGACCCTCAGATCTTAAAGTTCACCCTAAAAACCTAAAATCGTTATCTGGCTTCCTATCAGGACGAAAACTCGTATCATACATAGTTTAAGGATGCTAATTATAAATCTGGCCATTGTTTTGAGTTTCAGCTTCAGGTAACGAACTTCAAACATTTTCAGACCCTTAGATCTTCAAGTTCACCCTAAAAATTTAAAATAGTTATCTGGCTTCCTATCAGGACGAAAACTCGTGCCATGTATAGTTTTAGGGCGCTAATTACAAGTCCGTCTGTTGTTTTGAGCTTCAGCTTCTGGTAAAGAATATCAAAAATTTTCAGACCCTCAGATCTTCAAGTTCACCCTAAAAATCTAAAATCGTTATCTGGCTTCCTATCAGGACTAAAACTCGTATCATACATAGTTCAAGGACGCTAATTATAAATCTGGCCATTATTTCAAGTTTCAGCTTCAGGAAACGAACTTCAAAAATTTTCAGACCCTCAAATCTTCAAGTTCAGCCTAAAAATCTAAAATAGTTATCTGGCTTCCTATCAGAACGAAAACTCGTGCCATGTATAGTTTGAGGGCGCTAATTACAAATCCGTCTGTTGTTTTGAGTTTCAGACTCTGGTAAAGAATATCAAAAATTTTCAGACCCTCAAATCTTCAAGTTCAGCCTAAAAATCTAAAATAGTTATCTGGCTTCCTATCAGAACGAAAACTCGTGCCATGTATAGTTTGAGGGCGCTAATTACAAATCCGTCTGTTGTTTTGAGTTTCAGACTCTGGTAAAGAATATCAAAAATTTTCAGACCCTCAAATCTTCAAGTTCATCCTAAAAATCTAAAATCGTTATCTGGCTTCCTGTCAGGACGAAAACTCGTATCGTATATATTTTAAGGACGCTAATTATAAATCTGGCCATTGTTTTGAGTTTCAGCTTCAGGTAACGAACTTCAAAAATTTTCAGACCCTCAGATTTTCAAGTTCACCCTAAAAATCTAAAATCATTATCTGGCTTCCTATCAGGACGAAAACTCGTATCATACATAGTTTAAGGATGCTAATTATAAATCTGGCCATTGTTTTGAGTTTCAGCTTCAGGTAACGAACTTCAAAAATTCTCAGACCCTCAGATCTTCAAGTTCACCCTAAAAATCTAAAATCGTTATCTGGTTTCCTATCAGGACGAAAACTCATGTCATATATATTTTAGGATTCTAATTGCAAATCCGGCCGTTATTTTGAGTTAAGAATATCAACAATTTTCAGACCTTTAGAAGACTTGCCCTTTTTTATCAGCAACAGTGAATATCCAACTCCTCAGGATTCTGGCTAGCTCCCAGGCTAGTGGTCTGGGAGTATTCAGGAGTTTTGCAAGTATCGATTGCCGGAGTCCGGAGTTCTTTGTTAAACATGTCGACCGGGCACATAATTTGTCACGGCGAAAGTTCATTAGCACTTTCACTGTTGCAGACACTGCGAAGTTTCGGAGTTCGCCGACACCACGACTATTAATACCTGCAAGATTGGATTGTTGCGGATTGAAGTTACTCTCACTCTCACGAAACTCCTATGTCGTGATCATTGAATCAGTGTTGCTTTCAAAACGGAATTTTCACGATCATTGGAGAATTCACGTCCTTATATTGCAATGGTATCGATGAGGTTCCTACAGGAAGCTGAAGTCAGGATACTCCCTTGGGCTTCACGATCACCCGATTTATTGCCAATAGACTAGTATCACGAGGTTAAGAACAATGATTTAATTATTATGACCGCTTAGTGCATACAAAAATAAACGTTCTGCTGCATTTCGTTACTTTCTACATCATTTTGTTTTTTAGCAATTCCATTCTAAAGTTTAAAGAACGGAATTCAAATTCAGCCAATCACTGCCAACCGCGCGAATTATCAGCAGCGCATTGTTGCCAAGAACAGCTCCGACTCGCAAAACATTTACATTTCACATAAACATGTTATTTGCTATCCCAAGTGTTATAAATATTTTGAAACTCACTTCTTAGCTTTCACATTTCTCATCTCCGTATTGAAGAACTGCATATTATCCACATAAAAGTCGTTCACCATAGCCATATCAACTTTACGCAGGTTATCTGAATCGGCTTTTCTGAATCCACTATCGATTTTACCCATACTTGGTTATGTTATGATAAAATAACTTGAAACCTAGTAAAATGGAATAAAAGGATATCCTGTACAAATAAACGCAAACAAATAATAATAATAACTTCAAGATTGTTGAAAATTACAGCCAAAGCCCAATGGAATTTGGAAATGACAATGACCGAATGACGATTGATTGACAGGATTGACGGATAGAACCTTAACTTAGCTTTCGGAAGGACTGTTCCAAATTATGGTTCTATCACCGTCCTAGAACTATTTTCATCAAGCCCCGCCCATTTTACAGTTCTAAAAACAGTGATTGTTGGTCCACCAGCGTACCAACCAATCATCGATTCTAGAATCACAAAATGGGCGGAGCACGATGAAAACAGTTCTAGGACGGTGATAGAACCGTAATTTGGAACAGCCCTGGAATTTCGGATCACGGGACATTAAAACCACAAAAGATATCAGACGGGAACAGAAGACAAGATAGATGAGCCAGCCCGCGTCTAGCTCCGGCAGTTCGCGCGCCATCAGAATGCGGCAACACAGCACACATATCTGTCTTTTGATTGGCTGTTCGCCTATAGGGCAGTGACGTCACTGTCCTAGGAGAATTCAAATATTTTCCTTATTTTCACGGCTCTCCTGTGCCCAAAAAAATCGGAGAAAAAAATGAGATGCTTTTTATGACGTACTCTATCAAATGGAACCAGAAATAAAATTCATGATACTAGTCCATTGAAGAAGTATGGGATTCGGTAGTTCGACACATATGTAGGTATGAGTGCCTTAAATGATAATATAGCACTCGTAGAGACACCGTGTGCCGAGTGACGTGAGCCGTCCTACGTCTTACAAGTCGACAAGACATACTTAAGCATCTCTGGCGCTTGTCGGCAAGCTCTACAACGGCTGTCGGGTACATCTGCACCCATAACCCTCTTACGGTATACCAAGGTGTTGAAGACACCGTCTTGGCAAGCTATTATACATGCTCTTTCTAGATGTTTGTAGAAGATTTCAAGCATTGACTTATCTTGATGGAGTCTTACAAGAAAGTCGATTTCGGCAGTTTTAATGTGGTATTTTAATTGTGCGGGAGCAAGTTCCGTAATGGACTGCTGACACCTCCGCTTGAAGTCGAGCATGAGGCTGAGCTCCTCGGCTGCTCGTTTCGCTGTGCTAAAAAGAAAGGCTCCTTTACCAGCATTCTCGAGCTCTCGCACTCAGCGGATCAGGGGATCGGTGCTGTTCGTCACATAGCAGGCAGTGGCCAATACTACCGTGTTGTGCAGACGGTCCAAACTCAATAGTCCACGCCCTTCAAGGTGTTGCAGGGCAGAGGCCTAAGCCCATTTCGCACTAAATCAGTCGGCTATAGTCAAGTCTAGTCACGTCAGACGCTCCCAGATTCAACTGACTAAAACTTATATTGAAATTACGCATTATATGAAAAACTGCTTTCAGACTGACCGAGTCACGTCCGTGCCAGTCCCGTCCCGACGTGATTGGACTGTCTCTGACTCAGCCGATCGAATATTTCTGCCAGTCCTGACAAGTCTTTTGAGAAATCTTTCTTCCGGTGTAATAGCTTCTCGGTAATTTGTATTTTGTTTTGTAATATCAGCAGCTATAAGACTCAATAACTGAAAAAATAAATCTGCACTCATTCTAAAGTAATTGTAAAATTTTCTTGGGTCGGCCAGTAAATCAGGAAACAAGTGATTAAATGATCCAAAATGTAGCCTTCTTCTGTTAATGGGATGAATCCACAACCGTTTCTCTTTTTGCCTCGTTTTTCTCCTTTGTTGTAATCGGCGTAAAATCATTGCTTGAAGAAACTCGTACATTTCAACTTGATACGGTAGTCTGGTCACAAAACGTTGACCCGACTGGTCGTCGATTTCGTTTGCATGACTTACTTCATGTGAAAGCAATTTATTTCGGTGACTTGATTGAATGTGACTTGACTAGACTTGACTGTTGCTGATTGATTTGGTGCGAAATGGGCCTTCGATGTTGACTTCTCTCCATATTCATCCTTTTGCGGATCTTCGTGTCGGTCACCCTGTATTATTGTTGCTTAAGCATGAAATAAGATGGTCTCAGATTCATAGACCGCATAAACAACTAGACACTTCCTGTTCGTTCCACATCATGCTTTCGAGATATCTTCAACATATCTCACCGACAACCCTATGTAACATATGTTTTATTCAACGTAAATCGTAAAAAGAAATTTTTAGCCGTATTAATTGTTATTGGTGCCGCTAGGCGGAACCGCCAGCTTGATCACTGATTACATGCGTGTAACTAACGAGAATGACTTCACCAAACGACATTTTCATTAATTACCCGTTTTATCGATCAAACGGCAAGTCCGCACAATAAATAAACCGTGATTATTCACATTTTCATTGAAACGCCTGAGCTCGTAATCCGCGGTATCATCGACATAGCGCACGATCACAAAGTGAACGTGGTAAGACCGCATTAAGAGAACAGAGCTCATACCTCAGAATATCAACTGAACATAGAGGTAGTAAACAACTAATTCTAATAGGCCGACATCTTTTCTTACGTTGTCATATCGACCACCAGATACGGCAATCATAATTATTTACACTCGTCTTAATTGTGTGGTATGAAATATTCCATTCTACGCTAGAAAAGATGGTTCAGGAATGATTACAGCAAAATCAATAATGTTGACCTCTACTGCGTTATTGCGTATTTCTTCACCATGAACGCAAATTCTGAAGTCTTACATAAATTTTGAGGAGCTGGCAACGCCGACATACTTCTCCTGCGACTTATTTACGGTAGAAGCTCGACTGTCAGACGTTTGTTTTGTTGGTGCGTCTTTTATGCTTGGTCAGTAAAATCGAATTTGCTATTTGTTGGCACCGTACATTAACAAAGACAAGTAGGGTCACTTGCCGTGCCGACTTTGATGTGAGTCTCACAAATGCGAGCCGCCTCGATTTGAGAGGGGTTCCCTTCGTGCGATCTCGTTTTCTTACAGGGAATCCGACTGTGCGATATTGTCGACGTCAACGGTCGGCGTTCACTTTACTGATACGGGGGTCAATAGAAATGAATTCTATAGTATAGATAGAATATAATTTATTATTCAATAAACCATTCAACACAATAACTGCAGATGCAGCTACTGGGGTAGCAAATAGCTCAAGCAGTATTATAGATCATGTTTTGTCAGATAGATGTAGTAATTTGAAATGTACGATTCAAGTAGTAAGTAACGGTAACAGTATGATCATTCATAATTTGTTGTCAATAGCCTTGGGTGTAAATATAAAAGTACTTGCGACAAAATATAGAAAAGAACTAAACAGAATAGATCATAAAAAATCGTCTCAAAATTTGAAAAGAATAGTCAAACTACAGAAGTTCAATCATTTCAGGAACTAATCGACTTAATCACTTCTTGTAGAAAAGATTCGGAATTCAAAAAGACGTATAGGATACGTGAAAATATACGTGATTGAAAACCCAGTCAAAATTTATAAACAAAAAGTTAAAGAACCGGGAAACACGAATTTGGAAAATGAATTTAAAAAACTTGAGAATCAAGTCAATAATAAAATTAAAGTATTAAAAACAGATATTTTAAAAATCAATGGAAATAAGTAGGCATACATATAAAAGAAACAATGGGGCCATATACAGAGCATGTCGCCGGCATTTTTTTGTGAAGTACGCGCAAAACGCTCAATAACACACAAACACTACTTATTTAGGCACCCCGGTAGATCCGACCGATTGTACCCCGTGCACCGTGTCGCGTGTTAGGTCGTGTTAGGTGGACTGACCCTGTAAACCACAGCTGTTAGCGTTCGACTACTGCTCGAGATCACCGGGCGCCAGAATCCGCCAGCTTGCGTAGTATCCGAGAGCACAGCTGGAAAGACCGCATTGGGGGCGGAGCCTAGAGGGAGTCTACTTGTATTTGTTAATGTACGGCGTTGTTGGTAACTGTTCGCAAGAAAATACAACTAGGTAAGAACATCCAAGCTTAATTTTCTTCTGGCGCGCAAGTGATCGGTGCTGATTGAGGTAGGTACCCTTTTCGAAAACAGGTAAAAATCAAACCGTGCGCGCTTGTGACCGATCACCAAATTTTTGTATTATATTATCTGTATAACTCGTTTCGTTTTATAGTTTCTTTTGAACCATTTGTGCTACTAAAAAGCTTTTTTTAGCTTTTTCCAAAAGGATAGTTCATGTCGTTCTAGCACAAAGTAAAATCCCAATATGTACTTGCAATTTGTAGTAAGCAGATATTGAGTAAAAAAGATATTGAACATTACATAGTTTTAAAATTTCTTCTTTCTTGCTTTGACCCAAGCAAATGATTGAGTCGTGCTGGTGGACTTTTTTTCATTTTCAATGCTTGAAAGAGAGAGTGCGATGAGCTTTGCTTGAATCATATGTGATCTCTGGTTATGCTTGATCTTTTTTAAATAGGAAAATGGCCTTAAACGATACGATCGAGTTGGACACTAACAAACAAGTAATATGGTAAGTAGTAATAAACAATAAGACTATATTAATGCATATTATGAAGTAATTATAGACTCATAATCTATTGAATGGGTTGACTTGATATTTTTATTTTGGATTCATTGCTTTTTATAGCTAATTATGTAACGTGTAGATTAGAAGTAAAAACGATTGTCGTTTTTTCATGACCTGCGCCCCCGTAAGATTGCGCCTTAGGCCATGGCCTAGGTTGGTCTTATGGGTAATCCGGGCCTGGGTTCTACAAACACAAAATAAGTCTCATTCGATGGCGAAACATAATATAGACCATAAACTAATGGTAAACATTTTCCAAATTTTATTTCATATTAGGGTAAAAACATGTTAAAAGAAAATAATTATGTGATAAACATACAGGTGAAGCTGATAAAAGCATATTAGGAAGATATGCTTGACGTCAACTTTGTCACAAAATAAAAATAAACAATCTCGATACCAATCGAAATTGTTTCTTGTTCCATTTTGACAGCTATGTCAATCAACAAAATTTTATTTTGCTGCTGAATACGATGGAAATATCTATATCGATCAAGTGGTGTAACGTAAAAGAAAGAAAAATGATCGCTTGAGGCCTTTTAAGCAAACACATTAATCAAAAACTTGTTAACGCAAGGCGAGCGGTAGGAAACGTCTTATTTTTTTCTGTTGCATTGATCGACATAATTGGAATGTATGAATGTGAATAAACATCTGTCTGTCCACTGATCTGATATTATACTTATATATATCATACATCTATATATTTATATTGCAGCTTTATAAGGTGCATACTGAGTTGATTGCTGTTTTGAATGTATAATTGTTTCGCCTGTAATGGTGTCGCTGTCTTGTTGAAAACATGCTCGGATGTAATATATATTAAATCAACCAGGCTACAGCACTGTCCAAACCCAGTTTATATGGGTGTTACCTTAGACAGAAGTTTGTCCTATAAAAAAGCACAAAGAGAAGACTAGAGCTAAAGTGAATTCGAGGAACAGTGTGATTCGCAAGCTGGTCGCCCCTAAATGAGGGGCCTACTCTGGACCACCTATACATGTTAGCGGGAATTCACCATAGTCACAAATGTCTTAACAGACATGTTCTGAACTCGTAAAATGTATTAAGTCGGAGCTAGAGTATTGTCGACACGAATATTATCAATAGCTTTTAGAACTGTAGCTCGCCATCGTTCGCGATTTACTGTCAGTTTAGTGGCGCTCTTGATACTCATATTCAGCAACTGTTTCGTCGCATCCACCCAGCGTGTAGGGGAACGGCCACGGCGCCGCCCACTCGGAGCATGACCCTGAACTACAAGTTTATCCATATTATCGCCTCTGTGTATTATGTCCGAAGAATGTAAGCATTTTCATCGACACAATGGAGGATAGTCTCTTTGGATTACCGGGCTCATCCACTATGGAAACGTTAGTTCGATGGGCGGTATAAAGGTCTCTCAGCATTCTCGTCCACGTCTACATTTCAAAAGCATCTAAGCGAGTTCGATCTGCCTTTTTAACAGTCCAAGTTTCCCAGGCATACAAAAATATGGAGAATACAATAGACTGAACCAGTGACATTTTGGTAGCTTTAGTGATGTTATGGTCATGCCATATTTTAGTAAGCTTTGTCATGGCCACAGGTGCCTGTTGAATGCGTGGTCGAATCTCATTTTCACAGCTACCCGAACTGTCGATCAAAGAATCGAGGAACACAAAACCTTGCCCCTCCGAAAATCAGGCAAGGAGTCTCATCTATGACAGAGCGAAGTAGACAGTCATTAAATAAAAGACACCTATATGGGCACAAGCCCCCAGCATTCAAGAAGGACTTCATTATGTCAACATTATGACCAGGGTTCCCTAAGGCAGTAAGCTAGGGCCACACTTATTTATTGTTTTTATAAATGATATCCCATGTTCTGTAACTAGTTCTACCAGCTTGATATGTACTCTTCCTTTGCCTGAAAAAACTAAATTATAACCTGGCATGTTTGTAAAGTGTATTAGATAAATTAATAAAATAAAAAAACAAAGACTCCAAATCAGTAACGAAAGAGGTACCTATTGTGGAAGCGACAGCTAACAGAGAAGCTCATATCAACTTGGAACCCAATTGAAAGCCTGCCTGCTGGATTATAACTGAAATGGAGGACCTGGAAAAGTCTCAACAGGATTAGATGCCAAATAGGCAGGTCTGGGGATAACCTAGTAAGATGGGAATACGCTGAGGACGATGTATATAACTATTCATAATATAATATAATTATAATTTTTAGGCGTACTCACAGATAATAACTTCAACTACCAGCCTATCAGAAGTTGTCTAGAATTACATATTTAAATCGAAATCTCAATAATATTGCATCGAGTCGATCTACGTTGATGGCTTATTTCGGGTATTTTCAGTCAAATTCACAATACTGTATTTTGAACTGGGGTCATTTCCCACATCTATCCATGATATTTGCAATCCAGCGGCGATGCATTAGGATTATTGCCGGTTTACATTATCGTGATTTGTAAATAATTCTTTTATTAACCTGAGAATTTTTACGATTCCATGTATATACATACAGGGTTGGGATAAAGTATGGAACCAAGCAAATAACTTTGGAACGGAAAGAGTGATATTGCTGAAAATTTGCAGGCAAGTGTAGTAACGTCTAGTGCATCCGAGGACATTATGTTAGCTATTAATGTACTTCCGGTTTAACCGGAAGTACCGTTAACTTTTTTAATTTAAATGGGACACCCTGTATATTTTTGCAGATTTTAATTCATCTTTTTTCCCAATACGTCCATAGTGGGTTTAGCATTAGTTTCTGTAAAAACGGGAAAGATAAAGCTTCTTTATCATTTCAGGTGTTTAAAATGCCGGTCATTCAAAGTCGGTTTTGGCGATTGCGTGGGAACTCACAAAGAAGTGTGTCAACTTTTAATGATTTACGTCCCGACAGGGGTCCTATAACACGTTTGACGGTGATTAAAATAAAAAATACAAAAAAATTACCTCAAACGGGAAGACCGCAGACCTCCACGGACGAATTTTTTAAGAAACAAATACTAAATCCACTATGGACGTATTCGGAAAAAAAAGATGAATTAAAATCTGCAAAAATATACAGGGTGTCCCATTTAAATTAAAAAAGTTGACGGTACTTCCGGTTAAACCGGAAGTACATTAATAGCTAACATAATGTCCTCGGATGCACTAGACGTTACTACACTTGCCTGCAAATTTTCAGCAATATCACTCTTTCCGTTCCAAAGTTATTTGCTTGGTTCCATATTTTATCTCAACCCTGTATATGAATGCGCTAGTGACTCCATATAATCGCCTACAGAAAACCAGAAATGGCTCAAATTACTATGATATTGTTTTTTATATTGTCCTTCCAAAGTGCATAAAGAAATTAGAGGCGTCAGATTTCAAGAGAACAATAAAGTCGTACTTGATAAAAAAGGCATTTTATACTTTTGATGAGTGTCTAAATAACGAATCCATAGATATGACAGAATGAACTATAGATTTACCTTCAATTAAAACTTTTACAGTATTTTCTGTACTAACATTGTTCGTCTCCTGTGTTATTGTACTTGTTTTTTACTTATTATTTACTGTTTTTTCGTTAATTATATTTTTTATTGTGCAAACATTTATTTATGTATATAGCACCAATAAATTATGCTATGCGCCTGGGGAAGAACCAGAGGATGGAGCATCTCCTATCTTGACCATCCTTGAAAATCCCTTGCACAATTGACGACCTTTGAGTAGTGATATATGCTAGACACTGAAAAGAGGTATGAGCCAAGACAGACAATCCATCGTGATTTGTGATCTTTCCATATCCATGTGTTTTACTTCCCACACCGATAGGTGAGGGGAGTATTGTGATCGCGAAAATTTTCGATTTCGAGATAATACGTTTTTTGGGCGTTTTATGATGTGTACATAACGAAAAACCACGTCACTCATTTCCGTCGATCTGTCTGTCGGTCTGTCTGTCTGTCTGTCTGTCTGTCTGTCGCTTTTTTCTAGCCTCGTCATCTCAGCAACCGCTGCATGGATTGTGATGAAATTTGGGCAGCGGTATGCTGTGGGGTCGTAGTAGGTAATTTTGAAAATCGGTGCATAGGCGGCGGAGTAATTAGCAAAAAACAAAAAAAATTAAATATTGCTGAAACTTCGTTTTTAGGCGTTTTATAGGTCCCTGATCATTTTCTACTTTTTTTGGGTGGGGGTGAAATTGGGGTGGTTGGGGGGTGGGGGGTTGTAAAATTGAAAAATTTGTTGCTTTCATAATAGACTGTCCACTGACCTGTGAAGGAAGACCTGGCGACATAAATAACTTTTTTAGGTCCATCCGAACATTGCCTTGCCTATTACAGAAAGCAAAGGACTTAGAATTTTTTCTGGTATAAACATACGAGAGTATTGCTTTAGATCGTTGTAACGAGGAAACTGTTGAATTGATGTTAATGAAATTTTGACACAGTATTACTACGATGGCGAAGATGGAAAACGCTTATGGTTTTGATAAATCGTGCCAGTGGCGGCGCAGAAATAATAGAAAAACTAAAAATATAAAAACATCTCAAACTTCGTTTTTAAGCGTTTTAGATGTTCCTGATCATTTTCTGCGATTTTTTGGGTGGGGGTGAAATTGGGGTGGTTGGGGGGTTGGGGGTTGAAAAATTAAAAAAATTCTTGTACTCATAATAGGTTGTCGACTAACCTGTGAAGGAAGATCTAGCGACACAAATCACCTTTTTAGGTCCATCCGAACATTGCCTAGCCTATTGCGGAAACTAAGGGACTTAGAATTTTCTGTATACATACGAGAATTTATTGGTTTAAATCGTTTTGTATTTTGTAACGTGGACACTATTAAATTGATTCTAATGAAATTTTGACACAGTATATTGTTACCGTGGTGAGAATGGAAAACGCTTATGTTTGTTAAAAATCGTGTCAGTGGCAGCGTAGCAATAATCAAAGAACGAAAAGTATTAAAACAACTCAAATTTGGTTTTTAGATGTTTTAGGGGTTCCTGATCATTTCCTACAAATTTTTTGGTGGGGGTGAAAGTGAGGTGGTTGGGGGGTGGGGGTTGTAAAACTGAGAAGTTTGTAGTATCGATAATAGGCTGTCCATTGACCTGTGAAGGAAAGACCTAGCATCATATGACAATTTTAGGGGGGGGGGGCTGGCGATTATTTGGGTACAAGGATCTTAGACTAAAGCGTAATGTGTGGGAAGTACTGAGTCAATCAACTTGACTTCATTTTTTTCTATAGTCATGTTTTTTATGACAAATTGACTAATCTTTTAAATTAATTGTAGCTCAAACACGGTTAAATGAATCTGAATCTTGAACCTTGTCGCTCCAACATGTTCGCACACTAACCCTCTACATGTATGTGCGTGGGAAAAAAAAGAGGGAAAAACTGAAAAAAATCAGCCTGTCTTTTTTCACGAGGCGTACAGACGGCAATAGTAACCGCACCACATTCTTGGCGTCCCGATCGGCCAATCCAGAGTCGTAAGTAGGTGTTCGAATGTGAGGAGTATTGACGAAGGGGATGGCGCTTGCGTGCCCCCACATGGGAGGGAGGGGGCTGGCGTGGGAGGGTGGTGAGGGGGAGGGTGGAAGGGGGGTTAAGAGAGCGTATGTACTTTTGTACTTTTCCTCGGCTGCCGCCGTGCCGCCTGTGCCGCCGAGCGGCATTTTTCGTCCGGGTCGGGTGGAGTTGGCTCGGCCTGGAAAATCGATCCGCGCGGCGTTGCGGCGTCGACGCTTCCGGCCCACGACGACGCCGCGCGTCGCGTTTGCACCTCTCGCGAACTCACAAAGTATCGCTAAGGCACACCGGCTACAAAGGTGTGGAGACTAGTAAAAGTAACGTTCATCCCATCCAAAGAATGACAGGCTTCCCAAGTCGCACATCGTTTCTATTGAAAGCGATGGGGTCACTTTGGACCGATATCAAAGAAATATCGTACCGAACATTAGTCCTGTGAACCCTAACCAACATGCTTTTACATGGATGAATCCATTAACACTGTTCTGCAAGATATAGCAGGTAGGATTAAGAATCATCAAGGTACAAGCAAAGTTTACGGAATATATATATAAGTTGGATCACTCCGAAAAAATATCAAAACGGCCTGCCCCTTGCCCCGTCACCCGGTACACCGGTAGCAGTGTACCGACGTCAGCCGGGAGATACGGGGCGGCGCAAACTAGAGGTTGAACGTGTTTAACGCGAAGTCTATACAGTGTCTCAAAAATATCGGATTGTGTTGTCTCGGATTTGTTTGCAGGAAATGGATAATATTTTTAGAAGATTGATGTTATCAATTAAATGTATTAACGCATGGAAAATGACAATCAGATCCATGCTTATTTTGTGGTAAACCTTGAAATGTAAAGGATAAAAATACAGGGTGTTTCACGATGATTAAGACAAGCAAGATGTCGGGACTGACAGTAGTAGAGAATTATAATTTTGAGGATGTAAATTAGAGCAGATGTTGTATCTTCTTTTGCATTGTGCTACCCAATGAGGTATTTGTTTTTGGTCACGTGACATTCAATTCAAAATTATTAATGGGACACCCTGTACATTTCTGCCTTTCTGTGTTCCTCCCGATAAAACAATTCCAACAACCTAGCACACTTGGGGTCTAAAGTGTTTAATTCAAGACCTACAGGTACTTAAACGATTGTATCACGCTAAAAGCGTATAGGGAGACAACATATTCATTCGGTGGTCTTACCATACAACCCAGAGACATTTTAAATTATATTTTAGAGCTCGGAAATATTTTTATTGATAACTTTAACAATTTAGTTTCTACAGTAGCAATTGGAATGACACTGAAAAGCAAAATGTAAAAAATAATTTGTTCACATCCAAGTGAAGCATTTCCACATGATTAGCTTTTAAAATTGTATATACGACTTCGTATATATTATACCATAAATTTTATAAGCTGTTGTCTCAAAAATAAGCCAAATAAACAAAGCATTAACGTAAAAATACTTTACAGCACCTTTGAACCAATATTTACTTATCTACGAAATTGCTACAATATGTGAAATCATTTGAGATTCATTAGTGATAGTTTTACTAGGTTTTATTTTTTATATCCATTTATGTAACTTAGGGCCGGTTGTACAATGCAAGCTTAAGCTCCGGCTTAAGGTAAGCCGACGTTAAACCACGTCAGTTGCAAATCGTCCGTTGTACAATGCTAGCTTAGCCCCCCACTCCAAGCTTAGCACGAGCTTACGTTAGCCGAACCTTAACGCGAGCTGAGGTTTAAACCTAACCTGATAGAAGTGACATGATATGTCAAGAATAAACCTTCAAATTGCTTGTCACTTTATTAGGTCATATTTTTTGAAAGATTTGTGTCTAATTTAACAAAGAGAGAAAATAAAAGAACAGAGACAGAAACGGTCGTTGCCGAAATTTGACACAAACTGTCATAAGTGCCTAACCAAAAAAGGTAATTTTTCGGATGATTATGTCAGAACGTATTGCTTCATTGTTGCCAACTGTAGTGAATTTCATTATCAACCAGGTTTAACTAAGCCGACCATTATACAACGGGTGTCGACTTTAAGCCTGAGCTTATCTAAGCTTAGGCTTAACAAAGCTCGTGCTAAACCCGCATTTGTACAACCGGCCCTTAGTGTATTAGCAAAATAAACGTTATGTATTTGTATGTCTAAATCGGCTGTCAATACCTAGTCTTTCAATGACCCTCGTATGTAGGTAAAACCCAGGCATTAGCAAGTCCCCGCTAAAAGACCCTCGTACTTGGGCAAAAACCAACGCAAAAACTAACTGGCGCGTGCGGCCGCGGCATGGTTTTGATGTGAGATCTTCAAAGTGCCGACGGAGAGTGATCCAGCTTATATGTATTCCGTAAACTTTGGTACAAGTTACGTTTGCATCTCTAACTATTAAGGCCTATAACAAACTGCCAGGCAATTTGAAAGAATTGAGTCCTAATTTATTCAGGAAGGAGATAAAAAAGTTACTGTTGACCAAAGCATACTATAGCCTTGGTGAATACCTCAATGACCATACACTGAGATAACACAGTTTTCTCTTTCGACTGTCAGATGTTTTTAGATGGTGCTGGTCTTTTAAATTTTATATATTTCAATATTTTAAATTTTACATATTTCAATATTTTAAATTTTATATACTTTAATATTTTATCCTAAATTCTTATAACTGTTTTTAAACTCCTTATTAAAATAACATTTAACTTGGATAAAATATACTGTCATAATGTTGTGTATGTATTTGTATGTGTGAGTATGTATGGTACATATATATATGTGTATGTAAGTATAGTATAGTAGACCGCATATTATTATTATAATTATGTGCATCTGATATATATATATTTTTTTTGTTGTAATTTGACTCATTCAATGTCATCATTTTGATGATCCTCTGAATAAAGATTTTTTGACTTGACTTGACTTGTGTGGAGACTAATAAAAGTAACGTTCATTTCATCCCTAAGAATGACAGCGTTAGAAAGTAGTTTAGAAACATCAGTCGCTCATAGTTTCCATTGAAATCGATGGAGGGGCTTTTGGAATGAACTACTAGAGATCAATCCTCTGAACTGAACCCTAACCAAAACACTTTTACATGGGTACATTCATTGGCACTGCTACGCAAGCCATAGCAGGTTGGATTAGAAATCGATTGGACAATAGAGAGTCCACTATGAGTATTTTCATAAAGATTGATGGTGAAGGTGCAAATTACGTTTGCACCTCTCACGATTTCACAAAGTATCGTCGACGTTTTTGCACACTGTGCGTTTAAGACTGGCTTTAAAGGTGTAGGGACTAGTAAAAGTAACGTTCATTCCACCCTCCCACAGATGGTGTCTACAGTCATGGTGTGAAAAATTGAGAATTTCGTTATTACGAAAAAGCACTGAGTCAACCCACTTGATGCCACTTTTCACTATAAATGTCCCATCAATTGTCCAGATACCAACCAACCAATCCACAGTTTTGCGGATGACAGTACTTTGCATGCAAGCATCATGAGCAATGGACCGATCTCTGTGGTCGACCTGGAACGCAGAAGACTGGCAGTGGCAGCTTCACTTTCAAAGGATCTCGATACCATTACCGCTTGGAGGCTTAAGAATATGGTTAAATTTAATGCTTCCAAGACCTGGTATTGTACGCTATCAAACAAGAAGTCAAGCCAAGTCAACACCCGGTTCTAAGAACGACCAGGCTCTGCCAAGGAGTCACTCATTCAAGCTGTTAGGAGTCAACATTACAGAAAATCTGATCTGCCAGAACACGTTGCGTCAATTGCAACAGCTGCTGGTAAAAAGCTTGGGTACATACCTATTTAGAGCCAGAAAATACTTTTCACCATGTAACCTCCTTACGCTATATAAAACCCAGATAAGACCTGACCTGGAATATTGCTCTCATGTCTGGGGAGCTATTGCTCCTACTACCCTATCACTAGATGCCGTCCAGAGAAGGGCAATTCGACTAATTGGCGACTCGGCCTTAACGCGCTACCTCCAGCCACTTTCTCACCGGCATGTTCTTGGTGACCTCTCACTCTACTGATATTCAAACGGAATCTGCTCCTCTGAGCTATCCTCTATCGTTCCGCCGCTCACCGCTCCTATCAGATGCACCCGCGCGACCGCTGCATCTCATCCTAAGGCGGTCGTTCTTCATACATCAAGAACTGAGCGGTACAACCGCACATTTATTCCCAGGGTGTCCAAGGCTTGGAATGGACTGCCAGGAGATGTATTTATTGTGTTGATCTATTCAAATCCTACATTAACAAACATCCCCTAACGTAACCCTTTCACAGCAGCCGCGGTACTCTGGTATTTAGGCTCTGCCTACGCGGTCTGCTCAGTAATTAGTCCTCCCCTTTTAATGTAGAAAGTGAAAACAACGGAAGATACCTCACCCTGTAAAACACACCTTTAGCCGGTAAGTTTGTAATGAAAACCACCATCGAATTCAATTATAATTTAATCCTTAGCAGCTGATAAACATAAAATTATACACCGCAAGTGTTGCTGTTTGTCTTTAAGACCCTGCAAAGGAGTTATCGCAGCCTATACGTTACCGCCGTGTTACGTAACAAACAGATGCTTATGTGCCCTTTTAATGAGTCCTCCTGGCATATGGTAGACTACAAAACACATTTATCTTCGGTTCCGATTATGTAACATGTTTATGGGACTGCTGGTTTATGATAGGTGCTTTGTAGGTTGGGTTGGGGGGAATATCTATCCGCAGTTTTTAATGGGATTCATGTACAAAGGGTGGTAAGAAAATTTTGTTTATTTATTTATTTACTTACTTAACGGGTGAAACCCTTGTAACAAATATATACAAAATCACATTAAATGCTACGAGTATTTTTAACAAGAGTTTTAAAAACGCTAAAAGAAGACCCAAATATTTCTATACTAGATATAATTTCATTACCAACCTTAGCAATTCTAGTTATGGGTTCATTTAAGCCATAATTGGTGGAATGAAACGGTACATAAAAGGTGTCAGAGTGTCTCGTTCTCTTAGAGTTAGCATTTAGTGGAACTATCTGCAATAAGTCGGAACAATCTATATAACTATTTATTATTTTGTGTAACAAAAACAAGTCGAATTCTTTCCTACGTCGCTCAAGAGTGCTTATATTCATATAGAGAAGTGTATTAGTATAACTATACTCCTCTCTTATGCACCCCAATTTAAAGGCACAAATTCTTAAAAATTTTCTTTGTACACGCTCTAATTGAAAAATATATGTGTAACTTGGAGACCAGATAGAACTACAGTACTCAAGTGAAGAACGGACGAGTGAACAATACAAAATTTTAAATGAATGAAGTGACAATTCCACACTATTCCGACTTACAAAACCTAGCATCTTGAATGCTCTGCTGATAATACTTTGAATATGCAAATTAAATGTTAATTTTGTATCGAAAATAATTCCTAAGTCCTTGATGTGATCAACATCTTGTAATACTTCACCATTAATTGTATATTGGCATCTTGTAAGAGAATGAGACCTACTGAATGTTAGTTTAAAACATTTTGAAGCATTTAGATAAAGCAGATTAACATCACACCAATGCGAAAGGCGATCTAAGTCCTTTTGTAATAAGCTAGCATCAGACATGTTCTCTACAACTCTAAAGATCTTCACATCATCAGCAAACATTAAAAGTTCACTATCCAATGCATTAGCTAGATCGTTGATAAATATATTAAACAACAATGGGCCTAAATGCCCTGTGGTACTCCGGAAGTTACAATAATATTGCGAGATGTACATCCACCATATTTGACCATCTGAGATCTATCAGATAAGTAATTTTGCAATATAGCTTTGTTTATTACAATTTTTCAATACCATTTCCTCTACATTCCACCACTCTGAAAACCGGTTCTACCAGAGAAAGTCGCAGGTACGTTGTAGGTTAGCTTGGGGGGACTATCTATCCGTAATTTTTATTAGGTTCAACAGTTGAGCTGATTGTTATTATTATTTTTCTTATTTTCCTATTTTTTCTTGCACATTTGCGGTAGTAACAAGTATTGACGGGCTGTGCCAAGTCAACACCTGACCTATTTTTATTCGGAATTCAGGAAGGACCGTACAATGCTGCAGGCCTTGAGCATTACAGACTTTTGGAAGGTTTTTTGTAGCTTTTCGTCCAGGCCCAACTGTTGCAGGTGTTGTGTATTTGGTGTAAGGCCTGAGACCGACATAATGAGGGGGACAATAATAACTTTCTTTTGTTTCCGAAGCCGTTTTATTTCTATGGCAAGATCTGTGTATTTAAATATCTTCCCGCCATAGGTGCTTTGGATGTTCATATCATTGGGAATCGCAAGATCTATCGAATACGTCACTTTATCTACCTTTGACAGAAAAAACTATATGGTCTATTGTCTGGGATGGTTTTGTCTGTGTGTATTTCAATGTCCCAGTATAGTTTGAGTACTGAGTTCGGTGTGCATTTATAATATGGATCTGTGTTTTCAGTTAGTTTGTTCGTTGTGGCCATTGTTTGATGTATGACTTTGGCTGCAGAGTTATGTCTGGCTATGTACTTAGTTCCAGCGAGAGTTTTGTATCCACTTGTTATGTGTTCTATTGTTTCCTTCTGTTGGTGGCTTTTTCTGCAACTATCGTCGGTGATAGATGGATCTTTAATTATATACTTCTTGTAATTTCATGTCGCAATGACTTGGTCCTGAATAGTAAGCATAAATCTCTCCGGTTCTTGAAAAAGCTGGCCATCCTGTAGCCAGGTGTATGACTGCTTTTCATTAATGTCGTCTTGTGTTACACGGTATCTATGTTTGCCATGGAGTGCCTTCTGGGAGCAAGTATTTATTCTTTCTTGTTGTGATTGTATGTGATTGTGAACGTCTGCAGCATGGTCTGGACAAGAAAGGGCGAGTGGTGTATAGTTTTTGTCTGCTATTACTATTGCCTTATGTAAGTTTGTTTATTTGCCGAGGAAAAAATGTCTGAGTGTTTTTATTTGTTTTGTATAAAGTGTACGTATTATTATTATTATTAAGGAACCAAAGCAATCAGAGGACTTTTTGCTAGCGTCCCTTTATCTCTATTCATATATGAACATGTTTGAAATAAAATATATAAGAAGGTCAATAGTTCTGTCCAAATTTTGAGAGGTTTGTTGGCAACCAGTATGGAGTCTAAACATTAAGGGTGGTATTATTGGAAACCGCATAATAAACTAACGGTTTCCAAAAATTTCTAAATGAAAATTTGGAAAATCTGCTGGAAAATGTACCACTGCAGTTTTTAAGAATGGCGTGGTTACAGTTCGATGGAACGACTGCACATTTTAGTATTAGAGGCCGAAACACTTTGGATGAAAAATTTCCAGCCAATTGTTTCGTCGGAGAGCCTCGCCACCTACGATTTTTCCAATTTTTACGTGCCATAACGGAATAAGTACAAAATCGCAAATATCTTGAAAACCGTCAAAGATAGAACCATATATGCTTAGATAAAAGTGAAAGACAATTTAATGTCGCATCCACAGATGTGAAACTTATCATACCATCCCGTTTGAAAAATAGTTTCTAACGTTTTAAGCTCTTCAAATTTCAAAATTGCCAGTCGATTGATTTATATGCTTTCGAAACAATGATCTTACCGTAACAGAAATATATTCACTGCTCATTTCAATACCGTGTTGAGTAACTTCAAAAATAGGCTTCGCAGACAGAAACTATGGTCAAAAAACTGGACCTAAAAATTGATGTTAAATTCAAGAACATAATAATATACAGGGTGTTCTTTTTAAAATAAGGAAGTGATACCTACTTCCGGTACCTATATCTGTATATCCGCCATATTTGAAATTGTTTTCTAAAGGTATACCACACAAAAAAAATACTGTTGTGTTTCCAATTAATTGTTAGTATTTGGATGTTTTTCCATCGCTTTAAATATATTTACAGTTGTTTCAAGTCTATGTCATTGAAAGAATTCAATCCTTATATTCGAAGTAATCACAGGTACGCCAATAAATTCAAAATAATTTTATATTCGTTCTAGCGATATGTATAATCCTTCTAGTACCAGTATTGACATATAATGAAATCAAAACATCCTTTTGTTTTCGAAATTTACCCTATGTTTAATTTAAGCAAAGCATACAATCTATTCAATGTACAAAAATTCTTACTGCAACAGCAGTTCATGATCATTCATCTGATAAAAATTAATTTTGTTTCAATGGCCCTTGTCGTTCGCTGAACTATAATCAGTATTCGGCGGGACTGATCTCCCGATTCAATGAAGGTAAGAATAAAGAACAGGGGGATGATCTCAGTGTTACTATCGCCGCGAACCTACCAATATGGACGAGGTTGTTCCGTTGTCTTGTTTCGGTGTTAGCCGTGTTGTGTCATCTCGTGGTTTTGCGTATTGCATCAGCGATTGTGTGATTTAAATGTACCCAGTTATATATTAAATGGAGGACCTACTGAGAAATTGGGACTTAGAAGAGCTAACACCCTCATTTGAATGTAGGTATTTAGATTAGTCAAACAGTTATATTTCAGGTAATAATGCCACAACTGGTGCAGGCTTATGTCTAATTCTTATATCATGCTCCTTATAACTTCATACAAAATCATACAATTAAACATCCAAACGAATCAATCAGCTGTCCTCGCAATAAAATCTGTTAGTCCAAGGAAAAGAAAGTAGTTCAGAATCAATTACCAAACACAGATTCGATTCAACGACAGGCTGCGATTGAATCAATCATTGGAATCCAATGACATCTTGTAGTTGAATCGACAATGCGATATAACTAATTCGTTACCAACTATACAGTTCCTACTGGATAAAACATCGCTGTATTTGAGGAATGCTGACTGTAGCGTCCCATTAAATCCAAGAGAACGACAGATTTTTCTGTGTGCATTTGAAAAGAAACGTCCAAGCCATTTTCTTCTTATTTAAACGGTAAGGCTGCTAGAGAGCACCTCGCTTATCGGACCACCCTGTATAAGAGGCAAACGTTGACTCACGCTCTAAAATCACTATACTATTTGACAAAGAAACGTGAGCATAGACCCCTTCACACCGTATTCGCGAAACGCAATCCGAGCAAATAAAGAACGGCTGGGAATCCATTCCGCCAAAATCGAAATTCCGACACGAGCACCCCACGCAGAGGGGAAGGGGGCTGGAGAAGACGTCTAAAAAACCTGCGCCAACCCCGCAAAAAACTAATCTAAAATTCTATCCATATATAGGAGGCCGTGCTTCAGCGGGCAAGGGCGAGAACGCCTTATTTTCCCGGATTCCGGAGTCTTCCGGGCTTCCTCACATCGCTCATTCTGTCCGCCCCCTCCCTCGTATGGGGGACTCACATGTGCGGTACGCCCCCCCACGAGTCGGGGTTGGAGGGATCTTATCGGATTTTTACGTGGTTTCAGCTAATCGAACGGTGGGCTGGCCCTTTGACGCGTCTTTCGGTGCTTAAGGTTATAAGTATTTGCTTATTGCCCCTCGTATATTGTCGAACTATCGGTGCACTGAAATAAGTTTTAAGCCTCGTGTCCACTAGCAAATAAAATTACTAGAGGTAAAGTAGAGCCCAGAGATATACCATTTGTGTACGTTTTGCGCTATATAAAAACTGCATACCATCTCTTAGTACAGTTCATCATTTGGAATAGATACAGTTTTGATAATATTCAATGGTTACCATTATTTCACTTTCTTACTCGTAACCAATTCATGGAATGTGCTTTTAACCAATTTTCTAACAAAACACAACCTTTTAGAATGGTGAAAATGAAACACTAAGTTGTATTTGAACGTAAATCTGTCGGATGACGTTCACGATGTATATATTGACTGAACTATGATAAGACTGACACATTCCAGGATTATTAGCGACTCCATCGATGAAGAGGACCGGACTTAGTCAAATTGCTTGGGCAGGTATAGCTACCGCTAGCAACGCCAATCTGCTTTTACTTGTGTGCGTCACTTTTCTGTCTGAATCGGACGTTTTCTTCTGAAGTGTGACAGCTAGAGTATGTTTCGGCCTTGGGAAGATAATGGGATTTCACAGCGATGTGAATTACCCTGCAGCAGTGAAGCTACGTCGGCGGTTTGTCATTACCGTGGTGAAAGTAGTGACTATAGTACGGACACTGATAATGAATTTGAACAAAGGGAGGTGAAGGTAGACCAATTAAAACCCCACAAAAGGTCACATCTTAGCGCAGATGCAAAACAAATAGTACTAAATGATAATGAACTAACGAACGATCCAGAGAATGAAAATAAGGGGAGTATGATCAAAAAGACGTCACTTCTAACACACGTTCCATATCCAACAGTATGTGAA
Organism: Callosobruchus maculatus; assembly: GCA_951848785.1. NCBI lineage: Eukaryota > Metazoa > Arthropoda > Insecta > Coleoptera > Chrysomelidae > Callosobruchus > Callosobruchus maculatus. The sequence continues at coordinate 464,799 of CATOUR010000223.1, forward strand.
ATTTTGAGAAAGGGGCCACAAAAGAGGAAGCGTAGGTTTGATGCTGCTGTTTCAAAAGAACTAGATCCCACGATCACAAAATTATTGAGGAATATTGTGTACGAAAAGTACAAAATTAATGAACTGCCCACAATCGAATCTGTTCAAAGACAATTGGCTAGAATGGGGTAACAGTATCCAAGGAGTACGTTGCAGCAATGGATTAGGTAGATTGGGTTTAGGTACAGAACTGTGAACAAATGAATGGCTATAATGGAAAGTGCAAGGATTGTGGGATGGCGGCACGATTACTTGCATAAGATAGAGCAATACCGGAACGAGGGGAGGTCAGTGTACTACCTTGACGAGACCTGGTATGATACCCATAATACCGCTAAAAAGACCGACGGTACAAAGAAGTGTTAGCTAAAAGGCGTTCCACCAAATAAAGGATCCCGTATAGTTATCTTACACTGCGGATCATCTGACGGCTAGGTCGAAAACGCACTCAAAATTATGAAAGAAAATTGAAGACTGCAATATAGACTACCACAAAAACATGGACTCGGGAATATTTGAGCAATGGTTTGAGTATAGCCTTATTTCCAATTTAAAGCTATTTAGCGTCATCGTAATGGACAACGCAAGCTATCACTCCAGACAAAGGTACAAAATTCCGAATTCAACGTTATCGAAGGCGCAAATACAAGATTTTCTCATAAAACAGGATTTGTACTTTGAAGAAACTTACAAAAAAGAAGTGAATGATTGGTCCTCCACACTGAACAGTTTGAGAAACAATATGTCATAGAAAGCATAGCTAAAAAGTATGGTCATGATGTCTTCAGGTTGCCTCCCTATTTTTGCATTTTCAGTCCTATAGAATTAATTTGGGGACAACTAAAACAACGAATCGAACATTAAAATTGAGTGTAGAAAGGAATAATTTACCATATGGTCTATACAGTTATATTGAAATGTCTCTACCATATATTTATCAACAGATAATAAAGTTTCAAACATCTTGTTCAACCAACTGATGTATGAGCACTTTATTGGATGGAATGAACATTTTCGTTGTTGCCCACTCCAACGAATTCGAACGTCCAGTCCGACCCCGTTCCCTTTCTCTGTCGGCACTTTTTGCGGAGATCCTCACTTTGTAAACAAATGGTATATCTCTGGGCTTTACTATACTCTCACAAGTCACTTGCGTAGTGTGTGCACAAAGTCATTAGAGAAATATTGCAGCAAAATTACTTGCACATAAAGGACTTGTTGAGAGCTTGTAGTGTACACGGTTACTCTCAGGAAATTGGTTTGCCACAAAAATTTCGAGACTGTTTCGAAAATCTTGCAACAAGGAGTGTTGTAAATCAAATATGGAGAAGTTCAACTGGACGAGAGAAGACACGTGCCTTATAATTGAAAATTTTGAATTATATTCCGAATTATGGAATGTTCATTTAAGGACAGAATCAAATAGCAGAATGCATTACAAAAATTAGCCGACTTATTTAATACTTCTACAGCGGAAATTCAAGGGAAGCTACATAATTTGCAATTCTCCTCCTTTTACTATCTTCTTCTTGTTTTCTTTTTTTTTTACTTCCCACACCGATAGGAGAAAATTCAAATATTTTCCTTATTTTCTCACTATCCAAGGAAAAAAATGAAGTCAAGTTGATTGACTCAGTACTTCCCACACATTACGCTGATACCAGTTTATTATTTTCCCATAGCATGAAGCTTTAGTCTAAGATCCCTTGCGACCAAATAATTGCCAACCCCCCCCCCCTAAAATTGTCTTGTGCCGCTAGGTCTTTTTTTCACAGGTCAATGGACAGCCTATTATCGATACAACAAATTTCTCAGTTTTACAACCCCCCCCCCCCCCAACTACCTCACTTTCACCCCCACCCAAAAAACTGGTAGGAAATGATCAGGAACCCCTAAAACATCTAAAAACCGAATTTGAGTTGCTTTCATACTTGTCGCGTTCTTTGATTATTGCTACGCTGCCACTGACAAGATTTTTAACAAACATACGCGTTTTCCATTCTCACCACGGTAACAATATACTGTGTCAAAATTTCATTAGAATCAATTTAATAGTGTCCACGTTACAAAATACAGAACGATTTAGACCAATAAATTCTCTTATAGTACACAGAAAATTATAAGTCCCTTAGTTTCTGTAATAGGCTAAGCAATGTTCGGATGGACCTAAAAACGTGATTTGTGTCGCTAGATCTTCCTTCACAGGTTAGTGGACAGCCTATTATGAGTACAAGAATTTTTTTAATTTTTCAACCCCCAACCCCCCAACCACCCCAATTTCACCCCCACCCAAAAAAAAGCAGAAAATGATCAGGAACCTCTAAAACACTTAAAAACGAGGTTTGAGCAGTCTTTATATTTTTAGTTTTTTTATTATTTCTGCGCCGCCACTGGCACGATTTATCAAAACCATACGCGTTTTCCATCTTCGCCATGGTAGTAATGTCGTTTCAAAATTTTATTAAAATCAATTCAACAGATTCCTCGTTACAACGATCTGACGCAATACTCTCGTATGTTTACATCAAAAAAAAATTCCAAGTCCTTTGCTTTCTGTAATAGGCAAAGGCAATGTTCGGATGGACCTAAAAAAGTTATTTATGTCGCCAGGTCTTCCTTCACAGGTCAGTGGACAGTCTATTATGAAAGCAACAAATTTTTCAATTTTACAACCCCCCACCCCCCAACCACCCCAATTTCACCCCCACTCAAAAAAAAAGTAGAAAATGATCAGGGACCCCTAAAACGCCTAAAAACGAAGTTTCAGCAATATTTAATTTTTTTTGTTTTTTGCTAATTACTCCGCCGCCTATGCACCGATTTTCAAAATTATAGGAACATTACCTACTACGACCCCACAGCATACCGCTGCCCAAATTTCATCACAATCCATGCAGCGGTTACTGAGATTACGAGGGTAGAAAAACGCGACAGACAGACAGACAGACAGACAGACAGACAGACCGACAGACAGACCGACAGACAGACAGACAGACAGACCGACGGAAATGAGTGACGTGGATTTTCGTTATGTACACATCATAAAACGCCCAAAAAACGTATTATCTCAAGATCGAAAATTTTCGCGATTACAATACTCCCCCTCACCTATCGGTGTGGGAAGTAAAAAAACGGGATCATGGCAAGGTCCTCATGATATGCTGTATTAAAAAAAAATCATGATAGGTACTAGTCCTTTGTGAAGTGGAAGGACATATCTATTTCAAGTTATTCTGGAAACACTCAGTTATCGTTTGATACAGCGCAGGTCAGTGAGATTCAACTGCAAACTAGAGGTGATCTGAATTCTTTAACAATGCGACTCAATTTATTGATACTTAAACATATTTGAAACAGGCAATTAACCCACTACCATTTTCATTGCAATACATTTTTATATCTGATAGGTATCACAGTTCATCCTGTTTGTAACCGAGATTCGCAAATATTCGAAGCCATCATTTTATTTCGGCGCATCCCATTATGAATGAATCCAAAGATAGAATCTAGTTCACGCCCATCCCTACAAAGTGAATTAGTAATCTAGCCTAACTTTCATTCTTTTGACTTTTATACTTTTGTGTGTGACTGTGTTTTGTGGTTATAATGATCAATGTCAAAATGTTAGGTTAGCATTGGCTAGCGATATCGAATATCAATACCTTACATCCCATCACTATAGAATATCACTGACGTCAGAGGTATGAAATAATTTTTAGAATATCTCTCACAGCCGATTCCAAACAACCAAACAAGTGATTTTGTCATGTTTACTAGGCTCTAAGGAACGCGTAAACGACATAATATTTTTTTTCACAAGTACCCTATTGTGATGACATTACTACCCATTAATAAAGTACAGTTATACTTACCAATCTCCACCTGTAAGGCCTCGAATTCAGTCTGAATTCTCACCAAAATGGCTTTGATGGCTTCCATATGCCCAGGGTTGGAGAAGTGATGCTTCACGTTGTACCCTGCGCTCATCCAGCCCTTGACCCTTCTTTCAGAGCAATCAATTCTTGTTTCAGCTGGTTTAGCGTGAGAGCTGACCGCCAGGGTAAGAACATCGGGGGCTTCCAAAAGCTGAACCTGCTGTTCAAGAAATCATGTGTCACTTAGGTCAGGTTCCGAAAAGAATAATCAACATCTTAAGGGAAGAGGCTCAACAAACAATCGGCTGGCATTCTCAAGGTCTGAGGATGCTTAGCGCCGATCCTTTTGCGCATCGCCATTTTGGGTTAGATTTGTTCTGATTTCAACAGCGGTGGTACGGCAGGGTCATGGCTATCTACGTTTCAGATTTAACAAGGCGTAGTGACAGTTAGGTTAGGTTAGGTTAGGGGGCCAAACGTACAGGCCGGGTTAGGTAGCCCCAAAAGTTTACTCATCGTACCTAATTTCGTAATTTTGTTATGAATGCTTTCGAGAATATCGAGGGAAAACCGTCTTCAGCGTGCCCCATGCAAAGGGGCGTAGCTCCCTTAGGAAGCATTTCCGGACCCATGTTCATATGACATTTTCTTCCTATCTTTCGGAGTACTATTCGTGGTTAAAGTTTGTTAACGTACTTAACTAACACCCTGTATCTGAAACCCATTTTCAGTCTAAACTGTTTGCACGACAAGAAAAAGCATGTGAAGACTAGTACCGAGTCAATCTACTTGACGACGTGATTTTAAAAATCTTTGTTTTATTTTGTCGGCCCTTGCGGATTCCGTCTTCCGGCGTTTCCTCGCATCAATCATTCCGTCTCCCCCACCCTCCCTACCATACACGTCTCCACATGTACGATACGCGAACGAATAGAAGAGACCGCCCCCCGTCGGGGGTTGGAGGGATTTTATCGGATTTTTACACGATTTGAGCAAATCGAAGGGTAGCGTCGCCAAATGAGGTGCTTTCCCATACCCCCAACATCGATTATTACTTTTTCCTAGGAACGTCTATCAAAAACTGTTAAGCGGCGATGTGTTTTGTTCCTTTATTGGCTGGCAAATTTCTCAGATACACGCAAGCATCGTAAAAGGTCGCAGTACGCGTGAACAAACCTTAAACTTATTATTGAAAAAGCCAGAGAGCATTATTTTCCAGTTTTTATCTGCTTCGTGGACTATTGTAAGGCCCAGTTTCACAATCGTTAGTTAACTAGTGGTCAAAAGAAAACTAGTGGTTAACGAGAATATTCCATTTCATATTCGACAGTTTACGTCAAAAGCTCTGGTCAACCAGTAGTTATGTTGACCCACTGTTGACCCTACGACAAGGTATGGGTTATCTTTACGTTTGTTGTAGTCAACCGATGACAGCTTTGGGGGTTATAAAAGCTTGGATTTTGACACTGACGTCTAACACCCGTATGCACCGTTTGACGATTCTAATCCTAGTTCCCTAATCGCGTTTTGCTAATCTTTGGCATCTAGCCATGCACCGTCAAGAGATTAACTAATCCAGATTGGAGATACGGCAAGGTTGTGTTCGCAAGATTGTTTTGACAGTGACAGTGTCAAAATTGTCAGTTTGCGGTGCATACCAAACAAGTAATCTAATCCAGGTTTACGTAACTAATCGCGCAACTGACTTACGGACGTCGACGGCTTTTGATTATACTCTGTAATGACATAAATGAAAAATATGGAAAGAAAGGTTAGGTTTCTTTGTCCAAGGGTTAAGTTGTATTCACGGAACACCATTATGGCAGTGCTCTGAGACCAATACGTGGTGCCAACATAAAAATAAATAAGCTTTACCATTGGTTTCCTTTGTGAAACAGAGCTCCCGATAACTACTGGTCAACTTCCATCTGTCGGTTGAGTGACTACCAGAGGTGACCAATGCTTGTGAAACTGGGCCTAAGGTGTTGGATAACGTAAAGTGGCCTAAACTGTGAGAAACCTAGTGCTTCTCATACAGCAACTCTATTAGTCTAGCTCGGCTCATGTAAGAATTGATGGTAACCTGCCTGGTCAAACAGCAACCAGAAAAGGAGTTCGTCAGGGATGTATATTATCTCCGATGTTATATTTGCTGACGATACTATACCCTTATTGCTGCTCCTCAGGAAGAACTAGTGAATTTATTAAACGTCTTAGAACAACACAGTGTAGCATATGATCTTGGTATTAACTACAACAAGACCAAAGTTATGATAGTAGACAGAGAGCACGATAATAATCGAAAAATAAAGTCAGTAGGCCGTGGTGAAGTAGTTCAAAGTTTTCCGTACCTTGGTTCTTTGATCGACAATTCGGGTAGCTGTGAAAATGAGATTCGACGGCGCATTCAACAGGCATGTGTGGCCATGACAAAGCTTACTAAAATATGGCTTGACCATAACATCACTAAAGCTACCAAAATGTCGCTGCTTCAGTCACTTGTGTTCTCCATATTTTTGTATGTTCCGGAAACTTGGACTGTTAAAAAGGCAGATCGATCTCGCATAGATGCTTTTGAAATGTGGACGAGGAGGAGAATGCCGAGAGTTCCTTATACCGCCCATCGAACTAACGTTTCCATACTGGATGAGCTCGGTAGTCCAAAGAGACTATCTTCTATTGTGTCGACGAGAATGCTTGCATTCTTCGGACATATTCACAGAAGCGATAATATGGAGAAACTTGTAGTTCAGCGCCATGCTCCGAGTGGGCGGTGCCGTGGCCATTCCCCTACCCGCTGGGTGGACGAAACAGTTGCAGGATATGAGTATCAAGAGCGCCACTGAACTAACAGTCAATCGAGAACGATAGCATGCTACAGTTATCAAAACTATCGATAATATTCGTGTCGGCAATACACTAGCTCCCACTTAATGCATTTTACGAGTTCACAACATGTCTGTTAAGAGCAACGAATTCGAATTCGTTGGTTAAGAGATTGTGACTATGATAATGCTGCTACAATTTTGTATCGGTGCATGGCCGGAGGAGTAATTAGCAAAAAATAAAAAATTTAAATATTCCTCAAACTTCGTTTTTAGGCGTTTTAGGTGTTCCTGATCGTTTTCTTTTTTTTTTTTTTTGATGAGGGTGGTATTTAGGATGGTCGAGGGTGGGGGGTTGTAAAAGTGAAATCGGCGCTCTGGAAATCTCTGGAAATTCTTTATTTGACAACTTCATCATTCCTCCTGCATGTACACAAGTAACGCACGAAGATAAACAAACCAAATCAAATTTCAAGTATCAATTGACAATTATTACTGTATATTGACAAACAGTATTTATTATTTACTACGTTCTGCCAAACATGGTAGTTATGGTCAACTCTAAGAAACTTTCAGTATTTGGCAAAAATGTAGTATTATTAGTAAATCGTTTCACTGTTTGAAATCGAAATCGCTCCATAACTGTGTAGGAAATGCTTATAAAAGTGGAGGTATTTTGTAAGTATTTTCTGACGATGCTATTCCATTTAAAATAAAGAAAATTATGGTTGCCAGTTTTAGTTCACCCTTTATACAGAATCAAAGACAGCAGAAAATTGATAATTTCAGACAAAACTAGACAACCAGGAAATTATTTTAGCACTGAGAGGCAAGCTTCCAGTTATTGATTTTTTAAGATGCAGAGTGATGAATTCGTTAAGAGTTTCACATAAAAGTGACCATAACTAATAATATAAATACCCTGTACAACCTGATAAAACCTTATATATTCTGGAATAGGAAAATGAACACAATCAAATTCGGAATAATATATAGAGTGTTCTATTTGAAAAAACACAACTTTGGTATGCCGTAGCTTTATGAATAACCTTGGATATTATACAATAATTTTAAAATGTAGGTTTGCTCGGAAGTTTATTTGTATATTCCATAATAACGGAGGTATTTAACTTCGGAGTATAAAATTCACCCTGTATGTGTTTTCTCCTTTCTCTGACTGACTTAAATTAAAAAAATATAAATTAAAGCAATTATTTCATGTGCAGCTCAGACACGATTAAATAAAATAAATTAATTTTTTTTGTGGCATATTTCCCAAGACTAATAATATATTTTTCTGCCAGGTAGGTAGTCCAGGTAGTAACAAAGCTCCATAAATAATACAAAAAAATTCTGGTTGCCATCGCCCAAAAAGCTAAAAAATTAAATTAAACAAAAAAATACAAATTTATCCAATTATTTCATGTGTAGTTCAGACACGATTCAATAAAATAAATGAATTTTTTTGTGGCATATTTCTCAAGACTAATAATATATTTCTCTGTCAGGTAGTCCGTCAAGTAGGAACAAAGGTCATAAATAATACAAAAAAATTCAGGCCCCCATCGCCCAAAAAGCTAAAAAATTAAATTAATAAGTAACAATTATTTCATGTGTAGTTCAGACACGATTTAATAAAATAAATTAATTTTTTTTTGTGGCATATTTCTCAAGACTAATAATATATTTTTCTGTCAGGTACTCCGAGTAGTAACAAAGCTCCATAAATAATACACAAAAATTCAAGCCGCCATCGCCCAAAAAGCTAAAAAATTAAATTAAATAAAAAATATATAAATTTATCGAATTATTTCATGTGTAGTTCAGACACGATTCAATAAAATAAATTAACTTTTTTGTGGCATATTTCTCAAGACTAATAATATATTTTTCTGCCAGGTACTCCATCAAGTAGTAACAAAGCTCCATAAATAATACAAAAAAAATTCAGGCAGCCATCGTCCAAAAAGCTAAAAAATTAAATTAAATAAAAAAATATAAATTTAAGCAATAAATATTTCATGGGTAGTTCAGACACGATCTAATAAAATAAATTATTTTTTCTGTGTCATATTTCTCAAGACTAATAATATATTTTTCTGCCAGGTACTCCAAGTAGTAGTAAAGCTCCATAAATAATACAAAAAAATTCAGGCCGCCATCGCCCAAAAAGCAGAAAAATTGAATTAAATAAAAAAAATATAAATTTGTACAATTATTTCATGTGTAGTTCAGACACGATTCAATGAAATAAATTAATTTTTCTTGTGTCATATTTCTCAAGACTAATAATATATTTTTCTGTCAGGTACTCCATCAAGTAGTAACAAAGGTCATAAATAATACAAAAAAATTCAGGCCCCCATCGCCCAAAAAGCTAAAAAATTAAATTAAATAAAAAAATATAAGTTTATCCAATTATTCCATGTATAGTTCAGACACGATATAATAAAATAAATTAAGGTATATAAAGTAAGATACTCCATCAAGTAGTAACAAAGGTCCATAAATAATACAAAAAAATTCAGGCCCCCATCGCCCAAAAAGCTAAAAAATTAAATTAAATAAAAAAATATAAGTTTATCCAATTATTTCATGTATAGTTCAGACACGATTTAATAAGATAAATTAAAGTATATAAAGTAAGATACTCCATCAAGTAGTAACAAAGCTCCATAAATAATACAAAAAAATTCAAGCGCCATCGTCCAAAAAGCTGCTGCGTGTTGACGAACATTCTCCATGAATTTAAATATTTAAGGGCTATTAATTTAAAAGTCCGTTTTACACTGCCTGGGTTTTTTATACGCAACCGCCGCCACGGTTTGATATACACACCTCTAAACGAATAGAGCGCTTAAATAGTCATTGCGGCATAAAATTTACTACAAAATAGCATGCGATACCATTAGCAGATTAGCAAGGCTCCGTTGAAATAGTAACGGTGTTTATCAGGTCTAGGAAATATTAGGGACAGCCATGGAACTGAGGAATAGCTATTGTTGCAACAAAAGTACTTGAGGTCAAAGTATAAAGGTTTGAAGATATACATTTTTAATGAAATATTCTTTGATAGCTGTTGTAGAAAATAGCTTTTGCCTTTTCTTAACATACCTCGAATTTTTTTATACTTTTTTGTTTGCCGCCTTACCCTTATTTAAACTCTAAAAATAATTCAATGCTGTATTAACATATTTTTTGTTTGTTTTGAGTTTCAGTCTCGTATGAAGAAAATAAAAAAATCCAGATGCTTCAGGCCTTCAGATTTGCCTAAAAAATCGAAATCTTTATTTGGGTTTCTAAGATGAAACCTCGTGTTTTGAATAATTTGAGGGTTCCAATTACAAATCTAGTCGAAGTTTTGAGTTTCAGTCTTGTTTGACGAAAATCAAAAATTTCCATACTTGACAGATCTTCAGGTTTGCCTAAAAAACCGAAAATCTTTATTTCGCTTCCTATCTAGATGAAACCTCGTGTTTTGAATAATTTGAGGGTTCCAATTACAAATCTAGTCGAAGTTTTGAGTTTCAGTCTTGTTTGACGAAAATCAAAAATTTCCATACTTGACGGATCTTCAGGTTTGCCTAAAAAATCGAAAATCTTTATTTCGCTTCCTATCAAGCTCAAACCTCGTGTTTTGAATAATTTGAGGGTTCGAATTACAAATCTAGTCGAAGTTTTGAGTTTCAGTCTTGTTTGAAGAAAATCAAAAATTTACATACTTAACGGATCTTCAGGTTTGCCTAAAAAATCAAAAATCTTTATTTCGCTTCCTATCAAGATCAAACCTCGTCTTTTGGATAATTTGAGGGTTCTAATTACAAATCTGGTCGAAGTTTTGAGTTTCAGTCTTGTTTGACGAAAATGAAAAATTTCCATACTTGACGGATCTTCAGGTTTGCCTAAAAAATCGAAAATCTTTATTTCGCTTCCTATCAAGATGAAACCTCGTGTTTTGAATAATTTGAGGGTTCCAATTACAAATCTAGTCGAAGTTTTGAGTTTCAGTCTTGTTTGAAGAAAATCAAAAATTTCCATACTTAACGGATCTTCAGGTTTGCCTAAAAAATCAAAAATCTTTATTTCGCTTCCTATCAAGATGAAACCTCGTGTTTTGGATAATTTGAGGGGTCTAATTACAAATCTGGTCGAAGTTTTGAGTTTCAGTCTTGTTTGACGAAAATGAAAAATTTCCATACTTGACGGATCTTCAGGTTTGCCTAAAAAATCGAAAATCTTTATTTCGCTTCCTATCCAGATGAAACCTCGTGTTTTGAATAATTTGAGGGTTCTAATTACAAATCCAGTCAAAGTTTTGAGTTTCAGTCTTATTTGACGAAAGTCAAAAATTTCCATAATTGACAGATCTTCAGGTTTGCCTAAAAAATCGAAAATCCTTATTTGGCCTTCTATCAAGATGAAACCTCGTGTTTTGAATAATTTGAGGGTTCTAATTACAAATACAGTCGAAGTTTTGAGTTTCAGTCATGTTTGACGAAAATCAAAAATTTCCATACTTGACAGATCTTCAGGTTTGCCTAAAAAATCGAAAATCTTTATTTGGCGTTCTATCAAGATAAGACTTCGTGTTTTGAATAATTTGAGGGTTCTAATTACAAATCCAGTCGAAGTTTTGAGTTTTAGTCTTGTTTGACGAAAATGAAAAATTTCCATACTTGACGGATCTTCAGGTTTGCCTAAAAAATCGAAAATCTTTATTTCGCTTCCTATCAAGATGAAACCTCGTGTTTTGAATAACTTGAGGGTTCTAATTGCAAGTCCAGTCGAAGTTTTGAGTTTTAGTGTCACTTGACGAAAATCAAAAATTTCAGATCTGTCAGGTCTTCAGGTTGGCTAAAAAATCGAAAATCTTTATTTGGCTCTCTGTTGAGATGAGACCTCATGTTTTGGATAATTTAATGGTGCTGATTGCAAATCCAGTCGTGATTTTGAGTTTCAGTGCCGTTTGTAGAAAATCAAAAATTTCAGATCTTTCAGATCTTCAGGTTTGCCTAAAAAATCGAAAATCTTTATTTGGCTTTCTATTGAGATGAGACCTCGTGTTTTGGATAATTTAAGGGTGCTGACTGCAAATTCATTAGTAATTTTGAGTTTAAGTCGTGTTTGTAGAAAATCAAAAATTTCGGATATCAGATTTTCAGGTTTGTCTAAAAAATCAAAAATCTTTATTTGGCTTTCTACTTAGATGAAACCTCGCGTTTTGGATAATTTGAGGGTGCTGTTTACAAATCCGGTCGCAGTTTTGAGTTTAAGTATCGTTTGATGACATTAAAGTTATACTTTGCTTTTTATTTCGATCTGTTATAAACGCAAATTCAGACATTTTAAATAATATAATATTCATGCTATAATATGGATATTTTAATAGCGCCACTGGTTCTCCGACACCGTCTGTGGTAGTTCAACATCTCGAAGCATTCTTTTACAGCTCTAAGAAACTGTTATGTTATTGCCACTCCAATCGAAATAATTAATATTCGAGTGGTCCTCTCAGAACTAAGACCAGAACGTTATTATTCATTCAATGCAAGTTTAAATATGCAGCATTCCCTTGTTCCCGATCCTTTCAAAGACCTCACCTTGCCGGCAAGCTCTTGAAACGATTGAAATATGGGTTTTCTATAAAACAATGTGTAATAAACCTATACAGGGGATGAATATTATGTTATTTGTAGTATAAGTGAAGGGGAAAGTTGAGTTTCTTATAGTAAGAATAGTGATTGAAAAATACATACAGCTAAGAAGCAGACGATTGATGTTTTTGAAGTTCAATATCCTGCATTTTTTAAACAGCTGGCCAATTTTTAATATCTTTTATGTTTTTTGTTACTTCCCACGCCGATAGGATAGGTCTCATTTCACCCCCAACCCTGAGATGATAGATACATTTTCTATAGTATTCGCAGTTGTTATAAATGTTCAGTTAGCTAGTGTCTGTTGATGGTGTCAAGCAAACTAGTAGTTCTCATGCACTAAACCAGCTCACTTTGGTAACTAACTTGCTCTTTGACTACATATGTTTAACTGGATGCGAATGTTATGACTGAAGTTACGCTCGTCATAAGGTGAAAGTACTATTTTTTTGAATGGTCAATAGTGTCTATACTCTGTATCCTCGGTGGTCTATTCATAATAATCATATTTAATGCAAGATTACAACTTGGTGTGCATAAAACATAACGATCATCAACCGGTAATGTTGGACGAATTTTGGGAAACTCCTCATTCGCGTCAGGTCCATAAAACTCGAACGAGCTTTTTATATGTGAGCATATGTCCGTGATGGGGTGCCATAAATGTTGACTGACGCAGACAGTGGCGTATCCAGACTTTTGGATACGCTGGATATATCAGGATTCTGGTGCTGTTACTTCTTCTAAAGGTAATAATAACAATTTTTTTCTGACATATATTAAAAATATACGTTTAGAACTCGTCCATATCATTCATTTAAAGATGTACTAAAAAAAGAAACAAAGTTACATATAAATAATAAATAAAGTTTAACAAAACTGAAAACTGGAAGTGGTTGGTATACAATATTTGTTCGGTTGAGTAAAACGCCAACTTAAACAGTCTGCATACTGGTCGATTGACGGAGATATAGAGCAACCCTCGTATATCGACTTTAATATGCTGTAGCATATAGAACCCGCGCTCTCTGGTGGCTAAAGCGGACGCGCTGTGGCGTTCCACCAAGAGCTCTGCTGCTGTTTAGCAGCGATTTTCTTTGGTTGCCGTTACCTTCGGGTACCAGATGGCGCACCGGCAGAACCTTTCTGTCATCTGCTCTCACATGTTTCACATGTTTAGTAAACATGAAAAATCTGATGCTCTCTATTTCCGTCAATCGACCTATGGCGCACTGATGATCGCTAATAAGCGTGAAACAGCTGTCTGCGTACTAGTGGATTGACGGAGATATAGAGCAACCCCCGTTTTTTGAATTATTGTTATTTTTTTAATTTTGGGCCAATGTTATCCTGAGGTTAGGGTAACTTTGGTCCAAGTCAATTTTTAGTGTTTAAAGGCATGATACAAAGACCAGGAACAAAGAATGACTCGGACATTGACAGGAAAAGGTTTTTCGAGGAAGATTATATTATCAAATGTTATCAAATACAAGTTTTGCCATAATTATAAATGTTATCAGGTGAAACATATTTGACCAACTCTTCTTTCATTATAGTCTGTGATGTTTTTTTATAAATCTGAGCACGATTTCTTGACACTTGACTTGACAGTCAATTGGGGGTGTTTCTTTAAAAATGATTTCATCCAGTTACGTCCTGGAACATTGTTGCAAAAAATTGCACAGTCTTCCCTTGCCTAGTCAAATGACATTTTATGATGGATCTTAAGTCTAATTCACCGAGAATGCTAGTTCTTCTTCTTACGAAAACGCTGTTGGATGGTCTCGTTAACTTGAAAACAATTTTTTTACATGTTATTGATAGGGATATCTTGAAATGATCAGCCTAACTTTGCGTCATATTGCCAGATCTGATTCTGATCTGATTAGTTCTAGACAAGTTAAAGTTGTTCATTGCTATAATCAGCACATTTTTGGCTTCCAGGAAGTTTTTTGTAATTATACGGCATCCTGAACAAGCTGAAAACAAAAATACGCGACCTAGATACAAAAATAATTTTTTTCAAAGCTTCTACAGCAATTCATAACTTAATATTAAGGGTGTTGGTCCAAAAAAAGCTGGGCCAAGGTATTTTATAGATTACTGGGACTGATTTAAAAAAAAAACGTGAAAATAAAAATCTTGTTGACTTTAACAGTGTTGTAACCAATGTTGAAACTACAGAGCGGCACAGACTACAGACAACTGGAATGGCGGTGTAAGTATTGGCGGAAGCAAAATATCCAACTTAAGATTTGCTGACGATACAACCCTTATTGCTGCTTCTCGGGAAGAACTAGTAGCTCTATTAAACATCTTAGAACAACATAGTGCATCGTATGGTCTTGGTATTAACTACAATAAGACCAAGGTTATGCTCGTAGATAGAGAGCATGATAATCATCGAGAAATAAAGTCAATAGGCCGTTGTGAAGTACTTCGAAGTTTAGTATATCTCTGTTCTTTGATCGACAATTCGGGCTACCCGAATTGAAGCTGTGAAAATGAGATTCGACGGCGCATTGAACAGACACGTGTGGCCATGACAAAGCTTACTAAAATATGGCGTGACCACAACATCACTAGAGCTACCAAAATGTCGCTGGTTCAGCCTCTTGTGTTCTCCATCTTTTTGTATGCCTCGGAAACTTTGACTGTTAAAAAGGCAGATCGAGCTCGCATGGATGCTTTTGAAACGTGGACGTGGAGGAGAATGCTGAGAGTTCCTTATACCACCTATCGAACTGTTTCCGTACTGGATGAGCACGGTAATCCAAAGAGACTATCCTCCATTGTATCGACGAGAATGCTTACATTTTTTCGGACATATTCACCGAAGCGATAATATTGAGAAACTTGTAGTTTAGGGTCACGCCCCGAGTGGGTGGCGCCGTGGCCGTCCCCCTACACGCTGGGTGGATACGACGAAACAGTTGCTGGATATGAGTATCAAGAGCGCCACTGAACTGACAGTGAATCCCGAACGATGGCGAGCTACAGTTTTCAAAACTATTGATAATATTCGTGTCGGCAATACTCTAGCTCCGACTTAATGCATTTTACGAGTTCACAACATGTCTGTTACGACATTGTGACTATGATGATGATGAACCACAGCACGGCTTAAAGAATGGAAAGTGTTCGATAAAATGTACTCACCAGACTTGTTCAACAAAAAATACTTTTTTGTGTAAGTGGAAGTTTGAGAGGTAAAAATTGCACGTGGTTTCACCAGTCAAACAACTATAGGTGCTGCTTTCTAGTGGACAACAATGGAACCACTGGACTTATCAGGCAGACTGTGCATTGCGGCTACCTAGCGGAACGAGCCGAAGCATTTTAAATAGTCACAAATATTTTTATAGAGCACGATATTGTTTTTCTTAATTTGGGCCAAAGAAGGACGTTAGGGCCCAAGTAGCCCATGTTTACGGTACTTGACCATGGAATGAATAAATGGACTAGCATCATGAATTTTTGTTGGTTGCATAATATGATAGAGTACGTCATAAAAAGCATCTCATTTTTTCTCCGATTTTTTTTGGGTACAGGAAAGCCGTGAAAATAAGGAAAATATTTGAATTCTCCTAGGGCAGTGACGTCACTGCCCTAAAGGCGAACAGCCAATCAAAAGACCGATATGTGTGCTGTGTTGCCGCATTCTGTTGGCGCGCGAAATGCCGGAGCTGTACGCGGGCTGGCTCACCTATCCTGTCTTCTGTTCCCGTCTGCGAGTCGGAGCTGTTCTTGGCAACAATGCACTGCTGATGATTCGCGCGGTTGCCACTGATTGGCTGAATTTGAATTCCTTTCTTTAAACTTTAGAATGGAATTACTAAAAAACAAAATGATGTAGAAAGTAACGAAGTGCAGCAGTACGTTTATTTTTGTATGCACTAAGCGGTTATAACAATTAAATCACTGTCCTCAACCTCGTGATACTAGTCCATTGAAATGAAAGTTCAACCCTTGACTTTGTATATATGCCTGTGGATGAACGTTCCTAGACACAGATTTCTTATGGTTGTCTACACTGATTGTGAGCTAGCGACGCGACTCAGCGTCTCTTTCCAAAGTTTTACGATACGACCACAGACGTCGAAAAACCAGAGATCGTATCTGAGCTTTCTAAGGAACGCGGCTTGGTCGTGATTGATAAAGAAGCGGGGGTTGCTTCGAATCGAATTTTTCCTTAGAATTCGAATACCTGCCGCAGAAGTTGTTGGTGAATAGAGCGCTATTTGAATTAGTTTTCAATCCATACATTGAAAACGTGTACGAGTACAAGAAGAGTGTATTTGAAGATGTTTATCGAGAGTTGCGGAATAAGGTTCGCAATAGGAGTAAAGCACTAACCTCGGCACTAACATATTAGCAAGGTCTGTTAGTGACATTTTTACCATCGCTGACGAGGGTATTCTCTAATAAAAGGTATGATGGTACAATCTATCAACAAATCAGGCCTTTCAAAGTATAATAATGGCACTAAAATATTGAGTCTTGCTACATTAGTAAACTGCTGTAATACTATGCGGGACAGACCGTATATCGTAAAATAATGTAAACAAATGATATATAGTTAGTAGTGTTCCAAAATTAATGCATCACTTTTAATTCCCACACCGATAGGTGAAGGGAGTATTGTGATTGCGAAAATTTTCGATTTCATGATAATACGCTTTTTGGACGTTCTATGATATAACGATAACGAAAATCCACGTCACTCATTTCTCAGTTCGCGTACCTCTAGTCTCGTAACCTCAGTAACCGCTGCATGGATTGTCCTGCAATTTGGGTGGCGATATGCTGTGAGGTCATAGTAGGTAATATTGCTATAATTTTCAAAATCGGTGCAAGGGCGGCGGAGTAATTAGCAAAAAACAAAAAAATTTAAATATTCCTCAAACTTTGTTTTTCGGCATTTTAGATGTTCCTGATCATTTTCTACTTTTTCTTGGGTAGGGTTGAAATTGGGGTGGTTGGGAGTGGGGGGGGTTGTAAGTCTCAAAAATGTGTTGTACTCATAATAGGCTATCCATTGGCCTGTAAAAGAAAGACCTAGCGGCATAATACCCGTTTTTAGGTCTAGAACATTGCCTTGTCTATTACAGAAACCAAGGGACTTTTGACGTAGATATACATACATACGAGTATTGCATTAGATCATTCTTTATTGTGTAACCTGGAATTTAATTCGATGAAAATTCGATGCAGTACTATTACCGTGGCAAGGATGGAAAATGCGTATGATTTTTATAAATCGTGCCAGTGGCGGCGCAGCAATAATAAAGAAACTAAAATATAAAAATAGCTCAAACTTCGTTTTAGGAGATTTGGGGGTTTCTGATCCTTACGTTTCATCTAGTTAAAACTTGCAGAATAAAAGCTGTATCGTCCTAACTGCTACATAGGAGCAAGAAACTATTTACGAGAGTTTTCGTGTTGTATGTTTTTTTTAAGGCGGGTGGGCGATGATTTGGTCGCAAGGGGATTTCAGATTTTATGCAATGAGAAAATAAAATGGTATCACCGTCATGTGTGCTACACATTTCGTCAACATATTGTAGGTACACTACTTTCAAGGAGCAAAAGACATTTCTGATGCGAAATATTTAAATAAATTGTACCATTGACGTCCGTACCACATTTGTATGGAATATGTTTTAAGAAAAAAATAGTGCACCTCGTATTTTTCCTAAAGCAAACATTATTTTTGAAATTCTCATTTTATTTGGAACAAATCTGATCCTCCAGCTTTTTACCGTTTTCAAGTACAATACCAATACCAAAAATCGCCAAAATTATGATAAGTATTAAAAACCTAATTTCAAATTATTTTTTTTTCTACAAAAAGTAATATTAACACCCAAGCCAATTCCGAAAAACGTGTTCAAACTGTGAGCCGTTTTCATGAAATATTTTCAGTTCACCCAGGTTCATTACAACTCCAAAGACTTTATTATTTCTATCTAATTCTCTACTACTGCCTCTCTATGTCGATGATGTCATACCACTTCTGCATGCAGAGATAGAAAAAAATAATTTAAATATTAAATAACAGGCATTAATGGTACGATTGTTGTACCCTGACCTTAACCAAAGCAATTCTCTCTGCTTGACTTATGCATGTTGAAAGACTCATTAAATTGTGTGATTTTTTTCTCGCCCACATATCGACTATTACGTATAATATACGATGTTGGATATTGTAGTTAGTACATTTTTTCAACAAGATAATACACGAGCAGCATTATGTTATATTAAACAGGGTGGCGCAAGAAAATAGCATGTCTTCTGAATGGATAGTATTTCGCAAAGGTAAGAGTGGTTACGTCTTCGCATCTAAGCTAAGCTAAGAAAAGCGGTCCCACTAGGCGTTGAGGTCAAATTTTCTGTTTAACTTTAACGGCAACATGTAAATGTGGAAAAACTGTAGCTTCAACAAAGTGACAGCTCACGCAAAACCTCACGAAAAGGCTGAAAGCGTTGTAAAAACGCTGCGAGAGAATAAGTATCGATGCACGTTAGATTTGAAACGCTGCAGGTTGTAGCCGTTGGGAGACAAATTCCCCGGCAGCTGATTCCACAGCGTCGAAGTTCTCCAAAAGAAGGAATGCTGGAGGAGACTGGTGAGGGGAGTAAGGACCTCGACCTGGTAAGGATGAGCTCGCAGAGCTTCTCTAGTGTTCCTAGTTCGGACGGCCTGTGGTGTTATTATCTGAGAGAGCTCACTTGAACATCTTCCGTGATAGAATCTGTAAAACAGGGATAGGTCAGCCACCCTCCTTCGATGTTCCAGGCTGTGGAGGTCCTTCGTGAGGTTAGGCATATCGATTAGTCTAATCGCTCTTTTCTGGATAGTGTCCAGAAGCTTTAGAGAGTGCTTTGGAGCGCATCCCCACACATGGGAGCAATACTCCAGCGATGGTCGGGCCTGTGCCTTGTAGATCAGCAGCAGTTGCTCTGGTGTATAGAACTTCCTACAGCAGAACAAAACTTTTCAAAACGTTTCAGCAATACTGACGACGTGGTCGTGCCAGGACATGTTATTGTTGATGTTGATTCCCAAAAGCTTGACGGAAGGGGATTCGACTATGGGGTGACTCTCCATTTCCACGGTTGGTAAGCCATCGTGAGACTTCTTTGTAAGTGTTGTTGCCTGAGTTTTTTGTACGTTTAACTGTACTTTATTTGCTAATCCCCACTCGACAATTGTTTTGATATCTGCGTTGATCTGTGAGGCATGCTGCTGTCGTCGACGTACCGTCTCCTGGGATGATAGTGGCTTGCCTGGTTCCATGCACGACACTAATGTACTGTCATCTGCGAAGCTGTAGATTGGATTGGATGTTATTTCCAGCAGCTCGTTGATGTACAGCAGAAACAGTGTAGGGGATAGGACAGATCCCTGAGGAACACCGGCGTTTATTGAAAATACGTCTGATGAACAGCACTCGACTACAACGAACAGAGATCGGTCTTTCAAAAAGCTATTCAGCCGCTGGCGCAGACCAGGTGGTAGTCCATAAGCAGAAAGCTTGACCAGAAGTCCTTCATGCCATACTCTGTCGAAAGCTTTGGATATATCAAGTGCAATAACACGGGATTCGCCATGGTTGTCTATTGCTCTGTTCCACAAGTGAGTGACGTAGGCAAGGAGGTCACCTGTAGACCTGTGCTTACGGAAGCCATACTGGCGATCATTTATGATGTTATTGTTGTCCAGGTATTTCTGGAGCTGTGTGTTAATGACAGTCTCCATAACCTTAGACATGATGCTGAGAAGAGCCACAGGTCTATGATTGGTGGGATCAGTTTTTTTGCCTTTCTTAGGGATGGGTTGTACGCAGCCAATCTTCCACGAAGCGGGAAACACGCCTCGTTGATACGAAAGTTTGAAGAGCTTGCAAAGAATAGGTGCAAGCTCAGCGGCACAGCGTTTAAGGACAATGGCTGGAATTTGGTCAGGACCAGTAGCTTTATTGGTATTCAGTTTTTGGATGATGCTTTTTACATCTCGATGTTGAAATTTGACCTCTGCCATTCTCGAGTTCACGCTTATGGTGGTGGTCGGAGTACTTCCTTGAAAG
The DNA here is from genome assembly GCA_951848785.1 of Callosobruchus maculatus. Taxonomy (NCBI): domain Eukaryota; kingdom Metazoa; phylum Arthropoda; class Insecta; order Coleoptera; family Chrysomelidae; genus Callosobruchus; species Callosobruchus maculatus. Next base: position 485,282 of record CATOUR010000223.1, read on the forward strand.
TCTACAGTAGAATTGGCTGCGAAGAGCTTCCCCAAGATGTCTGCTTTTTCTTTAGGGGCAGAAGCGATGGATTTGTCCTCTCTGGTCAAGGGTGGTATTGACGAATAGGAAAAGTTCTGACTAACAGCCTTAGCTACAGACCAGAATGTTCTGGACGAACTAGGACATGAGAGGAGCTTGTTCTTAACTTTTTGGTTGTGTTCCTCCTTGCTGCTGTCAGTCACGCGTTTACAGTGATTTCTGACGTCGATAAAACTGCGGTGGCTCTCAGCATTCGGATTTTTCCTCCATTCTGTGTAATGTTGGTTTTTAGAGGTAACTGCATCTCTGCAACGCTTATTAAACCATGGCTTGTTTTTGGAGGGATGCTTGACGACATGTTACAAATCGCAGCGATTATAAGCTCGCAATCACAGTCTCCGAAGTGACAAAATCACGACTGTATTTCTCACTAGTGGGAGAGAAAAAGCTGAAAAAGTGATGAATTAACCTTCCGAATCGGAGAATTATAAACTTGCTACTTTTTTATAGCCGGTTGAGTATCGTTAATGGACTCGTTAGTTCCTGGAATCCCCTTTTCTTTTAAAAATTACGACCGCCAGATATGGAACAGAGAGGGAGCCAGAGATAGAGCACGCTCACGCTCACTCCTCTCCGCTTACCAGTGGCGTCGTCAAATTATGCTTTTTTATAGGGACGTTCCCTGGAAGAGGACGTTAAAATTAAAAGAAGCAACCTTTCACAAAATTGCATACAGAACAAAACTCAACTGAACTACTGCCACATTACTATGGCGCCTTATATACTTCATGGAACCATCTAGAAAATTCGCGACATTCAGATGACATTCCAGAATGCCATCCGTCAGTCTCGAAATGCATGCAGAGGTTGTTTCTAGGAAAAAATATAGTTCTTACTCTGCTCAAAACCCAATAATGTTCTATATGATGAAATGCGATAGGACCAATAACAGGTGGGCCCTCCATGTTGAGGAATGCACTCCTCTAGTCCACGCTCGTAATCTGGTGGTTGATAAACTCTAGAGGTACAGCCTCCCAAGCTGCCCTCACAGCATGTTGCAGTTCTAGTGTGGTAGGAGAATTGGGTAAATCGCCTATGTATCGACCCATTCAATTTCATACCTTTTCAATTGGCGAGAAATCGGGTGATCGTGGAGGCCAGGGGAGTACCCTGACCTCAGCTTCCTGTATGAACCTCATCGATACGCTTGCACTATGAGGACGTGCATTCTCTTGCTGGACGAAACTCTCTTCGAGCCCTTGGACATATGGAACGGTACTTGGTTCTAACACCTCATTCACATAACCTTGAGCAGTCATTGTGCCACTAATCACAAATAAAGGTGACTTGCTGTTGAATGCAAAGGCACCCCAAACCATCAAACCATGGCGCTCAACAGCAAACTGGAGATCACGTCGTTCACATCGGAGAAGACCGTCTGATGCCACTCAGCATGACATTGTCGGTGATATTGGCACCAACGACGATGAGTTGCAATGAGTGGAAGCACTAGATGCGAACTATATGATCTGAAGCCCATTTCATGCAATTACACCGTGCGGATTCGAATGGGCCTCCCTATAGCTGCATACCAAGCGTCAGCAACAGCTCGAGTGGATGGCATTCTGTCTCGAAGGGACAGTAGTCGTAGATGACGATCTTGCTGGTCTGTAGTTCTTCTACGTACTCCAGAACGGTAAGAGGTACTTTCTGGCTCTGTTTTTTTTTAATAAAAAGTGTTGGTACTAGATCGTGTTTTCTGAAATGTTGACTCCTAAGAGCTTGGCTGAACTGGGTGCTCACTTCTTGTTTGACAGAGTACAGCACGGAGTCTTGGAACATTTAGTTTTTAAATGCATATATCGTGTAAACGTTCAAGGTCGATTCACCAATTTTTGGGATCGTATCGAGATTCAAATGTCGTGGAAACACTAGCTGTGACTTTCAAAATGTTTTGAAATGAACTAGTAGAAGTTTATTCGAAATTCGAAACTAAAAATTTATGATAAACAACAAAACAGGTTTTAAAAAAAACTAGAAAATGACATTTGTCAAGGGTCTCAGTTGAAAACGTTTTGAAAGCGTTTCGAAAATTGTTTCGAAGCTAATCGTGGAAACACCGACAATCCAAAATCGCAAGACGTTCTGAAAACGGTTTTGAAAGCCAGTGGAAACATCATCATAGTTACAATGTCTTAACAGACATGTTGTGAACTCGTAAAATGCATTTACTCATTTTACGAGTTTTTCTTGGGATATCTCTAAAAGGGGTGATACACGTATGAACTTTAAGTACGCGGTTTTTAAGTTCGCGAACTTACTCGGCTCGACGCGGTGACACACGTGAAGCTGAAATCACTCATTTTGATAATTTTCCTGAATAAACAAAACTTTTAACAAACGCCAAACACAACAAGCGTTGCGCATCGATGGCCTGCCAAAACAAAGTGGTCGCAGTACGAGCTGAGACCAGCTACGAGCAACATTTCAAACCAGTTGGCTCGCCGGCGGTTTGCGCGACGGTTTTAAAGTACGCGTACTTACGGTGACACACAGGCGAAAAAGATCGTCGAGCCACAAGTACGCGTACTTGCTCGTATGTGTATCACCCCTTTAAGATCTTTAATGCAGTAGTTTCCCTTTTTGCTTTCTGCATCCTCATGCCGTTGAGCAGATGGTATCTACTGGTCCATCCGCCTTTAGGGACAATTTCTCACCCCAAGGACAAGAAGGTGTCCTGACTCTTGTCAACTCGTCCACCCAAAGCTGTTGGCTGAGAAGAGGTTACTGCTTATACCGACAGTAATTCGGTTCCTTTTAGTCGCCTTTTACGACACGCAGGATATACGATGGGAGATATTCTAACCCGCCCCCACACATAGTAATTGATAATAATTTGTCCCTTTTGAATCCCTGAATGGTACGCCAATTCAGCAGAGATATAAAATAGTATCCGGGTGGTAAATTAATATTTTTCACGCTAAAGTGCATTTTAAAAGAGAGAAGGCACACAGCGCGAGCTGGGAACTGGGAATGTTTTGCATAAAACTGAAATTATTTATAATGAGGGATTGTTCGGTTCGGTTGGATACAGAGATATACGTCGCGTTCCATCCGTTTGGAATAAGGTGCATTTAGTGCAACTTTATCAGTAGTTACAAACACTGCTTTGAATATCTGGGTGTTATTTCTCATTACATGGTCCGTATTCCGCAAATGATTATCTAGAACATGAGGTTTCGACTTGATATATAAAGGTTCAGATGAACCTTGAAATCCGAAGATTAAAGCTCAAAAGAAAGACAAGATTTGTAATTAGCGCCCTCTGATTATCAAAAAATGCGAGGTCTTATTCTGATGGAGAGTCAATTAAAGGTTTTCGATTTTTTGGATGGACCTTGGATCCGAAATTTTTTTATTTTGTCAAACGAGACTGAAACTGAAAAAAGATCGCTGGATTTACTCAAAACTGCGGCCGGATTTGTAATGAGCGCCCTTAAATTATCAAGGACACCAAATTTTATCCTGGCAGAAAGTCAAGTAAAGGTTTTCGATTTTTTGGATGAACCTTGAAGATCTTGGGATCCGAAAATTATTGATTTTGTCAAACGAGACTGAAACTCAAAACAGCGGCCAGATTTGTAATAAGCACTCTCAAATTATCCAGGACATAAAGTTTTATCCTGACAGAAAGTCAGATAAAGATTTTCAATTTTTCTATGAACCTCTGAATCTTGGCACCCAAAGATTTTTAATTTTGTTAAATGGCACTTGAACTCAAAACAGTGGCCGCATTTGTAAAAAGCGGCCTCAAATTATCCATGATACGAAGTTTTATCCTGGTAGCAAGTCAAATAAAGATTTACGATTTTTTAAGCAAACCTGAAGATCTGACAGATCTGAAATTTTTTATTTTCGTCAAACGAGACTGAACCTCAAAACTTCGACTGCGTGTGCAATCAGCACCCCGTAGTTATCCAAAACACAAGGTTTCATCTTAATAGAAAACCAAATAAAGGTTTTCGATTTTTTAGGCAAACCTGAAGATGATCTAACAGATCTGAAATTTTTTATTTTCGTCAAACGAGACTGAGACTCAATACTTCGACTGCGTGTGCAATCAGCACCCCCTAATTATCCAAAACACAAGGCTTCATCTTAATAGAAAACCAAATAAAGGTTTTCGATTTTTTAGGCAAACCTGAAGATGATCTAACAGATCTGAAATTTTTTAATTTCGTCAAACGAGACTGAAACTCAAAACTTCGACTGCGTGTGCAATCAGCATCCTCTAATTATCCAAACCACAAGGTTTCATCTTAATAGAAAACCAAATAAAGGTTTTCGATTTTTTAGGCAAACCTGAATATGATCTAACAGATCTGAAATTTTTTATTTTCGTCAAACGAGACTGAAACTCAAAACTTCGACTGGTTGTGCAATCAGAACCCCCTAGTTATCCAAAACACAAGGTTACATTTTAATAGAAAACCAAATAAAGATTTTCGATTTTTTAGGCAAATCTGAGATGATCTGACAGATCTTAAATTTTTGGTTTTCGTCAAACTGGACTAAAACTCGAATATTTGACTAGATTTGTAATCAGCACCCTCAGATTATGCAAAAACACGACGTTTTATCCTGATAAAGAGTCAAATAAAGGTTTTCGATTTTTTGAATGGACCGTAGGTAAGAATCTTGGGATGCGAAACTTTTTTAGTTTGTCAAACGAGACTGAAACTGACAAAAGACGGCCGGATTTGTAATTAGGACCCTCAATTTATCCAAAAACACGAGATTTTATCCTGACAGAAGATCAAATAAAGATTTTTTATTTCTTGGATGAACCTTGCAAATCTTGGGATCTGAACATTTTGTCAAACGCAACTGAAACTGGAAACAGCGGCTGGAATTGAAATAATCGTTCTCAAATTATCCAGGATGCGAAGTTTCATCGTGACATAAAGTCAAATAGAGGTGACTGATTTATTTGATGAACCTTGAAGATCTGTGGATCCGAAAACCTTCAGTTTTTGGCAGACAAGACTGAATCTCAAAATAGCGGCCTGATTTGTAATAAGCACCCTCAAATTATCTAGAACACGAGGTTTTAACCTGATAGAAAGGCAAATAAAGGTTTTAGATTTTTTTGATGAACCTTGAAGATCTTGGGATCCGAAAATTTTTGATTTTGCGAAACGAGACTGAAACACAAAACAGCATCCAGATTTTTAGTTACCACCCTCAAATTATCCCAGAACACGACGTTTTGTCATTGATAGAAAGTTAAATATGGAGCTTAAACAGATGTTATATAAACGATATATCGACCAATACGGTCCTGACCATAATGTATACTTCAATCTGCACAGTCGTCGGCAACTCGGTACTCCCCTCACCTATTGGTGTGGGAAGTAAAAAGGGATTACATATAAAATGTCAAGAGCTCCGTTTACCATGCCGGTGAGTGTAGTTTTATGAGCACATTTTTTGAGAAAAATCAACAACCCTAGGTATGTAATTAATTCTGAGCACCTCTCGCGACGCCCCTCTCACGTCTTGGATATTTATTTTCCGCGTCGACACACGTTTTGTAAGAAAACGAGCTCTCCATTACTCACCCCTCGCCCAAGGTAAATAAAACCCCGCTACTTTACAATTATACATTTCTTGGCGCCCCTTCACCAGATGAAATTCTATCGGAAAAGCGGATGCAACAGCAACAGAGAGGTCGTTTTTTTATTTGGCAAACAAATCAGGTAGAGCAGATGAATTATAAATGACGCTGTTCAACGTTGGAGAATAGAATGAAGTCGGAGGAAGGGAGAAAAATGACACATATTGTATTTACAAATTATACAAAATATCAGACACTTATCTGTAACGTCTTAAAAAAAATTAAATATTTAATAGGTAACTTCGTACCTTGAAATATAAATTGCCATTACTCTGTAGCTCAAATCAACAAGAACAATAATGTAATCTTTTCTTTCTATATTTTTACTTCCCACACCGATAGGTGAGGGGAGTATTGTGATCGCGAAAATTCTCTATTTTGAGATAATATACATTTTGGGCGTTTTATGATGTCTACATAACGAAAATCCATGCCACTCATTTCCGTAGGTCTGTCGGTCTGTCTGTCTGTGGGTCTGTCTGTCGGTCTGTCTGGGCGGCGGAGTAAATAGCAAAAAACGAAAAATTTCAAACATGCCTCAAACTTCGTTTTTAGGCGTTTTAGGGGTTCCTAATCATTATCTACTTTTTTTTGGGTGGGGGTGAAATTGGGGTGGTTGGGGGGTGGGGGGTGGTAAAGCTGAAAAATTTGTTGTACTCATAATAGGCTGTCTCCTGACCTGGGAGAGAAAGACCTAGCGGTGTAATATACTTTTTTAGGTCCATCCTCGAGTCCATACGAACATTGCCTTGTGTATTACAGGAACCAAGGGACTTAGATTAGAATAATTGATGTTAATGAAATTTCGGCACAGTATTACTACCTTGGCGAGGATGGAAAACGCGTATGATTTTTAAAAATCGTCTCGGTGGCGGCGCAACAATATTGAAAAAATATGAAAACAGCTCAAACTTCGTTTTTAGACGTTTTAGGGGTTCCTGATCATTTTCTACTTTTTTTGGGTGGAGGTGAAATTAGGGTGGTTGGGGGTGGGGGTTGTGAATCTGAAAAATTTGTTGTACTCATAATAAGCTGTCTACTGACCTGAGAGAGAAAGACCTAGCGACATAATACACTTTTTTAGGTCTATCCGAACATTGCCTTGCCGATTACAGAAACCAAGGGACTTGAACTTTCTGATGCATACAAAATACATACGAGTATTACTTTGGATCGTTCTGTATTGTGTACGTGGAAACTTCTGGATTGACTTTAATGATATTTTGACACAGATTTATTACCGCGATGAGTATGAAAAGCGCGTATTGTTTTTAGAAATCATTTCAGTGGCGGCGCGGCAATAATAAAAAACTAAAAATATAAAAAACAGCTCAAACTTCGTTTTAGACGGTGTAGGGGTTCCTGATCATTTAATTTTTTTTTTTTTTGGGGTGAAATTGGGGTGGTTTGGTGGGGGTTTGTAAAACTCAAAAAATTGTTTTATTCATGATAGATTGTCCATTGACCTGTGAAAGAAGCACCTAGTAAAATAAAACATTTTTTTGCAGTCGGGCGAGCGATGATTTGGCTGCAGGGGTATCTAGACTATAGTTTCATGCTGTGGGAAAATAATAAAGCTGGTATCATCGGAATGTGTGGGAAGTACTGAGTCAATCAACTTGACTACATTTTTTTCCTTTCTTTTATTTGTTAGGTTAAGTTTAGGATAGGTAAGGTTGAGTAAAATAAATTCTTGCAATTTGGTGATGCTAAACTCATACAATAATAACTTCTTCAGAACAAAATGCGAATTTTTTATTTCCAATGAGTGTTATTTTTTTAGTTCTTCCTTTATTCAACAATATTCTTCCCAGCAAGAAGTTTATTTTATTTTTTGTGTCTATACAAGATTATTTACGGAACAAAATATTTGGTTTTGTTGTGATAGTTTTTAGATTTAATTTAACTTTGATTTATACAGACATATTCCATCAATGTGTACCTGTGTATAGGCAAGCTGTAATAATTCTGTACTTATCTATGTGGCAGCATAATATTTTATATAGAAGAAGCAAAGGTTATTTTTTTCTAATCATTGGTTGTTATACCTTTTTTGCATATTATTATCAACATGTTTGTTATTCTTTTAATAAACTGATGAGTATTTGGCTACAGGTTTATTAATTTACACAACTGAATTGAAAGTCTTGATTTATGAAATAAAATAGATATTTGTGAATCTTTTGTATAAACAATGTTATCCATGGTCAAAGCAACTATCAAAATGCAATGACATATAGGTAGTTAGTGATCGAGATAGGTATCTAAGGATGAATAATATACTAGCCCACGAATGCCAATATCTGGCAAATAGTGAGGGCCGACAACTGACCAATAACTGGAAACATTAGCAACTTTTCATTTTAAACCAATTTCCATGGAAATAGGTCACTACTTCGTATTTCTTGCTATGTTTTGTGGAAGTAGAATGTTGAAGGTATACAACTTCCATAGTTTGAATAACATGTTTGGTATATAAGCTTTTCGAAATAATTACACCCAAATGTAAGGAACCTCTTAAAGTACCAATAACTGGGCTGTTTACCCTACCACTCTTCTAGAGTTACTTCATAAACCAGCTTTTCAAACGCTTCAACATTTGCATTTGAAAACGCTCGCTATGCATTTTATCTTTCAACTTTGGGAAGAAAAATAAGTCACATAGTGATTAGTTAGGGCAGATGCTTGAAGTAATTTTACTTCTGACTCTTCCAAAAACTGTTGGTGTATGAAGTAGTTCAAAGTTTTGTGTACCTCGCCCTCGGTTCTTTGATCGGCAATTCGGGTAGCTGTGAAAATGAGATTCGACGACGCATTCAACAGGCACGTGTGGCCATGACAAAGCTTACTAAAATATGGCGTGACCATAACATCACTAAAGCTACCAAAATGTCGCTGGTTCAGTCTCTTGTGTTCTCCATATTTTTGTGTGCCTCGGAAACTTGGACTGTTAAAAAGGCAGATCGAGCTCGCATAGATGCTTTTGCAATGTGGACGTGGAGGAGAATGCTGAGAGTCCCTTATACCGCCCATCGAACTAATGTTTCCATACTGGATGAGTTCGGTAATCCAAAGAGACTATCCTCCATTGTGTCGATGAGTATGCTTACATTCTTCGGACATATTCAAAGAAGCGATAATATGGAGAAACTTGTAGTTCAGGGCCATACCCCGAGTGGGCGGCGCCGTGGCCGTTCCCCTACACGCTGGGTGGATACGACGAAACAGTTGCTAGATATGAGTATCAAGAGCTCCACTGCACTGACAGTAAATCGCGAACGATGGCGAGCTACAGTTCCCAAAACTATTGATAATATTCGTGTCGGCAATACTCTAGCTCCGACTTAATGCATTTTACGAGTTCACAACATGTCTGTTAAGACATTGTGACTATGATGATGAATGCATGATAGTGCCAGACCCCACACCGCAAGAATTACTCAGCAATACTTAAACGATGTAGACATTGATGTCTTGGAGTGGCCAGCGTTAAGTCCAAATACGAATCCAATTGAACATGTTTGGGACATACTTGGGCGAAGAATACGAAGCCGTGTTTCTATTCTTTTGACCTTAAATGAATTGCAGCACGCTCTTTTAGAGGAATGGGACCTTATTCTTCAAGAAAACATTCGTCATTCGATTTTAGGTATGCCAAGAAGAATGCAAGCAATCATTCGAGCATGCGAAAGCAACACTCGTTATTAAAAATGCCCCTGCCCAGTTTTTGCTAGCAATACGTTTCATTTTTCAATAATTTTAAAGTCATTTTAGCGAACTACTAATTTATGTTTTTTAACTATTGTAGTGAAAGAGTTTTTTTCAAATAAATGGTTGATTAATGTTATAAACTACTTAAAGCGGCTCCTACGGAGAGCATAAACGGCCATTTTCAAGTGATTTCATCCCAATTCCTGACGCTCTAGTTTTCAATATTTTTGCATGAAATTTTTACGTGAAGTTTAAAAGGAAATTACACAGGGGTTATCGAAGCATTTTTTGAAAAAAATTGATTGAACATGAAATATGATCGCTTGAAGTTGCCTATTTTCTTCGTCAACTTTGTAATTTTTTTTAAGAAAAGCCCAGAAGCAAAAATGAAAAAGTGCTTCGATATCACTCTGGGCAATTTCTTTCTAAACATCATGTGAAAATTTCATGTAAAAATATTGGAAAATGAAGCGTCAGGAATTGGGATAAATAACATCTGCAAATCGCCTTCCTCTTCAATTTTACAAATTTCGGGCGACGCTCTAACATGACTGTTTCCATTTCTTTCTAATGTAGCGCGCCCCTGTTTATTTATCACGCCCATCGTCGGTTCCTTTTCAGCTCCCGCATCTTCCAGAGAAACTATTCCAGATTGTAGGCCTTTGTTTGTGTATAAGTTATTGAACCAATAGAGAACATCATCAAACGATAAAAAAGGGAATTACATATAAAATGTCAAAAGCTCCGTTTACCATGCCGGTGAGTGTAGTTTCATGAGCACATTTTTTTTGAGAAAAATCAACACCTGTAATTAATTCTGAGCACCTCTCGCGACGCCCCTCTCAGGTCTTGGATATTTATTTTCCGCGTCAACACACGTTTTGTAAGGAAACGAGCTTTCCATTACTCACCCCTCGCCCAAGGTAAAATCCCGCTACTTTACAATTATACATTTCTTGGGGCCCCTTCACCAGATGAAATTCTATCGGAAAAGCGGATGCAACAGAGAGGTCGTTTTTTATTTGGCAAACAAATCAGGTAGAGCAGATGAATTATAAATGACGATGTTCAATATCGAGGAAGTGAATGAAGTCGGGGGGTGGTAAAGCTGAAAAATTTGTTGTACTCATAATAGGCTGTCTACTGACCTGAGAGAGAAAGACCTAGCGGTGTAATATACTTTTTTAGGTCCATCCTCGGGTCCATACGAACATTGCCTTGTGTATTACAGGAACCAAGGGACTTAGATTAGAATAATTGATGTTAATGAAATTTCGACACAGTATTACTACCTTGGCGAGGATGGAAAACGCGTATGATTTTTAAAAATCGTCTCGGTGGCGGCGCAACAGTATTGAAAAAATATGAAAACAGCTCAAACTTCGTTTTTAGACGTTTTAGGGGTCCCTGATCATTTTCTACTTTTTTTGGGGTGGAGGTGAAATTAGGGTGGTTGGGGGTGGGGGGTTGTGAATCTGAAAAATTTGTTGTACTCATAATAGGCTGTCTACTGACCTGAGAGAGAAAGACCTAGCGACATAATACACTTTTTTAGGTCTATCCGAACATTGCCTTGCCGATTACAGAAACCAAGGGACTTGAACTTTCTGATGCATACAAAATACATACGAGTATTACTTTGGATCGTTCTGTATTGTGTACGTGGAAACTTCTGGATTGACTTTAATGATATTTTGACACAGATTTATTACCGCGATGAGTATGAAGAGCGCGTATTGTTTTTAGAAATCATTTCAGTGGCGGCGCGGCAATAATAAAAAACTAAAAATATAAAAAACAGCTCAAACTTCGTTTTAGACGGTGTAGGGGTTCCTGATCATTTAATTTTTTTTTTTTTGGGTGAAATTGGGGTGGTTTGGTGGGGGTTTGTAAAACTCAAAAAATTGTTTTATTCATGATAGATTGTCCATTGACCTGTGAAAGAAGCACCTAGTAAAATAAAACATTTTTTTGCAGTCGGGCGAGCGATGATTTGGCTGCAGGGGTATCTAGACTATAGTTTCATGCTGTGGGAAAATAATAAAGCTGGTATCATCGGAATGTGTGGGAAGTACTGAGTCAATCAACTTGACTACATTTTTTTCCTTTCTTTTATTTGTTAGGTTAAGTTTAGGATAGGTAAGGTTGAGTAAAATAAATTCTTGCAATTTGGTGATGCTAAACTCATACAATAATAACTTCTTCAGAACAAAATGCGAATTTTTTATTTCCAATGAGTGTTATTTTTTTAGTTCTTCCTTTATTCAACAATATTCTTCCCAGCAAGAAGTTTATTTTATTTTTTGTGTCTATACAAGATTATTTACGGAACAAAATATTTGGTTTTGTTGTGATAGTTTTTAGATTTAATTTAACTTTGATTTATACAGACATATTCCATCAATGTATACCTGTGTATAGGCAAGCTTTAATAATTCTGTACCTATCTATGTGGCAGCATAATATTTTATATAGAAGAAGCAAAGGTTATTTTTTTCTAATCAAGGTTGTAATACCTTTTTTGCATATTATTATCAACATATTTGTTATTCTTTTAATAAACTAATCAGTATTTGGCTACAGGTTTATTAATTTAATATAATAATAAAAATTATAATTATAAATAAACTGTACTAGTCAAACGTTCAGTACATGACATAGAAATGCAAGTAATAAATGTGGATCAAGCTTACATATCTGTATAGCGTTCAACAGTTGATTGATTTATCTTCAACTCGAAACGACAATTTATATCGGAATACCCACTTAAAAAAATTGTTTCGCGTTCTATGATAAACAGAGCAATTTTCACAGCATGCTAGTATTTCTCTTTTTCAGTGGCGTAGGTCTTGTAATTTTTGTTCGGAAAGGGTCTAGCTAGAAGACAATCTTAGTTCATTTATGGAAAGACAGAAAATGTAGAAGAAGCTGCAACCCATACATTTTGTTAGTACCTATCTAATGTAGATATATTTTAAAAATGTTACGCTTATTTACCAAAAAATTTTTTTCGATATCTCAGTGAGAGAAATTTCTGATTAGGTTATACGTTGGGACTATTTTACTATTATTAAGCTTTGTTTATGTACTATGTTATTGGAGGGACGGAAAAAGTATAGGTATCATCTTCTATAGACGTCATAATACGAAGGCCTTCAGTATGGGAAAAATAATGAAGATAATAAAGATATGTCATGTCCGTGTTTTAATCTTTCAAGATACTAATTATAGAAAACTAGTATTTTTTTTTTAGATAAGTTCCCTAAACAGGGACGGATTTAGGACTTTTTCTGGGGGGGGGGACCAGAGCTCCCGCGCTCGCTACAATTTTCTGAAGAGCAAAAAAAGCTCTTATATCAAATTTTGGTATTTATATAAATATTCCGTGTTTCCGTTACACTTTTCGTTTTTCATTAGAGGTTTAGGGGGGGGGGCGGATCAGTGCTGACAGGCTCTGAAGAGCAAAAAAAAGCTCTGCATCCATAGTAGAAGACATTATGTTAGCTATTAATGTACTTCCGGTTTAAGCGGAAGTACCGTCAACTTTTTTAATTTAAATGGGACACCCTGTATATTTTTGCAGATTTTAATATATCTTTTTTTTTCGAATATGTCCATAGTGGCTTGGGTATTAGTTTCTGTAAAAACGGGAAAGATAAAGCTTCTTCATATGTTTAAAATGTCGGCCATTTACCTCCTGACGTCCTGATCCTGACATGAATTGATTCGAAAAGGTAACCCAGCAATTTCTCAACAGACTTGCATATTGTCAGGAAGTAAACGGCGGGCATTTTGAACGTCTGAGATAATTCCTTGATAATTCATTTTAAATTTTCTTATTGTAACACATCAAATAAAATGAACGTTTCAGTAATTAAAAAAGCTTTATCTTTCCCATTTCTACAGATACAAATACTAAACCTACTATGGACGCATTCGGAAAAAAAGATTTATTAAAATCTGCAAAAATATACAGGGTGTCCCATTTAAATTAAAAAAGTTGACGGTACTTCCGGTTAGACCGGAAGAACATTAATAGCTAACATAATGTCTTCAGATGCATTATGCGTCACTACATTTACCTGCAAATTTTCAGCAATATCATGCTTTCCGTTTCAAAGATATTTGCTTGGTTCCATACTTTATCCCAAACCCTGTATAAATATAATATGGTTCCGTAGAGCTCTACGGGGGGATGTACGCCCCTCTAAATCTGCCACTGACCCTGAGTCCCCCCCCCCCCCGGTTTTGAGGCAAATTCTTATTTTATGTATGTTATGCTTACGATTTTACGAAAAAAATTAATTTGCGGATAAAATCAAAGGTGCTGCGAGATTTCAAATAATATAAGGACTTATTTGTGTAGAAAAAACTATTTAGTGGTATTTGAAACACAAAAGTTGAGGGTGAGTTTTAAGAGTTGAAGTACAAAAAAATATTTTGGAAGCATTGTATGGCAGACCTTATAGTACATTCAAAGTTTCCACTCAGTTTTCGTTTGAATTTTTTTTGTTACGAGAATATCACGTGTCATGGAAATTCAGGGACACCCTGTATATCGATTTTAATTTAATTTAATTTGAAAGGAAACAGCAGCATTTTAATTACAAGATATAAATATAGACATAACCTATTTTATCATGTCATGATACCTACTTACATTTTCATGGAACGAAAATAATGTCTCGATACCATTACCGCTTGGAAGCTTAAGAATATGGTTAAATTTAATGCCTCTAAGACCCAGTATTGGACGCTATCAAACAAGAAGTGCCCAAGCCAACACCAGGTTCTAATGAACAACCAGGCTCTGCCAAGGAGTCACTCATTCAAGCTGTTAGTCAACATTACAGAAAATCTGATCTGGCACGAACACGTCGCGTCAATTGCAACAGCTGCTGGTAAAAAGCTTGGGTACCTATTTAGAGCCAGAAAGTATTTCTTACCATCTAACCTCCTCACGCTATATAAAGCCCAGATAAGACCTTGCTTGGAGTATTGCTCTCATGTCTGGGGAGCTGCTGCCCCTACTATTCGACTAATTGGCGATCCGGCCTTAATGCGCCACCTTCAGTCACTTTCTCACCGGCGTGTTGTTGGTGACCTCTCACTCTTCTACCGATATTCCAACGAAATCTGCTCCTCTGAGCTATCCTCTATCGTTCTGCCGCTCACTGCTCCTATCAGATGTACCCGTGCGACCGCTGTATCTCATCCTAAGACGGTCGTTCTTCATACATCAAGAACTGAGCGGTACAACCGCACATTTATTCCCAGGGTGTCCAAGGCTTGGAATGGACAGCCAGAAGATGTATTTATTGGACCTGCGGGTATTGGCCCATTCAAATCTCGCGTTAACAAACTTCCCCTAACATAACCCTTTCACAGCAGCCGCGGTGCTCTGGTATTTAGGCTCTGCCTGCGCGGTCTGCTCAGTTATAAAAAAAATCCATACCATTGAAATTTTCAACGGCAATTGTTTTCGATCTTCTGCATTTATTTATTTCAGTCTTAAAGAACGCTAATTAGCCCAAGTAAGTCTAGCCTTGGTCAAAGCCTACCTTATTGATAAAATTAAATTTTATTATTCAGCAAATAGGTGAGGGGAGTATTGCGATCGCGAAAATTTTCGATTTTGAGATAATAATAATTGTTTGGTCGATGAATATAAAACTATGTGCATTCCAGAATACTGTTGCCATCACGTAACGTTTATTTTTAAAGCTTGGGGTAAAAACATGGTCGACCCCGCTAACTACGCCACTGTTCTCCGTGGGTTTTGACTAAAAAATATGAATGATTCATGAAAGCCAGTTATGCTGAAAGATACACTCGTTGATGGATGACACGGCTTGGCTGTGTGGCAGACAATTATAGAAATTAATATTAATAGCAAATAGGCACAAAACAATATGAATTATCCTTGAGGTAACTCAGTATGCGATTAAAATATGTATATGCCGTGTCATATTGTTGTCGCTTAATATAGTAGGCTGTCATTATCATTCTCTCTTTCTAGATTGATGATTGATTTATAATATAATACTTATATTACGAGGTTCATTATAAGTATAAGTCCGTAACTACAAAGAATAAACGCCAAGATACGACAAAATACTGCTTTTTAACCAAAAAACTACTTCCCCCTTGTATCGAGTAATATCTTGTTTCAAAGGTATGTCAAAGTCCTTCATTTTAATGTCCGACTCCTTAAAATCTGTCGATTCGTTTTCGAGATAATTAAGAAAAAATATTCAATTTTTTTCTGTTATCTACTTATACCAAGAATTGTGATTTGCACCTTGACGGTTCGCTTAAGTCCCATGTGTAATACATAAAGTCACACTAACATTCACCCAGAAATCTAAATATGCAATAATATGCAGGGTGTTCCATTTAAAAAACATAACTTTAATACGTCACGCTTTTATTAGACACCCTGTAAAAGATATTAATTTTTAAATGTAGTTCAGCTTGACCTACATACAGTCGCAATTTTAGGCCCGATTTTATTTACATGCGCATTTTAACAAAGACTTTGACCAATCAGAGTAGCTCATTCAAGAACATGCATCTGTCAAAGTACTCTGTAAATTATTGACTTCTCTTGAAGTTTACCTCAAAAAGGTCAAAAATGCCACATTTTATATGCAATCGACCATTGTGAACCATCTAGTATCTTTCCAGTCTGATTTTCCATCCTAAATGGGTTGAAAATTCCATTTTCTTGTTTAACAAAAAGTTTAGCAATTGCTAATCTCAACCAATCAAATTCCACAGAAGCGGTATATTTGATCACTGGATTATTGGTCTATCAAATGATGACAAGAATTTCAAATTACTGCTTTATCTGGAGAAAACCATAATTTACGAATCCAGGCCCGACTTTCCGAAACAGGTAGTTTTAAGAGGTCTACAGTTGTCATAGGAAGACCTGCAATAGTACGAACCATTCAGATGGAGGAAGCAGTTCTAATCGAAATTGAGAGAAATCCTGAAACTAGTACGCGGAAAATAGCCCATGAATTAAATATTACCCATGTAACGGTGTGGCAAATTTTAAGAAATCAGCAGCTATATCCATATCACATGCAACGGGTGCAAGCTCTAATACCGAGGGATTTACCACTACGAGTAGACTTCTGCAATTGGTTAAGAAATCAAATTTTAAGGAATTTCTTAAGTCAGGTATTGTTTGCTGACGAATCTTGTTTTTCCCGGAATGCCATTATCAATTTTCATAACAATCACGTATGGTCCGAGGATAATCCACGCGCCTTCATAGAACATCATTTCCAAGAACAGTTTTCTTTCAATATTTGGGCTGGAATTGTAGGAAACCACTTCATTGGTCCATATTTTCTGCCTCATAGACTTACTGGGGAACAATACCAGCGGTTTTCAGCACAAGTTCTACCTGAATTATTAGAAGAAGTTCCACTTAGAGAACGGTGTCGTATGTGGTACATGCACGACGGTGCTCCAGCACATTCTAGTCTAGTTGCGCGTCAAGTTTTGAATGAAAATAATCCTAACCGTTGGATAGGTAGGGGTGGTCCACACTTTTGGCCTCCCCGATCGCCAGATATCAATCCTTTGGATTACTTCTTATGGGGATACCTTAAGTCATTAGTATACAAAACCCCTGTTCAAAATGAAGAAGAACTCAGAAATATAATAGTTGATTCATGCTTGATAATCAAAAACACATCACATATTTTTGAAAGAGTCCGTCATTCAATGATAAGGCGACTGAACCGTTGCATTGAAGCTGGTGGCGGTCACTTTCAACATACTTACTTTAAGAAAACATTCTCTATTTGTCTTAGTATTTCTTATTTGTTCAAACTCTTATTAAATAATGTTACTTTAAAAATAATGCCTAAATGTTTTGTAGTAACTCTAAACTGAACAAGCTGACAGTTCTCAAGTTGTTTTTCAATTATTGCAATTGTTTTTCACAGCACACTTACTAAATAGATGAACATTAAATTTATTTATTTACAATAGCCTGCATCGATTCAATAATTTGCATTTTTCTCGAAAACGGTTAGCCCTATCGAGATGTACCAAGAGACCATTTTTACGTAGAAATTTCTGGAATACCATATTCTTAAATCAAAATGTCAAAAAAATTACCATTTAGAAAATGGGGTTATTTTTACCCCTAATTCCTCCCGTATGATACGCCTCTGATTAAAATTATTAAAATTCTGAATTCAGAATCAGATTCAGCGTCAAAAGTTTACCCATCGTACCTAATTTCGCAATTTTGTTTCGAGAATATCGAGGGAAAACCGTCTTCAGGGTGCTCCATGCAAAGGAGCGTAGCTCCCTTAGGAAGCATTTCCGGACACATGTTCATATGACATTTTCTTTCTATTTTTCGGAGTAAACAATTTGAATATTTATTGCTTGATCTTTATTCCAATAAACCTAAACTAAACTAAGTCAAAATTTTTCATTATTTTATTAATTTCAGTTGTTTTTGTTGACTTCGCTAAAAGTGGCGTCACTATCTTCTCGCTCACTCATAGCAAATATGTTCATTATACATCTCTTAAATCATTTTGCCGTAAAATTAAGAACCTACCAGAAGCTTGTGCAAATAAAGAACATCTGACTTGAGTGAACTGGGTTAACAATAATCGGGTTACTTGAGGTTTTTATATTACTACTCGTTTTTTTTAGTATGAAACTAACAAGTATTGTACCATTTTACAATCCTGGTTAAATGCGCCAACTTTTAATGGCACTTGCCAAGGCACTTTAGTACACTTTTTTAAGGAGGGCCTTTCAAAGTCGGCAAACTTTGAAAATTTTAAATTCATAGTTTAATAAATAGTCTTTATTCTAGAAAACTTGGGGTAATTGTGTCATTATTTTTGACTGTGCTTCTAGAAATGTTATTTAGGGTTACGGTTCCAAAGTGTAAATGAACAAAAATAATTAAAGTTAAGCATAATAACCGAAAAATTGTTAAAATTTGACCATATTTCTAGGCTTTCTTTAAATGCCCATAATTTTCAAACTGCATGGAATAGATTTTTTTTCTGATTTTTCTCATGATAGTTACAACCAATCCTGTCACCCCGTTGCGGCTTGACGTTGACTTCTGGGACACCCTGTATATATATACGACAACGCGGTGGCAGGAGCCGCTCTAGCATCGCCTCCGGCGTCGAGGCAATTGAGCTGGGAGCGCGGGAGGCGCGGAGGCAATCGCGTTACCCTCCCGCCTCCCACCCCCTTCCTCCCAACCCCCCAACCCCCCCAAACCCCCCGTTCGTCGTCGTCGCCGTCGCCGTATCTGATACAATATCCGCGCGCGGCGGACGAACGAGCATTGGAAAATGGTGGAAGCCCTAGATGAAAAATGTAAATGTCGGCGTGGCAGCGGCGAAGGAAAAAGTCGAAAATAAAATAAAACGATCAACATATCCAATAAGGTTTTAACCTGCAGGGAAGTGAGTTGCCTTGGAAACGCGGCGGATTCGAAGTCGACTTTATTTGGTTCACATGCGGCGGGCTGGCAGGCAGTCGGACTGCCAGCGAGGGGGTTGAACTCCGGGGGGGAATGGGGGGGAAGAAAGAGGACGGTTTTCTATGTACGCGATTTAATACTAGCTTATCGTTGAGTCAATTAATTAACAAGACTGACTTTTTTAACAAAGCATTTCTTAACATCAACGTAATAGGATCCATCTCGCGATCCATGTACAAAAAATGTAGTCAAGTTGATTGACTCAGTACTTCTCACACATAACAATGATACTAGTTTTATTAATTTCCCATTGCATGAAGCTATAGTCTGAAATCCCCTTGCAACCAAATCATCGCCCACCCGCCCACAAAAAAGCATCCATCACAAAAATCTCGTAAATAGTTTCTTCGTCTCCCTTCTTAGAAGGCAGGATGCCACAGTTTTTTTCTGTATGCTTCAACTGGACGATGCTAAATGATCAGCAGCCTCCAAACCGTCTAAAACCGAAGTTAGAGCTCTTTTATATTTTTAGTTTGTTTTATTATGCTGCGCCGCCACTGACACGATTTTTCCAAAACATACGCATTTTCCATCCTCGCCGCGGTAGCAACACTATGTTAAAATTTCATTAAAATCAATTCAATTATTTTCTCATTACGCAATACAGAACGATCTGAAACAACACTCGTATGTATACACCACCAATTTCAAGTTCCTTGGTTTCTGTACTAGGCAAGGCAATGTTCGAATGTATACCTAAAACCTCCCACCCCCCAACCGCCCCAATTTCACCCCCACCCAAAAAAGAATAGAAAATAATCACGAACTCCTAAAACGCCTAAAAACGAAGTTTGAGCTGTTTTTATATTTTTAGTTTTTTTTATTATTGCTGCGCCGCCACTGCCACGATGTTTCCAAAACATACGTGTTTTCCATCCTCGCCTCGGTAGTAATACTGTGCCAAAAATTTCATTAAAATCAATTCTATAATTTTCGCGTTACGCAATATATGTAGAACAATCTAAAACAATACTCGTATGTATACATCACAAATTCTAAGTTCCTTGGTTTCTGTAATAAGCAAGGCAATATTCGGGTGGGCCTAAAAGAGTGTATTATGCCACTAGGTTTTCCATTCATAGGTCAGTGGACAGACCATTATGGATACAACAAATTTTTCAGTTTTACAACCCCCCACCCCCAACCACCCCAAATTCACCCCCACCCAAAGAAAGTAGAAAATGATCAGGAACCCCTAAAACGCCCAAAAAACGAAGTTTGAAGGATATTAGAAATTTTTCGTTTTTTGCTAATTACTCCGCCCCCCGTACAACGATTTCTAAAATTATAGGAACATTACCTACTACGACCCCACAACATACCGTTGCCCAAATTTCATCACAATCTATGCAGCGGTTACTGAGATTACACGGCTAGAAAAACGCGTACAGACAGACAGACAGACAGACAGACAGACCGACAGACCGACAGACCGACAGACAGACAGACCGACAGACCGACAGACCGACAGACCGACAGACCGACAGACCGACAGACCGACAGACCGACAGACCGACAGACCGACAGACCGACAGACCGACAGACCGACAGACCGACAGACCGACAGACCGACAGACCGACAGACCGACAGACCGACAGACCGACAGACCGACAGACCGACAGACCGACAGACCGACAGACCGACAGACCGACAGACCGACAGACCGACAGACCGACAGACCGACAGACCGACAGACCGACAGACCGACAGACCGACAGACCGACAGACCGACAGACCGACAGACCGACAGACCGACAGACCGACAGACCGACAGACCGACAGACCGACAGACCGACAGACCGACAGACCGACAGACCGACAGACCGACAGACCGACAGAGAGACCGACAGACAGACCAACAGACAGACCGACAGACAGACCGACAGACCGTCAGACAGACCGACAGACAGACCAACAGACAGACCGACAGACCGACGGAAATGAGTGACATGGATTTTCGTTATGTAGACATCATAAAACGCCCAAAAAGCGTATTATCTCGAAATCGAAAATTTTCGCGATCACAATACTCCCCTCACCTATTGGTGTGGAAAGTAAAAAATGTATTGCATTGAACCATATTAAACATCATACAAAGAGAAGAGTTGTCGGTTCCGCTGAAATCCAAAAAGCACATACTGTTGCTACTTTCAAGCAAAAATTGAAAGATTTTTTTACAGAAAAAGTTTTTACAATCTGCTAGAGTTCCTTACTTGATGTCTAGTTTTAATGTCTACATACTATTTTAAATTTTGATTTTTGATGTATATTTTTGGTATCTACATATAATTTAAAATTTTTATTTTCCTTGTTCTACCGATCTTCTATTTGTTGAGAAAATCGAAAAACTTTGTTTTTTCCACGTCCGTCTGTCTGTAAGTTCGCGATTTTGTTTTCCAACGATTACTCAAAAACGCCTCAAGGGATTGCTTCCAAATTTGGCCAACTTTAATTATTAAAGGTTCTTTCGAGTTGAAAAGGTTTTGATGCCGATCGGACAAAGGGGTGGAGGAAAAGAGTGGAAGTTGCATAAAAAAATGTAATATAACATATAATTTGATAGCACCAGTTGAAAGAGAATGGATCTGTATGTCTAAAACGATATATCACATGTTAATTTTCTATGAAATGGAGGCTAAAACAATTAAATAAATTGAAATACTCAAATAACAGCAATCACTTGAGTCCGCGAAAATGTGTATTACAAAAGATTCATTTGAATGCTAACCATAAGAGAAAGAGACACTCTGATACCTTTTAAGTTACTTTTCATTCGACGAATTATGGTTTAAATAAACCCATAACTAGGTTTCTCTAATTTGGCAAGGAGATTATACCTATTGCAGATGTATTTGGGTGTTCCTTTAGTATTTTTAAAAATCTTGTCAAAAATTGTAGTTAACTGTAATGCGCTTTTGTATATTTGTCTTAATAATGATAAATAAGCCAACTACATAATTAAAAAAAAGATAATAAATGAATAAGTAAACATGACTAAAAAGCAGCGTCTGCCAGTAACCAG
The DNA here is from genome assembly GCA_951848785.1 of Callosobruchus maculatus. Lineage (NCBI taxonomy): Eukaryota > Metazoa > Arthropoda > Insecta > Coleoptera > Chrysomelidae > Callosobruchus > Callosobruchus maculatus. The sequence continues at coordinate 507,258 of CATOUR010000223.1, forward strand.
CTCTGAAAGGCTCAAACTTGGAGCTCTCCATAATTCTATTAACCGAACAGATGCCGTATTACCTGGCACACCACCTTCCACACCGCAATCCACCCCCTCCCTCTTTGCCTCCCGTCACTCATTAAAATAAAGCATCCCGAGAGGAACTTGAGCGTCTATCCAGAACGCGTCGGCGATCGAGTCGAGGCTCTTCCTCTTATCTCCCTATTTTTATTTTTGTATAATCGCATTTCGTTTGCTGCGCGAACTTTCAAAATAAACACTTTCCGAATACGGAATGCACTTCATAACTTGCAGCTGAAAATGGGTCTTTAGAATTTTAAATGCCTCGCGCGCTCACACCATGGACGGCGCAGTCGGTTTCTCTGCGATCTTCACTGAATGTGTTTGTTAAGGTATTAATTGTAGTAATGATAATGGTAACTTTATACCTCAAAACTTGGGACGGCCACATCCAAACGAAGGAGCTACACATACGGCGTGGTATCTTCCACTAACTTCGCTGTGGTTCTGCTTCTGTCTAAATCATCCGCTCTCCAACACACTTCATAACAACAACTGCCTTCTGCCTTTATGCCTACTCATGCCTTCTTATACCTTCTTCTGCCTTCTTTTGCCTTTTTCTGCGTTCTTCTGTTCCTTTTTCTGTACCGTCTTCTGTCCCTTCTTCTGCCTCTTCTTCTGCCCCTTCTGCTGTGTTTTCTTCTCTGCCTTCTTCTGTGCCTTCTTAGCCCCTTCTTCTGTGCCTTGTTTTGTTCCTTCTTCTGTACCTTCTTTTGTTCCTTCTTCTGTACTTTAATCAGTACCTTCTTCTGCCTCTTCTTCTGTGCCTTCTGTCCCTTTTTCTGCCGATTCTTCTGTAACTTCTTCTGTGCCTTCTCTTGTGACTTCTTCTGTGCCTTTTCTTGTGCCTTTTCTGCCCCTTGTTCTGCCCCTTCTTCTGTGTCTTCTTCTGTGCCATCTTAGCCCCTTAGTTTAGGTTAGGTTGAAAGTGAGTGGGGCAGAGCTGCCTCCTTCCACTGCGACTCAATTGTGTCTATTGGGGCTCACACCTTTTTAGAGTTCACCGTACAGTCCGCACCTCTTTGCGAAGGCGATCAACGTGAAGGGTGAAACTTTCTTGAAGTCATGAGGTTCCAGTTGAGCAAATCCGAATATCTGGAACCTAGCATTATCCAGTACTGGACAGGAGCAAAGAATGTGCTCCGCTGTTTCGTCCTCCACGTAGCAGAAGCGACAGTCTGAAGTTTGTTCAAGACCCAACTTCCGCATATAGTACCTTAGACGACCATGTCCCGTCAGCAGATCGACCAGAATGCGGAGGTCGTACCTATTACATTCCATGATCCTCGGGGGGGCCTCACTCGAGAGGTATCTTATAAACACCTTCGAGTGCAGTAACCCTGGTGTATCTCGCCAGTTCAGGAGTGCTTTCCTCACTGCCTAGTTCGAGATGTTCTTTTTAGCGGTGCTTTTTGCAATACCCGCAAATGGTTCTGGTCCTATGAACACAGATTCAGTTCCTCCTTTTGCTAGCGCGTCGGCCAATAGATTGCCTTCCACTCCGCAGTGACCCGGAACCCAAATCAAGGATACCCTGTTTCCCGTTCCGAGTTTGTTGAGGAGGTGCATGCAGCTCCATACCAGTCTTGGATCAACCCGACTGGAGCACAGTGCTTTCAATACAGCCTGGCTGTCTGAAAAGATTTTTATGGATCTGTTTGTCAGGGGTCTTTTGATTAGTTCCCTGACTCCCAGCTCTATGGCAACCATTTCTGCTTGGAAGACTGCGGTGTACCTCCCAAGGTTGACTGAAATTTCAACTCTTGGATTGGTACCCACTACTCTCGCTCCTGCCCCCAGTTCAGACTTGGAGCCCTCTGTAAATAGCGCAAGATCAGAGGATGATATAAAATCGTCCCTCCTCCATTCGTCCTTGCCTGGGAAAAGGACGTTATAGGATCGCTCTAGCTTCTAGCCCCTTCTTCTGCCCCTTCTTCTGTGCCTTCTTTTGATCCTTCTTCTATGCCTTAATCTGTACCTTCTTCTGCCTCTTGTTCTGTGCGTTCTGTTCCCTCTTCTGCCGATTCTTCTGTGACTTCTTCTGTGCCTTCTCCTATCCTTTCTTCTGTCACTTTTTCTGCCTCTTTTTCTGTGCCTTCTTTTGATCCTTCTTCTGTGCTTTAATCTGTACCTTCTTCTGTGTCTTCTTCTGTGCCTTCTCCCCCTTCTTCTGTGCCTTCTTTTGATCCTTCTTCTGTGCCTTAATCTGTACCTTCTTCTGCCTCTTCTTCTGTGCCTTCTGTCCCCTCTTCTGCCGATTCTTCTGTGACTTCTTCTGTGCCTTCTCCTGTCCTTTCTTCTGCCATTTCTTCTGCCTCTTTTTCTGTGCCTTCTTTTGATCCTTATTCTGCGCTTTAATCTGTACCTTCTTCTGTGTCTTCTTCTGTGCCTTCTCCCCCTTCTTCTGTGCCTTCTTTTGATCCTTCTTCTGTGCCTTAATCTGTACCTTCTTCTGCCTCTTGTTCTGTGCCTTCTGTTCCCTCTTCTGCCGATTCTTCTGTGACTTCTTCTGTGCCTTCTCCTATCCTTTCTTCTGTCACTTTTTCTGCCTCTTTTTCTGTGCCTTCTTTTGATCCTTCTTCTGCGCCTTAATCTGTACCTTCTTCTGTGTCTTCTTCTGTGCCTTCTCCCCCTTCTTCTGTGCCTTCTTTTGATCCTTCTTCTGTGCCTTAATCTGTACCTTCTTCTGCCTCTTCTTCTGTGCCTTCTGTCCCCTCTTCTGCCGATTCTTCTGTGACTTCTTCTATGCATTCTCCTGTCCTTTCTTCTGCCATTTCTTCTGCCTCTTTTTCTGTGCCTTGTTTTGATCCTTCTTCTGTGCCTTAATCTGTACCTTCTTCTGCCTCTTGTTCTGTGCCTTAATCTGTACCTTCTTCTGCTTCCTGTTCTGTGTCTTCTTCTGCCCCTTCTTCTGTCCCTTCTTGTAACTTCTCCTGTGGCTGGTGTTATACAGGGTGGGCCAATAGTGCGTGGACGGAGGATTGCAGAATTACTAAAAAATATTTCAAAAATCTGTCACTTGATCGTGGTAGGGACCCTTAAGGGCTATAACGTAAAAATATTTTCACTTAAATTTTGACGTTTATACAGGGTGATTCATATCAAACTTACATTTTTTTGAATGGAACCCCCTATATATTATTGCATATTTGGATTCCTTGGTCAATTCTAGTGTGACTTTATGTATCACACATGGAACTTTAAACGAACCGTTTAGGCGCAAATCACCATTTTTGGTATAAGTAGGTATCAGAAAAAAATTGAATATCGCAGCGGCTATAAAACTTAGAAGGCCGTGGCTTTGCGGTACGACTAAGCATAAAATGCGTCACCTTAGGTCAGACGGCTAAATTTGAATTCTTTTTGTACTTTGAGAAATCAGTAGATTAATTAAGGAAACTTCAATCACAGATAACTTGATTTTTTCAAATGGGAATGCCTATCTTGGTTTAAAGAATCAAATGTAAAATTTGATTACCTTTCTAACGATATAGCATTCTCGATATCAATCTTTTTTGGTTTTCATTTTATTTCAAATTTTCAGTCAAATCGGTGTTTTTCAATTTTCCTGCGTCCAAGCAACCTAGCAGGCCACGAAAAATAAACAAAAACTCGTTAATATTGAAGAAACCAGCTAACTTAGTAGAAAGATGCAAACTAACTAGAGCAACGAGGTAAGTTTATGAAAATTCCTAACAACATATTAGCTGTAACCGGATACAACAGCGGCAAGATCTCTAATGTCAATGAGTAGCTGGGGTATGACAGAAGTGTTTGTTTTTCACAGCCTACTAGCTATTGAGCTCTACTAGGGTTGACAACTTTCCAAAACGATTAAAAATTTTGAAACAAAAGGAAAACTACCAGCGATTTTTGCTTACAGTCTAACAGGTTTAGAATGAAATTTCACATTTAATGGGATAAAAAAATGAGGCATTTCCGTTTAAGTCAAAAGTGACAAGACATCTCCAACTGGAGCATTCTGAACATCTATTGAAATAATTGCTAGAATTTTTTAATTACGCTATGTTGTAATTGTGTTTATTTCACGTAGTTTTCTGCAAACTAAATTATGTTTTACAATTCAAACAGACTGTAATTCAAGTTTCATTTCCGCGATTTTGCTAATAAGTAGAAGTACCTACTGAAGAATTTGAAGGGTTCCAGTAAGAGGTATCATTACTTTTGACTTACGGAAATGGCTACATTTTTATAGCATTAAATGTGAAAATTTATTCAGAAGACATAGATATTCTACTGCCAGCAACAATCACTAGTAGTTTGCCTTTGATTAAATATTTTTTTACTGACTTTGGAACTTGGCTAATAGCTAGTAGGCTGTGAAAAATGAGCGTTCTTGTTACCGCTATTGTTTCTGGTTAGAGCTAATGTGTTGTAAGGAATTTTCATAATCTTGCCTCGTTGCTCTAGTTAGTTTGCATCTTTCTACTAAGCTAGTTGGCTTCTTCAATATTAATCAGCTTTTGTTTATTTTTCATGGCCTGCTAGGTTGCTTGGACGCAGGAAAATTGAAAAACACCAATTTGACTGAAAATTTGAAATAAAATGAAAACCAAAATAGATTGATATCAAGAATGCTATATCGTTAGAAAGGCGATCAAATTTTACATTTGATTCTTTAAAACAAAATAGGCATTCCCATTTGAAAATATCAAGTTATCTGTGATTGAAGTTTCCTTAATTAATCTACTGATTTCTCCAAGTACAAAAAGAATTCAAATTTAGCCGTCTGACCTAAGGTGACGCATTTCATGCTTAGTCGTACCGCAAAGCCACGGCCTTCTAAGTTTTATAATCGCTGCGATATTCAATTTTTTTCTGATACCTACTTATACCAAAAATGGTGATTTGCGCCTAAACGGTTCGTTTAAAGTTTCATGTGTGATACATAAAGTCACACTAGAATTGACCAAGGAATCCAAATATGCAATAATATATAGGGGGTTCCATTCAAAAAAGTGTAAGTTTGATATGAATCACCCTGTATAAACGTCAAAATTTGAGTGAAAATATTTTTACGTTATAGCCCTTAAGGGTGTCTACCATGATCAAGTGACAGATCTTTGAAATATTTTTTAGTAATCCTACAATCCTCCGTCCACGCACTATTGGCCCACCCTGTATAGAAACTATAAACATTAAGTAACTAAATCTGTATTCTCCATGCTTAGATTGTCTCGTGTCACTTTTTTATTATTAATGCTAAAATCTTTATGTATTAAGTACCAATAAACTATACTATGTATACCATAAGACAAAACTAAGCATTGGTAAGTACGCCCATGATTTTCGTGCCGCAGACAGAAGGACGTGGCTTCTCTAACAAAGCCAACAAATTAAGTGGTTGTAATGCTGAAATAATTTATTTTTGAATAGATTAACATTTAGAGGAAGGCTGCCTTATGAATATAATCTTTTCGGTAAATAAAGGTGGATGAAAAACGAAGCCTCTCGAAAACCGTGTCTCTCCTTCCACGCAGATAACGTTGAACAATGTTTAATTTGATGGCGTTCGTTTCAAGCGCGGATAAATACTGCTGCTGCACTTCGTTTTACCACGACGAGAAAGCATAATTGGTGCTCTATCTAGATAAAATTCTCTATCGTGGATACGAGCCGTTTTGAGAATAGTAGCGGTATGCTATACAGGGCGGACGAAATATAGTGGGCTTACTAATCATCATCATCATAGTCACAATGTCTGAACAGACATGTTGTGAACTCGTAAAATGCATCAAGTCGGAGCTAGAGTATTGCCGACACGAATATTGTCAATAGTTTTGAGAACTGTAGCTCGCCATCGTTCGCGATTTACTGTCAGTTCAGTGGCGCTCTCCAGCTATTCAGCAACTGTTTCGTCGTATCCACCCAGCGTGTAGGGGAATGTCCACGGCGCCGCCCACTAGGGGCGTGACCCTGAACTACAAGTTTCTCCATATTATCGCTTCTGTGTATATGTCCAAAGAATGTAGGCATTTTCGTCGACACAATGGAGGATAGTCTCTTTGGATTACCGAGCTCATCCAGTATGGAAACATTAGTTCGATAGGCGGTATAAGGAATTCTCAGCATTCTCCTCCACGTCCACATTTCAAAAGCATCTATGCGAGCTCGATCTGCCTTTTTAACAGTCCAAGTTTCTGAGGCATTTGTAAATATGGAGAACACAAGAGACTAAACCAGCGACATTTTGGTAGCTTTAGTGATGTTATGGTCACGCCATATTTTAGTAAGCTTTGTCATGGCCACCCGTGCCTGTTGAATGCGCCGTCGAATCTCATTCTCACAGCTACCTGAATTGTCGATCAAAGAACCGAGGTACACAAAACTTTGAACTACCTCACAATGGCCTATTGACTTTATTGCTCGATGATTGTCATGCTCTCTATCTACGATAGTAACCTTGGTCTTGTTGTAGTTAATACCAAGACCATATGCTGCACTGTGTTGTTCTAAGATGTATAGAGCTACTAGTTCTTCCTGAGAAGCAGCAATAAGGGTTGTATCGTCAGCAAATCTTAAGTTAGATATTTTGCTTCCGCCAATAGTTATACCGCCTTTCCAGTTGTCCAATACCTGTTTCATCGCCAATTCAGAGCAAATGTTAAATAACATCGGAGATAATACGCATCCCTGACGAACTCCTTTTCTGGTTGCTGTTTGACCAGACAGGTTACCATCAATTCTTACCCGAGCTGAGGTAGACTCATAGAGTTGCTGTATGAGAAATACTAAGTAGTAAGGGACTCCCATGGAGATGAGGATTTCCCACAGTTTAGGCCACTTTATATTATCAAACGCCTAAGAATGGTCCACAAAGCAGATAAAAACGGGAAAATAATACTTTCTGGCTTTTTGAATAATCTGTCTTAAGTTTAAGATCTGTTCACGCGTACCGCGTCCTTTTACGAAACCTACTAGAAAATAAATGAGGTCTTTAATATGAATCGGTAACAATGTGGGTACCAAGACCGATCCTTGCGGAACCCCGGCGTGTCACGTGTACGAAAAGATCACCTTGACATTTGCAGACTTGCGAAATTTATTGCGTAATATGCATAACCCTCTCAAACCTGTGCTTGTCCCAGAACGAAAAAAAAGGGTAAAGTACAAAGAATCCAGTGGGCGCATAATGAACGGCATCCGTAGCACAAGGACAAAAAAGGGCGAAAGGGCTTCACGTGGCAACGGCAAGGCGTCCTCTCATGTCCTTTAAGTGTTTGCCGTGCCGCGCACTTGCCTCCCTTATAGTCCGGGACTAAGTGTAAGAAACAAGTACAGAAAGGCCAAAACACTATTTCGCCAATGTAAAAAATCAATATGTATCGAGACCTGATTTGTGTAGACTGTATTACAGACTCATCAAATATCATTTTATTCATATGTACCTATACAAAGTTCCATGTATACAAAGTTTCCAAAGGCAAAGTTGATTCATAGCCCATTGAGAGCGTAGCCGAGCTGCGTAAACGAATTTCTTTGGCTGATAAGTAAGATCTTTTTTAAGAAGATGTACTCGTAGGGCGTGTATTGAGGCTGATGGTAAACAATTTGAATATTTATTGCCTGACCTTTATTCCGATAAACCTAAACTAAACTAGGTCAAAATTTTTCATTATTTTATTAATTTTACTTATTTTTGTTGACTTTGCTAAAAGTGGCGTCACTATTTGTCTCGCTCACTCATAACAAATATGTTCATTATCCATCTCTCTCATCATCATTTTGCCGTAAAATTAAGAACCTACCAGAAGCTTGTGCCAATAACAGACATCTGACCTGAGTGAAATGGGTTAGCAAAAATCGGGCTACTTGAGGTTTGTATTTATTTACTCGTTTTTTTTTTAGTACGAAACTAACAAGTATTGTATCATTTTACAATCCTGGTTAAATGTGCCAACTTTTAATGGTACTTGCCAAGGCACTTTAGTACATTTTTTTAAAGGAGGGCCTTTCAAAGTCAGCAAACTTTGAAAATTTTAAATTCATAGTTCTTCATTCTAGAAAACTTGGGGCAATTGTGTTATTATTTTTGACTGTGCTTCTAGAAATGTTATTTCGGGTTACGGTTCCAAAGTTTAAATGAACAAAAATAATGAAAATTAACCACAGTAACCGAAAAATTGTTATAATTTGACCAAATTTCTAGGTTTTTTTTAAATGCCCATAATTTTCAAACTACATGGGATAGATTTTTTTCTGATTTTTCTCATGATAGTTCAACCAATCCTGTCACCCCCGTTGCGGCTTGAAGTTAACTTCTGGGACACCCTGTAAACAAGGTGAGTCAAGCTCAACGCCTCGGACTCTTGTGACCAAACCATACCACTTTTCAGAAAATCAACTTTGGGAGTGTATGTAGGTCGAGTTGGACTACATTTTAAAAGTAATGACTTTTATACAAGGTGTCTAATAAATGCGTGACGTATCAAAGTTATGTTTTTTAAATGGAACACACTGTATATTATTGCATATTTAGATTCCCGGGTCAATGGGGTATTTTCCAAACAAATTTTTATGACGGAATATTGATGTTACGTCTCCAAAAACCATGTAACAAACACTTTTACGTTTTATTGTGAACGCGAAGTGGGTTAAAATCACCTCCAAAGTTCAAACATAAAATTTCGCGCCAAAGCTGTGACGTAATAAGTCCTTCGTGGTGCTATCCTTAGAATGTGACTCTACTTTGTCGTCTGACCTCCTTTTCTCCATCTACAAACATAACCTCAGCTTCGTATTGACATTGACAGATGTTTGTTTACATCATTTCATCATGGTTAATTTAGACACCGTGACAGTCGTGAGACCAGAGGAGGTTATGTATGGCATGACACTAGTGACAGGCTGTTAAAGAATGACGAGTAAAATTGTGAAAAGTAATTAGGAAACATTCTCAGAGTAAACTGCTAATTACATAATAATGGAAAAATGGAATTGCAGTGTAATATACCATTTATTTATAGTCTACAAACATGAACTTTTATCCAATTAAAAAGAGGGAAACTAAATAAACATAATACATAAAATTAAGTTTACATCCTCTATATTAGAAAAACTAGGCAAAATGTTAATATAGTCACATCCTATCTACATCCGGCATAAAAATGACTTTTGATTGGTTGATTTCTTAGGCGGGAGGTTTAAGAGACTTAAATGAGCTCTTTTCAAAGGAATGATTTTTAAACTTTATCTTTACTTCACGTGGACAGAAAAAAATTGAGCAAACAGTGCCATCATTACAAACTAGATACAAGCAATCCATTTCAACCATTAAACAGGCAATATTAGCAAGTTGGAAAATACCCCATTGTAGTGTGACTTTATATATCACACGTGGGACTTAGAGTGAATCCTTTAGGTGCAAATCACAATTTTTTTGGTCTATGTAGATATCAGAAAAAAATTGAATATCGCAGGAATTATGAAAGTTAGAGGGCTGTCACTTTGCCGTGTCACTAAGCATGAAATGCGTCAGCTTAGGTTAGACGGTCAAGTTTTAGTCACATTTGTACTTGGAAAAATCGGTAGACTAATTAAGGAAGCTTCAATCAGACGCAACTTGATTGTTTCAAATGATATTTTTTTATGATAAATGATATTTTTTCTTTCTAATGATATACAGTTGTAAACGTCAATCTCTGGCAGTTATCATTTAATTTCAAATTTTCAATCAAACCGTTGTTTTTCAATTTCACTACCTATAAGTCATTTAGCAGGCCATGAAATACAAACAAAAAACTTTGAGATGGAAGAAAGCAACAATTTAGCAGAAAGATACAGAAGAACTAGACTAAAGAGTAAAAATTATAAAAATAACTTACAACAAATCAAGTCTAACCAGAAATAACAGAGTTAACACATCTAAGGTCAAAAGGCAGCTGGAGTACGACAGAAATGGATATTTTTTAGATTCGGAGGGTATGAAAATTTTTATTTTTGTTAACCGCGAGCATAACAGCAGCCAGATGTATAGCGTTTATTGTAAATATAAAATAAATAAACAACAAGTGTCCTAAAAAGTTGAAAACTTGTGCCTGAGTACAAGGTAATTATTATAAAATAGAAACAACAAATAAGGGTTAATTCATGAATATTTATATTTAAATACTATGTATTCTATTTATATTAGTAATAATAGGTATTACATATGTCTACAAGTTGGTTAATTTTAATGCGATTATTATTTACTATCCATTGTTTTAAACCATACTTGAATGAATTTAAAGGCACTAGACATTTTATGCTTTCTGGTATCTCATTGTATAGTCTTGGAGCAAGAAATGTATGACATCGTAATAAAGTACTTTTTCTTGCTTTTGGTACAACATTACATGCATATCTTATGTAGTATTTATGTTCGTGTTTTGTCAAGTTTGATTTATTTTTATATTGGTAAATACCTAATGACATGAAAAATGTTTGGCGGATATCTACAATTTTTGTTTTAGAAATTAACAAGTCACTAGGATATGATGTAGATTTCACTTTATATAAAATTTTTATTAAACGTTTTTGTATAATTTCTATTGCTTTTAAATTATTTTTACATGCTGCGTATACAATGATCATCTGTTCATAGGTAAGTATAGTGGAAAGAAGTTTAAATTTGCTTATAACGTAACGTATCTTTTTGACAACATATTCTGTATGCTCCTTCCATTTGATATGGAATCTAGATATATTCCTAAGTATTTGATACTGGTGACCATTGATATAGGAGCAAAAAAGACGTTTTGGTTTGACATTGATGTTTATGTTTTATATTATTTTCAAATAAATGTAAGTTAAGTATGAAAAGAACTTCAAACTGGCTTCCTGAACATTTAGAGATACGTGACGTAGTGTACCTGAGCTACAGCCATTAAACCCTTTATGATTTGAAAGAAAAATCTTCGTATACCCGACACGCAAAGTCTCTGTATCTAAAGCATTTTCTTAAGGGGCCTGGATACACACATTTATACATACGTATTTGCCATGTAAAAGACGGACTCACAATTTCTTGCATAACTTACTCTATTTTCAAACTACATATATAGTATTTCAGAAGGCGATAGTTAAGACCTTAATGAATGACAACTATTTTCGATTTTCTCAAAAAGGTTTTTAGTGTGCAAAAAAAATCACAATGCCAAATCATACATTCTATAAATGCCTGTAATTTAATAACCAAACACGACATCAAAAAAAGGCTAAATAGTTGCACAAGCGCAAGCTTTCTTCTTCAATTTGCTCTTTGAGTCATTACTGTGTAAGTATAAAGGTAACGTCAGTAGCTTGGAAATGCGAAATTCATTTTTATGGTGACGTTTGGACCTCACCTTTGGACCTTTTGACCTTACCTTTGGATTTTTGAACTTATCTCCCCTGATCTTAGACACACACGCTGGAGAAAGGGAACAGGCGGCCACGCCTCCTCGCTAACACGGAAATACGACTTTTCTTGGATTTTCAATTTCGCGCGCTATACCCTAGTCCCTTAAGGAGTTTACCTGAGAATTTGAGCTTGTTGATTTCTAATGCTTCTAAAAAATGTAATTTGCGTCCTTTCTGTTCTATGTGTAATATTTAAAAATCTTCGTTGAAATGATGGTTTTCGGAGATCAAATGATTGGTGTAATTAGAATTATAGAGTTCGTTTGTAAATGACTTTTTATGTTCGTTAATGCGGTTTTTGAACGCTCTTCCATTTTGTCCAATATAAACTTTAGGGCAATCCACACATTGTAATTCGTATACTCGACACCCAAAGTCTGTGTAGTAAAAGCATCTTCTTATGCTATGACGTAGATACCAGCAAAACCCTTCGCGACCGTACTGTGACCCTTGTTATAATTTAAGCAGTAAGAAAATATGAAATTGCGAATTCCCTCGTCCCTAAGATCCCCTTGCCCTTCTTCGCGTCGTTGTAGGGCCTGTGCGCGCCCTATTGCGCCTCTTGACGTCTATTGTCGAGAAGCGTGCACGGAGAGGCAGCGGATCTTTGCCCTTAGCGCCGATATAATGACGGGTTTAACCTTAGACATGAAAGAAATGCCCCGGAACACACGGCAGAAGTAAGACGAGTCATTACGAAGGGCTAATAGGGAATCGGGGATTATCCTGGATGCCTTTGATTGTCCCTACCTGTCATTGAAGGACTGCTTTGTTTAAAGAATGTGGTTTGCTTGATTTTACCTTCTTCTTTGTGGCATCGATGCATGAAATTGCCTTTCAACTCTAGTAGATTTGTAGCTACGCTGGATCCAACCCAAAAAAGAAACGAAGCCTGCTAACATAGGTCTTAAGGGAACTACATATCTCTAAGACTTATTGGAAGTTTGTTTTTTTTTGTATTCAGTGAAAAATCACTTTAAACGTTTAAGACGACGGTTACGCTCCCTAGTGACCATGTTAGAAATCTGATAATATTTTTCATGGTCTTAGCGTCGATATAATGACGAGTTCAACCTTAGGCATGAAAGAAATGCCCCGGAATACACGGCACAAGTAAGACGAGTCATTACGAAGGGCTAATAGGGAATCGGGGATTATCCTGGATGCCTTTGATTGTGCCTACCTGTCACTGAACGACTGCTTTGTTTAAAGGATGTGGTTTGCTTGATTTTACCTTCTTCTTTGTGGCATCGATGCATGGAGTTGCCTTTCAACTCTAGTAGATTTGTAGCTTTTTGATGAAGTGGATACGCTGCTATGAAACTCAAAAATTTGGTCCTTCGTGCCGGATCGAACCCAAAAAAAATCGAAGCATGCTAACATAGGTTTTAAAGGAACTACATATCTCTAAGACATATTGGAAATTTGTTTTTTTGTATTCAGTTAAAAATCACTTCAAACGTTTAAGAGGCGGTTATGCCCCTAGGGACCATGTTAGGAACCTGAAAATATTTTTAATGGTCTTAGCGCCGATATAATGACAGGTTCAACCTTTGACATGAAAGAAATGTCCCAGAACACACGGCAGAAGTAAGACGAGTCATTACGAAGGGCTAATAGGGAATCGGGGATTATCCTGGATGCCTTTGATTGTGCCTACCTGTCGTTGAAGGACTGCTTTGTTTAAAGGATGTGGTTTGCTTGATTTTACCTTCTACTCTAGTAGATTTGTAGCTTTTTGATGAAGTGAATACACTGCTTGAAACTCTAAATTTTGGAACTTTATGCCGAATATATATGTATAGTTGAATAGAGGACAAAATTCTTAAAAAGTTACCGTAAAATTCACCTTCCTAGCTTTTTGCTAACCGGAGATATGGATAAAACAACTATTATGACAAGTGTTCTGTGAGTTTCAAAAACAATTGGTGTCCTATAGAGATAGGTATATCATCCGTCACAACATTTTAGTAATAATTCAAATGAAATCATTAGAAATTATATTTTGACTTCCTCAAATAACCAAACCATAAAATTCATTATCATTTTTATTATTATTATTAAACGTCAAATTGATTAAATTGATCGTAATTCAATGCACTAAATATCCCAAAAGACTCGAAAACAGCTTGCATCCAGCCGGTGCCAAAAAAGGGATCCAAAACTGATCCGACCAAGTACAGACCTATAGCTCTGCTTTCTGTAATCAGTAAAGTGATAGAGAAATGCGTCAACCAAGAGTCATTAAATACCTAGAGCTCCATCACTTATTCAACGACAGACAATATGGATTCCGACACCAAAGATCAACTAGAGATCTCCTGGCTTACGTCACACATGTGTGGAGCAAACTCATCCAGTCATTTGGCGAGGCTCACGTCGTTGCTCTCGATATTTCAAAGGCATTCGATCAACTGTGGCATGCAGCTCTCCTAAACAGCTCCCGTCTTATGGGCTCCCTGTTAAGCTTTGCGGTTGGCTCGCAGACTTCCTCTCAGGTCGGAAAATCTCTGCCGTGGTAGACGGCTTTTCCTCTTCTTTCCATAGCATCAATGCCGGGGTTCCACAGGGATCGGTATTGGCTCCGACATTGAACTGCTTCACATCAATGATCTCTTCTCTAGCACTACAAACCCAATCCACAGTTTTGCGGATGACAGTACGCTGCATGCAGGCATCATGGGCAATAATAGCCCGATCTCTGTGGTCGAGCTGGAACGCAGAAGACTGGTAGTGGCAGGTCCACTTTCAAAGGCTCTCGATAACATTACCGCTTGGGGGCTTACGAATATGGTTAAATTTAATGCCTCCAAGACCCAGTATTGTACGCTATCAAACAAGAAGTGCCCAAGCCAACACCAGTTTCTAATGAACAGCTGGGCTCTGCCAAGGAGTCACTCATTCAAGCTGTTAGGAGTCAACATTACAGAAAATCTGATTTGGCACGAACACGTCGCGTCAATTGCAACAGCTGCCGGTAAAACGCTTGGGTACCTATTTAGAGCCAGAAAGTATTTTTCACCATGTAATCTCCTCACGCTATATAAAGCCCAGATAAGACCTTGCCTGGAGTATTGCTCACATGTCTGGGGAGCTGCTGCACCTACTACCCTGTCTACACTAAATGCCGTCCAGAGAAGAGCAATTCGATTATTTGGCGATACGGCCTTAACGCGCCACCTTCAGTCACTTTCTCACCGGCGTGTTGTTGATGACCTCTCTCTCTTCTACCGATATTCCAGCGAAATCTGGTCCTCTGAGCTATCCTCTATCGTTCCGCCGCTCACTGCTCCTATCAGACGTACCCGTGCGACCGCTGCATCTCATCCTAAGACGGTCGTTCATACATCAAGAACTGAGCGGTACAACCGCACATTTATTCCCAGGGTGTCCAAGGCTTGGAATGGACTGCCAGAAGATGTATTTATTGGGCCTGCGGGTATTGGTCCATTCAAATCTCGCGTTAACAAACTTCCCCTAACATAACCCTTTCACAGCAGCCGTGGTACTCTGGTATTTAAGCTCTGCCTGCGCGGTCTGCTTAGTTATAAAAAAAATGTGAATGGATCTTAAAAATGAAGACCAATTAACAGCAAAATAAAGCAAAATGAAGTGGTATAACAACGAATTAAGTACATAAACCCGGTGCATAAACCTAATTCATACGCGTATTTTATTTTTATTTTACTTATTTGTAATATACAATACAAATATTGCCACCTCGAAGGCTACGCCTTGTAGGAGGTATTGGCTTGACATACTAAAATTGTACACTGTAATTTAGCTAACCTATCTTTAGCTGCTTTCTCTCTTTCTGCTCTACTATACCTAATTTCAATTTTCGAAAACGATGAACGTCATCGACTGATTTTTATATTGAAGAATTAGTCATAAAGGCACTACAACCATTTATTGCAATGTACCGATCTACTTATCTATCATTTTTTTATTCGGCCATAATTTGAAAACGGATTTCTATATTTTATAATATGTATAGTATTGCTTGTCCAAATCAGTCTGCCTTGCTTCATCTTTTGAACCACAAAGGTCTCATTGCAACTGCTATAATAAACGGTATGAAAAGGAACGACATATTTTAACATAAATAAATATATGTTAATAAGATTTTGTGTAATTTAATCTTCTCTACTGGAGCGTGAGAAAGTTCAAACTACCTTTTCCCTTCTTCAAAAACCACCAAACCCAACATCCTAACTGTTAAAGTACCTAAACTTCCACTCGAAGATTTTATTTTAATTCCTGTTGACGGATCTACCCATCAAAATAATTTGAAATTATAATTTGGTAAAACGCGATCCTTGTAAGGAGTATCCTGTTAACCACTATTAGTTCCCATACACCCGTTCCAATGTTATTCAAATATCTGGAGATCCTTTCAATGCAATACCAATCTCATTTGAATGTTTACCGTAGCTTTATGACTTATATAAGCGTCTTACCCTTTCGAGTATCGGGTATGTAAAGAATTAGTAAGAGCTTCTCACGGCCCAAAATCTGATCGGCAATTGGAATTTCGGGCGACCGCTTTCAAAATCCGTCAAGGGTATGCAAATAAAATGTTCCTTAGCTCGTTGACTGTAATATTCGAAGGGATTTGCATAGGTACTTTTGAAGGGTTTGGTCATGTAATTCGTTCCCTTGTTATTGATTTATCGATCGAAGATGGGGGACTGTCAAATTTGTAACTTCCCAATTAGTGAAGGAAATTCCTTTTTAAAAACAAAATTAAATATAAATTCAAATAACTTAGGATAATAATAATAATATACTAATAATGGGCTTCAGTCAGAACATTAAGATCGACCACACACAAGTCAAGGCTCAACTAACACAAGAGTTCAGAGACCGCCTCGTTAAACTTCTAAAATCAAAATTGAATTCCAAAATCTTACAAAAGCAATTAACACATTTGCGATACCGGTCCTCACATACTCCTTCAGCATCATCAAGTGGTCACACACTGATATAGAAAACATCCACATCCTCAGACAGAAGTTACGAAACACCGAATGTCACATCCAAACGCATGCAAAGAAAGGCTCACCATAGACAGAAAACAATGAGGCAGGGGGATTATAGATATACAGTCACTTCACACAAGACAAATAAAAACGCTCAGAGACTTTTTCCAAAGCAAACAGACAAACTTGCATAGGTAGATAGTAAAAGCAGACAAAAACTATACTCCACTAAACCTATCCCGCACAGATCACTCAGCAGACGGACACAATCACATAAAATTACAACAAGAAAAAATAAACACCTGGTCACAAAAAGCACTCCAGGTAAACACAGATACCACATTACACAAGAGCATATTAGGGCCAATTGTACAAACACAGTTTAACTCGAGTTCAACTTTGAACCGAGTTCATCTCTAATTTGCTGTTGTACCAACAAAGCTCAAGCGTTGACTTCAGTTCAACCTCGGATCAAGTTGAACGGCCAACGGGGAGCGTTTAACGGCGGTTCAAGGTTTAAAATGGCGATGTTTACGACTAGCTGATCAGTTTCTAACCCTAATATCCGACGTGAGTGACATAGTCAAATACGATATTTTCACTTGAGTTACATGATGGAGTACTTTAACGAACCTTTGACCAAGGATGACATTATTAGGAAAAACGACCTGAAAAATGCCAAATGATATTTGTACCTAATGTATCGTGAACAAATTCTCAATTAATTGTAGGCACATCAGCGATAAAAGTTTCCGCATCATCGTCGAATGTAGATGTGAATCCTGTTATTTGGGGTCCGATTTTTCTTTTATTGATATGTCCAAGTCCTGTATTTTGAAATCCTGCGAAGGCCCACCGCCGGTGTTATGGATGTAGTCTCTCATCGGCAAATTTTTGTTTTGTCCTTTTTTTTATATTTTTGGAAGTGCTTTTCAGTACCTTTGCTTCACGAAATGTCTCTCCACGCAAACTGTTGGACAAGTTCAACCTTTCAGTTTTGATTCTATGAATATTTGTATCCGTTTTCTGGCATTCCAAAACAGTCTCATATTTTTTCACAAATTCTATTAATACGGCCTCTTCTTTCGCCGTAAAATTAGTCGCCTTTTTTTGGATTCCATTATAAAATTGCAAAATACTTCTTGACCGATAACAAAACTTGATGAATGTCTGAATTTGGCATTCATAGACGTGACATTAACATAACCTGCATAACATTAAACATTAAAAACGAAAAGTAACTAGTTTCGCCACCAAATACCCTATATCCATTGCTACCAATCCTCTTTTGATCCAGTTCAGCTGATCCTTCCCAGAAAGGAGTTTGTACAACGCGTCAATCGCTGAACTTAAGGTTACGTGATCGGGAGTTCACTGAGCGTTTGTACAACCGTCCCTTAATGAAAGACAGTCATACACCTGGCTGCAGCATGGCCAGCTCTTTCCAGAAACTGAGGGATTTATTCTTGCTATCCAGGACCAAGTGACTGCAATACGAACTACATGAAATACATAATTAAAGATCCATCCGTAACCGACGACAGCTGCAGAAAGTGCCACAAACAGAAAGAAACAATAGACCACATAACAAGCACGTGCAAAACTCGTGAGTACACAGCTAGACATAATTCTACAGCCAAAGTCATACATCAAGCACTAGCCACAACATACAAGCTAATAGAAAACACAGATCCATATTAGAATTACACACCGACATCAGTAGGTACTCGAAAACAATGAATACAAACTATACCGTGACGTGAAATACATACAGACAAGTCTATTCCATCAAATAGGCCAGATATAGATTTTCAGTCAAAGGCAGACAAAGTTACCTATTTAATAGATATTGCTATTCCCAACGATACGAATATCCAAAACACCTATACTGGAAAGATATCTAAATACACTGATCTTGAGATAGAAATAAAACGACTCTGGAAGCAAAACAAAGTTACCATTGTTCCCCTAATTATGCCGGTCTCAGGCCTTACACCAAACAATTTCACACCACACCTACAACAGTTAGGCCTGGACGAAAGGTTACACAGAATATTCCAAAAGTCTGTAATTCTGAAGACCTGTAATATTGTATGATCCTTCCTAAACTCGGATCAATAATAGTTCAGGTGTTGACTTGGCACAGCCCGTCAACATTTGTTGCTACCGCAGTCATACGAGATAAACTTGGAAAATCAGGATAATAATAATCTTTATTTGAAATGAATACACACTAGCACTGTGGAAAAGGTCACATACAAAAAAATAGTATAGATAAACTACAAACAATATACATACATCGAGACATACATACACAGTAGACACCTTATCCCAGCATATGGTGGGTCCGGTAATAGAGAACCATAAAAGGAGATAAATACAATAGTAAACTAACACATTTGCCATAATTAGTTTATAAAGAAATACAACAGAACAATAATCATTCAATCCCATACTTTTTCAAATGACGATGAATCGGGTGATCGTGGAGACCAGGGGAATACCCTGACCTCAGCTTCCTGTAGGAACCTCATCGATACCCTTGCAATGTGGGAACGCACATTATCTTGCTGGAAGAAACCCTCTTCGAGGTCTCGGACATATGGAACGGCAATTGGTTCCAACACCTCATTCAAAACATAAACAAAAAGTGTTACATGTGTACTAGAGATGGTACTGTCAAGCTCTGTACTAGGCTTCAATGCAAATATGCCATTTTTTTTTTCTAGGTATTCGGATTTCACTTTTACCCGTGATATTTCTTTGTAGTTGTATTCATGCAGACCAGCTCTAGCTGAACTATGACGTCTATATTTTGAGAATATAAAAAATTATAAAATATCTTTCGACAAAACTAATACCATAGATTCTGCACCAGTAACGACCCACAGGTATTCTACACATAAAATCTCGCAGACTTTTGCCATCTGTTGTTGTCTTTTAGCATGATAAGCAAGAAAGGGGTATTTTCCGAACAAAATTGTATGACGGAATATTGATGTTACGTCCCCAAAAACCATGTAACTAACATTTTTACTTTTTACTGTAAACGCGAAGCGGCTTAAAAGCACCTGCGAAGATCAAACAAAATTTCGCGCCAAACCTGTGACGTAATAAATCTAAGCTTGACGTAATAAGTCTTTCGTGGAGCTATGTGACTGTACCTTGTCGTCTTTTCTCTATCTACAGACATAACCTCCGCTTCGTATTGACATTGACAGATGTTTGTTTACATCATTTCATGATCTATCTTGGTTAAATGCACCGATGAGATACCGTGACAGTCATAACGTCAGGAGAGGTTATGTATGCATGACACTGGTGACAGGCTGTTAAAGACGAGTGTTACCGAATGACGAGTAAAATTATGAAAAGTAACTATGAAACATTCTCAGAGTAAACTGCTAATTACATAACAATGCAAAAAATGGAATAGCTGTGCAATATAACATTTATAGTCTACAAAAAGAGGGAAATTAAATAAACATAAAATAAAGTTTACATCCTTTATAGAAAAACTACGCAAAATATTAGCAACGTGACAACCTTGAATCTACGCTCAATTCAAATTAAAATAGTCACATCCTATCTACATCCGGCATAAAAATCACTTTTGATTCGTTGATTTCTTAGGCGGGAGGTTTAAGAGATTCAAATGAGCTCTTTTCAAAGGGATGATTTTCAAAGTCTATCCTTACTCCACATGGACAGAAAAAAATTGAGCAAACACTGCCGTCATTACAAATTAGATTCAAGCAATCCATTTCAGCCATTAAACAGGCAACATTAGCAAGTTGGAAAATACTCCAATATACAGAACATCTGTTCCATTCCACCCTGTATATACGGAGAAAACATAGAATACGCAGGCGGGTGTAGTGACTCCATCCTCTTCAGATGGCTTTTACGTAACTTTAGGAATAATGAGCAGGCATATGGGTCTTTTCGCCTTTTCCTTTTCCGCCAAGATTCTCCTCATCGCTCGGCTGTGAAATTATTCCAGTCTTTCCACATTTTTCTTCCCCCTGTGCTCCAGGAAGATGCGTACAAAAAGTGATGGTGTTCACCCAACTCCCTATAAAGTCCTATACAATGTGTTCCACCATCATGTCGACAAACTTTGAGGTATGAAAATACAATTAAAGTTATTGAGAAAAAATGCGAAAAAAAGGGGTCAACCTTTTAATTAATTTTTTATTACATTTTCAATTCCTGTATCACGACTCTATGGGTTCACGCAGTTGTAGCGCCATAGCTTGATCATTTATCGACCGAATCACGATATTTTGGACTCATTTTATAGGTGAATGACTGGGCATATCAACCTATGTAAAAAAAGATAATTCCTGACAATTTCTAAGGCTAAAAAATTCACCAAACTGAAAAAAGAATTTTTTTGAATTCCACTCATTTGGGTTACTTACAAATAATTTGAAAAAAAGCCATATTAGTGCCTATTTATAAACACAGTTTAATGTTTATCAGGATATTTCCTGTCTAACGACACGCAATTTGTTTATGTAGCACTAAAATAATCGACGAAATAGGCTTTTTTATTACGACTAATTTTGAAATCAACGAGTATTTGGTCTTTATTGGACGTCGGTACAGATTATTACTTAAATGGAATTTACATGAACAAATTTTATTACTTTTATTTTTAGTATTATTTATTTAGTATTCAGCCAAATGACTGAAAGGCAACTAATTGAAATGAGATATGTTGGAATCACTTGGAAATCAAAGAAAACAGACTGGAGCGTAGCTCAGCGTTGAGTAACCCAGAGCGTTAGTTTCAGAAGTCAAGCGTGCCTAAATAAAAATGGCGGACATTTTGAAAATTTCGTTGATTAATTTAGATACTAAATAATCACATTTGTTCATGTAAATTACATTTAAGTATTAATCTGTACCGAAGTCCAATAAAGACAATGTGCATACCAAATTCTTGTTTATTTCAAAATTGGTCGTAATAAAAAAGCCTATTTTGTCGATGATTTTAGTGCTACATTAACAAATTGCGTGTCTTTAGACAGGAAACATCCTGATAAACATTAAACTGTATTTATAAATAGGCATTAAAATGGCTTTTTTCCAAATTATTTGCAAGTAACCAAAACAAGTGCATTACAATTTTTTTTCAGTTTGGTGAATTTTTTTAGCCTTAGAAATTGCCAGATATTGTATTTTTTTGCCTTAGTTGATATACCCAGTCATTCCCCTATAAAATGAGTCCAAAAAGTCGTGAATCGCTTGATAGATAATCAAGATATGGCGTTACAACTGCGTAAACACACGGCGCTGTGATAAAGAAGTCATAATACAAAATGGCCTATTCTGTCGAAAATTTTAGTGCTACATACACGAATTGCATGTGGTAAGACAGGAAACATCCTGCTAAACATTAAAATGTCTTAATAAATAGGCACTAATACGGCTTTTTTCAAATTATTTGTAAGTAACCCAAATAAGTGCATTACAAAATAATTTTTTTTTGTTTGGTGAATTTTTTTAGCCTTAGAAATTATCAGGTACTATCTTTTTTTGATTTAGTTGATATGCCCAGTCATTCTCCTATAAAATGAGTCCAAATTGTCGTGAATCAGTCGATAAATAATCAAGCTATGGCGCTACAACTGCGCGAACCCATGGAGTCGTGATACAGAAATTGAATATGTAAAAAAAATTAATTAAAAGGTTGACCCCTTTTTTTCGCATTTTTTCTCGTTAACTTTAATTGTATTTTCATACTTCAAAGTTTGTCGACATGGTGGTGGAACACATTGTATAAAACCCTATAAAGTATCCCTCACACAAACTGTCTCTCACACAGCGAAGTCCCTACTATGTAGCGATAAAACTTTATAATAAGTTGCCTGACAATCTAAAACTACTTAGTTTTGATGAAGTCAAAAAAAAAGAGTTGAAAAATCTAATAATTAATATAGAACCATATTCCCTAGACGAGTTTTCAACCACGAAATCTAGAAGGAACAAGCAAACCAGTTTGTTATATTGTGTCAATGTATTTGTGACGTCATTTCACTTCGTGTAAGGTATATGTTTGTACATGTATGTTGTGCGATTTGAAAAGAAGTTTATTATTATTATTAACTTTTCTGTATCAAGCTTGGATCGCGAATAATTATTGCTGCTCGCGTTGGGGATGAAATTCGGATATTTTTGGGATACATACGGATGAATATGCTCAAAAACCTTATGTTAAGCTTCACGGCAGTGTGTACAGCTAAAGAAAAGCAAAAACCTTTTAAAAAACAGCCTTTATTTAAGCAGAAAATAAAATTTTCCTTAAAAATTTCAGCTATCTACTTATAGCCTCATTATACGCAATTTATATGATCATAAAAGCTTGTCGCTAGGTTTGCGTAAGTACCTATATGTATTTAATTAAACTGAAATTAAAAAAAAGTTAAACGTAGCAGATTAAGTTACTCAATTAAATAGGTGCTAGTTTATTTACACAAGTAAATCGCGCAACAAGATTTTATGATCATATAAATTATGTATACTGAGGCTATAAGTTGATAGTTAAAATGTTAACGAAATATTTTCTTTTTCTATTTCTAGAGAATTTGAATAAAACCTTTTCAAAAAAGATTTTTTTTGTTAATTTATTTTTTACTTTTTAGTTATCACTAGAGATCACCTTTTCTTTTCTTTCTTTCTTTTTTGTGCATTTTATTCTCAACGAACCCTTTCGTTTAATACCCATACTATAGAAAATCATGAAAAACTTCAAAGTCCATCATACTAGAATAAGAGTGATGACAGAATATTTTTTTAATCACTCTCGGCAAGCCCTTTCATTTGATACCCATATTGTAAAAGTGCATGAAAAATAACTATTCCGCCTTCTTGGATGGTCCACCATATTGGATTCAGAATGACGTCACATTATTTTTCAAGTTACACCCAACATACCCTTTTATTTGATACCCATATTGTCGAAGTGCACAAAAAATAGCTATTCCGCCACCTTGGATAGTCCGCCATATTGGATTCAGAATGACGCCACATTATTTTTCGAGTTACTCTTGACAAGGCCTTTTATTTGATACCCATATTATAAAACTGCATATAAAATAACTGTTTTGCCATCTTGGATGTTCCGCCATATTGGATTTAGAATGACGTTACATTATTATTGGACATATTCTCAGTAAGTCCTTTCATTTGATACCCATATCGCAGAAGTGCATAAAAATAACTATTCCGCCATCTTGGATGTTCCGCCATATTGGATTTAGAATGACGTTACATTATTATTGGACATATTCTCAGTAAGTCCTTTCATTTGATACCCATATTGCAGAAGTGCATAAAAATAACTTATCCGCCATCTTGGATGGTCCGCCATATTGGATTTAGAATGACGTTACATTATTATTGGACATATTCTCAGTAAGTCCTTTCATTTGATATCCATATCGCAGAAGTGCATAAAAATAACTATTCCGCCATCTTGGATGTTCCGCCATATTGGATTTAGAATGACGTTACATTCTTATTGGACATATTCTCAGTAAGTCCTTTCATTTGATACCCATATCGCAGAAGTGCATAAAAATAACTTATCCGCCATCTTGGATGGTCCGCCATATTGGATTCGGTCACATTATTTTTCGAGTTAGTCTTAACAAGCCCTTTCACTTGATACCCGTGTTCTAGAAATGCATTGAAAATAACTATTCCGCCACCTTGCATGGCACACACTTTGTGTAGTAAACTGCCAAATCATTTATATTCGCTTAACAGAAAATAATTAAATAAAAATAAGTTCTACTGCAACTAAAAAGAAATTATAAAACAATAATCTGGACACCTATGTCCGAGCTATCATAGCAACTAAGTAAATAAGACGGAAATATATGGTCGCCATTTTTAACTACAGTTGGATTGCAATTGCAGGTTCTATACGTTCGTACGTCAAGAATATTTTCGAATGTTTTCGATATCATGGATAGTAGTGACGATGAAATGGTTTCCGAAACACCACCGGAGATTTTTAAGGCAGCGGAAGTTGCAAAATTCAGTTTACTACCCGCAAAATCGAAGAAAATGTACGACAAGGTCTATGTGCGCAAACACAGTGGGGCATTTTAGTGTGCGTGCAACTGCGTGCGAAGGCGTGCAGGTACCGCATGCAGGCTAACCTGCTCAACTGTGTTTTCGACCGCTTACCAGCGTCGGAAGCCCGCTTGAACGCCTTTGTAGTAACATAATTTTAGTTTGCTACCTGCTTTCGTCTGTGCCAGACGAAGATGAGCATCGATAAAGAGTTACTTATAGCTTCAGTGTTTGCGAAAACCCCTATTTGGGATAAAAGACACAAGCTCCACCATAGCCGCACTGCGATAGAACAATATTGGAAGCAAATAAGTGCGGTTATTGAAAGTAGACGGTTAGTTTATATACAATATTTATTTGGATATATTCATAAGCTTGGAACTGAGGTAATACATCAAGAAATTTGTTATAAATGTGGTAGTGATAGATAAGAGTTCTGCAAAATATTTAACAAAGATATCTCGAAATGTTTTGGTCTCATTTGAAGGCATTTACTGGTAATTACGCCTAATCCATTTTCTAGCCCGAGATAATGGGGCATTAGGCATTCCTGTTCAAACTGTATATATTCTTCTGTCTTTTAGGAAGCGGGTAATCGTTGCCGATTTGTTAGGAAACAAAACTCAAGCTAGATGGCTGGGTAGCGGCAAATAAACAGCGAAGTGTACTCTTAAAACTCTATTTCCAAGCTTTCGGGATCATTTGATCCCTTCTTCAGGGCTACAAAGACAATTTAGCAATCAGCAATATTAGAAAAAAATTAAGAATGAAAAGTTTTTACTTACAAAAGTTTGTGAGGATGTTGCTGGAAGATGTTATAAAATAAGCCAAAAGAGCAAGTAACAACACATATCTTGCATGAAGCACGCTATACAGACACAGAAATTTACGAAAAACATTACAAAATTTATTGTTAAAAGTTAATATCTTAATAAAATCGTAAAATGGCCGTTCGATGAATATTTTGCGTGCCGGCAATTACGTCTATCGAAACGGTCAAGCACAACGTGTCTGAGCGGAAATAGGTTAGTGGAGGGAAATTCAAATTTTTTGTTCATTTGTCAATTCTTCTGTATATACTTTAACGATGTCTGATATTCGATATGTAATTCGATATTAACAAAATAACAATGTACCCGACCAATGATATTACGAGACCAAAATATATAACGTTAGGCAATTGTATTTACTACATACTATCACTTAGTATCATAGGTATACTCAAATGAGCATAACACATTTATACACAACCACAACACTAGATGTAGGCTAGGTGCCACAATAATTCCCATACCAAACAAATCAGTCATGCGGCGGTCATATATCAATTTAGCGCCAAAATGATACAACACTTCTACCTTTTGATACCAAAAACTTGTTTACAAAGCGATTCAAACAGTCTCTACCAGAGTGGATAGCTTCCTTAATAAGACGCGCACAAGAATTCGTTGAACATGTACAGTATTAGTCACATATTCATCTGATTGAAAAATTTCAACTTAATGATCCTAATGTATATGATGTGAATCTATATGTGTATGTACTAATAGTTCATTTGACAACTTTCCACCACGGATTTATCACAAACCGCTGATTAAACGAAAAAACGCCAAGACACGTCAAAATATTTGTCCAGAGAGACAACTTTTTAACCAAAAACTATTTCACCCCATTGTACCCTCTAGCCCCTTATGGGAATCATTTCCAGTCTTTTTGCAACTGTCCCTCATTGTTTTGCCAATAATGGGCAACATCTTGAACCCTTATTGCATGTTTCCTATACCGTGTCTAGATGCGACTGGCCAATCTTTGTACTCTTTGTCTGTTTTCACTGTACCATGCACTGGTGTGTTTGACTACGTGCGGAACCGGCGCCGGCCTGCTTCTACCTGCCGAGGGGACTCAGCGCTGGCCAACGCTCTCCAACGCTTCTAACTGCCGCTACTGTGCATGCCTATTATGGGCAGTAAAGAAGCCCGCGGGCGCTAAACGTGGTACTTTACGCCCGATAGATGTATCAATAATGTGTACTTTACCGCCCGATCGTGCATAAAAGGTTTTAAAAATACTACTTCTACCGACTATCGATATGGGAAGCAAAAATCTAAAAGATCAAAGCTTCAACCGTCATCGTCAGTCACCCTGTACGCAGACGAAAACCAAACAGCCAACTGTGCGTCCGCCTCTCTACGCAAAGAACCAAAATTGATATGTAAATTTCTTGTTGTATGTAAATTCGAGAAAAGTTAAATGAAAGTCGAGAGTTATATTCATTTGTCGGCTGATGGCGGCATGGGAAGCAACCTTCGTTGCGAAGGGATTTACGAGGAGCCCATGGGAACATGTCTTCGCATACCTTCAGCCTCCCTATGCATATTAGACAAGAGAGGATCTTGAAAGCGATGGAAAATATTAGCAATACGAAGGAAGCTTATGGCCAAAAACTTAATTTAGATGAGAAAATCTTGGGGTTGTGGCCAAAATTTTGAAAAAAGAGACTGGGTCACATCATAGAGGAGACTCTGGTGCGAACAGCCAAGTCTTCGGCAATGCTTATTGCCATCTTCAGGGCTTTCTACATAGTTAGAAGAAAAAGAAAAATTTAGTTTCAAAATATATAATCAATTTTTAAAAAAATATATACTCACAACGTTGAGGTTTGCCAATTTAAAACAGCAATTGCATTGAGTGCAAACGACTTCTGAATGCAGCTAATAATCGTCACAATTTTTCATAAAATTTTTTCATAAAATTATCTAAAATATTAGCTGTAATTTTTAAATCGACTGGAAATGTCGAACTTGTCGTTTTGGACATACAGAAGACCCTCAACGCTGAGTGATATACACAGAATAAAATACTGTTGCGTTTCCAATTAATTGTTAGTATTTGGATATTCTCCATCGCTTTAAATATATTTACAGCCGTTTCAAATCCATGTCATTGAAAGAATTCAATCCTTATATTCGAAGTAATCACAGGTACGCCAATAAATTCAAAATAATTTTATATTCGTTCTAACGATATGTATAATGCTTCTAATACCAGTATTGACATATAATGCAATCAAAACATCCTTTTGTTTTCGAAATTTACCCTATGTTTCATTTAAGCAAAGAATACAATCTATTCAATGTACAAAAATTATTGCTGCAACAGCAGTTCGTGATAATTCATCTGATAAAAATTAATTTTGTTTCAATAGCCCTTGTTGTTCGCTGAACTACAATCAGTATTCGGCGGGACTGATGTCCCGATTAAATGAAGGTAAGAATAAAGAACAGTGGGATTATCTTAGTGTTACTATCGCCGTGAACCCGCCAACATGGACGGTCGTTCCGTTGTGTTGTTTCGGTGTTAGCCGTGTTGTGTCATTTCGTGGTTTTGCGTATTGCTTCAGCAATTGTGTGATTTAAGTGTGTGCAGTTATATATTAAATGGAGGACCTACTGAGAAATTGGGACTTAGAAGAGCTAACACCCACATTTGAATGTACGTATTACGTTAGTCAGACAGTTATATTTCAGGTAATAATTCAACAACTAACTGGTGCAGGCTTATGTCTTATTCTTGTATCATGCTCCTTATAACTTCATACAAAATCACATAATTAAACATCCAAACGAACAATCAGCTGTCTTTGCAATAAAATCTGTTGGTCCAAGGAAAAGAAAGTAGTTTAGAATCAATTACCAAACACAGATTCGATTCAACGACAGGCTGCGATTGAATCATTCATTGGAATCCAATGACATCTTGTAGTTGAATCGATAATACGATATAATTCGTTACCAACTATACACTTCCCATTGGATAAAACATCGCTGTATTTGAGGAATGCTGAGTGTAACGTCCCATTGAATCCAAGCGTAAGTCTTTGACAGAACGACATATTTTTCTGTGTGTACTGAACAGCAACTACCTAACCATACTACTCTCAAGTGAAATCAGAAAACCTATCTAGTACACATGTAACATTTTTTGTTCATTCAGACGCTATTTACCTACATGGAACCTCTAAATAAACTCGAGACGTGTACAAACAAGGCATGGCTTTTTGTCGATTCAAAAACGATGATACCTGTTGCAAATGTGGCGAGAGACCAGTTGGATGTGTAAAAATGCCCCCTAAACAAGCCTCTAGTTGATATGTACAATATCTTTTTGAGATACCATAGATATGATGAGATACACGCTATGAACGTTTACCAATTCAGTAGGTTTGTCAAAAAGTTCTTACTTACCGAATGCTTTTACTCTGTAAATGAATTTTACACATGTATATCTAGACGCTAGGTGACGTATTGTATCTATATAATAATACTGTTAACACCTCACACATGTAACATGTAAGAGTGTATACTATACTATACTATAAGACGACAGCTCCAGTTTGCGTAGTTAAGCCCTTTGGGGTCCCAGGATCGGATTGTAGGCCGACGAGAACGTGGTGCTTCTTTCCGAGAAATTTCTGTAACCATGTAGGCGTAGCGTAGCTACAGTTGTAGCAGCATGGCGCGCATGGATCGCAGAAGGGTTAATGCAGCGATTTAGAGGTTCTGCAGTACGTAGAAGATTTACAGACCGGCAAGATCGTCATCTACGAGTACTGGCCCTTCGAGACAGAATGCGATCCACTCGAGCTGTTGCTGACGCTTGGTATGCAGCTATAGGGAGGCCCATTCGAATCCGCACGGTGTACCACAGATTGAGTGAAATGGGCTTAGGATCATATCGTCCACATCTAGTGCTTCCATCACTGCAACTCATCGTCGCCAACGGTCAGATTGGTGCCAAGAACACCGACAATGGCATGCTGAGTGGCATCAGACGGCCTTCTCCGACGAATCCAGGTTTTGTCTAGGGACACATAATCTCTGATCTCCAGTTTGCTGTTGAGCATCATGCACACCGTCCTATTAGTTCGATGGTTTGCGGTGCCATTGCATTCAACACAATGACTGCGCAACGTGATGTGAATGAGGTGTTAGAACCAATTGCCGTTCCATATGTCCGAGGCCTCGAAGAGGGTTTCTTCCAGCAAGATAATGCACGTCCTCGGATTGTGAGGGTATCGATGTGGTTCCTCCAGGAAGCTAAGGTCAGGGTACTTCCATGGCCTCCACGATCACCCGATTTATCGCCATTTGAAAAAGTATGGAATAGGGTACTTGCAGAGGTCGTAAAATCGCCTCGGGAGTATACACAGCGTAAAGAAAACCATATCAAGAAGCAGTAGGAAACAATAAACATGATTTTACTGACGGCCAAAAAAAAGATATTTGCAAAATAAAATAAGGATATATTCAAATTTTTCCATGTGACTTAAAACAAGTGCTGACACAGGTATCTTATCAATATCGACAATCGATACTGCTACAGCGCAGGTCAGTGAGATTCAACTGCAAACTAGAGATGATCTGAATTCTTTAACAATGCGACTCAATTTACTGATACTTAAACATATTTGAAACAGGCAATTAACCCACTAGCATGTTCGTTGCAATACATTTTTATATCTGATAGGTCTCACAGTTCATCCTGTTTGTGACCGAGATTCGCAACTAATCGAAGCCATCATTTTATTTCGGCGCATCCCATTATGAATCAATCCAAAGATAGAATGTAATTCAAGCCCATCCCTACAAAATGAATTAGTAATCTAGCCAAACTTTTATTCTTTTGACTTTTGTACTTTTGTGTGTGACTGTGTTTTGTGGCTATAATGATCAATGTCAAAATGTTAGGTTAGCAGTAGTATCATGGGTTAGCACTGGCTATCGATATCGAATATCAATACTTTACATCCCATCACTATAGGATATCACTGACGTCAGGGGTTGTTTGCGCGGCATTTTCCGGCATTTGAAATAATTTTTGGAATATGGCTCACAGCCGATTCTAAAAAACCAAACAAGTGATTTTGTCATGTTTACTAGGCTCTAAGGAACGCGCAAACGACATAATATTTTTTTCTGCAAGTACCCTATTGGGTGGTTCCATAAATAGGCGATTTACCCAATCCTCCAACTACGCTGGACGAACTGGAACATGTTGTGAGGGCAGCTTGGGAGGCTGTACCTCGTAGAGTTTATCCAAAACCAGATTACGAGCATGGCGCGTAGGCTAGAGAAGTGTATTCGTCAACAACAAATTAATTCGTTTATTATTGTATTTAGTTGTACCGCATTTCATCAACCGCAACCCTTTTTTTTCTCAGTGTTCGGGTTTCACTTGCGAGTAGTATATTAAAAAAAAGTCCACACATTATGTCTTCAAAGGCAATAGATACCATCAGCATGGAAACTAACATGTATCCAAATATCCAAATCAAACGTATTTGCGATACGCCACTACCCTCAACCTACGCTCTAGGCCGTAAAAAAGATCGCCACTGCATTCATCTACTTCACTGCTCGCGAAACATTCCCCCTTCACCGCTTTACGCCCTTCCAGACACTCCAGATCCAGACAATAGTCCGTCTCCATTTCTGAAATGACACCCTGCCGAAAAACGTAGCACAAAAAATCAGAGCCCTGCTTAATGCGCCTAAAAACCTGAGGACACCTCTTCTGGAACGAAACAATAGACTACATGGAAACAAGACAGATATAGTACAATCAACCTGTCAAATTTATGGTAAAAAATTGGCCCTCGATTTTTTTTCATAATTCGTTTTAGAGAATGAAGAAAGACTGATATTACGTTGATGGAATTTTTCTAGCAAAGGATTTTTAAAACACTAACATATAAGTCTACAAATAACGAACTTAGAAAAAACCAGGACCCAAATTTATATAAATAATAAAATAAAATTGTTTTATGTATTTTTTCTTTTACTATGGGCTCTTAATTTGGAGGTAGATGAATTATAGACATACAGTTACTTCACACAAAGCAAATAAAAACACTCAGCAAGCAAACAAACAAACTTAGATAAAGCAATACTAAAAGCAAACAAAAACTATACACCACTCGTCCTTTCTTGTCTTGCAGACGCTCACAATCACATACAATCACTACAAAAAAAAATAAATACTTGGTCCCAAAAGACACTTCATGGCAAACATAGATACCGTGTTACACAAGATCACATTAATGAAATACAATCATATACCTGGCTGCAGGATGGCCAGCTCTTTCCAGAAACAGAGGACTTTATGCTTGCTATCCAGGACAAAGTCATTGCGACACGAAATTACGAGAAGTATACATATATTTAAAGATCCATCTATCACCGATGATTGTTACAGAAAATGCAACCAACAGAAGGAAACATTAGAACACATAACAAGTGGATGTAAAACTGTTGCTGGAACTAAGTACACAGCCAGACAAAGTCATACATCAAGCAGTGGTCACAACAGACAAACTAATTGAAAAACACAGATCCATATTTATTATAACTACACATCGACATCAGTACTCGAAAACAGTCAATTCAAACTATACTGGGACATTGAAATACATACAGACAAAAGCATCCCAGCCAATAGACCAGATATAGTTTTTCAGTCAAAGGCAGATAATGTGACCTATTTGATAGATATTGCGATTCCCAATGATATGAATATCCAAAACACCTACGCTGGGAAGATATCTAAATACACAGATCTTGCCAAAGAAATAAAACGGTCCTGACAATAAAATAAAGTTATTATTGTCCGTCTCATTCATGTCGGTCTCAATCCTTACTCCACATACATTCACACCATACTTGTAACAATTGGGCCTGATCGAAAAGTTCCACAAAACCTTCCAAAAGTCTGTAATCCTCAAGACCTGTAGCATTGTATGATCTTTTCTGAATTCCGAATAGTAATAGGTCAGGTGTTGACTTGGCCCAGCCCGTCAATACGTGTTACTACCGCAACTCTGCGAGAAAAAATAGGAAAATACGAGAATGTCTTTATTATGTGGCGAAATTTAGCCACAGGCTATTCTTACATTTAACTCTATACCAATAATACTAACAGAAAAACAATATGACTGTCAAGTAAAGCAGCCCACAAGTTGGTCAACAAAATATATCCAGACCCAGAAAAACTTAATGATTATCCTGAATACTTCTGTAATTTAGTAATTAATAATAGTTCAAACGTTCCTCTTTTACGCGCTAACCAAAGCAGCTCTAATAGTGTAACTTATTTAAAAATTCCATACGTCAAGGGATTTTCGGAGAGAAATAGACATCATCTTGCTGATGATGCACTTAAGATTAAGTTTTTTACCACACAATCACACAAAAATAGTATCTGCACTTTTCTCTTCACAAAAAGATACATTAGATATCAAATATAAGTCTAATGTAGTTTATAAAATACCTTGCAATGAATTCGATGCTGTATATGCTGTAAACCAAACAAAATTTGAAGAACAGGATTTCGGCCCATAAGTCATCATGTAAAGATGCTCATAAAAATGATAGGATCATCAGCCATTTTTTTTTAATTTATGTTATTGGCTCTGATCTGAGATCAACTGGCCACTTCTAATACAGCCATTCTAAATTCGATTCTGTCATTATACTTGACAACGAGATTCAAGAAACAACTGAAATGATTTACATTTCCAAACATGATAAGGATGTAAATAAGAAAACTGACACTCTCGATCTGAGTCAGCTTTATAATTTGTTGATTACTAATTTCTATATCGATAAAATAACATGAAAGTATATAAATTCATATTTTTCTCACACCGGATTCAGTGCACAGGAGCAAATACCAAAAATCAGATGTGTTGACAAACGGCATTTACTATTCTTTTTAAACATGCTGTACATTTTATTGTTATTTTAACATTTTAATGACATGAAATGGGAAAAAGTGTTTTATACTTTTTATTTTTATATTTTCATGCAACTGATCAGTAGTTCAATGTTTTGGTTTCCATTTTGATTGTTTAACCGAGTTGCATTTTGTAAAAATCGTTCAAATCTTTTTAAATGTTAATTGTGAATTTTATGTGTAAACATTTTTTAAATTTGTTTGTAAGACTCAATTGTTAAAGCTAACACTCAACTATTTTCAATTTATATTTTTACTTATATAACTGTGTGTCTTCCTATGAATTGTAGCCCTTAAGAAGGTGTAATATAAACGTCGAAACGTCGGCGCTTTGAGTAAAAAACCTCTACAGTACTTTATTATCCCAAAATCCGAAGAACCTTACTACAAATTTAATATTAAAAAGGTTGGGATAGGATTAACTTTCTACCTTATTAAAAAAGATAAAAAGAAAACATGAAAACAAAAAACTAAATAAAAAAATGGAGTCAAGTTGATTGACTCAGTACTTCCCACACATTACGGTGATATCAGTTTATTATTTTTCCATAGCATGAAGCTTTAGTCTGAGATCCCCTTGCAACCAAATCATCGGCAGCCTTCCCTTCCCTAAAATTGTCTTATACCGCTAAGTCTTTCCTTCAGAGGTCAATGGACAGCCTAAAATATCTAAAAACGAAGTTTGAGTTGTTTTCATACTTTGAGTTTTTTGATTATTGCTATATACGCTGCCACTGACACGATATTTAACAAACATACGAGTTTTCCATCCTCACCACGGTAATAATACTGTGTCAAAATTTAATTAGAATCAATTTAATAGTGTCCACGTTACAAAATACAAAAAGATTTAAAGCAATAAATACTCGTACGTATGTATACAGAAAAGTCCCTTAGTTTCCGTAATACGCTAGGCAATGTTCGGGTGGACCTAAAAAGTTGATTTATGTCGCTAGGTCTTCCTTCACAGGTTAGTGGACGGCCTATTATAAATACAAGAAATTTCTCAGTTTTTTAACCCCCCACACCCTAACCACCCCAATTTCGCCCTACCCAAAAAAAACGCAGAAAATGATCAGGAACCTCTAAAACGCTTAAAAACGAAGTTTGAGCTGCTTTTATATTTTTACTTTTTTTTTATTTCTGCGCCGCCACTGGCACGATTTATAAAAACCATACGCGTTTTCCATTCTCGCCACGGTAGTAATACTGTGTCAAAATTTCATTAACATCAATTTAACAGTTTCCTTGTAACACAATATAGAAGGATCTAAAGCAATACTCTCGTATGTTTACACCAGAAAAAATTCTAAGTCCTTTGGTTTCTGTAATAGGCGAGGCAATGTTCGGATGGACCTAAAAAGTTGATTTATGTTGCTAGGTCTTCCATTATGGGTCAGTGGACAGTCTATTATGGAAGCAACACATTTTTCAATTTTACAACCCCCCACCCCCCAACTACCCCAATTTCACCCCCACCCAAGAAAAAGTAAAAAATGATCAGGAACCTCTAAAACGCCTAAAAACGAAGTTTGAGGAATATTTATTTTTTTTTTGTTTTTTGCCAATTACTCCGCCGCCCCTGCACCGATTTTCAAAATTATAAGAACATTACCTACTAAGACCTCCCAGCATATCGCTGCCCAAATTTCATCACAATCCATGCAGCGGTTACTGAGATTACGAGGACAGAAAAACGCGTACAGACAGACCGACAGACAGACCGACAGACAGACCGACAGACAGACCGACAGACAGACTGACCGACAGACAGACCGACAGACAGACAGACAGACAGACAGACAGACCGACGGAAATGAGTGACGTGGATTTTCGTTATGTATACATTATAAAACGCCCAAAAAGCGTATTATCTCAAAATCGAAAATTTTCGCGATCACAATACTCCCCTCACCTATCGGTGTGGGAAGTAAAACATATATGTATAGTTTCCTGGCAAATACACATTAGCAGAGTATAACAACCATCGCAAGATATTTTTCTTTGTGTATTTTGTATGGACGACTCTTAAAGTTAGCCTTTCCTGGAGCCCCCAAAACAAAATGCCACGTGGCAACTTTTTTCCTGGCTCTTCGCACTAAAACAGAGAGCAACGTCGATGCGGGTCCCCCAAGATCCAAGATGGCGGCCGTCATCATGATGGTGCTTACCGGGAGTGCCTTTGGAGGGAACGGGAGTGCAATAAAACGTGTGCGACAGAAAAGGTGCTCGCCAGCAGAAATATGAGATAAGAGCGTTGAATGAGAAACTGCTGCCAGATATAGTATACACGATACGAGACTCCCCGCGAAAAGAAAGGGGAAAGAGGGACAGTGGCGTAGTAACCCCAGGCAAAAGAATGATATCCACATACCCTTTGTGAAGTATAGGATAAGTTCCATATCCCCTGATATATTGGGACGAAAAGTCTTTAATAAACTCCCAGAACATATAAAAAAAACAGGAATAATCAATATTTTTAAAGTCATTTTAAAAAAGTTTCTTGTAAAAAAATGTTTTATAATGTAGCAGAATATATAAGTTTTTTAATTTTTTTTAATAGCATCTAAAAATTTAAATTTTTAATAATGTGTGTGTGTATATATACAATAATTGTATTATTAGTGTGTATATCTGTGTATGTATATATTTTATATATTTATTTCTTTTGACAAATCCATATACATATATGTGTATATAGTATCAAAGGATGATAATAGAGATGAAGATGAAGATGAGGTAGGGTTTTTTCTTGTACTTCCCGTGCCGTATTTGAGGGGAACTATTGCTCTCAAAAAAAACAAAAAAATCGATTTCACAGACGTGCCCTGTCAATCAAAGCTTAAATATTATTATGGCTTTGATAATATTTATGCTATTTTTTCTTTGTTGCCCAAATCTCAGCAAAATATATCTACATGACTCTCTGAATGGTTCTGTATCTGCAAGATACCCTATCACCTCTGGAGTTCCTCAGGGTTCCGTTTCAGGTCATCTATTGAGGATCTGAAATATCTGAATGTTAGTATTTGCCTCAAATGAGGCTGAAATTAAAAACTGCGACCGGACTTGTAATCAGCACGCTCAAATTACCCAAAATAAAATGTTTCATCGTAATAGAAAGCCAAATAAATATTTTAGATTTTTTAGGCAAATCTGAATATCTGAAACCTTTGATTCTCATCAAACGAGACTAAAACTCAAAACAGCGCCCGGACTTTTAATCAGCACCCTCAAGTTGTCCAAAATAAGAGGTTTCACCTTAATAGAGAGCCAAATAAAGATTTTCAATTTTTTAGGTAAACCTGGAAATCTGAGAAATCTGAAATTTTTGATTTTCGTCAAACCGGACCAAAACTCAAAACTGCGACTGGATTTGTAATCAGCACCCTCAAGTTATCCAAAACACCAGGTTCCACCTTAATAAGGAGCCAAATAAAGATTTTCAATTTTTTTAGGTAAACCTGGAGATCTGAGAAATCAGAAATATTTGATTTTCGTCAAAAAAGACTAAAACTCAAAACTGCGACCATATTTGTAATCAGCAACCCCCAGTTATCCAAAACAAGAGCCAAATAAA
This sequence comes from Callosobruchus maculatus, assembly GCA_951848785.1. Classification (NCBI taxonomy): domain Eukaryota; kingdom Metazoa; phylum Arthropoda; class Insecta; order Coleoptera; family Chrysomelidae; genus Callosobruchus; species Callosobruchus maculatus. Next base: position 544,161 of record CATOUR010000223.1, read on the forward strand.
GATTTTCATTCTTTTTTTTTTTGTAAACCTGGAGGATCTGAGAAATCAGAATTTCTTGATTTTCGTCAAAAAAGACTAAAATAAAACTTAAATCTGGGACCGCATATGTAATCAGCACCCCCAAGTTACCCAAGATAAGAGGTATCATCTTAATAGAGAGCCAAATAAAGATTTTTGATTTTTTTAGGTAAACCTGGAGATCTGAGAAATCAGAAATTTCTGATTTTCGTCAAAAGAGACTGAAAATAGAGAGCCAAATAAAGATTTTCATTTTTTTGGGTAAACGTGGAAATCTGAAATTTTTGATTTTCGTCAAACCGGACCAAAACTTCAAACTGCGATCGGATTTGTAATCAGTACCCTCAAATTATCCAAAACACGAGGTTTCATCTTAATATAAAGCCAAATAGAGATTTTCAATTTTTTAGTTAAGCCTGGAAATCTAATAAATCTAAAATTTTTTATTTTCACCAAACGGGACTGAAACTCAAAACTGCGACCGTAATCAGCAACTTCTAGTTATCCAAAACACAAGGTTTCATTTTTTTATTTATGTTATTGGCTCTGATCTGAGATCAACTGGCCAGTTCTATTTTGGCTGGACATCTATTTCTTCTTAATAAATATGAACATTGTTTTATATTATAGTTAAAAGTTACAGCGTTATTTTTTGTTTTTGTGTGCAAAAGTTATATAATAGCTTGAGGTTTTATTTTATTACAAAGCCAAATAAACATTTTCAATCTGGAAATCTGAGAAATCTGAAATTTTTGATTTTCGTCAAACGAGACTGAAACTCAAATGGCGAGCGGATTTGCAATCAGCACCCTTAAATTATTCAAAACACGAGGTTTCATATTAATGTAAAGCCAAGCAAAGATTTTCAATTTTTAGGTAAACCTGGAAATCTGAAAAATCCGAAATTTTGGATTTTCGATAAACGAGGCTAAAACTCAAAAAAATTACGACTGGAATTACAATCAGCACCAATAAATTATCCACAATGCCAGGTTTTATCTCAAAAGAAAGCCAAATAAAGATTTTCGATTTTCTAGACAAACCTGAAAATCTGACAGACCTGAAATTTATGATTTTTGTCAAATGAGACTGAAACTCAAAACTACGACTGGATTTGCAATCAGCACAATTAAATCACCCAAAAGGCCGGGCTTCATCTTAATAGAAAGCCAAATTAAAATTTTTGATTTTTTAGACAAACCTGAAAATCTGACAGACATGAAATTTTTGATTTTTGTCAAATGAGACTGAAACTCAAAGCTACGACTGCATTGGCAATCAGCACCATTAAAGTATCCAAAACGCAAGATCTCATCTCAATAGAAGGCCAAATAAAGATCTTCGATTTTTTGGGCAAACCTGAAAATCTGACAGGTCTGAAATTTTTGATTTTTGTCAAATGAGACTGAAACTCAAAACTACGACTGGATTTGCAATCAGCACCATTAAAGTATCCAAAATGCAAAATCTCATCTCAATAGAAGGCCAAATAAATATTTTCGATTTTTTAGACAAACCTGAAAATCTGACAGGTCTGAAATTTTTGATTTTTGTCAAATGAGACTGAAACTCAAAATTACGACTGGATTTGCAATCAGCACCATTAAAGTATCCAAAACGCAAGATCTCATCTCAATAGAAGACCAAATAAAGATTTTCGATTTTTTAGACAAACCTGAAAATCTGACAGGTCTGAAATTTTTCATTTTTGTCAAATGAGACTGAAACTCAAAACTACGACTGGATTTGCAATCAGCACCATTAAAGTATCCAAAAAGCAAGATCTCATCTCAATAGAAGGCCAAATAAAGATTTTCGATTTTTTAGACAAACCTGAAAATCTGACAGGTCTGAAATTTTTCATTTTTGTCAAATGAGACTGAAACTCAAAACTACGACTGGATTTGCAATCAGCACCATTAAAGTATCCAAAACGCAAGATCTCATCTCAATAGAAGGCCAAATAAAGATTTTCGATTTTTTAGACAAACCTGAAAATCTGACAGGTCTGAAATTTTTGATTTTTGTCAAATGAGACTGAAACTCAAAACTACGACTGGATTTGCAATCAGCACCATTAAAGTATCCAAAATGCAAAATCTCATCTCAATAGAAGGCCAAATAAAGCTTTTCGATTTTTTAGACAAACCTGAAAATCTGACAGGTCTGAAATTTTTGATTTTTGTCAAATGAGACTGAAACTCAAAACTACGACTGGATTTGCAATCAGCACCATTAAAGTATCCAAAACGCAAAATCTCATCTCAATAGAGGGCCAAATAAAGATTTTCGATTTTTTAGACAAACCTGAAAATCTGACAGATCTGAAATTTTTCATTTTTGTCAGATGAGACTGAAACTCAAAACTACGACTGGATTTGCAATCAGCACCATTAAAATATCCAAAACGCAAGATCTCATCTCAATAGAAGGCCAAATAAAGATTTTCGATTTTTTAGACAAACCTGAAAATCTGACGGACCTGAAATTTTTGATTTTTGTCAAATGAGACTGAAACTCAAAACTACGACTGGATTTGCAATCAGCACCATTAAATCATCCAAAAGGCCGGGCTTCATCTTAATAGAAAGCCAAATTAAAATTTTCGATTTTTTAGACAAACCTGAAAATCTGACAGATATGAAATTTGTGATTTTTGTCAAATGAGACTGAAATTCAAAGCTACGACTGCATTTGCAATCAGCACCATTAAAGTATCCAAAATGCAAGATTTCATCTCAATAGAAGGCCAAATAAAAATTTTCGATTTTTTGGGCAAACCTGAAAATCTGACAGATCTGAAATTTTTGATTTTTGTTAAACGAGACTGAAATTCAAAACTTCGACTGGATTTATAATCAGCACCATTAAATCTTCAAAAGGCCAGGCTTCATCTTAATAGAAAGCCAACTTAAAATTTTCGATTTCTTAGACAAAGCTGAAAATCTGACCGACATGAAATTTTTGATTTTTGTCAAATGAGACTGAAACTCAAAACTACGACTGGATTTGCAATCAGCACCATTAAAGTATCCAAAACGCAAGATCTCATCTCAATAGAAGGCCAAATAAAGATTTTCGATTTTTTGAGCAAACCTGAAAATCTGACAGATCTGAAATTTTTGATTTTTGTTAAACGGGACTGAAAGTCAAAACTTCGACTGGATTTATAATCTGCACCATTGAATTATCCAAAACGCCAAGTTTCATCTCAATAGAAAGCCAAATAAAGATTTTCGATTTTTAAGACAAACCTGAAAATCTGACAGATCTGAAATTTTTGATTTTTGTTAAACGGGACTGAAAGTCAAAACTTCGACTGGATTTATAATCTGCACCATTGAATTATCCAAAACGCCAAGTTTCATCTCAATAGAAAGCCAAATAAAGATTTTCGATTTTTAAGACAAACCTGAAAATCTGACAGATCTGAAATTTTTCATTTTTGTCAAATGAGACTGAAACTCAAAACTACGACTGGATTTGCAATCAGCACTATTAAAGTATCCAAAACGCAAAATCTCATCTCAATAGAAGAGCAAATGAAGATTTTCGATTTTTTGAGCAAACCTGAAAATCAGACAGATCTGATATTTTTGATTTTTGTTAAACGAGACTGAAAGTCAAAACTTCGACTGGATTTGCAATCAGCACCATTAAATTATCCAAATCGCAAGATCTCATCTGAATAGAAGGCCAAATAGAGATTTTCGATTTTTTGGGCAAACCTGAAAATCTGACAGATCTGAAATTTTTGATTTTTGTTAAACGAGACTGAAAGTCAAAACTTCGACTGGATTTGTAATCAGCACCATTAAAGTATCCAAAATCCAAGATCTCATCTCAATAGAAGGCCAAATAAAGATATTCGATTTTTTGGGCAAACCTGAAAATCTGACAGATCTCAAATTTTTTATTTTTGTTAAACGAGACTGAAAGTCAAAACTTCGACTGGATTTATAATCAGCACCATTAAATCATCCAAAAGGCCAGGCTTCATCTTAATAGAAAGCCAAATTAAAATTTTCAATTTTTTAGACAAAGCTGAAAATCTGACAAACATGAAATTTTTGATTTTTGTCAAATGAGACTGAAACTCAAAACTACGACTGGATTTGCAATCAGCACCATTAAAGTATCCAAAACGCAAAATCTCATCTCAATAGAGGGCCAAATAAAGATTTTCGATTTTTTAGACAAACCTGAAAATCTGACGGACCTGAAATTTTTGATTTTTGTCAAATGAGACTGAAACTCAAAACTACGACTGGATTTGCAATCAGCACCATTAAATCATCCAAAAGGCCGGGCTTCATCTTAATAGAAAGCCAAATTAAAATTTTCGATTTTTTAGACAAACCTGAAAATCTGACAGATATGAAATTTGTGATTTTTGTCAAATGAGACTGAAATTCAAAGCTACGACTGCATTTGCAATCAGCACCATTAAAGTATCCAAAATGCAAGATTTCATCTCAATAGAAGGCCAAATAAAAATTTTCGATTTTTTGGGCAAACCTGAAAATCTGACAGATCTGAAATTTTTGATTTTTGTTAAACGAGACTGAAATTCAAAACTTCGACTGGATTTATAATCAGCACCATTAAATCATCCAAAAGGCCAGGCTTCATCTTAATAGAAAGCCAACTTAAAATTTTCGATTTCTTAGACAAAGCTGAAAATCTGACCGACATGAAATTTTTGATTTTTGTCAAATGAGACTGAAACTCAAAACTACGACTGGATTTGCAATCAGCACCATTAAAGTATCCAAAACGCAAGATCTCATCTCAATAGAAGGCCAAATAAAGATTTTCGATTTTTTGAGCAAACCTGAAAATCTGACAGATCTGAAATTTTTGATTTTTGTTAAACGGGACTGAAAGTCAAAACTTCGACTGGATTTATAATCTGCACCATTGAATTATCCAAAACGCCAAGTTTCATCTCAATAGAAAGCCAAATAAAGATTTTCGATTTTTAAGACAAACCTGAAAATCTGACAGATCTGAAATTTTTGATTTTTGTTAAACGGGACTGAAAGTCAAAACTTCGACTGGATTTATAATCTGCACCATTGAATTATCCAAAACGCCAAGTTTCATCTCAATAGAAAGCCAAATAAAGATTTTCGATTTTTAAGACAAACCTGAAAATCTGACAGATCTGAAATTTTTCATTTTTGTCAAATGAGACTGAAACTCAAAACTACGACTGGATTTGCAATCAGCACTATTAAAGTATCCAAAACGCAAAATCTCATCTCAATAGAAGAGCAAATGAAGATTTTCGATTTTTTGAGCAAACCTGAAAATCAGACAGATCTGATATTTTTGATTTTTGTTAAACGAGACTGAAAGTCAAAACTTCGACTGGATTTGCAATCAGCACCATTAAATTATCCAAATCGCAAGATCTCATCTGAATAGAAGGCCAAATAGAGATTTTCGATTTTTTGGGCAAACCTGAAAATCTGACAGATCTGAAATTTTTGATTTTTGTTAAACGAGACTGAAAGTCAAAACTTCGACTGGATTTGTAATCAGCACCATTAAAGTATCCAAAATCCAAGATCTCATCTCAATAGAAGGCCAAATAAAGATATTCGATTTTTTGGGCAAACCTGAAAATCTGACAGATCTCAAATTTTTTATTTTTGTTAAACGAGACTGAAAGTCAAAACTTCGACTGGATTTATAATCAGCACCATTAAATCATCCAAAAGGCCAGGCTTCATCTTAATAGAAAGCCAAATTAAAATTTTCAATTTTTTAGACAAAGCTGAAAATCTGACAAACATGAAATTTTTGATTTTTGTCAAATGAGACTGAAACTCAAAACTACGACTGGATTTGCAATCAGCACCTTCAAAGTATCCAAAACGCAAGATCTCATCTCAATAGAAGGCCAAATAAAGATTTTCGATTTTTTGAGCAAACCTGAAAATCTGACAGATCTGAAATTTTTGATTTTTGTTAAACGGGACTGAAAGTCAAAACTTCGACTGGATTTATAATCTGCACCATTGAATTATCCAAAACGCCAAGTTTCATCTCAATAGAAAGCCAAATAAAGATTTTCGATTTTTTGGGCAAACCTGAAAATCTGACAGATCTGAAATTTTTTATTTTTGTTAAACGAGACTGAAAGTCAAAACTTCGACTGGATTTGTAATCAGCACCATTAAATTATCCAAAACGCAAGATCTCATCTCAAAAGAAGGCCAAATAAAGATTTTCGGTTTTTTGAGCAAACTTGAAAATCTGACAGATCTGAAATTTTTGATTTTTGTTAAACGAGACTGAAAGTCAAAACTTCGACTGAATCTGTAATCAGCACCATTAAATTATTCGAAATGTCAGGTTTCATCTCAATAGAAAGCCAAATAAAGATTTTCGATTTTTTAGACAAACTTGAAAATCTGACAGACCTGAAATTTTTGATTTTTGTCAAATGAGACTGAAACTCAAAACTACGACTGGATTTGCAATCAGCACCATTAAAGTATCCAAAACGCAAGATCTCACCTCAATAGAAGGCCAAATAAAGATTTTCGATTTTTTGAGCAAACCTGAAAATCTGACAGATCTGAAATTTTTGATTTTTGTTAAACGAGACTGAAAGTCAAAACTTCGACTGGATTTAAAATCAGCACTATTAAATTATCCAAAACTCCAAGTGTCACCTCAATAGAAGGCCAAATAAATATTTTCGATTTTTTAGACAAACCTGAAAATCTGACAGATATGAAATTTTTAGTTTTTGTCAAATGTGACTGAAACTCAAAACTACGACTGGATTTGCAATCAGCACCATTAAAGTATCCAAAACGCAAGATCTCATCTCAATAGAAGGCCAAATAAAGATTTTCGATTTTTTGGGCAAACCTGAATATCTGACAGATCTGAAATTTTTGATTTTTGACATATGAGACTGAAACTTAAAACTACGACTGGATTTGCAATCAGCACCATTAAAGTATCCAAAACGCAAGATCTCATCTCAATAGAAGGCCAAATAAAGATTTTCGATTTTTTGGGCAAACCTGAATATCTGACAGATCTGAAATTTTTGATTTTTGACATATGAGACTGAAACTCCAAACTATGACTGGATTTGCAATCAGCACCATTGAATTATCCACAACGCCAAGTTTCATCTCAATAGAAAGCCAAATAAAGATTTTCGATTTTTTAGACAAACCTGAATATCTGACAGATCTGAAATTTTTGATTTTTGACATATGAGACTGAAACTCAAAACTACGACTGGATTTGCAATCAGCACCATTAAAGTATCCAAAACGCAAGATCTCATCTCAATAGAAGGCCAAATAAAGATTTTCGATTTTTTGGGCAAACCTGAATATCTGACAGATCTGAAATTTTTGATTTTTGACATATGAGACTGAAACTTAAAACTACGACTGGATTTGCAATCAGCACCATTAAAGTATCCAAAACGCAAGATCTCATCTCAATAGAAGGCCAAATAAAGATTTTCGATTTTTTGGGCAAACCTGAATATCTGACAGATCTGAAATTTTTGATTTTTGACATATGAGACTGAAACTCCAAACTATGACTGGATTTGCAATCAGCACCATTGAATTATCCAAAACGCCAAGTTTCATCTCAATAGAAAGCCAAATAAAGATTTTCGATTTTTTAGACAAACTTGAAAATCTGACAGACCTGAAATTTTTGATTTTTGTCAAATGAGACTGAAACTCAAAACTACGACTGGATTTGCAATCAGCACCATTAAAGTATCCAAAACGCAAGATCTCACCTCAATAGAAGGCCAAATAAAGATTTTCGATTTTTTGAGCAAACCTGAAAATCTGACAGATCTGAAATTTTTGATTTTTGTTAAACGAGACTGAAAGTCAAAACTTCGACTGGATTTAAAATCAGCACTATTAAATTATCCAAAACTCCAAGTGTCACCTCAATAGAAGGCCAAATAAATATTTTCGATTTTTTAGACAAACCTGAAAATCTGACAGATATGAAATTTTTAGTTTTTGTCAAATGTGACTGAAACTCAAAACTACGACTGGATTTGCAATCAGCACCATTAAAGTATCCAAAACGCAAGATCTCATCTCAATAGAAGGCCAAATAAAGATTTTCGATTTTTTGGGCAAACCTGAATATCTGACAGATCTGAAATTTTTGATTTTTGACATATGAGACTGAAACTTAAAACTACGACTGGATTTGCAATCAGCACCATTAAAGTATCCAAAACGCAAGATCTCATCTCAATAGAAGGCCAAATAAAGATTTTCGATTTTTTGGGCAAACCTGAATATCTGACAGATCTGAAATTTTTGATTTTTGACATATGAGACTGAAACTCCAAACTATGACTGGATTTGCAATCAGCACCATTGAATTATCCAAAACGCCAAGTTTCATCTCAATAGAAAGCCAAATAAAGATTTTCGATTTTTTAGACAAACCTGAATATCTGACAGATCTGAAATTTTTGATTTTTGACATATGAGACTGAAACTCAAAACTACGACTGGATTTGCAATCAGCACCATTAAAGTATCCAAAACGCAAGATCTCATCTCAATAGAAGGCCAAATAAAGATTTTCGATTTTTTGGGCAAACCTGAATATCTGACAGATCTGAAATTTTTGATTTTTGACATATGAGACTGAAACTTAAAACTACGACTGGATTTGCAATCAGCACCATTAAAGTATCCAAAACGCAAGATCTCATCTCAATAGAAGGCCAAATAAAGATTTTCGATTTTTTGGGCAAACCTGAATATCTGACAGATCTGAAATTTTTGATTTTTGACATATGAGACTGAAACTCAAAACTTCGACTGGATTTGCAATCGGCACCATTAAATTATCCAAAACGCAACATTTCATCTCAATAGGAGGCCAAATAAAGATTTTCGATTTTTTGGGCAAACCTGAATATCTGACAGATCTGAAATTTTTGATTTTTGACATATGAGACTGAAACTCAAAACTATGACTGGATTTGCAATCAGCACCATTGAATTATCCAAAACGCCAAGTTTCATCTCAATAGAAAGCCAAATAAAGATTTTCGATTTTTTAGACAAACCTGAAAATCTGACAGATCTGAAATTTTTAATTTTTGTCAAGTGAGACTGAAACTTAAAACTACGACTGGATTTGCAATCAGCACCATTAAAGTATCCAAAACGCAAGATCTCATCTCAATAGAAGGCCAAATAAAGATTTTCGATTTTTTCGGCAAACCTGAAAATCTGACAGATCTGAAATTTTTGATTTTTGTCAAATGAGACTGAAACTCAAAACTTCGACTTGATCTGCAATCAACGACATTAAATCATCCAAACCGCAAGATTTCATCTCAATAGAAGGCCAAATAAAGATTTTCGATTTTTTGGACGAACCTGAAAATCTGACAGATCTGAAATTTTTGATTTTTGTCAAATGGGACTGAAACTCAAAACTACGACTGGATTTGCAATCAGCGACATTAAATCATCCAAACCGCAAGATTTCATCTCAATAGAAGGTCAAATAAAGGTTTTCGATTTTTTTGGGCAAACCTGAAAATGTGACAGACCTGAAATTTTTGATTTTTGCTAAACAAGACTGAAAGCCAAAACTTCGACTGGATTTGTAATCAGCACCATTGAATTATCCAATATGCCAGGTTTTTTCTCAATAGAAAGCTAAACAAAGATTTTCGATTTTTTAGACAAACCTGAAAATCTGACAAATCTAAAATTTTTGATTTTTGTTAAACGAGACTGAAAGTCAAAACTTCGACTGAATTTGTAATCAGCACCATTAAATTATCCAAAATGCAAGATCTCATCTCAACAGAAAGCCAAATAAAGATTTTCGATTTTTTTAGACAAACCTGAAAATCTGACAAGTCTGAAATTTTTGGTTTTTGTTAAACGAGACTGAAATTCAAAACTTCGACTGAATTTCTAATCAGCACCATTAAATTATCCAAAACGCAAGATCTCATCTCAACAGAAAGCCAAATAAAGATTTTCGATTTTTTAGATAAACCTGAAAATCTGATAGATCTGAAATTTTTGATTTTTGTCAAATGAGACTGGAACTCAAAACTACGACTGGATTTGCAATCAGCACCATCAAAGTATCCAAAACGCAAGCTCTCATCTCAATAGAAGGCCAAATAAAGATTTTCGATTTTTTGGGCAAACCTGAAAATCTGACAGATCTGTAATTTTTGATTTTTGTTAAACGAAACTGAAAGTCAATACTTCGACTGGATTTCTAATCAGCACCATTAAATTATCCAAAACGCCAAGTTTCACCTCAATAGAAGGCCAAATAAATATTTTCGATTTTTTAGACAAACCTGAAAATCTGCCAGATCTGTAATTTTTGATTTTTGTCAAATGAGACTGAAACTCAAAACTTCGACTAGATTTGCAATCGGCACCATTAAATTATCCAAAACGCAACATTTCATCTCAATAGGAGGCCAAATAAAGATTTTCGATTTTTTGGGCAAACCCGAGGGGTAAACAGTTGGGACAAACTGGTGTGCAAAACCCAGGCATTACGGAGATTGTGATGGGCATTGCGGGAGATTACGGTGGATTGTGTAAGATTTTTGGGTATTACTAAAAAATACAGACATTTAAACGGGCATTGCGGGCTTTTATATGGTCATTGCAAGGATTTAAATCTTGAAAGTATATGTCGCTTAAACCGAACAGCTGTTCAGTTCCTTCTGCGTCTCCAGATTTTACTCGTGACTTTGCCGGTTGACCCTAGACCGATCGTACGCAAACAAAAAATTGGTTATTATGTATGTTTTTTAGTTGTCTGTACCCTATACTTCCCTGTGGCATGTGGCATAAGGAAGATTTTAGAGGAAACAGTAAGTAACAGTAAGTTCATTTGAAAGCTTGCCACCCCGGTTAATTTGTGGAATTCATTTGTGGTTTGTACTTTAGCTACACTTCGTGGCTAGTTTACAAGATATCTGGATATACTCGTAATACAAACTAACTAACCTTCATTGATATTTTAATTGAAAGATAACTATCCGCTAAAACAACGAGGCGTTTGGATAGTTTGTGTACTGTGTACTATCCAGCTATTTTATAAAGTAGTCATGTAAGCATTCTAAGCGTAACATATACAGGGTGTCCAGTTAGTGTGTAATTCTTCGATATCTCTCAAGGTATACCTGATAGAAGAAAATGTCAAATACAAAAGTTATTTGGTTACTTAAGGCGCATATTCTAAAAATATTTTGAAATATACAGGGTGTTGCGGGAAAGTGGGGTAGTGATCAACTTAATTTTTTTATATGGCACTATACCTTTTTTTTAAGTTCTTTTAGTTTCCATCATTGATCTCTATTCTCTATTTAACCCTGAAATATTCTTGGGATCGGCTGCGACGTTGCCAAGTTATAATTTATTTTCTAATTATTTCCGGATTTGCAAGGTCGCAAGTAATACGTCCAAATTGATATATTCCTTTAACTTTTCTCAATAATATTATACAGTGGGTTACTTGAATATTAAGTGGATATTATTTTGGCTGTTACCAGCAATTTGTATCTACAGGGTGTTATTGGCAGAATTTTAAATTACGGCAATTTCAAGGTCATTTTACTTTGTTTTTTTTTAAATGTAACACCCTGTATTTTTTATTTTAAATCGAAATATCTACTAGTACCCTATCTGGCGTTGTAATTTTTTTTTTTTCGCGTTTGCGACGTTGCCAAATTATAAATTATTTCCCAAATGTTTAAACAAATATCCCCGATTTTAATTTATTTGAAACATAATCCTCTACTTATTTTTATTGCAATGAATTGCACGTATCGAACATAGTACGATCTCAAAATTTCAAAATTTTGTTTCTAATAATTACTGAGATACGGCAACACCGCTTTTTCAAAAAAAAACCCCCAAGTATTGAATTTCACCTCTCCAGCTATGGCGGTTTTGGAAATATTTAAGCGTTCTGGTACCGTTTACTGAAAAAAGCGGTGTTGCCGTATCTCAGTAATTAATAGAAACAAGATTTTGAAATTTTGGAATCTTACGAAGTTCGACATGCGCAATTCATTGCAATAAAAATAAGTAGAGGATTCTATTTAAAATAAATTATTTGTTAAAAAATTTGGAAAAATAATTTATAACTTGGCAACGTCGCAAACGCGAAAAAAAATATTACAAGGCGAGATAGGGTATTAGTAGATATTTCGATTTAAAATAAAAAATACAGGGTGTTATATTTAAAAAAACAAAGTAAAATGACTTTCAAGTTGCTGTAATTTAAAATTCTGCCAAAAACACCCTGTAGATACAAATTGATGGTAACATCCAAACTAATATCCACTTAATATTCAAGTAATTCGCTGTATAATATTATTAAGAAAAGTTAAAGGAATATATCAATTTGGACGTATTACTTGCGACCTTGCAAATCCGGAAACTAATAGAAAATAAATTATAACTTGGCAACGTCGCAACCTATCCCAAAAAAATTTTAGGGTTAAATAGAGATCAATGATAGAAACTAAAAGGATTTAAAAAAAGTTATAGTTCCATATAAAAAAATTAAGTTGGTCACTATCCTACTTTCCCGCAACACCCTGTATATTTCAAAAGATTTTTAGAATATATGTCTTAAGTAACCAAATAACTTTTGTATTTGACATTTTCTTCTATCAGGTATACTTTGCAAGATATCGAAGAATTACCCACTAACTGGACACCCTGTATAAAAGCAAAGGTACTATTTACAAGACTTTAAATAAAATAAGGCTTAATTTGTGTATGAAAAAGTATTCGGTGCTATATGGAAAAAAAAAGGTTGGGGGTGACTTTTAAGGATTGAAGTACAAAAAAATGTTTTGAAAGCATGGTATGATAGACAAGTTTCAAAAATTCCACTTATTTTTTCGTTTGAGTTTTGTTTTGTTACTAGATTATCACGTGTAAAGGAAATTCTGTAACACCCTGTAGGCATATCAAAATATTTTAAGAACATCTAGTTTGAGCATTCAAACAACTTTTGTATTCGATTTTTTTCTACCATGTATAACCTTGGGTGATATCAAAGAACCACTCATTAAAATCGACACAGTGTTAAAGCTACCTCATTTAAAAAAACTACCTTTGACTTGTAGGTCCAGCAAGCATTGCTGAGATTCCTCCTCTGGAATGTACCCAGTTCGCTTCAGCCCTCGGAAATTTCTTCTTGGCAGACAAGACACTACCACGGACACTTACTACGAGTAACAACCCCTATTTTAGCGACGTAAGGGGTTGAAAACGACCGGTACTACATGCAGAAAGTACGCGAAAGATCTTCCGATCCTTATCCGATAGTACCGAAAAATGGACTGATCCGATAAGACGCTCAACCGATACGCCAACTGAGTTTTTCCGAAGTTTTTTCTAGTTGGCTGTTTGTTTACGTTGTTTACATCCGCAGGCACTGGTAAGGTGTGTCCCAACAATTCCGAGACCTTAGTTGATTCTGAAGGACGCGAATTTGAAAATCATGAAGTGGCTTTGACCGTGATCTAGCATGTCAAGCCTGACTGTGTATAAAAAATCACAAAAGGGTGACCGTTGATCACAGACTATAATATTTAACGGAAAAGGAATCAAGTAGATGGACTTTGTTCCATGTGTAATTGATTGATCGTTACGCGAATTTGAAATTCATGAAAATGCTTTTCCAGTAAAGGAATAACGTATAACGTGGCTGAAAAAAATCAAGTAGATGGACTCAGTTCCGTATGAAATTCTGAATATCTAATGTATACGCAAATCTTAAATTCATGAAAGGGCTTTGCCAGTAAAGGAACACTTAAAATCAACATATAAATTGATTGACAAAGAAACCAAGTCGATGGACTCAGTTCCCTATACAATACCGTGTAGTTGGCTTCCTACGGGAATTTTATATTTATGAGAAGTCTTTTCCAGTCAAGGAACAGCTTAAAAATCGACGTATAACTTGGCTGAAAAAATCAAGTAGATGGACTCAGTTCCGTATGCAATTCTGAATATCTAATGTATACGCAAATTTTGAATTCATGAAAGGGCTTTGCCAGCAAAGGAACATTTAAAATCAACATATAAATTGATTGACAAAGAAACCAAGTCGATGGACTCAGTTCCCTATACAATACCGTGTAGTTGGCTTTCTACGGGAATTTTATATTTATGAGAAGACCTTTCTAGTCAAGGAACAGCTCAAAAATCGACGTATAACTTGGCTGGAAAAAATCAAGTAGATGGACTCAGTTCCGTATGCAATTCTGAATATCTAACGTATACGCAAATTTTGAATTCATGAAAGGGCTTTGCCAGTAAAGGAACACTTAAAATTAACATATAAATTGATTGCCAAAGAAATCTAGTGGATGGACTCAGTTCCCTATACAATACCGTTTAGTTGTCTTCCTACGGGAGTTTTGTATTTATGAGAAGACTTTTTCAGTCAAGGAACAGCTCAAAAATCGACGTATAACTTGGCTGAAACAAATCAAGTAGATGGACTCAGTTCCGTATGCAATTCTGAATATGGAATGGTCTCGGGTGAACCCAACGGTGAACCTTATAAGATCTGAAGAGTCTGCAAATTTTGACTTTCTTCAAACGACATCGAAACTCAAAACAGCGTTCGGATTTGTAATTAGCGCCCTCAAATTATTTATTTCATGTTGACAGAAAGTCAAATACATATATTCGACATTAAAAAACTCAGCGTTTCAAACTTAGACAAGGAAAGAGAGAGGACGGAACGTGCGACTGACATTTCTGTTACTAAATGGCACCAAAAATGTACCAAAGTGCTATAAAAATTACCTGTGATACGTGATTCCTGGCTTCTTCCTGCTGCTGTGGCTTTTACAACCGTAAGCTGTAAACCCTACCATTATGCACCCCACAATCTTAAAAAGGCTAAAGATCATAAAAAATGTTTTGACAGCTGTCAAATAGCTATTCATTTCGGTCACAGCTAATTCATATAGCATCAAACGGGCGTGGGGTATCCCCTCTTTCCTTATCTAAGGTTTCAAAACACATTCATCATCATAGTCCCAATGTCTTAACAGACATGTTGTGAACTCGTAAAATGCATTAAGTCGGAGCTAGAATATTGCCGACACTCAATAGCTTTGAGAACTGTAGCTCGCCATCGTTCGCAATTTACTGTCCGTTCAGTGGCGCTCTTGATACTCATATCCAGCAACTGTTTCATCGTATCCACCCAGCGTGTAGGGGAACGGCCACGGCGCCGCCCACTCGGGGCGTGACCCTGGACTACAAGTTTCTCCATATTATCGCTTCTGTGAATATGTCCGAAGAATGTAAGCATTGTCATCGACACAATGGAGGATAGTCTCTTTGGATTACCGAGCTCATCCAGTATGGAAACATTAGTTCGATGGGCGGTATAAGGAATTCTCAGCATTCTCCTCCACGTCCACATTTCAAAAGCATCTATGCGAGTTCGATCTGCCTTTTTCCGAGGCATACAAAAATATGGAGAACACAAGAGACTGAACCAGTGACATTTTGGTAGCTTTAGTGATGTTATGGTCACGCCATATTTTAGTAAGCTTTGTCATGGCCACACGTGCCTGTTGAATTCGCCGTCGAATCTCATTCTCACAGCTATCTGAATTGTCGATGAAAGAACAAAACACATTAGACAACTGAAATATCAACCGTGAATCCAGAGAATCGCAATTTAATAGCGTTTTCAACTTATTGCCCTATCACTGTACTCATAGGAACTGAGTGTCAAAATCATGTTCGTCTTACATTTGAGTGCAAAGGTAGTGTGTTTTTTTATTTTCGACTTATCCGCTTAATTGCACTTGAGTGCAAATTATCGCCACGGAGTCTCTGAGCTCGTGGAGATTTCAGTGCATTTTTGACATCTATATAGGTAATATTAATTATAACCTATTTTATTTGTCAGAGAAAATAATTTTTTGAATTAAGAACTGGGTAGTGGGGTAGTATACGGAAGATGCGGAAAGTGTATTTGGAAAAATTGCGAATATCGTCATCTTCGGATGATGAGGAAATTGAAGCATATCTAGTTAAATTGCGAACAACGGCTGCGGGTGTCCCAAAAATACGAATATTTGTTGAAGATATTCTTCATAAACTGACGAAAGAAGAGATACAACAAGATATACATAAGTATTTACCGATATAGATAGACCACCACAGAATGAAATTGAGCTCTCGGGATGCAAAATGACATCAAACTGTCATCAGTTGGCTGACAGAACAGTTACTTGAATTGCACTGAAATTTGGTGTATGTTCGACTTACCAGTTCAGATTTATTGCACTTCTGGGCACCAGACGAGTTTTCAATGTGCACTATAGTGCAATCGTGGTTAAAATCAGTGCAGTAAGTCGAAAACGCTATAAGTAAGCTGACCAAAGCAAGACCTCCAAGTAGACAATTACAGTCTGTACAGCTTAGAAAGGAACCAATGAAGTTGAGGGTAGGTAGGTAGGGTTGATCCATACAGCTGAAAGTTACAATTTGTGGTTGATTTTAATTACTTATTATGGTATTTATAGTTATTTGGGCTCAACTTTTAGCACACATTCTGTAGAATATGAGTGAACTTGAACGATTAGAAGAGACCCAAATGATGGTATTTTCTTGAAACGATCCATCTGTACGAAGGCCTCTTGTGCTACGCCACTGGCCTTGGAGTGGGAGAACCGGGAGGTGGGGGGGGGAGGGGGGGAGGCAAAGTATGATGGTCCTCGAGTGCAGAGAATCGCTGATGACGAGAGTCCTGAAAAATGGAAAGGCTTAATGTACGGGAGGTTCGAGGAGATGTAAGGGGTGAGACACAGCAGGCTTAAGGATATGACGACGGTGGAGGAAAAGGGGTTTTTTTCGCTCTCTTTTTGTCTGCACGCGGCTGATAAATATTCTGGGGACTGTAGGGTTAACTGTTTCGGATTCTGGTTAGCGTTCACCTTGAACGCCGCGTCAAGTAGTATGTCTCAGTAGTCTCCAATCACGTAAAAAACCTAGTCAAACATTTGCCGACTTACGAGGGTTGCTCTATACCTCCGTCAATCCACCAGTACGCAGACAGCTGTTTCACGCATATTAATAATAAGCGGAAAACATCTGTCTGCGTACTGGTGGATTGACGGAGGTATAGAGCAACCCTCGTATATCGGCTTTCATACGTAGTAGCGTATAAAAAACCCGTGCTCTCTGGTGGCCAAGCGGACGCACCGTGGCGTCCCGCCAAGAAATCTAAGCTGCTGTGCAGCGATTTCCTTGGTTTGCCTTTACCTTCGGGTACCAGATGGCGCACCGACAGAACCTTCTGTGACTTGCACAACATTTGCCGATTTGCCTTCAGAAAAATAAATTTTAAGATAGTTACTTGATTACTGTAGAGTTTCACGGCATTTTTTTTGAAACATGATTTATTTCTCGAAATAATTATATAACAATAAACTTTAACAATTCTCTAAACAGCACTGAAGGTTCTGGCCTCGAGAATTATAAACATAAACTTATCAACAGTGCTTATTCTTTTTCTTCAACTAGATTGCTACTGGAGTCCTTACTTATATTATATACTACTTATTTAACTACATACATGTCTAGGTGTTGTTTTAAACTGTACAAGAAGCTATTATAACATATTTTAGATCTAATTTCAACTGGTAACCTATTATAAGCTCTAGACGCGGATTGCATTGGACAATTCAAAGCTATATTTGTACGACTGTAAACCGGACATATATTGTTTTGTGACCTGGTGAAATGATCATGTATTTTATTTACAAAATTATAAATAGTGTTATTCTTCTGCCTGCTATCAATTATTTTAAATATTAATTTACATTGTTCAAGTTCTAAAATTTTATCCATCTGAGTAACTTTTAGTTCTGTATATAACGTGATTGTATTGGTAAGTTTGCTATAATTAAATAGTATTTTCAAAATATTATTTTGTAAAGTTTGAGGATTTAGAAATAAAGTTCCTGAACAAGTTCCCCATATTGGAATTAAATACCTCAAATGTGCAAGAAAAAATGCGTTATAAATGCTATATTTGGTTTTCTTAGTGGAGTAATATCGACATTTAAATACTATGGGCAGCATCGGAGTAACTTTTTTAGTAATATAATTTAGATGTGGTTGCCAATTTAAACTTTCATCCACTATCAACCCCAAATATTTTATTGATGAGACCTTTTCCAACATGATATTATCAATTGCAATCTGAAGTTCATTAACTACGGTATTTTTCCTTTTAAATAAAATATATTTGGTCTTATCAATATTGATTTTCAAATTATTATAAAATAACCATTTCAGGTATTTGTCCAAGTCTTGATTCACTAAAGCCTGGAGTTCAAGTTCATTCCTTGCTGTGTATACTAGTACTGTATCGTCAGCAAATGTAAAGTACCTGACTTTCAAGTTTGCTACTTTCAAATTCAGCACGTAACGTGAGTTCAACAATGGACCTAGAACCGATCCCTGCGGTACTCCATACGAATTAGTCAATAGTTCACTCACGACCTCACCAAGCTTTACATATTGCCTTCGATCACAGAGATATGAGTTTAGTAACTTATGTACTGTGCCTCTAATGCCAATGTTATTCAGCTTTGTCAGCAGCTTATCAATACCGACAACGTCAAAAGCTTTTTTTAAATCAACAAATACCGCGATTACAAAATATTTTTCATCTAAGGCTTTCGATATATAATTCACCAAATCGAATGTGGCAGCCAATGTACTGCTGTTCTTTATGAAACCATACTGATGAATATCCATTGGAACATTACCTTCTAAGAACGTTGTAATTCTAGTTTTGACAATTTTTTCTAGAATTTTAGAAAATATACTAATAATCGAAATCGGTCTGTAATTATTCGTTGATTCTTTGTCACCTGATTTAAATATAGGAACGATTTTAGTCTTTTTTAATTCTTGTGGAAATATCCCTGACGTTAACACGTTATTTGTTAATCGTGTTATGGGTTCTACTACATAATCTTTAATATTCATTAAATCTCTTACTGTGACATTATCATCACCAGGCGCACTACTTTGTTTTAGGCTCAGTATGGTTTCAGTTATTTCAGCCTCATTTGTTAAACAGAATTGCTGTGGGAGGGAGGCTTGTAAATTACACTCATATTATGGAACACTGTTTTCAATGACACTGGAAGGTTATTAGATTTAGTTCTCTCAAACATGAACTGCACTGTAATCCGAGACAATTTACCGTTGGTACCAGAAGATCTTCCATATCATCCAGCTCTTGATATAACTTTTCAAAGCATTTCTACCAGAGAGACTATTTTTCCGCCTCTTAATGATTTTAGTATGTATAATTTTCACAAAGCTAATTTTCCAGGACTGTATGAGGAGCTTTTCCTTGCTGACTGGTCCTTCTTAGATGGTATTGCTGACTTAAATTTAGCAACTGAAAAATTTTACACTTTTATCTACAATACTCTTGATGTATATGTGCCCAAATATTCATCTCACAGTCGTAAGTATCCTCCCTGGTTCACTGCCGATGTAATCAGAAATATTAAGCGTAAGGCTAAACTGTTAAAGAAATTCAAACACACTGGGAATATTTCATTTCTGGAGGAATTCAGACATCTCAGATCGATTATTAAAATACAATTATCAAGTGAATACAATAATTATTTGGCTCGAGTTCAATCTTCTATTTCTAATGATCCTCGATGTTTTTGGTCCTATATCCATTCCAAAAATAGAAGTACAAGAATACCTGGAAAAGTCAAGTTGGATGATATGATATTTGACAACCCCTCCACTATTGTTAATGGCTTTGCTGAATTTTTTGAAAGTGTCTTCCATATGACACCTGACAGTGCTATTCCTAGTCAAGAGGGTACGTCATTCAAACAGTATAACAATGTTTTTAATGTCCATTTCAATTATATAACTGAGGATGAGGTTCTGGCTGCGTCATCTCGGTTGAAAAACAAGCTAACCTCTGGACCAGACAGAATACCGTCATTTTTTGTCAGAGACTGTATTAATGTGTTAGTGAGACCTTTGACGAAATTATTTAATCTTTCAGTAAGCACTGATACCTTCCCAGATATCTGGAAACTTTCTAAAGTCTGCCCTATTCTCAAATCAGGGGATCCAGCTGACATAAAGAATTATCGACCCATATCCATTTTATCTAATTTTGCCAAGCTGCTTGAGATCGTCATGTATAACAGGATATACAGTGCTGTTCATAGGTCTCTATCGCCGTTTCAACATGGATTTCTTGCTCAACGTTCTACAGTTACGAATCTAATGACATTTACTCAAAAGGCTATTGATTGCGTTGACCGACAGGGCCAACTTGATGTGATATACACGGATTTCGCCAAAGCTTTTGATAGGATTAGTCATAACATATTATTAAGCAAACTATCTCGTTTTGGTTTTAATTCATCAGCTTTGGCGTTTATTGAGAGTTACCTGTCAGAAAGGAAGCAGTATGTTACTTTCAGCGGATATAAGTCTTTTGAGTACGTGGCTAAATCAGGAGTCCCACAAGGCTCCAATCTCGGACCATTACTTTTTATTTTGTTCATCGATGATATTACAGAGGTAGTAAATTGTAACAGACTTCTTTTTGCCGATGATTTGAAAATTTTCGCTACTGTGGGTTCTCCTGAGGACTGTATGGCGCTTCAGCAAGATATCCAGTCAGTTGAAAATTGGTGTCGGGAAAACAAACTTTTCTTAAATCCCTCTAAGTGTAAAATTCTTAGTTTCACTAGGAAAAAGAGAACCTTGCTATATGACTATCAAGTTGGCGATACCATCTTAGCTCGGTGTGAGTCCATTAAGGATTTGGGAGTGACTTATGATACGAAGTTAACATTTGCTTACCATATTACCCAAAAAATTAATGAAGCATCTCGAGCTTATGGGTTCATTGTTAGGAACTGTAGGAGTTTCACTAGAACCGATGCACTTTTAGCCTTATACTCGTCATATATTAGATCAAAATTGGAATACGCTTGTTTAATATGGAACCCAATTTATAAATGCTACAAAGATTCGCTTGAACGCACTCAAAGAAAGTTCCTCAAATTCCTAGCACTTAGAGTAGACGGCTTCTATCCGGCACAAGGAATTTCGTATACATATTTGCTATCTAGATTTCATATACAATCTCTTGATACAAGAAGAACCTGCGCTTCCATTACATTTCTATACAAGTTACTACATAACAAGATAGATGCAAATGACATTCTGGCTCAATTGAATTTCTATGTTCCGCCTACAAGAACTCGGAATTTGAGGGCATTTCATTGTGATAGAGCTCATACTAACTTATTCACTAAGTCTCCGATATTTTTTATGTGTACCAGTTACAATGAAATATGTAATCGTTGTGATATATATAGTGACAGTTTGAGTGTAATTTTAGAGGTGGCAACTCAGTATTTTGGTAATAATGTAGTAATGTAATTCTTAGTTTATTTTTCAGTTTAGTAACCAAATTCTTTTTTTTTGTTATTACCTCCAAGTAATTCTAGCCAACTTATTCAAATTATTTTAGAAACAATATCATTTATATTCGTTGTTCCTCTTTATATTTTTTATAGCGGAGAATAACCTGATGTCAGTATTTTTATTTTTGCTTTGTATTTTTGCTTCAAATATTGTCTTTATAATACTGTATATATTTTTCTTCTTTTTATTAGATTGTCCTGTAAATGGTGTTTGTGCTGTTGGACAATAAATGCTATTATTATTATTATCTGACTTTCTAAGTTCCTCTCGCATAATTGCGGTAGCGACAAGTGTTGACGGGCTATGCCAAGTCAACACCCAGACTATTGATCGGAATTTAGGAAGGATCGCACAATATTACAGGTCTTTAGGATTACAGACTTTTGGAATGCTTTGTATAACTTTTCGTCTAGGCCTAACTGCTGAAGGTGTTGTGTGAACGTGTCTGGTGTAAGGCCTGAGACCGACATAATGATTGTGAAAAACAAAAAAGTGCAGCTCGGGCTCCGACACACCGAGCTGCTGTTCTATTACCCAATGACTACTCCTCACACCGTGAGGTGAGCAATCACTGGGTCCGCGAATCGTGCGCCCTAAGTAGACGAAGGGACCCAAGGATGACTGCCTTCTGCATTCTGGCGGCTAAGATGTGCGCCGCCGCACGGCACACCGGTATTTTGCGCAGTGCAGAGAGCAGCGTATTCCTCATTCCACCTAGGGATCCAATGACCATAACCAGCAGACTTACAGTGTAGTCTGGCCAGAGCCTGCGAAGTTGTCCGAGCAACTCCTGATATTTGGTCCGTTTTTCCTCCTCCTTAGAGACGATGTTCACCTCGGCAGGCGCCGAAAACTCAATAACGAACATCGTCTTCTGTTGGTGGTCGAGAAGGACTATGTCGGGCTTGTTTGCCTGTACAAGCTCGAGCGTGGGGAACGAGTAGTTCCAGTAAATCCGGCATCTCTCGTTCTCCACAACGGACTCTATATCCCCTGGAGCGTATGGCAGCACCGGTGTCTCATCGATACCGTATGAGTGCCTTAAATGATAGTAGAGCACTCGTAGAGCCGCGTTGTGCCGATGGACGTAAGCCGTCCCAGCGTACGTCTTACACGCCGACAAGAGATGCATAAGCGTCTCTGGCGCCTGTCGGCAAGCTCTACAATGGGTGTCGGGTACATCTACACCCATAACCCTTCTACGGTATACCAAGGTGTTGAAGACACCGTCTTGGCAAGCCATTATAAAGCCCTCAGTCTCCGACTTCAACCCACTAGACCTTAGGAAAGAGAAGGTCAACTGCTCAGACAAGCCATGCTCTTCTAGATGTTTGTAGAAGATTCCATGCATTGGCTTATCTTTATGAAGTCTTAAGAGGAAGTCGACTTCGGCAGTTTTAATGTGGGCTTTTAATTCTGCGGGAGCAAGTTCCGTAATGGACTGCTGACACCTCCGCTTGAAGTCGAGTGTGAGGCTGAGCTCCTCGGCTGCTCGTTTCGCTGCGCTAAAAAGAAAGGCTCCTTTTCCCGCATTCTCGTGCTCTCGCACGAAGCGGATCAGGGGATCGGTGCTGTTCGTTACATAGCAGGCAGTGGCCAGTACTACTCTGTTGTGCAGACGCTCCAAACTCAATAGTCCACGCCCTCCCAGGTGTCGCGGGAGGTATATTCGCGGGACAGAGGACTTAGGATGTAGGCTTCTCTCCATATTCATCCTTTTGCGGGTCTTCGTGTCGATTTCCTTCAGCTCGTTCACTTTCCAGTGTATAGCACCAAAGGTGTATAATAACAATGGGACCGCAAGCATGTTTGTGGCAGCGACTTTGTTCTTGCCGGACAGTTCTGACGACCAGATCTGCCGGAGTCGGTGCAAATACTTGCGGCGGAGACACTCTTTAACCAATGTTGCCTCTTGGACATGACGCTGCGCCACTCCAAGGTAGGTATAAGTATCTCCGGCATGCAGTTGTCGCAAGATGCTCCCATCAACGAGCTGTTCCTCATCTCCACTATCTCCGCTTCGTCCTTTCTTGAGATGAACCAATGCACATTTGTCTGTCCCGAACTCCATTCCGATAGCATGACTGTACTCCTGCACCACCCTCAGCGATTGTTGTAGTTCGCGTTGGCCGGAGCCATAAAGTTTTAGGTCATCCATATAAAACAGATGGGTGACCTTGTGCCTCCGGTTATTGGGCGTGCCACAGCTGTATCCTTTAGTATTTTATTATTATGTTTTCTTTCAAGCTTCTCTCGCATGACTGCGGTAGCAACAAATGTTGACGGGCTGTGCCAAGTCAACACCTGAACTATTACTGATCGGAATTCAAGAAAGATCGTACTATATTACAGGTCTTAAGGATTACAGACTTTTGGAATATTTTGTGTAACTTTTCGTCCAGGCCTAGCTGGTGCAGGTGTGGTGTGAATGTGTCAGGTGTAAGGCCTGAGACCGACATAATTAGGGGGACAATAACAACTTTATTTTGTTTCCAGAGTCGTTTTACTTCTATGGCAAGGTCGGTGTATTTAGATATCTTCCCAGCGTAGGTGGTTTGAACATTCGTGTCATTAGGGATAGCAATATCTATTAAATAGGTAACTTTGTCTGCCTTCGACTGAAAAACTATATCTGGTCTATTGGCTGGGATAGTTTTGTCTGTGTGTATTTCGACGTCCCAGTATAGTTTGTATTGATTGTTGTCGAGTACTGATGTCGGTGTATAATTATAATATGGATCTGTGTTTTCGATTAGTTTGCTAGTTGTGGCTAGGGCTTGGTGTATGATTTTGGCTGCAGAGTTATGTCTGGCCGTGTACTCGGTTCCAGCGAGGGTCTTGCATGCACTTGTTATATGATCTATTGTTTCCTTCTGTTGGTGGCATTTTCTGCAGTTATCGTTGGTTACGGATGGATCCTTAATTATGTATTTTTTGTAGTTTCTCGTCGCAATTACTTGGTCCTGAATAGCAAGCATAAAACCCTCCGTTTCTGGAAAGAGCTGGCCATCCTGCAGCCAAGTATATGACTGTTTTTCATTTATGTGATCTTGTGTGATTCGGTATCTATGTTTGCCGTGGAGTGCTTTCTGCGACCAGGTGTTTATTTTTTCTTGTTGTGATTCTATGGGATTGTGTCTGTCTGCTGCGTGGTCTGGACTGGAGAGGGCGAGTGGTGTATAGTTCTTGTCTGCTTTGACTATTGCCCTATGTAAATTTGTTTGTTTGCTCTGAAAGAAATGTCTGAGTGTTTTTATTTGTTTTGTGTGGAGTGACTGTATATCTATAATTCCTCTGCCGCCTTGTTTTCTATCTATGGTAAGCCTTTCTTTGCATGCGTTCGGATGTGACATCCTGTGTTTCGTGAGTTCTGTCCGTATGAGGATTTGGATGTTTTCTATGTCAGTGTGCGACCACTTGATGATGCCGAAGGAGTATGTAAGGACCGGTATCGCGAATGTGTTAATGGCTTTTGTAAGATTTTTGGAATTTAGTTTTGTTTTTAGTAGCTTAATGAGGCGGTCTCTAAACTCTTGTATTAGTTGTTCTTTGACTTTTGAGTGGTCTATCTTAACACTTTGATTGAAACCCAGGTACTTGTATGTTTCGTCCTTGTCCATGTTGTCAAGTGTTTGGCCAGTTACTATTTCGCGTTCTTGATGGCTCTTCCACTGACCTTTGTTGATGTGGAGCACCTTACACTTACTCATTCCGAATTCCATCCTTACATCTGACGTGCAAACTTCCGTTATTCTGAGCAATTCTCTCAGTTGTACTTCAGTGGCTGCATATAGCTTTATATCATCCATGTAGAGGAGATGATTGATTTTATGTTGATTAACTTTCTGGTGTCTAATGTTGAAACCGCAATTTGTGTTGTTGAGTGCGTTGGAGAGCGGATTTAAACAGAGGCAGAACCACAGTGAACTGAGAGAGTCACCCTGGAAGATACCGCGTCTTATGTGTAGCTCGTCCGTCTGAATATGGCCGTGCTGAGTTTTGAGGTGTATATTGGTGCGCCATGTTTCCATGGTTCTTGTAAGAAACTGACGAAGACCTGGGTTGATTTTATATATTTGTAAGGTTTTCTTTAGCCAGCTGTGGGGTACAGAGTCAAACGCTTTTTTATAATCTATAAAACAGGTATGAAGATTCCTGTGTTCTTTTCTAGTCTGCTCCATGATCACACTATCAATGATCAGTTGTTCTTTGCAGCCTTGGCTTTGTTTTCTGCATCCTTTTTGTTCTTCAGTAAGGATGCTGTTTTGCGTAAGATGTTGTTCAATCCTTCTGCATATTGTAGCGGTGACGATCTTGTATAAGGTGGGGAGACATGTGATTGGGCGGTAGTTGGCAGGGTTCTTGGTATCTGGGTTTTTGGGTTTAATATACGTTATGCCCTGTGTGAGGAATTTGGGAAACCTTTCAGGTTGGATTATGGCTTTATTGATTTGGTTCGCAAGCATTTCATATGTTGCACTGAATTGCTTGTACCAGAAATTTTGCACATTATCCACGCCTGGGCACTTCCAATTGTGGGTATGTTTTATCGTCTCAGCTATTTCTTCTGGTGTAAGAGTAATGTCTCCCTGCTCCTCTATATGCTGATGTTTTTCCTCTTCTTGTTTGATCCATGGAGCGTCTTCATTATGTGTTTTGGGTTCTGACCATAGGCTTCCCCAAAACTCAGTTAACTCAAGTTTGCTAGGAGGTTCTATTGCTGTAATCTGGTTGTCGGGTGTTATCTTTTGGTGGAACTGTTTTTCACTTTTCTGAAAAAGATTGTTAGCGTCCTTTCTGGCATTGGACTCGTTGTATCTCCGGAGTCTAGCTGCATAGACTGCAAGCTTCTGTTTAAGGGTATCAGCTATTTCTGGTATTGTCTGTTGTGGTGACTTGGATTTGAGTATCTTAACAGTTCTTTGTACGCGCTTCGAGGGGTTGTTATTGTTGGTGTATTGCGCGAGGTGTGCCAGATCCTTTCTGATTGTGCTAATTTTATTTTCAATTCTTGTTTGCCATTTAGGTTTAGATCTTTCGGTTGTGCGGTCTGTAGACCGTTTTGGAAGTTTTTGGCCGTTAAGTATGAGTGTAGTTGTTGCGGCAGCATATATGACGGTATGGATGTCTTCTAGTGTACTGTCGTTTGTTATAAATTGTGGTATTACGTTAGCATTTATTGAGTGTAATATTTGTTGGGTGTTGTTCTTAAAAATTAGTCGGGGCAGTGGATCTCGTAGTGTAGGGTTGGTGCCGCACCATTTGTTGTTTGTTGTTATTATTGTGTTTTTTCAAGCTTCTCTCGCATGACTGCGGTGACGACAAATGTTGACGGGCTAGGCCAAGTCAACACCTAAACTATTACTGATCTGAATTTAGGAAAGATCGTACTATATTACAGGTCTTAAGGATTACAGACTTTTGGAATATTTTATGTAAACTTTCGTCCAGGCCTAACTGCTGTAGGTGTTGTGTAAATGTGTTCGGTGTGAGGCCTGAGACCGACATAATGAAGGGGACAATAATAACTTTATCTTGTTTCCAAATTCGCTTCACTTCTATGGCAAGGTCAGTGTATTTAGATATTTTCCCAGCGTAGGTGTTTTGAACATTCACATCATTGGGAATAGCAATATCTATTAAGTAGGTAACTTTGTCTGCCTTTATCTGAAATACTATATCTGGTCTGTTTGCATTGATGGTTTTATCTGTGTGTATCTCAACATCCCAGTATAGTTTGTAGTGATCGTTTTCGAGTACTGATGTTGGTGTATACTTGTAATATGGATCGGAGTTTTCGATTAGTTTGTTTCTTGTGGCCAATGCTTGATGTATGATTTTGGCTGCTGAGTTATGTCTAGCCGTGTACTCAGTTCCAGCGAGAGTTTTGCATGCGCTTGTTATGTGGTCTATTGTTTCCTTTTGTTGTTGACATTTTCTGCAGTTATCGTTTGTTATGGATGGATCTTTAATTACGTATTTCTTGTAGTTTCTCGTCGCAATAACTTGGTCCTGGATAGCAAGCATAAACCCCTCAGTTTCTGGAAAGAGCTGGCCATCCTGCAGCCAGGTGTATGACTGTTTTTCATTTATGTGGTCTTGCGTAATACGGTATCTATGTTTGCCATGGAGTGGTTTCTGCGACCAGGTGCTTATTTTTTCTTGTTGTGATTGTGTGGGATTGTGTGTGTCTGCGACGTGGTCTGGACATGATAGGTTGAGTGGTGTATAGTTTTTGTCTGCTTTTACTATTGCTCGATGTAAATTTGTTTGTTTGTTTTGGAAGAAATGTTGTTATTATTATTATTATTATTATTATTATTATTATTATTATATTAGGTTCTTTATTTCCGATCTCCACACATACCCAATTTATAACTTGATTATCTTCAGATAGTTCCAGTAATTTTGATTTTATAGAGCTAGGTACATATATCGATGTGCCACCTCCCCTACCATTGCGGCAGGAATGCATTGAATTGTAATTTTCAATTTCATAAAGAAACGTTTCAGTTTTGTCCAATTATGTTTCAGTTAAAGCTAGCACATCACACTTATTATTTAGTATAAACCCTTGCACTTCTTCAAACTTATTTCTAATACTTTGAATGTTCATATAACACACTTTTAACTTTTTTCGAGGTTCTCCTAGTTTTTTAAGTCATCCACAGACTCAATCAGAAGTACCTTCGAACTATCAGACTTGCGCAGAAGTATATTACCCCCACTTAGCCATAAATACTTGAAATCATTTGTTTTCTTAAATAATCTTGCTTCAGTAAATAATTTTAGGTTATCTTTGGTAAGATCGTGCTTCAGTAAATAATTTTAGGTTATCTTTGGTAAGATCGTGGTTTAGAAAGACTTTGTTTTCTTCGAACAATAAATGAGAAACAAGAAAGTGATTTCCACCTAATATCAAATCACGCTAATGTTTTGAGTTACTCGTTTAGTAAGATTAAATACCAAGGTATTATAACAAATATTTATTTTGATTCTCCTAGCGTCAATACATAAAATCAGTTTTGTCTTCCCGTTCAGGGGCACGTCTTGCCTACATTTCCGCCCTTCAAATTGATAAACGCAGAATTTATTGGAAAATCCAAGAATTTCTTCCCATAAATCTGAGAAACTTACCAACCTTGCCGGGTATGCCAGGCGCATCGAAAAATATTATTTCCTCCGAGCAGAACTGATTTTTACAATTTATTTAATGTACTTTAGATTTAATCGGTACCTGGCGTGAGGAAAACGAACGAGAAAAATCATAGTCGCGAAAATAATGTCACAGACGAGACTAGATCCTACAAAAATAATTTACAAGATTTATATAGCAGACAATTTAAAAATACTAGAAGTCACACTTGATGGAAATTTGAGATTCAGCTCACACTTTGCTAATGTTCAGGAAAGGTGTAGCAGAAGCACTGAGTGCTTGGAAAATAACGTCGGGACTGGTCCTGGAGTGCAGGAGGGCTCCTGACGACATCTCAGCTAAACACGAGGTATCACTGATGTAGGTACCTAGGCACGCTGGGGTAAAGGGTAACGACATGGCGGATCGTCTGGCTAGGATGGGATCCGGCAACAGTTTTGTGGGTCCGGAACCAGCCTTAGGACTATCTGCAAACTTGATTAGGAGAACAACTGGAGAGTGGATCCAGAATCAACACTGTCTGAGATGGAACAACATCTCTGGTCATCTCCGTCAAGCTCGGGAACCATTAGCAGGGCCTGCAGAGAGAATAGGACGATTCTGTCTCTCTCTGGATAGGAGTAACTTGAGATTGCTAGTAGGCCTATTAACGGGTCACAACACCTTCAGGCGTCACTTGTTCGTGATGAGGGTGGTCAACGACCCAACGTGCACGTGGTGTGGTGAAGAGGAAGAATCCTCGCCACACATCTTGTGTCGCTGTGAAACCCTGGGTTATCACAGGCAGACTATGCTGGGCTCAAGAACCTTGGAACCAATAGAGATAAAACGGATAGGACCTAAGAATGTACTTGCCTTTGCCAAAAGGGCAGGTCTTAGGAACTAGCGCGGATAGAGGCGCAAAAGGGCCCATCGTGTGGCCTATGCACCAGCCAGATTCCGTGCTGGGTAGCCTCTGGTCCTTATTCATTCATTCATTCATTCATTCAAGGTGTAGTAGACACTGGCGAAGTTTAGCATCACGCTGCTCTTGCACACAAGATTAAGTTGTTCAAGAGCAGATATAATATGAAAATATAAATATACATCACATTCACACATACATCAATCATTCTAGACAAAAAACAAAATCTTACAAATAACCAGTGCATGAACAAATTATTAAAGGCTAAAGACTAATCAGCATTTTAACTGCCTTTTGAAACATCGCACAGACATGACTGTTTGTTTGAAAGTATAATGGCGTTGTATAAAGCTGCAGCATTGTACTAAAAAGACCTCTGAAATAAATCTGTAACATTTAACACTTAAAAAGTATTGAAATTTTCAATTTATTTTAAATAAGAAGCAAAATTTTGCATTTGGTTTCGACCTAAAAGTTGGTGAAAAATTCACCCTTATTTTTAATTGAAACCAAAGAGCGGTATATCACTGTTAATGATAAAATTGAGCAAATTCTCCAATTAAGGAAATATGTAATTCAAAGATAAGCTTCTAACTTAATCTTTAAGCGATGAAATTCGTTTATATTTCTTCTATATTCATATAGTTTAATAAAACATTACATTTTCATTGTAAAATTAGAGATCCATTTTCTTATAAATAAAATTACTTAAAAGTATAATTACTACCTTAATATCTTCAATATTAAACTCGAAATTATTTAAGTTATTTAAGTAAACACTTAACAATAAAAACACAATTCACAAAATTAGTAATAAAAAATAAATCTTTAAATGATTACGTGAAATCCTTTGAGCCGCCCTAGAAAATTCAGCTAATAATTTAAAATTTTTCCCCCCATAATATTCATGCCAACCTTGATAAAAAATTTTAGTATAAACTTTACCTAAAAATAAAGGATAATAAATAACCCCTAAAGTAGAAATTAAAGGTATATTTCATATCAATGAACTAAATAATCTAAAAGTTATCAATTTTATACTTTTTAAACTTTAGCCTAAGTTAAATTTAGCTACCTCATATCCAATAAACATTCATATAATAATTATGATTGAAGCTATTAACTTCATCAATATTGGTAAACAAATAAATATTGGCCGGGGAATTTGTTTCCAGACGGCTACAACCTGCAACGTTTCAAATGTAACGTGCACCGACCTCACGCAGCGGTTCTACACCGCCATAGGTTTTCAGCCTTTGCGGGAGGCTGATCATAAAAAAAATATCGTGTGTGTTTCTTAAAAATTAGCTTTTCCTTTAGGTATATGTGCTTGCCGGTAGATATTAACTATGAATAAATACAAAATAATGATATCTGATATCTTTAACTTTCATCCACTTTAGTTCAACGAGACTGTTAGAAACATGGTCGAAACCGTCCAGAAACCTATGGTAACCTAATTTCCAAATTTATTAAAAGAATTGATTACTCAGCTATATTTTTATTTAATTTCCAGACATGTCATCTCGAGCGTTTTTCCTGATACAGGCCCAACATTTTATTGATGTTAAATTAGGTAATTCTAGTAAGTTATTCTTTAAATAATTCATTATGATCTTATTTAGTTTATTTTGGTCATTAGTTTATTGATTGAATTAAATGTTTTTAAGACAAGCCCAAAATGATCACTTATTTTTGCTTATCTCCTACACTATTTTCTTGTACGTTTCGAGCATACATTTACTCTGAATTTGTGATGAACTTAAGATTTGCTGACGATACAACCCTTATTGCTGCTTCTCAGGAAGAACTAGTAGCTCTATCAAACATCTTAGAACAACAAAGTGCAGCGTATGGTCTTAGTATTAACTACAACAAGACCAAGGTTATTATCGTAGATAAAAAGCACGATAATCATAGAGCAGAAAAGTCAGTAGGCCGTTGTGAAGTAGTTCAAAGTTTTGTGTACCTCGGCTCTTTGATCTACAGTTTGGGTAGCTGTGAAAATGAGACTCGACGGCGCATTCAACACGCACGCGTGGCCATGACAGAGCTTACTAAAATATGGCGTGACCATAGCATCTAACATCACTAAAGCTACCAAAATGTCGCTGGTTCAGTCTCTTGTATTCTTCATATTTTTGTATGCCTCGGAAACTTGGACTGTTAAAAAGGCAGATCGAGCTCGCATAGATGCTTTTGAAATGTGTACATGGAGGAGAATGCTGAGAGTTCCTTATACCACCCATCAAACTAACGTTTCCATACTGGATGAGCTCGGTAAACCAAAGAGACTATCTTCCATTGTGTCGACGAGAATGCTTACATTCTTCGGACATATACACAGAAGCGATAATATGGATAAACTTGTAGTTCAGGGTCATGCCCCTAGTGGGCGGCGCCGTGGCCGTTCCTCTACACGCGGCTGGGTGGATATGACAAAACAGTTGCTGGATATGAGTATCAAGAGCGACACTGACCTGACAGTAAATTGCGAACGATAGCGAGCTACAGTTCTCAAAACTATTGATAATATTCGTGTCGGCGATACTCTAGCTCCGACTTAATGCATTTTACGAGTTCACAACATGTCTGTTAAGACATTGTGACTATGATGATGATTTTCTCGTACGTTTTGAGTACACCCTGTACAACTATACCCCACTGGTCTATCTAAACGTTCCTTATCGGAAGTAAAATATTCAAGATGGCCTCTTTGGCACACACACACAAACGTATGCACATGTACACATGAAATAAAATTGAGGGCAAGCGGCAAGCAAGCGTCGGTGTACGCCCCCCTCCAATTGCAGGGGGAGCAGCGAGCGTGGCCGGAAGTGAACATGCTTAAGAAAACCCCACCCCCTTCTGGCTGCCCCCACGCGTCGCTCACATGTGTGTGGCGTAAGAAATCCACCAACCACGTCTTCGTCCCTACGCGATAATCCCTCTTTTCTACTATCGTCGTGTCGTAAAGCCGACACGAAGACGTTGTTTTACTTTACGCACACATCGCGTGATCGTATCTCTCATATCATGTACATACTTGCATAGGTGTATATAGGGTGACCCTCGATAAAATGTACAAACGAAACTGGGTGAAATTAGATTACAATTTATTGACAAAAAAATATGTCAAAATGTGTTTTCCTTGTATTGATAATTTAATTTTTTTGTCCTTTTCACTTGAGATTATTACTTTTACTTCCCACACCGATAGGTGAGGGGAGTATTGTGATCGCGAAAATTTTCGATTTTGATATAATACACTTTTTGGGCGTTTCATGATGTCTACATAACGAAAATCCACATCACTCATTTCCGTCGGTCTGTCTGTCTGTCCGTCTGTCTGTCTGTCTGTCTGTCTGTCGTGTTTTTCTACCCTCGTACTCAGTAACCGCTGCATGGATTTTGATGAAATTTGGGCAGCGATATGCTGTGGGTTCCTAGTAGGTAGTGCTGCTAAAATTTTGAAAATCAGTGCATTGGCGGCGCAGTAATTAGCAAAAAACAAAAAAAAATAGATATTCCTCAAACTTTTTAGACGTTTCAGGAGTTCCTGATCATTTTCTACTTTTTTTGGGTGGGGGTGAATTTGGGGTGATTGGGGGGTGGGGGTTGTAAAACTGAAAAATTTGTTGTATTCATAATGGGCTGTCCAATGACCTGTGAATGAAAGACCTAGTGGCATAATTCACCTTTTTAGGTCCATCCAAACATTGCCTCGCTTATAATAGAAACCAAGGGACTTAGAATTTGTGATGTATACATACGAGCATTGTTTTAGGTCGTTCTATATTGCTTAACGCGAAAATGATTGAATGGATTTTAATGAAACGTTGACACAGTATTACTACCGCGGCGAGGATGGAAAACGCGTATGATTTGGAAAAATCGTGTCAGTTGCGGCCCTCCGCAATTTCATCCTCACCCAAATAAAATCAGAGGATGATCCGAAATCCCTAAAACGAATAAAAGAAAGTTTGAGCTGTTTTTATATTTTTTTTTTTATTGTTGCTGCGCCGCCACTGACACGATTTCTAAAAACAATACGCGTTGATTCCTGGGAAGTTGTTTTAATTTCAATCAGATAGAGAGTTAGTACTCAAATATTTTTTATTGAAGCTAAATAAACAAATATAAATAATGTTTATGTATATTCAAGATATCATTGTCACCAATATTTTCGTGCTAAAACGTACAGCGTTGCGTAAAACTAGTAAGCTGAGAATGTTGAGACAGTCCCATACCAGTATTAATATAATCTCCTCGCAGCCCAAGGCCCTTTAAGTGGCCTGAGAGTCCAAGAGGATCACAATAGCCCTTAGTTTCTACAATAAATACGACCTCAACCACTGGCTAATCCTGGATAATTTCAATTTGACGTATTTTTACCCACAGAATATGTCATACTGAGCGTTTCGGACTTGTTCATTTTCAAACTAAGATTATCATAATATTGTAAATGAAGGTTCGCATTTGCAAGCTGTCTATATTCTTGATAGAAGTAAACTGGACACCGCTGGAAAAAATGATAATCTTGATATAAAATTATGAAATATTTGTTATTAAATTATTATAGCCTTGGTTGCAAAGAAAATTATATTTTCTTTTGGAGCATATTTCTTTAAAATAAGTATAGAAATCAAAAATATATTATTCTTGATACAAATCTTCTATAATTTTCTCATCAAATACTCTTTCTTAGAGTGAGAACCAATATTCTTGTTGTGACGTTTGTATTTACAAGGATATCACAACTTTTGACTTGAGAATTTCTTTTTATGTGTGTATAGTGGGGATGTAGGATGTATGTCTTTTAATTTTGCCCGTATGAATCTTCTCTGTTAGTTGCATTGGAGACTTCGCACTCCAGATTCAATCTTGCCATTTGTGTATATACGATAACACTTAATCATTTCAAACCAAAATACTATATTTTTGGAAACTGTCATACGATAAAGAAATAATAAAGGTAGAAACAAAATGCAAAGGATATCATTATTCCAAGCTCCCCACATTTACCTTGTTTCTCACATATACAAATAAGCTTTCTTCTTGATTACACAACCGCAGGTTTGGTGTCTCGGCTGCCTCCAAGTAAAGCTTTTAGCTGAAATGTGCCATGTAGAACGTCAGACGGGGAGAAATCAGGATTTTACGCAACGGAAAAAATTTGACGCGTAACAGACTGCCTCATTTAATCTTTCATGTCGGAAACCAAAATGCGCTGAGGGTAGTGGGATACGGAAAAATAAACTTCTTTAGTTTTTCATATCCATCTATACAGGGATGGAAACATCGACCATCTAATGTACAAAAACAGTCAGAAACATGATCATACCTATCGATCCTAAAAATGAATCTGACAAGATTCATGATAGAATGCGATCCATTCGAGCTGTTCCTGATGCTTGGTATGATGCAGGCCCATTTTGGGCCCATTCGAATACGCACCGAATACCAAAGATTAAGTGAAATGGGCTTGGGATCACATCGCCCGCTTCTGTTGCTTCCACTCACTGCAAATCATCGTCGCCAACGATTAGATTGGTGCCAAGAACACCGACAATGGCATGCTGAGTGGCATCAGACGGCCTTCTCCGACTAGTCCAGGTTTTGTCTGGGGCACATGACAGACGCCAACGCCTAAGACGACGACGGGGTTGATCATCATGTACACCGTCTTATTGGTTTGATGGTTTAGGGTGTCATTGCATTCTACAGCAAGTCACCTTTGCTTGTGATTCGTGGCATAGTGACTGCGCAACATTATGTGAATTGCCGTTCCATATGTCCGAGGTCTCGAAGAGGGTTGCTTTCAGCAAGATAATGCACGTCCTCATATTGCAACGGTTTCGATGAGGTTCCTACAGAAAGCTGAGCTCAGGGTAGTGCCCTGGTCTCCACAATCACCCGATTTATCGCCAATAGAAAAAGTATGGAATTAGGTGGGTCGATACATACGCGAATTACCTAATCCTCCGACCACGCTGGATGAACTGGATTATGCTGTGGAGGGCAACTTGGGAGGCTGTACCTCTAGGGTTTATCATTAACTAGATTACGAGCATGCGGCGTAGGCTAGAGGAGTGCATCCGTCAACATGGAGGGCCCCGCACCCATTATTGATCTGTTGTATTTTGTTGTAAACTAATTATGGCAAATGAGTTCGTTTAATATTGTATTTAGAAATACCGTATCAACCGCAACGATTTTTTCTCAGTGTTCGGATTTCACTTGCGAGAAGTACAGTTGAGGGTTATCAGCATACAACTGAATGTGCGAATGTGTGGTTGATTTAGCGATATCTGCAGTGAGTAAAAAAATGGAGTCAAGTTGATTGACTCAGTACTTCCCACACATTACGGTGATTCCAGTTTATTGGTTTCCCATTGCATGAAGCTATAGTCTAAAATCCCCTTGCAACTAAATTGTCGTCCATCCGCCCGCAAAAACAACATCCAACACAAAAACCCTCGTAAATAGTTTCTTGCGTCTTCCTCCTTAGGAACTAGGGCGCCACAGGTTTTTTCTGCATGCTTGAACTGGACGATGGAAACGATCAAGAGCCTCTAACCCATGTAAAAACGAAGTTTGAGCTGATTTTTTGTTTTTTGTTTTTTATTATTGCTGCGGCGCCACTGACACGATTTTTCAAAAACACACGCGTTTTCCATTCTCGCCGCGGCACTAAGTTCTGTGTCAAAATTTCATTAAAACCAATTTAATAATCTTCGCTTTACGCAATATACATAGAATGAAATAAAGCAAACTCGTATGTATCCATCACAAAATTGGCTTCTGTAATAGGTAAGTCAATGTTCAGATGAACCTAAAAAAGTTTAATATGCCGTTAGGTATTTCTTCCATAGGTCAATGGACAAACTATTATGAATACAACAATATTTTCAGCTTTGCAACCCGCTACCCCCCAACCACCCAAAATTCACCCTCAATCAAAAAAACCTAAAAAATGATCAGGAACCCCCAAAACGCCTAAAAACAAAGTTTAAGCTGTTTTTATATTTTTAGTTTTTTATTATTGCCGCGCCGCCACTGACCCGATTTTTTCAAAAGATACGCATTTTCCAGTAATACAATCGATATCGTTCGATATCGCGTAACGCAAATCAATTTTTGCAGATATGCAGATACCGTTTGCTAGGGTAAGCAACAAAAAAGTAACACAAATAAGGTCAAAGCCATAATATTTAAGCCTAGCAATCAACAACCTATGGTTTATTTTGTCTAGCGAGACTATTGGCAACATATATTTTTTTGAAAATGTCGGAAACGGTCAGCGGCCGTCGGTACTCGAACCCACTACCTCCAGATTTGTACACCGGGTTGACAGGGCGCCTGTAGCTGAACTGATGTACGAACTGGTATGAACTTAAATAGATTACGTTTTGTCCAAAGCTCTGATATTGTCGTCGACGAAATTTAAAGTACTCAAATGACAGCGTC
The DNA here is from genome assembly GCA_951848785.1 of Callosobruchus maculatus. Taxonomy (NCBI): domain Eukaryota; kingdom Metazoa; phylum Arthropoda; class Insecta; order Coleoptera; family Chrysomelidae; genus Callosobruchus; species Callosobruchus maculatus. The sequence continues at coordinate 581,281 of CATOUR010000223.1, forward strand.
AAGTTAGACTCAGGATCATTTCTAACTGATAAGTAAAGCTGTTGGTTCTTGAGCTATTTGGCCGGCATCGACAACAGGTGACATCAGCTTCTGAGTATGCCGAACACTCGTGTTGGGAAAACGTCAAGCAGCAAAGCGCACCGACGCCAAAGCGGCGGAGCGTGTCGACGCCGGCCGAACAGCCCAAGAACCAACACTTCATCGCACCATGGCCTCGAAAGTCTTACACAATACAAAGCAGTAGATGTTTTGTGCTTTTTTGGATGTCTGCTTCTTTGAGGGTCATCAAAGAGACGACGTAGGAAGCTAAGACGAAAAAAAGGTCGATGCTGAAGCTGTAACCGTCGAAAAAATCGCACAAAGCGCCCTTTTTCCGAGCCAGCGCTTTCCTCCTTCAGACGTGGCCCTTGAACCGCGCAATTTCCACCCAACAACTCTTTCCTGTTCCAGCAGAGCTCAGTAATTTTTAATAGAGCCAGCTCGCCCTCCACTATCAGGCCCTTTAAGCCTTCCCGGTCTCGAGGGCTCGCGTTGCCGCGGCGGCGGTGAAGTTGCCCGAAAAAATCTTAGTAAGCAGCGCAGAGACAAAGGTCGCTAATAGTCGAGTGGGGGGTTGGGGGGTTGGAGGGTAGAGAGGAAACCCGGAGGGCCGGAGGGACCGAGAGAGAGCCTCCTCCAATTTTAATGATAGGACGCGATGATTACGGGTTTTTTTGTTTAAAAGTCGTCCGGGCAAGCAAGGCTTACGTGTACTGCACAAAGAACTGAGATTGATCGTGCTTTGCTGGCTGCTTTTAGGGCAGTGGCGGGTACTTTTTTTTATTTTTAGTAGCAATTGCATTTTATTGAGATAAAAGGTACTAGGACAATTTTGCATAATAGCTTTATTCATTTTACTTCCCACACCGATAGGTGAGGGGAGTATTGTGATCGCGAAAATTTTCGATTTTCAGATAATACGCTTTTTGGGCGTTTCATGATGTGTACATAACGAAAATCCACGTCACTCATTTCCGTCGGTCTGTCTGTCGGTCTGTCGGTCTGTCGGTCTGTCGGTCTGTCGGTCTGTCGGTCTGTCGGTCTGTCGGTCTGTCGGTCTGTCGGTCTGTCGGTCTGTCGGTCTGTCGGTCTGTCGGTCTGTCGGTCTGTCGGTCTGTCGGTCTGTCGGTCTGTCGGTCTGTCGGTCTGTCGGTCTGTCTGTCTGTCTGTCGGGTTTTTATACCCTCGTAATCTCAGTAACCGCTGCATGGATTGTGATGAAATTTGGGCAGCGGTATGCTGTGGGGTCGTAGTAGGCAATGTTCCTATAATTTTTAAAATCGATGCATAGGCGGCGGAGTAATTAGCAAAAAACAAAAAAATTAAATATTGCTGAAACTTCGTTTTTAGGCGTTTTAGGGGTCCCTGATCATTTTCTACTTTTTTTTGGGTGGGGGTGAAATTGGGGTGGTTGGGGGGTGGGGGGTTGTAAAATTGAAAAATTTGTTGCTTTCATAATAGACTGTCCACTGACCTGTGAAGGAAGACCTGGCGACATAAATAACTTTTTTAGGTCCATCCGAACATTGCCTTTGCCTATTACAGAAAGCAAAGGACTTTTTTTTTGATGTAAACATACGAGAGTATTGCGTCAGATCGTTGTAACGAGAAAACTGTTGAATTAATTTTGATGAAATTTTGAAACGGCATTACTACCATGGCGAAGATGGAAAACGCGTATGGTTTTGATAAATCGTGCCAGTGGCGGCGCAGAAATAATAAAAAAACTAAAAATATAAAAACAGCTCAAACTTCGTTTTTAAGCGTTTTAGAGGTTCCTGATCATTTTCTGCGTTTTTTTTGGGTGGGGGTGAAATTGGGGTGGTTGGGGGTTGGGGGTTGAAAAATTAAAAAAATTCTTGTACTCATAATAGGCTGTCCACTAACCTGAGAAGGAAGATCTAGCGACACAGATCACCTTTTTAGGTGCATCCGAACATTGCCTAGCCTATTACAGAGACTAAGGGACTTAGAATTTTCTGTATATTATACGAGAATTTATTGGTCTAAACCGTTTTGTATTTTGTAACGTGGACACTATTAAATTGATTCTAATGAAATTTTGACACTGTTTATTGTTACCGTGGTGAGAATGGAAAACGCGTATGTTTGTTAAAAATCGTAGCGTAGCGTAGCAATAATCAAAGAACGCGACAGGTAATGAAAGCAACTAAATTCGGTTTTTAGATGTTTTAGGGATTCCTGATCATTTCCTACCAGTTTTTTTTGGGTGGGAGTGAAAGTGAGATGGTGGGGGGGGGGGTTGGCAATTATTTGGTTGCAAGGGATCTTAGACTAAAGCTTCATGCTATGCGAAAATAATAAACTGGTATCAGCGTAATGTGTGGGAAGTACTGAGTCAATCAACTTGACTTCATTTTTTTCTACATTTCAGATATTCGACCGACAACGTTTGACAGGTGATACACGTCACATTTCTATTGAACATTGAGATAGGAACATGAAGCCTCCAGATGCTTAATTTTTAAGACACAGGGAGTCAAAGTTTTATTTTCATTTTCGTTTTTTTTTTAGACGATTCCGCAATAAAATGGCCCAACTATCTAAAATCTGGCTGTTCGAAATAGAATGCGCTCCACTCGAGCTGTTGCTGATGCTTGGCATGCAGCTATAGGGAGGACCATTTGAGTGAGTGAAATGGGCTTAGGATCATATCGTCCTCACCTAGTGCTTCCACTCACTGAAACTCATCGCCAACGGTTAGATTGGTGTGAAGAACACCGACAATGTCATGTTGAGTGGCATCGGACGGCCTTCTCCGACGAGTCCAGGTTCTGTCTGGGGGCACATGACGGACGCCAACGCGTAAGACGACGACGGGGTGAACGACGTGATATCCAGTTAGCTTTTGAGCGCCATGTACACCGGCCTATTGGTTTGATGATTTGGAGTGGCATTGCATTCAACAACAAGTCACCTTTACTTATGATTCGTGGCACAATGACTGCGCAACGTTATGTGGATGAGGTCTCAGAACCAATGGCCGTTCCATGTGTCCGAGGCCTCGAAGAGGGTTTCATCCAGCAACATAATGCACTCCCCTGGCCTCCACAATCACCCGATTTATCGCCAACTGAAAAAGTATGGGATTGCATGGGTTGATACATAGGCGAATTACCCAATCCTCCGACCACGCTGGACTAACTGGAACATGCTGTGAGGGCAGCTTGGGAAGCTGTACCTCTAGAGTTTATCAACAAGACGACGGAGTCAATGACGTGATATCCAGTTTGCTTTTGAGCGCTATGTACACCGGCCTATTTGGTTTGATGGTTTGGAGTGCCATTGCATTCAACAACAAGTCACCTTTACTTGTGATTCGTGGCACAATGTCTGCGCAACGTTATGTGAATGAGGTGTTAGAACCAATTGCCGTTCCATATGTCCCAGGCCTTGAAGAGGGTTTTTTCCAGCAAGATAATGCACATCCTCATATTGCAGGGGTATCGATGAGGTTCATACAGGGAGCTGAGGTCAAGGTCAATTGAAAAAGTATGGGATTGGAAGGGTCGATCCATAGGCGATTTACCCAATCCTCCGAGCATCCTGGACGAACTGGAATATGCCGTGAGGGTAGCTTGGGAGGCTGTACCTCTAGAGTTTATCAACAACCAGATTTAGAGCATGCCGCGTAGGCTAAGGGAGTGTATTCATCAACATGGAGGGCCCACCCATTATTGATCTGTTGTATTTTGTGGCAAATCAGTTCTTTTATTATTTATTAATTATTATTATTAAATATTTATAAATTTAAAACTTTATCTGATGTCCATAACCACGACACTAGAGGGAAGAGTAAGCTGGTGCACCCTCGCTCAAGGATAAATAAATCCAAAGTAATAGGTATTGACTTATATAACACCTTACCTTCAAGTATCACACATCTGCCTGTACATGACTTCGAAAGGAAGATTAAATGCATACTTAAAACCCTTGCTCCTTATAATATAGACGAATTTAAAAGTTATTGTTTGTCCTTACAGTCTAAGCGTTAGGCCTAAGTTCATGTTATGTATGTGTATTACTATGTTTGTTATTTACTTCTTTCATGTTTATTTTATTCGGTTATATACTATCATCATTTATTATGCGCACTAATAATGGTTTCTAACATTTACAGTAACAAGTACAATTTTAGTGAATGTAGAGAAGATTTTTTTGAAAATTTTATTCATAGTAACAAACAAATGTTTGACTATATTTAAACTGTGTCTTAAGTTTTAGCTGTTTGTTTTACTATTTTTAATCCGTGTCACTATTATACAAAATATGTACATGTATGTTATATATGTTGATCTGACTCGTCAATAATGTTTTATGCATTCAATGGTATAAAAGAATAAATAAATAAATAAATAAATAAATATATAAATAAGCATTATATTTAGTCCAACCGCCGCTTTTCATCAACTGCAACCATTTTTTTCTCAGTGTTCCGATTTAACCTGCGAGTAGTATATTTAACTCCCATACTTTGATGGATTTCAAAAAAAATATATCTTTTTTGGTACGTCGATGTGGTGATCCGTCTACAACGTACGCGGCGACTACAGACATCAGGTTGCCATGACAACGCGCGGATCTATGGCCATTTCCACCTCTTTCGTTCCTTCCCGTCCGCCCCCCCCCCCTCCCACCTCTCCCCCAAACCCCGTCCCGCACCATTCATCTTCGACAATCGAATGAGCATCCAAGTAGATAATAATATTTGCATGCTGATGATCTGCCAACTTCCCAGGATGATAGGTGCGGAGGTATAATCGCCCGGTAAGGTTTCCGATTTGGGGTTTGAGGCGATTTTTTGACAAGGGCGTCCATATCAGAAGGTGGGGGGGATAACCTCGGTAATTTTCTTCCCATTAAGAATAACTCCATATTTTTTTTAATCAACATATTCATATACTATCGGAGTGGATAATCTGTCTAAACGAATCTGGAGTACAATTTATTGACAAAAAATATTTAGAAAAGAAGATAAAACTGCTTTTTGAGAATAGTTTATAAAAAATACAATTTCATTTTCTTAATTTTTTGCCATTGCAATACAGAATTTGTGAGATGGTGTATTGTTTTGATGAAACCATACTGTCTTTTTAGCCAAATACAGTTATTTCTGCGTGCTTAAAAAATTTCGAAAAATCGTCCGTACATCATTATATGGCACCAAAAAAAAAGTAAATTGATAACCCAAAACAAATCTCCCAACTTTAAAGAATATTTTGAGTAGCATGAATGATTTTTATATTTTGTAAACAACAAGAGAAGAGCAAAATTAGGATGGAGTTACATATGGCTCATTTTAGGTCTCTTAAATTGAACTTGCCCTCAGATGTTGATACAGAAAATATAACACTTCCATAAAAACAAATTAAACTGAAATTAACTAACTTCTAATTATATTGAGTTGACATATGTATACAGAAACATAGTTCATAATTGCTAATGTATCATGTAAGAAAATAAGTCATAATTATATCTACGTTCATGTACTGCAAGAGATGAGTACTTGAATATTTTTTTTGCCCCCCCCCCCCCCCCCCCGAAACTTCAGATAATGCTGCCCAAAAAAACAAGTCACCCCCTTTCCCACGTGAGTAAATTTAAAAGGTCGCAACTCTAAAATGGGTCTCTCTATGGTCTGAACTCCCCGAAACTTTGTATAATCCCGTCCAAAAAATCTACAAATATGAAGTATGCACCCCGTCCCAGACAGTCCATGAATATATAGATTATCTGATGAACATCAAAGAATGTGAAAATGGGAATCCAAAAAATGTGCATAGGTATTCCCCTCAGAATATTCTACGATTATTATTAAGACGTATGGAATATTGTAGGAAGATTCCTGGTAGGTATATCTTTGAAGAATATATGTTGAAAGAAACTAATACCTTTTATCACTTTATTTCATTTATTTGTAAGTCTCGTTGTCTGCCTGAGTACTTAACGCAACTAGTTATACATATATAACCTAGTATCCAACTTTCATACAGTGTTTTGGGCAGCATTGATTTAGGCACACACTATTTATTATAGGGATTGATGAAAAAAATATATAAAACAGAACACTGTTTTTATAATTGCATAAGTTTAATGTACACATTAAAAAACACATTTCATTGCACGGAATCGTCCTCCTGTATTATCCTGCAAAATAAAAAAACCCGTTTTATTTTAAAGCATACAATGTACATTCAAATACACTTCATTAACTACAATGCTAGATTTTCACCAAAATGTTGTCGTTGTATTATAATCAAATTTAGTAGAATAAACACCGGAAATTCATAGTCACAAATATATCAAATGTGTTGTTAGTGGTTATTATATATATTAATTAGGGTACCTACGACAAGTAAGACTAGAACATAGAGATTAGACTCTGAACAAGAGAGTTGCTACTACATGGTCAAAGTCGATAATTTACAGAGACAAAATAGTTACACTCAACCTAGTCGCTCCTAGATGAAGTTGTAAACTAAATAACAAGTGAAAATAACGTTCCAGATCACAGATAACTATCCAATTATCACAGGAGAAAAATGCACAAGCACAAGCAGGCACCACCGACCACCGCTACCGTGACGAATGAAGCTAACCTCAAAGTTCTCAAGCCTAACCTAACCTGTAACGGTGCCACGCCTACATTAAGAATCATACCAAGGCATATTCATAGATTATTCTTTAGATAATATCAATTTATGAATATTATGAGAATACTTTGATCGACACGTTCATGGAATAATCATGACGTAATATTCCTCGTACATCCTCATGGGAATGAAACAAATAAAATTAAATAAGAATATTCCAGGAGTATATTGTGCTGTCTGGGCTTCCGAAGAGACAAAATTGAAAAGGTGACACACCCTTATCTGCCCGCCCCTCCCCCAAACCTGACCCTGGATACGTGCCTGTATGACTCCCCCCCTCGTGTTAAAGATGGCTTTTATCAAAACCTGTCAAGCTACAGCTTCGCATTTCTCGAACTGTCCTCGTATCGAATACGATCAGCTTCTTGTGTGTCTCCCTACGAGTGCCGGAATCCGGAATCCAATTATAGCTCCAGATTACTCTTTCTGTGAGTCTACTTTCGCCCTGCAGGCTGGTCCGCAGTAGCAGCCCAGCAGGCAGCAGCAATCTGTTACCAGGATCCGGGAGCTGCTACACAGCGAACGCTGCTCCTGCCGTCCTGCCGTCCTGCCGCCTGCTTCATCGACTGATTGATTTCCAGCAGGATATCGGGGATTGCCCCGTCACCCCCCCCCCTTACAGTCCCAGCCAGCTCAGCGCGAATATCGTTGTCGTTTTAACTTTTATTCGTATATATGTATAATAAATGCTGTAAACATAGACTTGTATCGTGAGAAGAATATTGGGATTGCCGTTACAAGCAAGCCACTAGCATCCTCGGAGACGGTATGTCGGCAAAGACAACATGCCTCACAGATCAACGTAGATATCAAAAGAATTATCGAGTGGGGATTAGTAAATGAAGTACAGTTCAACGTACAGAAAACTCAGGCAACAACTTTGACAAAGAGGTCTCACGTTAGCTTACCAACTGTGGAAATGGAAGATCACCCAATAGTCAAGTCACTTTTCGTCAAGCAAATAGCTCTGCAAAATTTCTTAAATCACATTTAATATACTTAGTACTTATCTAGGAATACCTAAGTCAGTTCTTCGCATCCCAATTTTTTTAATAGCTCTTTCATGATTGGATAGAGCCAGTGATAAGGAAGCTGATGGGAACTGGGACGCGACTCAAATGGCGGTGGACCAGCACTACCGGCAGATTCGATGACTGATGGTTGACTGTGGTATCACGGGTATCACGTGGCAATGGCAATTTTTTAACAGTTTGACTAGATACTATTGTGTACTATTATGCAGGATCCAGGATGCAGATATTACGCTAAAGACGGCGGCGAATGCGACAATCCGAAAACCGTTAATGACGGCGCGAACGCGGACGGGCAACAGGCTGTTGGGTTGAGAGGGTGGAGAGGTTAGAGTTGACCCGTGACACATTGCGCGCCTGCGCACTCCGACGTTGGTAGACGTCAAATAAATGATTTACTTGATACAAATATAGAGTGTGCTTGTAAAACAGCGTTCATTTCCAAACCAAGATTATCATATTGTAAACGAAGGTTCGCATTTGCAAGCTGTCTATATTTTTGATAGAAGTAAATTGGACTCCGCTGGAAAAAATTATAATCTTGATATAAATTTGTGAAATATTTGTTATTGAATTATTATAGCCTTGGTTGCAAAGAAAATTATATTTTCTTTCGGAGCATATTTCTTTAAAATAAGTATATAAATCAAAAATATATTATTCTTGATACAAATTTTCTATAATTTTCTCATTAAATATTCTTTCTTAGAGTGAGAACCGATATTCTTGTTGTGAGTATGTATTTACAAGAATATCACAATTCTTGACTTGAGAATTTCTTTTTGTGTGTGCACTAATCCTCTCGCAGCGCTTCTACAGTGCCATATATAGGCTTTCAGCCTTTGCGGGAGGTGGCTAGCCACCGCACGCAATGAGGCAAAGCGCCCATTTTTGCTTCGTTTTTGCCCTTAGGGGTGATAGCACAGCACCAATCTCGCTATATACTGCTATATCCTCGTATATATAAATAATATATATGCTCCGTCCAAAACCAATTATCCCCATACCAAATAAAACATGTTGTCGTCTGCGTCTGTTGTGTCGACGTCCAGTCTGCTCACTGCTTCAGCTCTAGCAATCGCGTTGGAAGAATTTATCGTGGAGGCAGGCTAGTCATGGAGATTGGAACTCTCTCTCTCTCTCTCTCTGTCACTCTCCGGCATCTTTTGTCGTACGAAATAACAGAGAAATGCAATAAAACGGCCCTTGCCCCTTGCCTTGCCCCATGTTTCTTTACCCAACGGGTTTGATCTTGTCGCTGTTGTCTAGTGAAGCGTCAGGGTCGGGTTGACATCTTGCCTCTAATGAAAACTATACAGGGTGGTCTAAAAGTTGGGACTTTTCTCTTTAGAAGCAGCGGCAGCAAAGCAGTAAAAAAAATGTCAAGCAAGTACTCACTATTTGGTTGCTACGAAGTTATAAGTGCGGTCCTGTCGCAGGCATCTTACGGGTAAAAGTACGATTTACGATGTCTTCTTAAATTTGGACCATACGAGGTTGTCTAGGTCTTCCAGCGTGTCCACCACGCTGTGGATTCAGACATCCTGTGTCTCTAGCTCTTTGCACGAGCGAGACAAATCGACGAGGTGCAGGGTGAGTACGGTTAGGGAAACGATCGGCATACACTCGCGAAGCCGCAACGGTATTTTGACCACACTCACCGTACATTAAAATGATGTCCATGTTCATTATTGTTATAAGCGTTCGCCATTGTTGTTGCTTTTAAAGTCCGATCGTCAGATGTAGCAAGTCAAGCATTCTCGTGTACTATGCCACAGCAACGCGACGTATGACGAACTGCCTGTTTTAGTGTTTTCTCACCGGCATCGGCACCGCTATTGCTGCCTTGTTTGTTGTGATATTATGACATGGTGGGCCATTGCCCAGGGACGGACTTAGAATTGAGGATGTCTTTAATGGTCAGTATCTTGTTTTCTCTAAATGTTTCGTTTATATGTTACCGAGAAAAACATTTCATTTTGGCGAGTACTATCAGCTTTATGAAAAAAAGTCCCAACTTATGAAACACTCTGTATAAGTACACTATTGGTCTACCGTCAGAAGTCAGATAGTAATTCGATTTTGCGTAAGATAATAATTTTAATAATTTTTATTTATCCTTTTAATACAAAATATATTAGTAACTGAATATCAATACTAATTTAATATTAGTCTAATGTAAAATTACTCTGTCGCATACAATTCTTTTTCATGTCGTCATCATTAAATTCTGTGTCATTCTCGCTATGAGATGCTATGCGCACAAACACAGTGGGGCTTTTTAGTGAGCGTGGAAGGGCGTGCGAAGGCGTGCAAGTACCGCATGCAGGTCACCTGCTCAACTGACTTTTCGACCGCGTACCAGCGTCGGAAGCCCGCTTGAACGCCTTTATAGTAACAGAAATTTAGTTTGCTACCTGGTTTCGTCTGTGCCAGTCGAAGATGAATATCGATAAAGAGTTACTTATAGCTTCAGTGTTTGCGAAAACCCCTATTTGGGATAAAAGACACAAGCTGCACTATAACCGCACTGCGATAGAAAAATGTTGGAAGGAATGAGCATTTAATGATGTTATAATTATCTTGTACCTGGCGGGCCAGCCCAAAGGATCCGTCCGACATGGAACCTAGGTCGGTCCTCATGCGTTGCCAAATGCAGGAGCCTCCTTACGTAGCGCGTCCAATGTTAATGTTGTTCCCAATGCCCGCAAAGCATATTACCTCAAAATCGATAATTTTCGCGATCCCAATACTCCCCCTACCTATCGGTGTGTATCGGAAGTAAAAGCTATTCTAATATTAATGTTTAACTAAATAACAATGTACCCGACTGATGATATTACGAGACCCAAATATATAACGTTAGGCAATTGTATTTACTACGTACTATCACTTAGTATCAGAGATATATTCAAATGAGCATAACACATTTATACACAACCACAACACTAGATATAGGCTAGGTACCACAATAATTCCCAAACCAAACAAATCAGTCATGCGGCGGTCATATCTCAATTTAGCGCCAAAATGATACAACACTTCTACCTTTTGATACCAAAAACTTATTTACAAACGATTCAAACAGTCTTTACCAGAGTGGATAGCTTCTTTAATAAGAAGCGCACAAGAATTCGTTGAACATCTACAGTATCAGTCACATATTCATCTGATTGACAAATTTCAACTAAACGGTTCTAATGTATATGATGTGAGTCTACATATGTATGTACTAATAGTTCATTTGACATTTTCCCACCATGGATTTATCACAAACCGCTGATTAAACGAAAAAACGCCAAGACACGTCAAAATATTTGTCCAGAGAGACAACTTTTTATCCAAAAACTATTTCACCCCCTATTGTATCCTCTAGCCCCTCAGGGGAATCATTTCCAGTGTTTTTGCAACTGCCCCTCATTGTTTTGCTAATAATGGGCAACATTTTGAACCCTGATTGCATGTTGCCTATACCGTGTCTAGATGCGACTGGCTAATCTTTGTACTCTTTTTCTTGTCTGTGTTCACTGTACCATGCACTGGTGTGTTTGACTACGTGCGGAACCGGCGCCGGCCTGCTTCTACCTGCCCGAGGGGACTCCGCGTTGGCCAACGCACTCCAACGCTCTCCAACGCTCCTAACTGCCGCTACTGAGAATGCCTACTATGTCACCATATCCATTTAAAACAATATTTTTAGATAAAGAAACGATAGATACGACGCGTAAAGTCTTCGAAATTTGCCAAATATTTCATTGTTATACTAGCTGCAATATAATCTCGTTATTTTCAGTTACATCCTCGTAGCCATCTAGCGGCAAATATCCGCACAGCCCACTTTAAGCATCCGTCTGGTGTTTTTTGTCGGCAGCGTTGTCCAGATTCAATTAAATTTAATTGGCGGCGGAGGGAGGACGGAACTCGGTTAGGCGGCCGGAGGTCGGTCGATGAAAAACTTGGACAAGATCAGGGTTGCACCCCCCCACCACCCCCATCCCCCCCTGACACCCCCACCCCCTTACCCCCGTTAACGTTAGCCGAGCTAATGAAAGTTGAGAGAAAGTTCAACGTTCACGGGGTTAATGACATCCTCCGTGCTTCCCTCAATTTTCTGCCGTGTTGCTGGGGATTTGTTGGGTAATTGGGTTGCTATGCTATAGCTATCTCAGATATATGTATATATCTGGTTGTCTTTTATCTGAGATTCAGTCAATATTTATTTACAAAATGTATTAGTAAAGTGTTACAACACAGCTTCACATTATTCATCCCCCGAAACCACTCTTTGAACCAACTGAGGTTTTAAATTAAAAAAAAATATTTTTTTGTGATAAATGGAAAGACCATATATAAGTTTTATAACAAAACTGTTTTTGTTTTCTTTTTTTTCGCAATAATTCAAAAGTTATATCAAAATAAAAATGAGTTTTTGAATCCAGTACCGAAAACATGCCGACTGCTCGCGAACCCGTGTGACGTCACGATGGCGGTAAGGATGCTCCTTTGGCCAACGACGTCCTACTCCGATACTATAGATTCTAGATTCCCAGCCAATCGCAAAAATACGTACTAATAAACCGGTAACTAGTGTATATTTGTGGCAACACAGTCGATGAATGAAGTTTGCAGCTCGAGACGAAGTCTACGATCGAAATAAATATGTTTTTGAATGTTTGAAGTTGAAGTCAGATTACAGATTCCAGTAAGTACTTAATCAAATATGTGTCGTTGAAAAGATCTCCTCAATTGAAGTATGACCTAGTGGTTAGAACGTCCGCTAGTGGATCTCAGATTCTTTGGATTGAAACCCAGGCTTTCCAAACAAACTTCATTCATCAACTGTGTTGCAACAAATATACACTAGTTACCGGTTTATTAGTACGTATTTTTGCGATTGGCTGGGAATCTAGAATCTATAGTATCGGAGTAGGACGTCGTTGGCCAAAGGAGCATCGTGACCGCCATCGTGACGTCACACGGGTTCGGGAGCCGTCGGCGTGTTTTCGGTACTCGATTCAAAAACCCATTTGTATTTTGATATAACTCTTGAATTATTGCGAAAAAAAAAGAAAACAAAAACAGTTTTGTTATAAAACTTATATGTATATGATCTTTCTATTTATGACAAAAAAAAATTTATTCAAAACCTCAATTCTGTCAATTGTCGCTACGGATTCAAAATGTAAATTATGCCAGTTTACATGGCCGTTATTATGAAAGGTAACTTCATGCGTAAACTGTTAAGAAGGAGTGCATCTTCATGGACCCGAGCACGACCTTAATTACAGAAATTCATTCTGATTTTAAAGTCTTGTCTTTCAAGTGCTTGATTTGGCTGCACGTATTTTCCCGAGTATTTTCCTTTTATGGCGATATGTATATGATTTTTTGCGGCGAACTGGTTTATTTTGGACAATTAATTCAAGAGACATTTTTTGTTTAGAATGAGACAGGCTATCGGAAATAAATCTTTAAATCGTAAACAAATATAAGACAAAAAGTTGCATTGGAAATAAATTTTAGGGGTTGTGTTTTCCACTCCTTATAACCAAGGGGTAAACCAAATCAATTACTGGCTAAGTGTCTTTTTGGTAGTAGAAAACGTCAGGTCAATTTCAATATTGTAACTTTCTTAGTGCCTGTGAAAAAATTGTTAAACAAATTTTATGTAACCTCTTTAAGGGGCTGCACCTTAACAAGGGATGCTCCAATGAAGTTTCTTTATATGAAAGATCATATCTTTCTTTTTTTTTCGATGAGGATCATCATCATAGCCACAATGTCTTAACAGACATGTTGTTAACTCGTAAAATGCATTAAGTCGGAGCTAGAATATTGCCGACATTAATATTATCGATAGTTTTGAGAACGCCATCGTTCGCGATTTACTGTCAGTTGAGTGGCGCTCTTATCCAGCAACTATTTCGTCATATCCACCCAGCGTGTAGGGGAACGGCCACGACGCCGCCCACTCGGGACGTGACCCTGAGCTATAAGTTTCTCCATATTATCGCTTCCATGTATATGTCCGAAGAATGTAAGCATTGTTCTCGTTGACATAATGGAGGATACTCTCTTTGGATTGCCGAGCTCATCCAGTATGGAAACGTTAGTTCGATGGACGGTATAAGGAACTTTCAGCATTCTCCTCCACGTCCACATTTCAAAAGCATCTATGCGAGCTCGATCTGCCTCTTTAACAGTCCAAATTTCCGAAACATACAAAAATATAGAGAACACATGAGACTGAACCAGCGACATTTTGGTAGCTTTAGTGATGTTATGGTCACGTCATATTTTAGTAAGCTTTGTCATGGCCACACGTGCCTGTTGAATGCGCCGTCGAATCTCATTTTCACAGCTACCTGAATTGTCGATCAATGAACCGAGGTACACATTACTTTGAACTACTTCACAACGGCCTACTGAGGAATCATCCCCTTAAATATTTTATGCTTATTTAGTTACACCCTAGTACCCGAGAATAGCCACCATAGAGAAGCGACATAACCTATCGGCACCTTTGATGTTCGGCGGGTCATTTTGGTGACCTTGAATCAGCTTGAACTGACACGCATCCACAATATAGAGCAATGGGCCTATACCGTGATCTCAAATTCATCAATTTATTTACTGCGGTATTATTTTTGATGGCACATAGGACCGTTTACTATAAAAGGTCAGCAGAAAACTTGATCCAAATGAGAATGACACTAAAAAGAAAATTGTACTGTAATTTGAAATAGCCGATGATGACGTCACCTGGAGGGAACCAATGAGAAGCGTCCTTTCTGTAGAGAACCAATGAGAAGCGTCCTTTCGTGGTCCGATGACTACGAGCGGATGCTATTGTTTTGTACCAGTGAGCTCTTATTGGTTCCCTACAGGTGACGTCACGACCTGGGCGGGATTTGCCCACAATAACCTCGCGCATGCGTTATGAAAATCGGTCCCTGCTGTGTCGCCTGTCTGTGATGGCTATTCTCGGCTAGTACTCCTAATTCACTTCACATCGCATCCATCTCGAACGCTCCTGACATTTCTATCAAGCAAAATAAACAATCTTCGGCCGCTCGAAGGCGAACAGACCGGAACGTGGGTAGTACCCGAAGTAGTACCGCACGGTACCACCTCTGCGAACTAGTCTTAAATAATAATTGACACTTCAATCGAGTCGCAGCGATGGGAATCCGACAAATTATGTCGTTTCGGGGAATTTCATGGCCGAAGAACAATAGGGCTCGCCCGTCAAGGTACTGCGACTGGATTGAGGGGAGCGGCAGTGGTACCGAGTCGGTACTACCAACGCGACGCCACGGCAAATAGTGCTAGATATAGGCCAGTGACGTGGAGACGTAGAATATATATGAAGAAATAGAGCAGGCTGCCCTATAATGCCCCACTCAATGGTTCAATCAGCGTTGTAGAGATGCAGTTACCTCTAAAAACCAACATTACAAAGAATGGAGGAAAAATCCAAATGCCAAAAACCACCGCAGTTTTATCGACGCCAGAAATCATTGTAAACGCGTGATTGACAGCAGCAAGGAGGAACACAACCAAAAAATTAAGGACAAGCTTCTCTCATGTCCTAGTTCATCCAGAACATCCTGGTCTGTAGCTAAGGCTGTTAGTCAGAACTTTTCCTATTCGTCAATACCACCCTTGACCAGAGAGGACAAGTCCATCGCTTCTGCTCCTAAAGAAAAAGCAGACATCTTGGGGAAGCTCTTCGGAGCCAATTCTACTGTAGACTTTCAAGGTAGTACACCGACCACCACCATAAGCGTGAACTCGAGAATGACAGAGGTCAAATTTCAACATCGTTAAAAACATCCTCCAAAAACTGAACACGAATAAAGCTACTGGTCCTGACCAAATTCCAGCCATTGTCCTTAAAGGCTGTGCCGCTGAGCTTGCACCTATTCTTTGCCAACTCTTCAAACTTTCGTATCAACGAGGCGTGTTTCCCGCTTCGTGGAAGATTGGCTGCGTACAACCCATCCCTAAGAAAGGCAAAAGAACTGATCCCACCAATTATAGACCTGTGGCTCTTCTCAGCATCATGTCTAAGGTTATGGAGACTGTCGTTAACACACAGCTCCTGAAATACCTGGACAACAATAACATCATAAATGATCGCCAGTATGGCTTCCGTAAGCACAGGTCTACAGGTGACCTCCTTGCCTACGTCACTCACTTGTGGAACAGAGCAATAGAAAATCATGGCGAATCCCGTGTTGTTGCACTTAACATATCGAAAGCTTTCGACAGAGTGTGACATGAGGGACTTCTGGTCAAGCGTGCTGCTTATCCATACCATACCATACCATCTGGCCTGCGCCAGTGTCTGAATAGCTTTTTGAACGACCGCTCTCTGTTTGTTGTAGTCGAGGGCTGTTCATCAGACGTATTTTCAATAAACACCGGTGTTCCTCAGGGATCTGTCCTATCCCCTACACTGTTTTTGCTGTACATCAACGAGCTGCTGGAAATAACATCCAATCCAATCTACAGCTTCGCAGATGACAGCACATTAGTATCGTGCATGGTACCAGGCAAGCCACCGTTATCCCAGGAGACGGTACGTCGGCGACAGCAGCATGCCTCTCAGATCAACGCAGATATCAAAACAATTGTCGAGTGAGGATTAGAAAATAAAGTACAGTTCAACGTACAAAAAACTCAGGCAACAACACTTACAAAGAAGTCTCACGATGGATTACCAACCGTGGAAATGGAGGGCCACCCCATAGTCGAATCACCTTTCGTCGAGCTTTTGGGAATCAACATCAACAACAACATGTCCTGGCACGATCACGTCGTCAGTATTGCTAAAACGGCATCCCAGAAGCTTGAAGTTTTGTTCCGCTGGAGGAAGTTGTATATACCAGAGCAACTGCTGCTGCTCTACAAGGCACAGATCCGACCATCGCTGGAGTATTGCTCCCATGTGCGGTGATGCGCTCCGAAACACTCTCTAAAGCTTTTGGACACTATCCAGAAAAGAGCGATTAGACTAATCGATACGCCTAACCTCACAAAGGACCTCCACAGCCTGGAACATCGAAGGAGGGTGGCTGACCTATCCCTGTTTTACAGATTCTATCACGGAAGATGTTCGAGTGAGCTCTCCCAGATAATAACACCAAAGGCCGTCCGAACCAGGAACACTAGAGAAGCTCTGCGAGCTCATCCTTACCAGGTCGATGTCCTTACTCCCCGAACCAGTCTCCTCCAGCATTCCTTCTTTTGGAGAATTTCGACGCTGTGGAATCAGCTGCCGGGGAATTTGTTTCCCGGTGGCTACAACCTGCAGCGTTTCAAATCTAACGTGAACCGACACTTATCCTCTCGCAGCGCTTCTACAGCGCCATAGGCTTTCAGCCTTTGCGGGAGGCTGACCATAAAAAAATACCTAGGGGTCACACTGGATAGGACACTGTCATTAAAAAAAACCTATTGAGTCCATCGCAGCCAAAGTAAACAGCAGAAACGACATCCTGCAAAAATGATGTGGAGCCTCTTGGGGCTCAACCCCAACCTCGTATATGACAGTATAACCCCAAGAAAATACCCCCTTCAAATGCCAAAGACTCACGATTCGCTCGAAAATATTCTGCTCGCTTGTGACTGTAATCGTAAGAACCTGGCTTTTTTTAGACGACCACTGAACAACCCGTTTGCGGTGTTCCAATCAATTTCCTGAGTGGACGTGCGACTGAATTCGCGTCAAACACGTCTTCTATCGATCCGTGTGCTGTCAGGCTTAGTTAACCTACTTGACACCTATTTTTCTGTAGGTACCCCTCTCCCATATTCTGTTTCATATCATCCATCTAATCGGTCCCTCCCCAAGTAGCATTTTGTTAAAATAGTCCACCTCCCAAGAGAAATTAACCTGTATAAGTCAAATGTTAGTAACTGTATACTTAAATAATGTTCATAAACTCAGAATGTCTTGGAGCGTTCAAATCATTGACGAAAGTTAGTTGAAATGTACCTAATTAGAGTTCTAATAGTCAGATGACGAAAAGGTCGAAATAATTGGTTAAGAATTACAAGAAACATACCTAATTATATTAACCAAAAAATCTTTGTCTGCAAACATCAATGCAGAGGTAATAAATTACCTAGCACTAACCTAGAATATGTCCTCAAAGTTGGAGATTTTTTTGGGCATTTTAATAGGGAAAAATTACCTTATTTATTACCTAGAAAAACTTCTTGGAAGTTAACGACATAAAAAGGTAAAAAAGAGGTTGAACTGTTCACTAAATAGCCTTCTTAAGTGCCATGAGGTTACAGGGATATTTTTAGTGGGTGTTTATCCTAATTTTAACTTTGGCACTAACTTTGAGGGCAAAAACTCTATTTCTATAGACCTATGACAACAAATGTCTTGATGGATGTTAAAATTACTTGGAAATACTCGCTCAAAGTAGAAGTGCCCAAAATTGCCCTTCATGATACCTACTTTCCCCACTATACCTACTGTATCCTACACAACAGCATTGTTCCGATATTTTGCGCAGTTCAAGTTATAAAATTATTCTGAAGATGCCTAAAGCTAAAGATTTAAATCTGAAACGGCCTAAAGTTTATAGGCATACATCACAGTATTATAGAGTAATAAAAAATATAGGAAAAATAGGCACTGCTGTTACGGAAAATAGTTTTAGTCCCTGTGCAAGTTATTCAACCAGCAATGAGTCATTAACCTCAAGAAATGATCCTGATCATATTCATTCACAGAACATGACTTAGATAGGTACTGATGAAGTCTTAAGTGATTGGGTACAACTCTTGATCAACTGAGGATATTGGCTTTAAAATATAAAATAACTATAACTGCAGTTCGAGAGCTGTTAACTATTCATGGTAGAAATGAACTGCCAAAAGATGGAAGGACCTGGGACTGTTTTAAATAATTTAATTTTGTTGAATGCACGAATGAAAAATAAACAAAATGTGACGCACCCCATACTGAATTATCCAACAGGAACCTAGTTTCGCCTTAAAATAGACTTTGACCTTAAAGTAATTTTTTAGTCTAAAATAGGAAAACTTTGCCCACGAGGTTAAAAATGTAACTCTGCTTCGACATCATTATGGAAAACATGTGCTATTGGTAAAAAATGGTAGCAATAAATCCCTATAGGTCAAAATTCTAAAAGCAGACATCTTTAATCTATATTTAATCATACATAAATTCTTATTTCTTCAAATATGCTAGATCAGTCGTTCTAATAACAAACAAAACACATGAAAAAAAATATGCTGTTCTATATAGCTAACAACCGCGCCAGAAAATACGTGTATACAATTTGAGCTTATATGGGATTCAGAATACCTCATTAAAAAATATTTACTAAATTTGTTAAAAAAGCTCATTTTTAAGGCGCCTTAATTTTCTGTAACTATTATGTCCACATTTTACGAAAAAGTTCATTCCGCATAGAATCTTTATTTTCAAGTAACCAAAGAACAAAGTTGAAAATCAATCTATTATCACCATTTAACTGTTTATGAAGACAGCACCATATCTATACAGGCAGATGGCCATATTATAATCCGTAGTTCACGTATGTTTATGAAAGAAAAGATCAGAAGTATCATGTTTTCTTTGTTGTTGCTAAAAGTGTTAAATTTACGTCAGATTTAGGTTATGCTATAGGGATAATGTCGACGATTTTACCTCATTATGACCTAAATAGCTGTAGAATGTCTACATGTTATTCTCGACCTATTGGTTACAAATTCCTCTTCGACCTCATATTGGCCTCTAAATTACTTTAGTTTTATTCCCCACTTAGGGAAAATGTTGAACAGTTAGAAGTAAATAATCCTTGTTGAAATTAGTCATGTAACCTGTACGGTGGTCGATGTGAGGTAATTTTAACTTAGAATGCTTGTTGGGTCTTAAGTAAAATATACCACAAAAGTCAATCTACTTGACTGATTTTCTCATAGTTATAGCCCCTCTACCGTATCCTGTTTCATATCGTCCCTGGACTGATTCCCAAAATTTCGTGGCCCGCAGCATTTTAAGCTGATGGCTTTCCGCTTCATATTTATATTAAGCTTCGTACGGAGAGTGAGATTGAGTTTGAAACAAAGCAAATTTTAATATCTATGCATAAAGAATCCTTCATATCGAATACCTGTGCTTTGCCAGACTTTCCGCGGAAAATGAGAATTTTTATTTTCAGCCTAGGGAGGATATGATATCTTATATCGTACCGGCGCTACCAAGTGTTCCAAGTAGTCTAGGAGAGAACTTCCACAAGAAAACTATCCTTTAAAGAAATATGGTTTAAAAAACTTAAAAAGCCCGATTTTATCAACATGCGCATTTTAACAAAGACTTTGATCAATCAGAGCAGCCCTTTCAAGAACATGCACCAGTCAAAGTACTCTGAATATTATTGATTTCTCTTGAAGTTGACTTCAAAAAGGTCAAAAATGAAATACTTTATATACAATCGACCATTGTGAACCATATAGTATCCTTTGCAGTCTGATTTTCAATCATAAATGGGTGAAAAAATGCATTTTCTTGTTTAACTAAAAGTTTAGCAACCAGATTCCACAGAAGCGGTACATTTGATCACTGGATTTTTCGTCTATCAAATGATAAGGATGACAAGAAATTCAAATTACTGCATTATTTGGATAAAACAATAATTTACTATGGATAATAATTATAAATACATGCAATATATCTTTGTTTTATAGTAAAAAATGTAGTCAAGTTGATTGACTCAGTACTTCCCACACATTCCGATGATACCAGTTTTATTATTTTCCCACAGCATGAAACTATAGTCTAGACACCCCTGCAGCCAAATCATAGCTCGCCCGACCGCAAAAAAGTATTTTATTATACTGGGTGCTTCTTTCACAGGCCAATGGACAACCTATCATGAATACAACAAATTTTTGAGTTTTACAAACCCCCACCCCCGAACCACCCCAATTTCACCCCCAACCAAAAAAAATTTTAAAATGGTCAGGAACCCCTAAAACGTCTAAAACGTTTGAGGTGTTTTTTATATTTCTAGTTTTTTATTATTGCCGCGCCGCCACTGAAATGATTTCTAAAAACGTGCTTTCCATACTGGGTCAAAATGTCATTAAAGTCAATTCAGAAGTTTCCACGTAACACAATACAAAACGATTCAAAGTAATACTCGTATGTATTTTGTATGCATCAGAAAGTTCAAGTCCCTTGGTTTCTGTAATCGGCAAGGCAATGTTCGGATGGACCTAAAAAAAAGTGTATTCTGCCGCTAGGTCTTTCTGTATCAGGTCAGTAGACAGCCCATTATGAGTACAACAAATTTTTCAGATTTTCAACTCCCCACCCCTCGACCACCCAAATATTACCTCCACCCCAAAAAAAGTAGAAAATGATCGGGAACCCCTAAAGCGCCTAAAAACGAAGTTTGAGCTGATTTCATATTTTTAGTTTTTTTAATATTGCTGCGCCGCCACTGAGACGATTTCTAAAAATTAGACGAGTTTTCCATCCTCGCCAAAGTAGTAATACTGTGCCGAAATTTCATTAACATCAATTCAGTAATTTCAATATTATAAAATACAGAACGATCTAAAGCAATACTCGTATGTATACATTGGAAAATTCTCTAAGTCCCTTGGTCCCTGTAATACACAAGGCAATGTTCGGATGTATCTAAAAAAGTGTATTATACCGCTAGGTCTTTCTCTCTCAGGTCAGCAGACAGCCGATTATGAGTACAACAAATTTTTCAGCTTTACAACCCCCCACCCCCCAACCACCCCAATTTCCCCCCACCCAAAAAAAAGTAGAAAATGATCAGGAACCCCTAAAACACCTAAAAACGAAGTTTGCGGCATATTTGAAATTGTTCGTTTTTTGCTAATTACTCCGCCGCCCATGCACCGATTTTCAAAATTGTAGCAACATTACCTACTACGACCATACACCATATCACTACCCAAATTTCATCAAAATCTATACAGCGGTTACTGAGATTAGGAGGCTAGAAGAACGCCAACAGACAGACAGACAGACAGACAGACAGACAGACCGACAGACAGACCGACAGACAGACCGACAAACAGACCGACCGACAGTCAGACCGACAGACCGACCGACAGACAGACCGACAGACCGACCGGCAGACAGACCGACGGAAATGAGTGACGTGGATTTTCGTTATGCAGGCATCATAAAACGCCCAAAAAGTATCTTATCTCAAAATCGAAAATTTTCGCGATCACAATACTCCCCTCACCTATCGGTGTGGGAAGTAAAATGCGTCAAGTGGATTGAGTCATGCATTTTTTGGGATCGGAAAATCAGAACACCGTGAAAAACTTTTGCCCTCGCTTTAAGTCCACGAAGTCAGACTAGATTTTCCTGGAAAATCAAAAAAATACATCAAGTGGATTGACTCAATCATTTTTACTGCTGAAAGCATTTTTTATACTAAATATATAGTTGTCTCTCACCCTTAGAAATGCATTTTTAACTCATCCCTATAGTTCACACAAATCCAGACAATTATCGCCTACTTTCGTTAATCTCTCATGCAAGCAAGGTTCTACTATATATTTTACAGTCTCGTTTGGAGGGTTTTATTGGCTGGCAAATTTCTCAGGCGCAGGCAGGTTTCGTAAAAGGACGCGGTATGCGTGAACAGATCTTAAACTTAAGACTGATTATTGAAAAAGCCAGAGAGCATTATTTTCCCGCTTTTGTCTGCTTTGTGGACTATTCTAAGGCGTTTGATAACGTAAACTGGCCTAAATTGTGGGAAATCCTTATCTCCATGGGAGTCCCCTGCCACTTAGTATTTCTCATACAGCAACTCTATAATTCTAGCTCAGCTCGTGTAAGAATTGATGGTAACCTGTCTGGTCAAACAGCAACCAGAAAAGGAGTTCGTCAGGGATGCGTATTATCTCCGATGTTATTTAACATTTATTCTGAATTTATGATGAGACAGGTATTGGACAACTGGAATGGCGGTATAACTATTGGCGGAAGCAAAATATCTAACTTAAGATTTGCTGACGATACAACCCTTATTGCTGCTTCTAAGGAAGAACTAGTAGCTCTATTGAACATTTTAGAACAACACAGTGCAGCATATGGTCTTGGTATTAACTACAACAAGATCAAGGTTATTATCGTAGATAGAGAGCATGAAAATCATCGAGAAATAAAGTCAATAGGCCGTTGTGAGGTAGTTTAAAGTTTTGTGTACCTCGGTTCTTTGATCGAAAATTCAGGTAGCTGTGAGAATGAGATTCGACGACGCATTCAACAGCCACGGGTGGCCATGACAAAGCTTAGATGCTTTTGCTTTGCTTTTGAAATGTGGACGTGGAGGAGAATGCTGAGAATTCCTTATACCGCCCATCGAACTAATGTTTCCATACTGGATGAGCTCGGTAATCCAAAGAGACTATCCTCCATTGTCTCGATGAGGACGCTTACATTCTTCGGACATATTCACAGAAGCGATAATATGGAGAAACTTGTAGTTCAGGTTCACACCCCGAGTGGGCGGCGCCGTGGCCGTTCCCTTACACGCTGGGTGGATACGACGAAACAGTTGCTAGATATGAGTATCAAGAGCGCCACTGAACTGACAGTAAATCGCGAACGATGGCGAGCTACAGTTCTAAAAACTATTGATAATATTCGTGTCGGCAATACTCTAGTTACGACTTAATGCATTTTACGAGTTCACAACGTGTCTGTTAAGACATTGTGACTATGATGATGATGATAGTTCACACGACTTTTGGGTGGGATCTATGGACTAGACTATAAGGCGTGCTAGATGTCGTCTACAGTGAAACGAACGTAAGATGATTCGGTTTTATTAAAATATGATTGTTAATAACGTCTCCGAAATAGTAAAAATGTAAGTTGCTATATTATCTGCTGGAAACGTGACGGTGAGATGCATAAAACGGTCCGAAATGAAATTCGCAGACGGAAGAAAATTGCGAATTGCAGAGAATATGAGTGTGGATGCGGAGTGGAAGTGACATTGTTTGATGTCGGGAATATTACTTTACTTGATAACGTAACCGGGAAAAAGTTAGTGAGGTAGACTGCTAAAGAAGGAATACGGCAAGTCAAGTCGTTGTTGATATCCAGAGCGGTCCATGGCAACTTTGCGTTTGAAATAATGGGCCTATGCCACATTTTTGGTTTATTGGCTTTAACGAACCCTGACACCACGTAGATGCCATAAATAATTTTACAAAATTTTTCTATCGTATTTATAACCGAAAAAAAATGCTCTAAATATTGAATTTTTTGAATCCATACACTTCCCGCCCAGGTCGTGACGTCACCTGTAGGGAACCAATAAGAGCTCACTGGTACAAAACAATAGCATCCGCTCGTAGTCATCGGACCACGAAAGGACGCTTCTCATTGGTTCCCTACAGGTGACGTCATCATCGGCTATTTCAAATTACACTACAGTTTTCTTTTTAGTGTTATTCTCATTTGGATCAAGTTTTCTGCTGACTTTTTACAGTAAACGGTCCTATGTATCATCAAAAATAATACCGCAGTAAATAAATTGATCAATTTGAGATCACGGTGTAGGCCCATTGTATGGCATTTTCTCGGGCTTTTTCAAGGGTGAACCTAAGGATCCAATTTTTGATGTTCATTAAACAGGAATGAAACTTAGCACAGCGCTTTCAAACTAAACATGACATGAGTTTTTGTCCTGACAGGAAGCCATATAACGATTTCAGGCTGAACTTGAAGATTTGAGGGTCTGAAAATATTGGATGTTCGTTATCTGAGGCTGAAACCCAAAACAATGACCGGATTTGTAATTAGCGCCCCCAAACTATGCATGATACGAGTTTTCGTCCTGATAGGAAGCCAGATAACGATTTTAGATTCTTAGGGTGAACTTGAAGATTCGAGGGTCTGAAAATTTTTGAAGTTCGTTACCTGAGGCTGAAACTCAAAACAATGGCCAGATTTATAATTAGCGTCCTTAAACTATGTACAAAATGAGTTTTCGTCCTGATAGGAAGCCAGGTAACGATTTTAGATTTTTAGGGTGAACTTGAAGAACTGAGGGCCTGAAAATATTTGAAGTTCGTTACTTGAGGGGGAAACCCAAAACAATGGCCGGATTTATAATTAGCGCCCCCAAACTATGCACGATACGAGTTTTCGTTCTGATAGGAAGCTAGATAACGATTTTCGATTTTCAGGGTTAACTTGAAGATCTGAGGGTCTGAAAATTTTTGAAGTTCGTTATCTGAGGCTGAAACTCAAAACAATGGCCGGATTTATAATTAAGGTCCTCAAACTATGTATGATACGAGTTTTCGTCCTGATAGGAAGCCAGATAACGATTTTAGATTTTCAGGGTGAACTTGAAGATCTGAGGGTCTGAAAATTTTTGAAGTTCGTTACCTGAGGCTGAAACCCAAAACAATGACTGAATTTATAATTAATGTCCTCAAACTATATATGATACGAGTTTTCGTCCTGATACGAAGCCAGATAACGATTTTAGATTTTCAGGGTGAACTTGAGGATCTGAGGGTCTGAAAATTTTTGAAGGTCGTTACCTGAGGCTGAAACCCAAAACAATGACTGAATTTATAATTAATGTCCTCAAACTATATATGATACGAGTTTTCGTCCTGATACGAAGCCAGATAACGATTTTAGATTTTCAGGGTGAACTTGAGGATCTGAGGGTCTGAAAATTTTTGAAGTTCGTTACCTGAGGCTGAAACCCAAAACAATGACTGAATTTATAATTAATGTCCTCAAACTATATATGATACGAGTTTTCGTCCTGATACGAAGCCAGATAACGATTTTAGATTTTCAGGGTGAACTTGAGGATCTGAGGGTCTGAAAATTTTTGAAGGTCGTTACCTGAGGCTGAAACCCAAAACAATGACCGGATTTATAATTAAGGTCCTCAAACTATGTGTGATACGAGTTTTCGTCCTAATAGGAAGCCAGATAACGATTTTCGATTTTCAGGGTTAACTTGAAGATCTGAGGGTCTGAAAATTTTTGAAGTTCGTTATCTGAGGCTGAAACTCAAAACAATGGCCGGATTTATAATTAAGGTCCTCAAACTATGTATGATACGAGTTTTCGTCCTGATAGGAAGCCAGATAACGATTTTAGATTTTCAGGGTGAACTTGAAGATCTGAGGGTCTGAAAATTTTTGAAGTTCGTTACCTGAGGCTGAAACCCAAAACAATGACTGAATTTATAATTAATGTCCTCAAACTATATATGATACGAGTTTTCGTCCTGATACGAAGCCAGATAACGATTTTAGATTTTCAGGGTGAACTTGAGGATCTGAGGGTCTGAAAATTTTTGAAGGTCGTTACCTGAGGCTGAAACCCAAAACAATGACCGGATTTATAATTAAGGTCCTCAAACTATGTGTGATACGAGTTTTCGTCCTAATAGGAAGCCAGATAACGATTTTCGATTTTCAGGGTTAACTTGAAGATCTGAGGGTCTGAAAATTTTTGAAGTTCGTTATCTGAGGCTGAAACTCAAAACAATGGCCGGATTTATAATTAAGGTCCTCAAACTATGTATGATACGAGTTTTCGTCCTGATAGGAAGCCAGATAACGATTTTAGATTTTCAGGGTGAACTTGAAGATCTGAGGGTCTGAAAATTTTTGAAGTTCGTTACCTGAGGCTGAAACACAAAACAATGACCGGATTTATAAGAAGCGTCCTTAAACTATGTATGATACGAGTTTTCGTCCTGATAGGAAGCCAGATAACGATTTTAGATTTTTAGGGTGAACTTGAATATCTGAGAATCTGAAATTTTTTTAAGTTCGTTACCTGAGGCTGAAACTAAAACAATGACCGGATTTACCCTGAACATCTAAATTATTCATAGCAAGAGGAATGGTAAACTGTAAATTTGAAAGTTTGAAAAAAAATGGAGAACATATTGTTTGACGCATAAAACCGAGTATATCTTTTATCATTCATTATATCAAGATCAACATAGTCATAATCTCAGTAACCTAGGAAAAGCATTTCCTATCGTTAACTGGAAGGAGGGGATATTCTGACAGCGGACGTGAAGGTAGATTAAAATAAAAAAAATTATCTTTAGACATCAGTACATTTCCTTGTAGTCACATTCCTGTTGGCTGCCTAATGGCCGATGGCAAAAAACAACACCTCGTCATCTGCTCTCTAGGATATTTATTAAGACACTTTCGTACAAATGAATTCGCTTTTTACTAATTAGGATCTACTTGGTGATAAGGTCACACTATAGTGCGGTCATTATAGTATTGAGAGAATAAAGGAGCCTTGCCTTTCGCTTCCAGAAAGTGAAGTGGTTCCTTTACAGTTATTCTACAGGGGTGTCCAGTTAGTGCCTAATTCTTTGATATCTTGCAAGGTATACCTGATAGAAGAAAATGTCAAATACAAAAGTTATTCGGATATTTAAGACGCATATTCTAAAAATATTTTGAAATATACAGGGTGTTGCGGGAAAGTAGGATAATGATCAACCTAATTTTTTATATGGAACTATACCTTTTTCTTAAATTCTTCTAGTTTCCATCTTTGCTCTCTATTTAATCCTGAAATATTTTTTAAATCAGTTGCGACGTTGTCAAGTTATAATTTATTTTCTATTAATTTCCGGATTTGCAAAGTAGCAAGTCATTCGTCCAAATTGATATATTCCTTTAACTCTTCTGAATCATATTATGCAGCGAGTTACTTGAATATTAAATGGATATTATTTTGGCTGTTACCAGCAATTTGTATCTACAGGGTGTTTTTGGCAGGATTTCAAATTACGGCAACTTGAAGATCATTTTACTTTGTTTTTTTTAAATGTAACACCCTGTATTTTTTATTTTAAATCGAAATATCTACTAATACCCTATCTCACCTTGTAATATTTTGTTTTCGCGTTTGCGACGTTGTCAAGTTATAAATTATTTTCCCAAATTTTTAAACAAATATCCCCGATTTTAATTCATTTTAAATAGAATCCTCTACTTATTTTTGTTGCAATGAATTGCGCATGTCGAGTTTAGTAAAATATCACAATTTCAAAATTTTGTTTCTATTAATTACTGAGATACGGCAACACCACTTTTTCAGTAGACGGTACCGGAACGCTTAAATATTTCCGAAACTGCCACAGCTGGAGACGTGAAATTCAATACTTGAAGAACAGAATTCAAAAACGCTAACATCGGTGTTGTCAGATTTACCAATTTTACGTCATAATTTTGAATGGAATGCCCTATTTATGAAGTCTAACGTAAAAGTGGTAAATCTGACAACACTGATTTCAGCGTTTTTGAATTCTGTATGTTCAAAAGCCCCCAAGTATTGAATTTCACCGTTCCAGCTGTAGCAGTTTTGGAAATATTTAAGCGTTCCGGTACTGTTTACTGAAAAAGCGGTGTTGGCGTATCTGCCGTAACTAACAGGAACAGAATTTTGATATTGTGAGATCTTACTAAGTTCAACATGTGCAATTCATTGCAATAAAAATAAGTAGAGGATTCTATTTAAAGTAAATTAAAATCGGGGATATTTGTTTAAAAATTTTGGAAAAATAATTTATAACTTGGCAACGCCGCGAACGCGAAAAAAATATTACAAGGCGAGATAGGGTATTAGTAGATATTTCGATTTAAAATAAAGCATACAGTTACCTTTAAAAAAACAAAGTAAAATGACCTTCAAATTGCCATAATTTAAAATTCTGCCAAAAACACCCTGTAAAAATTGCTGGTAACATCCAAAATAATATCCACTTAATATTCAAGTAACTCGCTGTATAATATTATTGAGAAAAGTAAAATGAATGTATCAATTTGGACGTATTACTTGCTACCTTGCAAATCCGGAAATTAATAGAAAATAAATAATAACTTGGCAACGTCGCAATCGATCTAAAAAATATTTTAGGGTTGAATAGAGATCAACGATGGAAACTAGAACAATTTAAGAAAAAGTTATAGTTCCATATAAACAAATTAAGTTGATCACTATCCTACTTTCCCGCAACACCCTGTATATTTCAAAATATTTCTAGAATATGCGTCTTAAGTGAGCAAATAACTTTTGTATTTGACATTTTCTTCTATCAGGAATACCTTGCGAGATATCGAAGAATTACACACTAACTGGACACCCTGTATTGATGTACTCATTCTTTGACTTAAAAACAATGAATCTGTTCGCGCCTTTAATGAAGTTTTTCATTGTACTTAGGGTCACTTTTAGTACAGTGTATGTTTAGTTATTCCTTCGAGATAGACCCTTCCCAGTACCGTGGACCGTCATTAATATATGGCTCCATAGTGTGGTGGACCTGTATAAAGACGGAGGCAATAAGAGCCAATCTTAATAAGGTTCAACGTTTGGCATGTCTTAGTATAACCAGTGCAGTGCGCACAACACCTTTGAGTGCAATTGAAACACTATTGAATCTTCCTCCTTTGGATCTGGTAATTCAAGGGGAAGCTAGAAAAACTGGGTTCCGTCTCTGGAGTCAGGGTAGCTGGACTTTTATGAATCCAGGCAAAGGACATTCGACGATTCTAGCAGAGTTGCACGAGGATTGTCCTATTTTGTTGGCGAGGAGCGATACAATTTCTCCTACGCATCGCTTCAATCGCAAATTTACGGTGGTGTTTCCGTCAAGGGAAGAGTGGGAGTCTAGGGAAAGACAGCTCATCGAAGGAGGAGGACAGGTCTGGTACACAGACGGTTCACTCGCTAGAGAGGGCTCGGGCTCGGGAGTCTACGGACCCCATACAAGACTTTCATTCCCTCTTGGGGGGCACACCACAGTATTCCAGGCTGAGGTCTATGCGATACTTGCTTGTGTAAATCGTATTCGGGAAATTGACGGATCTAGGAGGCGGATCACTATCTGCTCTGACAGTCAGGCAGCCATCAAAGCACTGAGTGCTTGGAAAATAACGTCGGGACTGGTCCTGGAGTGCAGGAGGGCTCTTGACGACATCTCAGCTAAACACAAGGTATCACTGATGTGGGTACCTGGGCACGCTGGGGTAAAGGGTAAGGAAATGGCGGATCATCTGGCCAGGATGGGATCCGGAAACGGTTTTGTGGGCCCGGAACCAGCCTTAGGACTGTCTGCAAACTTGATTAGGAAAACAACTGGAGAGTGGATCCAGAATCAACACTCTCTGAGATGGAACAACATCTCTGGTCATCTCCGTCAGGCTCGAGAGCTATTAGCAGGGCCTGCAGAGAGAATAGGACGATTTTGTCTCTCTCTGGATAGGAGTAACTTGAGATTGCTAGTAGGCCTATTAACGGGTCACAACACCTTCAGGCGTCACTTGTTCGTGATGAGGGTGATCAACGACCCAACGTGCACGTGGTGTGGGGCAGAGGAAGAATCCTCGGCACACATCTTGTGTCGCTGTGAAACCCTGGGTTATCACAGGCAGACTATGCTGGGCTCAAGAACCTTGGAACCAATAGAGATAAAACGGATAGGACCTAAGAATGTACTTGCCTTTGCCAAAAGGGCAGGTCTTAGGAACTAGCGCGGATAGAGGCGCAAAAGGGCCCATCGTGTGGCCTATGCACCAGCCACATTCCGTGCTGGATAGCTTCTGGTCCTTATTCATTCATTCATCCTTTAATGAAGTTTTTCGTTGTATTTAGGGTCACTTTTGGTTCAGTGTATGTTTAGTTATTCCTTTGAGATAGACCCTTCCCAGTACCGCCGACCTAATCTGACCGGAGCATAACCGATGGTGCATGCTGGACGTAAGGCGGTAGGCAGGTGAAGTGTTGATGCCCTAATAAAAGGACAGGTGTGGGCCCGAGGCTGACCGACGCACGACGCGACGGTGGACTTGATGGAGAGTCTTCGAGTGCGTGAGTGACCACTGGGTCCGCATAAGGAAGTGCACATTGCCCTTAGGGGGCACCCGGTGACTGAGCAGCAGATGACGGCGTGGCGTGGGGGGCCGGTACCACCGGACACCCCCACAGGCGCCAATTTCGGTGAGAATGCGCGCCGACATGTGCACCTTACGTCAATTTACATAACTTAAGGTGACGCGACGCTGCTCATTTCGATATCTGTACAGATACGACTCTACCCAACAAGCATTCTAAGTTAAAATTACCCTCAGAGTAACAACTGAACATACCCAGACAGCACAATATATCCCTGGAATATTCTTATTTAATCCAAAATAGATTGAGAATATTCAGAACATTAACAGAATGTTCTATGGATGTTTTTATTGGTTTCATTCCCATGAGGATGTGCTAGGAGTATTACGTCATGATTATCGCATAAATGTGTCGATAAAAATATTCTGATAATATTCATAAATTAATATTATCTAAAGAATAATTTTTGAATATGCCTTTTGGTATGATTCTTAATGTAGGCGTGGCACCGTTACAGTTTAGGTTAGGCTTGAGAACTTTGAGGTTAGCTTCATTCGTCACGGTGGCGGTGGTCGGTGGTGCCTGCTTGTGCTTGTGCATTTTTCTCCTGAGATAATTGAATAGTTATCCGTATCCGTGTTCTGGAACGTGATTTTACTTGTTATTTAGTTTATAACTTCATCTAGGAGCGACTAGGGTGAGTACCTATAACTATCTTATTTCTATACATTACCGACTTTCTAGCACCATGTGGTAGCAGCTCTCTTCTTCAGTCTAATCTCTATGTTCTAGTCTTACTTGTCGTAGGTACCTATACCCTAATTAATATATAATAATAACCACTAACAAGACATTTGCTATATTTGTGACTATGAATTTCCAATATTTATTCTCTTGCGTTGGTACCCACGTTTTGCTGTAAATGTAGGTACTAAAATTGATTGAAATACGATACCATCTTGGTGAAAATTTATCATTGTAGTTAATGAAGTGTATTTGAATGTACATCCTATGCTTTAAAATTTAACGGGTCCTTTTTTATTTTGCAGGACAATACGGAACGACGACTCCGTGCAATGAAATGTGTTTTTTAATGTGTACATTAAACTTATAAATAGAGGTTCCGTTTTATATCTATTTTTTGTTAATTAATCCCTATAATTAGTGTGTGCCTAAATCAATGCTACCCAAAACACTGTATGAAAGTTAGATACTAGGTTATATATGTATACTACTCGCGTTAGGTACCTAGACAGACAACAAGACTTACAAATAAATGAAATGAAGTGATAAAAGGCATTAGTTTCTTTCCAATATACAGGGTTACTGGTAACTCGACCACTTTCCTGCAAGAGGTGATAGAGCGACTCAAATGTAATAGATTTAACCCCCCATATGTAATTCCGAAAACCGATAGTTTTCGAGATAATTAACATTTAATGTTTCTCAACCAAAGGTCCAAATTTCCACACTAGATCCTAAACTAAGAAAAAAACCTGTTGTTGATTCTGATAATTTTTATTTTAGTATTTAACTAACACAAACACAAAGCTAACTTAGTATTAAAATGTCCCAAAATACTAAACAGTTCCAAACTAAATACAAATATTTAAAAAATAATCAACAAAATTTTTACATTCATCGTGAGAGAAAATTATATAGCTCAAAAAAAAATTATACAAACGGTTGAAAAAATCGCTAAAAAAACTTTCCTACCTAATAACCTTTTCAGAAAGATTATAAACACCAATGAATAAAAATCACCGATTCAAAAAGAACGAATGGCAGTACAATCATTATTGATAACTCAGTTACATACTAGAATGTTTGCAAGTAAAACAAATTAAATTCACTCAAAGTTTCTAGAGATCTTGCTCAATGTGTTGCCATTGATTTCGGATACAAGTACGGATCCGCTTCTTCACTTCGGTTTTTGTAACTCGTGTTGAAAAAGTTCGTTTCATCTCCTTCGCCGCATTGATAATTTTTTGCCTTAGTTCGTCAGCAGTATTAACTGGAGTCTCGTAAACCAATGCCTTCATGTGACCCCAGACGTAAAAATCAAGAGGTGTCAGATCTGGGCTCCGCGCAGGTCATGGAACGGGTTCACCCCTCCCTATCCATTTGTTCGGGTATGTGTTGTCCAACAACTGCCGAATTG
Source organism: Callosobruchus maculatus (assembly GCA_951848785.1). Classification (NCBI taxonomy): domain Eukaryota; kingdom Metazoa; phylum Arthropoda; class Insecta; order Coleoptera; family Chrysomelidae; genus Callosobruchus; species Callosobruchus maculatus. The sequence continues at coordinate 614,152 of CATOUR010000223.1, forward strand.
TGATACGGTAATGTGCTGGACAACCATCATGCTGGAATATCATTTTGTTGATGATTCTGTATTATGTTGATAAATTTTGTTAAATAGTTACTTGTGGTTGTACTGTCATTCTTGTCCTTGGAATAGGCGATCAGATAAGAAAGTTTTTAAAATAATTTGTTTGACTGGTTGTGTATCTTTTTTTGAGCTAGACAATTTTCTTTCACGGTGAATGTAAAAATTTCGTTCTTTATTTTTCAAATAATTGTATGTAATTTGAAACTGTTTAGTATTTTTACACATTTAAATACTAAATTAGATTTGCGTATGTGTCAGTAAAAAACTAAATTGTAAATTACTAAAATCGACAGCAGGGTTTTTTCTAAATTTGGGATGTAGTGTGGAAATTTGGACATACCGTTGAAAAACACTAAATGTTAATTATCTCGAAAACTATCGGTTTTCGGAATTACATATGGGGGGTTAAATCTATTGCATTTGAGTCCCTCTATCACTTCCCGCAGGAAAGTGGTCGAGTTACCAGTAACCCTGTATATTCTTCAAGATATACTACGAATCCTCCTACAATATTTTATACATCTTAATAACAATCGTAGAATATTCTGAGGGAATAACCTATGTATGTTTCTTCAAAGATATATCATTTTCACATTCCTGGAATGTTCATCAGATAATCTATATATTCATGGACTTTTCATGTAATGATACAATGTTCCAAAATGGTGATTCTTAGAATGTTCCTAGAATGTATTGTGCTGTCTGGGTAGAGGTAGTAAACAACTAATTCTAATAGGCCGACATCTTTTCTTACGTTGACATATTGACTACCAGATACGGCAATCATAATTGTTTACTATCGTCTTAATTGTATGGCATCCAGAAATATTCCATTCTACGTTAAAAAAGACCGTATTTTGGTGGTTCAGGAATGATTACAGCAAAATCAATAGATATGTTCACCTCTACTGCGCTGCGTTACTGCATATTTGTTCATCATAAACGCAAATTCTGTCTTACATAAATTTTGAGGAGCTGGCAACGCCTATATAATTTTTCTTGCGATTTGTTTACGGTAAACTCCGACTGTCAAACGTTTGTTTTGTTTGTGGGTCTTTTATGCTTGGTCAGTAAAATCGAATTCGCTATTTGTTGGTGACTGTAGTGAAGCTTTACGGACTTGCTGTGCTATATTCGAATGTAGCTTAACAGTTTTTCGAGATGGGACAGTGCAGTGCAGTGTTTGTAACATGGGTTGCATTGGAAGAATTTTCAGGTTCGTTGGCAATGTTTGGAGGCTGAAGTGTCAAAAGATGATGGCTTTGAGCACGCCATGCCGAAGTGGTTTGTTTTCTACCTCTTTGTTCAGTTGTTACTCTGAGAAATTACCTCAAATCGACCACCATACAGGTTACATGACTAATTTCAAAAAAGATTATTTACTTCTAAAAGTGGTCGCGTACAGACTGCTATCAACTGGCAGACCAGACAAAACGCAATTAGGACCAGACTCAACGGTTATCATGGGTGAAATTACCCATCATCATATACACGGAATGGTCTCGGACTGTATGGTTCCCCAAGCGCACATATAGCGATCCTATAACGTCCTTTTCCAAGGCAGGGATGAATGTAGGCTTCATATCACCCTCCGATCTTGCGCTATTTACTGATGGCTCCAAGTCTGAACTGGGGGCAGGAGCGGGAGAAGTTGGTACCAATCCAAGAGTTGAAATTTTAGTAACCCTTGGGAGGTATGCCACAGTCTTCCAAGCAGAAATGATTGCCATAGAGCTGGGAGTCAGGGAACTAATCAAAAGGCCCCTGACAAGCAGATCTATAAAAGTCTTTTCAGACAGCCAGGCTGCATTGAAAACACTGTGCTCCAGTCGGGTTGATTCAAGACTGGTATGGAACTGCATGCATCTGCTCAACAAACTCGGAACAGGAAACAGGGTAACCTTGATTTGGGTTCCGGGTCACAGCGGAGTGGAAAGCAATGTATTGGCCGACGCGCTCGCAAGAGGAGGAACTGAATCTGTGTTCATAGGACAGAACCATTTGCGGGCATTTCAAAAAGCACCGCTAAAAAGACCATCTCAGTCTGGGCAGAGAGGAAAGCAGTCCTGAACTGGCGAGATACGCCAGGGCTACTGCACTCGAAGGCGTTTATAAGATGCCCCCCGAGTCAGCCCCCCCTCCCCCCCCCCCCCCGAGAATCATGGAATATAACAGGAACGATCTCCGCATTCTGGTTGGTCTGCTGACGGGACATGGGAAATGTTGTCTTTATTCTTATAAATATAACCAGCCCTTACGAGGAATACCTTTCAGTCCTTTAACCCACTTCTGTTTCAAATGCTCGTCTTGAGGAAAATTGAACACCCTGATATATCCTTTATTGGAAGCACAATTGCTAGTGCAACCTGGTACAACACACTTTGCAGGCACCTTTTTATCTTTATAGTTTCGTTTGTGCAGGTAAATAATTAGAAACACATTAAAAATCACCTTCCAATCTTTTTTTTTACTCTGGAAGATTTCCATTAAATTTAAAAACATAAAAGCTCGGCCCGCTATTCAGTGTTGCCATATTTCAATGCTCCGGCCTAGTGTAGACTCGGCCATGTCCAGAGAGATCTAGTCGGCTGTTGGGTGAGTGTGAATCTCCCACCGCCATTTGCACGACAACTGTCTTCCTTACTGAAGTACGACTCCTCAGTAGGCCAGGATTTCATAAGGATTCATTCCATTCCCTGCATTTGCAGTAGCTGAAAATAGACACAATGAAACGAGCAATGAAATATGGCGCCCCGGTATCTTGATCTGTATTTGATATGACGTATCATAGCCGGCTCTGTTCTTGGGAATCTCTTCCGTCGAGATTGATTTTAATAAGAAGGGAGGCCCTGACGATGCAACAGCCGCGAGAAAATGTGCGCGACAGCTATGAGATTGCCAATATTTCCACGCGCCACCGTTCGAGAAAAATTCCCTGGTTCGCGGACCCTGAGCAGGGCCGTCCTCATCATACCACGGTTAACTTATGACGCCACTAGTATCGGCGGCAAGAACGCTTTATATACGGGGTGTCACTGAGGAGAGAATTTCATATAGACATCTCACATAGCACTGGATATTCTATGAATATTCTTTAAATCTCCTATATGTTCCATGAATATTCAGTAGAATCATAGAATATTCGTTATTTCTCTTGATTATTCTGGATTATTAACATAATATTCTTTATAGAATATTATTATTTTATCCACTTAGGATAATCAGTGATTATTCGTTTAATGTCTGAATTATTCCAGAAATATTCTTCATAGAATATTATTTTAATAATCTAATAAGAACAAGATGTAGCTATTTTCTGACGAACATTTAGTAATATTTGTAATAGAAATATCTGTATGTAGGCAAATATTCAATATGAGGTATTATTAATTTATACTTGCACGTTTCTCAGTGAATTTAAAAAAACCTTCGTTCGTTTTGCGTTCATCCTAAATATACCTAATATCCTAATAAGTATTATGTGCAATTTTCAAAAGTTTATTAGTCATTAGCTATTGCCAGCAATACAGATACGGCATCCACAGACGATAAAGTGACAGCATCTTATGCTGATGTATGGTGACTATGGTGTCGTCAGTTGTCAATCTTGTCTGGTTGTCACTCTATTCTTCTCTTCAACTATTCTGTCATTCTGTGCTTCAACATGTGACGTGGCCATTTTAGCAATTCACACGAATTCATGAGTTTTATTCCTGAAAGGCCTGCATTTATACCCAATTTTGTACAATAAAATTGCTGGTTGTTATAAAGTGTGTGACAGTGTTCCAAATTATGGTCACCTACTATGGTGTATGGTTCATTATATAATGTGAGTAGAATTTTGAGGTTAGATGCAATAAGTTTACATTTTTACACTTTATTTTAGGCATCAACAACTTAACTTTTGTGACCATCTGCCACTAGTAGGTGCCATTATTTTTGGAACAGTATCCATAATTCCCTAAAAATGTTTCGTATATGAGGTAATTTGGACAAAATGTTCATAGAATATTCAAAAACAGTCTACCACGATTGTTCATGTAATATCCGTGCGGAATATTCGGCGGAATATTCTAGGAATATAGAGTGCTTTTCCCATTTCGAACGTTTACAGAATATTCTGTAAATATTCTAATTATCCATGGAATTTTCTCAGAATATTCATAATATCTGTAGTGAATGTGAACAGAATATTCTCATATCATTCAGTGCTATGTGGGATGAGGTGTTCTAAAGAGTCTGCTTTTCAAGATATCAATGTTAATGTTTGGAAAAAAATTGGTTTTTTATAATTTTTCATTCAACCGATTTTTTTTGGAATTTGGTAATGTTGTTCACTGCAATTTAAGACGGTAGATCAGCACTGACTAGACGATAATTATCATTTTCAGTGGTGTCTCGAAGAGCAGTGCCAAGAATAGTATTATAAAAATATGTAGAGGTCACTGGCCCTAAAAAAATTGAATATTGCTTTTCAGATGAAGCAGATGTAAACACAATTTCCCACACCGATAGGTGAGGGGAGTATTGTGATCGCGAAAATTTTTGATTTTGAGATAATATACTTTTTGGGCGTTTTATGATGCCTACATAACGAAAATCCACGTCACTCATTTCCGTAGGTCTGTCTGTCGGTCTGTCTGTCTGTCTGTCTGTCTGTCTGTTGGCGTTTTTCTAGCTTCCTAATATCAATAACCGCTGCATATATTTTGATGAAATTTGGGTAGTGATATGGTGTAGAGTCGTAGTAGGTAATGTTGCTACAATTTTGAAAATCGGTGCATGGGCGGCGGAGTAATTAGCAAAAAACGAAAAATTTCAAATATGCCTCAAACTTCGTTTTTAGGTGTTTTAGGGGTTCCTGATCATTTTCTACATTTTTGTGGGATGGGGGTGAAATTAGGGTGGTTGGGGGGGTGGGGGGTTGTAAATCTGAAAATTTTGTTGTACTCATAATGGGCTGTCTACTGACCTGAGAGAGAAAGACCTAGCGGCATGATACACTTTTTAAGTCCATCCGAACATTGCCTTGCCGATTACAGAAACCAATGGACTTGAACTTTCTGATGCATAGAAAATACATACGAATATTACTTTGGATCGTTTTGTACTGTGTTACGTGGAAACTTCTGAATTGACTTTAATGACATTTTGACACAGATTTATTACCGCGACGAGTATGGAAAGCGCGTATGGTTTTTAGAAATCATTTCAGTGGCGGCGCGGCAATAATAACGAACTAAAAATATAAAAAAAACACCTCAAACTTCGTTTTAGCCGTTTTAGGGGTTCCCGATCATTTTAAAAACTTTTTTGGTTGGGGGTGAAATTGGGGTGATTCGGGGCTGGGGGTTTGCAAAACTCAAAAATTTGTTGTATTCATGATATATTGTCCATTGGCCTGTGAAAGAAGCACCTAGTAGAATAAAACACTTTTTTGCGGTCGGGCGAGCGATGATTTGATTGCAGGAGCATCTAGACTATAGTTTCATGCTGTGGGAAAATAATAGGATTCATTTTTGTTCTATTTACTGGGGTGTTGTGCAATAAAATGAATTATTATTGCTATATTTTCACCGACAAAGTGTCAAAATTCCTTTATACTCCCTTAGGCCGGTTCTGTGCGCATATACGCGAAAATCTTCAAATCTCCGGTAATAGTGTTTTCTGCCCGGAGGATAACGGATTTTGCGTCCGTATATTGGGAGGGATCGGGATTTCGTCCGTCTAGAATGTCTGCAGGATGATTTATTATACGTTGACAGCACCTAAAAGTATACCCCCCCTCGTCTCGTTGATGATTGAGGCCAGAATCAGCCTCCGCAGATATAAGACACTGACAGCTTGAAGTCACGCAAAAATCATTTATAATAAATTTTCTGTCATACAAATGCAATTGAATAAATTTTGATACTTTATTGTAGAGATTATGCAAAGTAATTGATATTCCAAATGTAAAACATTTATCACATATTATCTATTTTTCTAGGTTTTGTACAGGGTGTTAATTAAGTATGTTAACAAACTTTAACCACGAATAGTACTCCGAAAAATAGAAAGAAATTGTCATATGAACATGGGTTCGGAAATGCTTCCTAAAGAAACTACGTTCCTTTGCACGGGGCACCCTGAAGACGGTTTTCCCTCGATATTCTCGAAACCATTCATAACAAAATTACGAAATTAAGTACGATGGGTAAACTTTTGACGCTGAATCTGATTCTGAATTCAGAATTTCATAATTTTAATCAGAGGCGTATCATACGGGAGGAGTTAAGGGTAAAAATAACCCCCTTTTCTAAATGGTATTTTTTTGACATTTTGATTTTAGAATACGATATCTCAGAGATTTTTACGTAAAAATGGTCTCTTGGTACATCTCGATAGGGCTAACCGTTTTCGAGAAAAATGCAAATTATTGAATCGATGCAGGCTATTGTAAATAAATAAATGCATTTTTCGCGAAAACGGTTAGCCCTATCGAGATGTACCAAGAGACCATTTTTACGTAGAAATCTCTGAAATACCATATTCTAAAATCAAAATGGCAAAAAAGTTACCATTTAGAAAATGAGGTTATTTTTACCCTTAACTCCTCCCGTATGATACGCCTCTGATTAAAATTATGAAATTCTGAATTCAGAATCAGATTCAGCGTCAAGAGTTTACCCATCCTACCTAATTTCGTAATTTTGTTATGTATGGTTTCGAGAATATCGAGGGAAAACCGTCTTCAGGGTGCCCCATGCAAAGGAGCGTAGCTCCCTTAGGAAGCATTTCCGGACCCATGTTCATATGACATTTTCTTTCTATTTTTCGGAGTATTATTCGTGTTTAAAGTTTGTTAACATACTTAATTAATATACTGTATATTATTATTATTATCTCTTGTGGTCTCGTTTGTTATAGGCCAGTCTGCGTGGTTAAAAAAGAATCCCGCAATTCTGTTTTGATTAATTTTGGGTACTAGCTAAAGAAAGCTATAGTAAATTCACAGAAGAAACGTACTGCCACGATTATTTTCAAATATTAAGCAAAGTACCCGGTATTATTTACCTATAGTTACGTGGTTAAGTAAGATTTTCCTTGAAGATAAATTTAGAAATGGTTGAAAATTTGGCTATAGGTCAACTCCCTGGCCCCCAGCAACCTCTACTTAAAAATCTTAAATGAGACTATGTTTGTTATACGTCATTTTGAAGATTGATTCACTATTAGGGAATTTAATAAAAAATATGTTGATTATGAAAATGAAGCATTATTTTTGTTACTTGGAATAATTTCGTTCCATACAGACATAGAGGCGATGTTCAAAATATCTTTCTCCCATTTTTTTTGCGAGATATCAGTATTGAAATTTCAGCGGCATCATCCAAGCTTGGGTGAAAATTATTTCAGATGAAATGAAAAACAGCAGATCCAACACAACAAAGGTATATTTATGTATTTAAAAATTACAATATGTGGAAACATGTTCTACGTTTTGGTGAAATCAGGGTCGACAAAACAGCACTAAAAACGTTCTCAGTTCGTTAATTACAATTGAACAATTTTTGAAAATCTGGAGGTCGAAAATAAGGTTTTGTTACACATTTTCTGGTGTGAAATTCTAAGTCTAAAAATATTTCAGAGAGAGGTTTCCTAGTGTAAGTAATTTGCCGACCCTTGGAGTGATAAATAGGCAACTTGAGTTCCTCGAATATATTTTTCTAAGTTTTATACTTTATGTCATTGCAGAATTCGTACTGGTCAGAATAATTAAAATATATGCTTGATTCTTAATTTTTAATTCCAGTGTGGCCAGTTCGCCTGTGTAAAAAAATAGTTCTGGAATTTCATTTCGATTAATTTAATTTGGGTACCAGTCAGAGGCAGTTAAAAACTTTACATACTTGTAGAATTTTTTCTAATAATATGCGAAATACTGTGTAAATCGTACAGCCCAATAAGAGTAAACAAGATTTTCTTTTAATATAGCATAAACACAGGTACCTATAATTTTTATTTCCGTAACTGTGCAAATTTTTTCAGAAAATTTTGTATTCCCTTAGTAGGCAAAGTATTTTCATTGTAATAAAATATGAGTTTCATTATACGTGACGTCACAAATTTAAGATATGTTTCACGATACGGCAATATGAAGAAAGAAGTTTGAGAGCTTCAGTCTGAAGCGTTTTTGATACATTTTGAACTATATTTGTTGCTATATTCCATCATTCTTTTTCTTCTTCTAGTGATATTAAATTACATGGTAGTAACCCATCCTTCAGCCAGTCTCTATACCTCTTCTTCTTCTTCTTCTTCTTCTTCTTAACACCTTCCTACACCAAAAACAGACCCCCAAAGGTTCTCCCCATTTCACCATGTCATCTACAGCCGCCATTTTCTGGGTCGCAGTTGTTGGTGTGACAGGGGATGCCGATCATGGGGTTCATGCAGGGTATGGCGTACCCCGAGGATAGCTGGGGGATATTCGGTACGATCCTTGGTGATGTTCTGGTTCATTCTCGCGTCACAGTTGCACCAGTTCACATTGTTGTTTCCTCTTCTTCCTATTCTTCCTCTTCTTCCTCTTCTTCCTCTTCTTCCTTTTCTTCCTTTTCTTCCTTTTCTTCCTTTTCTTCCTTTTCTTCCTTTTCTTCCTTTTCTTCCTTTTCTTCCTTTTCTTTCTTTTCTTTCTTTTCTTCCTTTTCTTCCTTTTCTTCCTTTTCTTCCTCTTCTTCCTCTTCTTCCTCTTCTTCCTCTTCTTCCTCTTCTTCCTCTTCTTCCTCTTCTTCCTCTTCTTCCTCTTCTTCCTCTTCTTCCTCTTCTTCCTCTTCTTCCTCTTCTTCCTCTTCTTCCTCTTCTTCCTCTTCTTCCTCTTCTTCCTCTTCTTCCTCTTCTTCTTCCTCTTCTTCTTAACACCAAAAACAGACCCATCAGCTGCTCCCCATTATTCCACCATATATCATCTACAGCCGCCATTTTCCGGGTCGCAGTTGTTGGTGTGACAGGGGATGCCGATCATGGGGTTCACGCAGGGTATGGCGTACCCCGAGGATAGCTGGGGGATGTTCGGTACCACCCTCGGAGGGGAGTAGCAGGTGATGTTCTGGTTCATCCTCCCGTCGCAGTTGCACCAATTGGTGCACCCGTCTGGACAGTGGTTGCCGTCACCGCTGTAGCAACGTTGAGCTGGGTTCGCGGACGTGGTACTCGGGGGACCCTCTCTTCTGATCTCTTGTTTCGTGGTCTTCGTCTGCTGCTTGGTCACCTGAAGAAGGAACAGATGGGTGAAGCGGTAGCAATAACACAGCGTTTATTTTGCAGTACAACAGTACATTCGTTACGGAATAGCAGCTTGGGGTTGGGGACATAGCCGGATTAAGCTTTCATGGGGCCCGGGGCTTATAATTTGAAGGAGCCCTTTATAAATAAAATGCAAATACTATTATTTATGAAACTATATTCCCGATATAACAAAATAAACTACTATACACTTTTTTATAAGTACGTCATGAGTCCCGCTTACAGTATGAGCACTGCTCTCAATGTTTGCGTTTGCTTAGTAATCAGAACTATTTTCAGAGTAATCCTTTTCAAGCGGAACGTTAGGTTTGCTTAAAAAACTTATTTTGGGCAATTTTTTCACTACTTTTAATTTATCGTCAGCAGCCTTAAAATAGTTATTTAGAGTTATCTTGGTAAATTGTAGCCATGTAGCATATAGACGTAACACTAACAAACTATATGGATAGCTACTTTTCTTTTTTGAGCGTCGCCTTTGTATCGGTTCGACTTCGATCTATTCATTATGTTGACACGGGCCACAGGTGCCGACAGTATCCAATGGGTAGGTATAGGTATTTTCTATGTTCTTTTTATACAGGCTGAGTCAAGCTCAACGCCTCGGACTCTTGTGACCAAACCATAACACTTTTTAGAAAATTTGCGAATGTATGTAGGTCGAGTTGGACTACATTTTAAAAATAATGACTTTTGTACAGGGTTTCTAATAAAAGCGTGCCATATCAAAGTTATGGTTTTTTAAATGGAACACCCTGTATATATTATTGAATATTTAGATTACCGGGTCAATTTTAGTGTGACTTTATGTATCACACCTGGGACTTGAAGTGAGCCATTTAGGTGCAATTCACAATTTTTGATATAAGTAGATATCAGAAAAAAATTGAATATCGCAGCGATTATAAAACTTAGACGGTTGTGAGTTTGCCGTGTAACTAAACTTGAAATTGGTCAACTTAGGTTTGACGTTCAAGTATGAATTACATTTGTACTTGGAGAAATCGGTAGACTAATTAAGGAAACTTCAATCAGAACTAAATTGATTTTTTGAAATGGGAATGCCTAATTATTTTTATGCAGTCGAATTTAAAATTTGGTATCAATCTCTGGTAGTTTTCATTTAATTTTAAATTTTCAACCAAACCGGTGTTTTTGAATTTTCCTACCTATAAGCCACTTAGCAGGCCATGAAACACAAACAAAAAACAATTCAGGTGGAAGAAAACTAAGCAGAAAGATACTGACGAACTAGAGTAAACAGTTAAAATTACAAAAATGACTTACAACAAATCAAGTCTAATCAGATATAACAGAGGTAACACATCTAATCAAATCAAATTATAAAGCATAATTTGCCTGGCAAAACATTAAAATCTGATTTGTCAGTATTCGTTTTTTTGCGATCTTGCTAATAGATACTGAAAAATTAGAAGGGCTACAGTGGGACAGTCAGAGGTATCTTTACTTTTGACTTTGACTGAAATGACTGTTGTTTTATATCATTAAATGTGAAATTTCGTGCTGAAGATATTAGACTGCTTGCAACTATCGCTGAAAGTTTAATGGTTTTTGAAATTTTTAATCTATAATACATTGCAGTAGCTAGTAAGCTGTAAAAAATATTCATTTCTGTCGTATTTCAACTTCTCTTCGACCCTAGACATCTTTGGCGTTGTTTCTGGTTAGATTTCATTGGTTGTAGGGAATTTTTATAACCTTGCCCCTTTAGTTTATCTGTATCTTTCTGCTAAGTTATTTGCTTCTTTCTGAACACGTTTTTGTTTATATTTCATGGCCTGCTGGTTTGCTTATAGGTAGGGAAATTGAAAAGCACCGTTTTGATTGAAATCTCGAAATTAAGTTTTTAGTGGATCTATTGATTTTATTGATCATCTATTGACCTAATATTTGCTCTGTCACATTAGAATAAAAGTGGGGCCCCTGCGGGGCCCTCTGAACCGCGGGGCCCGGGGCTTCAGCCCCTTTAGCCCCATGGTTAATTCAGGCATGGTTGGGGAGCCAATCGAGAAGCTATCAGATAATGCAGAAAATTATTGCTGGAGTAGGTTGCAGGACAAGTTGCAAGCCTCTTTTAATGAATTTAGAAGTGATGAAGTTTGCAAACGTCTTCTGTATGATCTACGTATAGTTCAGTTATTATACACACCTTGATAGTGCAGCTGGGTCCGCATCTGGTCTTGGGACCGAAAGCGCATCTGTACGAACTGCAATAGCAGACTTTCATTTCGGTCTGCTCCTTCTCCCATTTCTCTTCCAGATGCTTTCCTTGGGAGAATTGCTGGTTGTCGCACGACGGCTGAGGCTGAGTCATACACGGCGGAGCCCCTTGGCAACCTAAAATTGTCGTCAATAATAAATTATTATTAGTTGAATATTATTTTCATACACTCCTACAATGACTGTATTATAGTTACGACAAGGAAATTGTACTACCAGTGCCATCTATTACCGAAATGTGAAATCAATGTTTTAGATAGTAAAATAAACTGGTCATAGAGGTCGCTACAGTAGTCATTTGTCATTGCGACTTGCGTCGTTGTGTTTGAATTTTGAATAATTATTGTATTTTTGAATTTGAATACTTGAATAGTGTTTACTAGTTTACTGTAAACAGATGTGCAATGTGCAATTGAGAAAACTGAAGAAAGATTAGTAGCAATCATGTTGGATACTCTGTATAGAGGTAAGTGATCCTTTTTCAATAGAGATTAATAAGTAAACACTGTGGCCACAGTACGATGTTCTAAACGTATTCGATCACATCTACAAAACAACCTAGTGTAACTGAAATTAGCAAAATATTGGAGTATTTCAACACATTTTCAACTGTAAACAGTGTAACAAAGCTTGGAGATTAATCGAATCTTGTAAAAATAGCGTACCTATAACCTAACCACAAAAAAAATAAAAAATTCATGTTACCTACTTGCTGATAGAATTTGACACTTTGAAACTTTTGAAAGCTGTAGAAACAGATAGGTAGATTTTTGGCGACAATCGATTGTTTGCAATCAATACTGAAATATGAAAATATTCAATAAACAGCAACGTGACGTTAATATAATACCTACCCATATACCTACCAGACATAGAGTTACTGTTCTGTTTATTGTTATTTTGCTCTATTTCTTGGACTTTTCGATTTTGATTTATCTGTTATCTATTGATTTTATGAAGTGTGAAGGGATTCTGGCTATTAAAAGATGATTCCAGATAGCAACACGAGTGGCTGCAACCATCTTGAGTTTCAAACCACAATTTCAAACCTAGTTCACGGCTCAACAAATAATCAGCTGTGATATCATGCTTTGTGATGAAAGTAGGACAGAATTAAGACATAATAGGTACTCAACTTATGCGGTGTAAAAGGAAGATAAACATTAAAGATAACATAAAGTTTATGTTGTCGTCGCTGTTGAAATATATGTCTCTCTAACCCAAAATATCGATGCGCAAAAGGATCGGCGCAGAGCTGATTGACAGCTGATTGTTTCCTGAGCCGTGCCTAGTTAGTCTATTTTTGTCGTAGATACCCTATCTATGGTGCTTATTTTTCGGTGCCTATATTTGTGTAGTAGGTAATATTGTAGTACACAATCTGAACTCGAGATGTGTTTTTTGGAATTTATGCAAAAAACCTATCATAACAAGGTTTTCATGCCGTATTGGATTCGTTTTCAGTCAAAACCCAGTTTTGAATATTCCATTGAAACCGGGTGTTGGAACCGTACTGAATCTCAAGGTCGATTCGCTAATTTCTGGGATGTTAGGTATCAGGACTGAACTGCCACAAGCTTCAAAACAACTCAGGTGCTCAGGAAAAACGAATGAACGATATTATAGATTCCATCTAGTACTAAAATGTCCGAAATGCATCACTTTTGTGGTTATGAGTTAAATCAATCTGATTCTCAATACGGTTTGAATATACTATGTGGGTACATGAAAATGGCGGAATATCCAAAACTGTTTTAGACGAAAAAAAATCTAAAGGTACGCATGCCTGGCTTGTATACACATGAGTTTGTATGTAATAAAACTGACAGGTATCCTCTGCCTGTACAGGCGACTTGTGAACAACAAAAAATGAATATTTTCTGCCTGAAGGCATCAATAATCAGGTATAAATGTATGTAAACTGACCGGTTCTAGGACAATCGTCCTGCAATCCGTTTTTCCTGTTGCACTGACATCCCATAATTAGCGTACCGCCCCTGAGTTCTCTCGATTTCGGTCTACTACAACAAGTCGTGTCGTTGCAACACCGGTCCTTGTCAACCGGACAACAACAACAACACTGATCCTTCACTGTCCTTCGCGATGGTCTTGCGTCACCGCAACATCCACAACATGGTCCTGGAAGATCAGTTGGACCACTGAGTCAGTAAATCAAGCCTCAAGATTTGACCGTATTCATAGCCATCCCTTGAGTGATTCTAAAGGGCCCCACAGATCAGGTTTGCACGACGTGCCAACCGATCACACTCATTTCGTTCCGTGTGTGCCGAAAAACCGTCGTGTTGACCGTCGTTCCAAAAAATCTGTCCGAGCTTGATTTTACCAGTCGGTTTCGATCGCCATCGTGCAACTCGGTACATGTGTGGCCGTTCATCGTGCAATCACGACGGGACTTTTCAGTGTCGTTCTGGTTTCAGGTATAATTTTTAAAGCTTGGGGGGGATATCGCAACTGAAAATTTCAAATCCTCGTAGCTGCTACCCGTAGCAAGGAATCTCAATGTAGCTGTCAGACGTTCATGAGGGGAAATACTTTGTCTCATCCAAGTATACTGTTTTTTTATTAGAGGTGCTACTGAATTAAGTAATGTTTCTTTATCCATCCTCAAATAATTGTACCAATTCCCTGGTTCCAGACGCAATTTTTCTAATAGATTTATATGGGAGAATTGGCCTCTTTTTAAAAGCCACTGTTTCACCCATTTAGAACGTTTTTTCTTGCTGTATTTCACCTTAATAGCTAAAGCCGCCGCCAATGCTAAAATATTATCCATGTTTAACGGACCAAAAATTTGCGAGGAACTGAAAGAAAACCGAACAGTGTGTGGAGGTATCGTTCCATCGGTTTAACCGACATCGGTTGGCACGTCGTGCAAACCTGATGAAAAAGAACGATGTCTGTGGGGCCCTTTAAAAGGTTCCCCTAAGTAACACTCAAGGGACATCTACGATATGGCGGGATTCATTTGGTGACGTTGTCATATTTCAAATATAAGTCAATTTGTCATGTCTATGCCTACGCATGTTGATGTTTTCTGTTATCTCTTTTTGTTTTGTGCCAGTAATTTTCGAGCTTTGTGCCGGACATTTTTCCGGATGTGAAAGAAACTGACAACACCGTACTCCAAAATTAACCTATAAAATCGCCTTGACTGCAACGAAGTGTCATGTTGACATTTCGTTAGTTGAGTATTACTTAAGGCAGCCTTACGTCAGGGACCCTCATGTAAGGTTTCGGAACACAAAACCTTACTTAAAGGACCTTGACCTCAAGTATTAAGGGACCCTTAAGTATCGACTATGAGTACGACACTTATGGGAACTTTAAGTACTACTCAAAGATGCCCTAAACCAGTGACATCAGAGATTATTTACCTGTCATTTTCGCTCATTCAAAATTATATTTGGAATAACACCCGTATGCACCGTTTGGCGATTCTAATCATATTTCCCTAATCACGTTTTGCTAATCTTTGGCATCTAGCCGTCGACCGTCAAGAGATTAGGGCCCGTTTGCACCGGTTACACTTAGGTGAACCTTAACTTTAAGTAGCGCTTAAACTGTCAAATTCGTTTGCACGGTCCCCAAAATCTGTTTTAAGCCTTACTTAGAGTGACATCAAACTAAGCCGAAGATTTCTTTAGCTTAAGGTGATACCTACTTAGTGATATAACCTGAAAAGCTGACAGCTTCCAGCTTATTTCTTTTTGATATACGCAAGGCAACGTTCAAAAATGGATTTATTCAGAAATCATTTAATAATATATGATGAATTGATGATGACGAGTGGGTGGAAGTGAAATTAATTATTTCAGGGATACCTTGGCAAATTAAAGAACGACTGAATCATTTCAATATGCTGGATGAATTAATTTTTTTCAAAGATTCACAACGACGAAGCTCGCTGCCACGCACATTTTGGAGTTGATTTCTCTTTTTCTGTGTAATTTGGCCCCCTTTTCTTATAATACAGTTATTCAGCGGAGCCCTGTAATCAACGACTTTGCGTCTTGCAAATTGCGAACACAAAACATATAGATTGCGAGACTGTAGGGTGGACGGGATCACAAAACATAGCTGGACCTGCGGCATAGGACCAACGGACAAATCATAAAAGTCAAATTTCAGAAGTACAAATTAAAATTCCCTAGAATTCCGGCGATGCCAAATTGTAAGCTCGCTTAGCTAAGACTATGTTAAAAGGAACCCCAGCAAACCGCTTTAATCTAAGGTTCAGATTAACTCTAAGGTACACCATAGCTAAACTGCAGATTTAAGAGTGAGCGGTGCCAATGGCCCTAGGCAGCACGAATAAAAATTAGATCATAACCTGTTTTGGTTTTGACAGTAGATCTGCAACAATAGGGTACGTGCAGAAAAAATATTGTGTCGTTTACGCGTTCCTTAGAGCCTAGTAAACATGAAAAAATCACTTGTTTGGTTTTTTTGCTATCGGCTGTGAGAGATATTCCAAAAATTGGAAATGCCGCGCAAACAACCTCTGACGTCAGTGATATCCTATAGTGATGGGATGTAAAGCATTGATATTCGATATCGATAGCCAGTGCTAACCTAACATTCTGACATTGATCATTATAACCACAACACACAGTCACACACAAAAGTATTATACAAAAGTCAAAAGAATAAAAGTTAGGCTAGATTACTAATTCACTTTGTAGGGATGGGCTTGAATTAGATTTTACCTTTGGATTCATTCATAATGGGATGCGCCGAAATAAAATGATGGCTTCGATTAGTTGCGAATCTCGGTCACAAACAGGATGAACTGTGATACCTATCAGATATAAAAATGTATTGCAACGAAAATGCTAGTGGGTTAATTGCCTATTTCAAATATGTTTAAGTATCAATAAATTGAGTCGCATTGTTAAAGAATTCAGATCATCTCTAGTTTGCAGTTGAATCTCACTGACCTGCGCTATAGCAGTATCGATTCTCGATATCGATAAGATATCTGTGACGTCAGCCCTTGTTTTAAGTCACTTGGAAAAATTTGAATATATCCTTATTTTATTTTGCAAATATCTTTTTTTGGCCGCCAGAAAAATCATGTTTTTTGTTTCCTACTGCTTCTTTATATGGTTTTCTTTACGCTGTGTATACTCCCGAGACGATTTCACGACCTCTGCAAGTACCCTATTATTATCCGTCGTTTTACATTTACATGCTATTTTGACGTTATGGTGTCCAAGCTGTAGCTCAAAATAAGGTTAGGGGGCATCTTACAGTGGTGTCTTGCTCCGAAAACTATTTATTTATCTGTCAAATAGCGATTCAGACAACGTATTTGTTAACCGAAGCGGTAAGATTAATTAAGAACAACGAGAACTACCTATTAACTAATCCAAATTGGAGATACGGCAATAAGGTTGTGTTCGCAAGATTGTTTTGACAATGACAGTGTCAAAATTGTCAGTGTGCGGTGCATAGTAAATAAATAATCTAATCCAAGTTTACGTAACTAATCGCGCAACTGACTTACGGTGCATACGGGCATAAGTCTCATAAACAACTTAAAAAATTAAAAACTCTTGATACTCTAGAACGAGTACTTCAAAGCAATGTTTTTTTGTTTTCGGGCCCTATTACTTAACTAAAACTAGGATATGAGAGCAGGCGACAGAAAAGATCTGTCTCTGCGCCATCTGGTACCTGAAGGTAACGGCAAACCAAAGAAAATCGCTGCTAAACAGCAGCGGACTTCTTGGTGGAACGCCACGGCGCGTCCGCTTGGGCTCACCAGAAGAGCGCGGTTTTATATGCTGCTGCATATGAAAGTCGATGTACGAGGGATGCTCTATATGCAGCAGCACATAGAAAGTCTGCTGCTGCTTAGCAGCGATTTTCTTTGGTTTGCCGTTACCTTCAGGTACCAGATGGCGCAGAGACAGATCTTTTCTGTCGCCTGCTCTCACATGCTTCACATGTCTGGTAGACATGAAAATTCTGATGCTCTCTATCTCCGTCAATCGACCTATGGCGCAGTGATGATCGCTAATAAGCGTGAAACAGCTGTCTGCGTACTGGTGGATTGACGGAGATATAGAGCAACCCTCGTAAATATACGATGTATAAAGTGTATACGAAGTCACTTGGAACAGCAAAAAATGCTTGGGCGGCATCTCCTTTGTGAAACGCGGCCGATATACAGGGTCCCTGGGGCGTTTCACAAAGGAGAAGCCGCCCAAGCATTTTTCGCTGTTCCAAGTGACTTCGGATACACCATACCAGTATATCATACCGTTCTGTTGGAAGTTCTGCTGATAGGGCATAGGCGGCGGTATCCTGAAGAAGTTACAGGTGTCTGGCGGCGGACAGCAACTGACGCAACAGCATTGAACTTGACAGCTCGGGGTCGGGGGTTCGCATTCGCACTCGCAATCGCAGGACGAGTCATCATCGTATCCGTCGTCGTCCTGATCGTCTCCGTCGCATGCGCATATTATCGTCGTTCTGGACGTGGTGTCTGACGCGTGGCCGTTATGGGATTTCTCGGTGCCTGACTGGAGAGTCTCCTCGGATTTGGCGTAGTTCGGACCCGTTGGTGCCGACACTGTGCAACAAACAACGAAACGTTTTAAGAATGGGCCAGCCACGTGGTTGTTTACGATCGTTTCCGGTACCGACTCATCATGGCCGACTCTACTCACTAGGCCGGAGCATTGAAATATGGCAACACTGAATCGGGGACCGAGCTTTTATTTGTGGTTAAGTCATTAGTGCAATCTTCCAAAGCAAGAAAAGGGGATTGGAAGGTGATTTTCAATGTGTTTCTAATTATTTACCTGCACAAATGAAACTATAAAGATGAACAGATGCCTGCAAAGTGTGTAGTACCAGGTTGCACTAGCAATTGTGCTTCCAATAAAGGACATACCAACCATAACATTCCAGAGTAAACAAGAAGAGTGGAAGGTGATTTTTAATGTGTTTCTAATTATTTACCTGCACAAATGAAACTATGAAGATAAAAAAATGCCTGCAAGGTGTATAGTACCATGTTGCACTAGCAATTGTGCGTCCAATAAGGGACATAAACAGAAGTGGGTGAAAGGTATTCCTCGGAAGGGCTGGTTATATTTATAAGGATAAAGACAATAATTTACAAACATTTCAAAGGATAAGACCTATTTTAAAGCACAATGTGGTACCTATAATGTTTTCTGGACCTCCCAAATATCACAGAAAAATACAGTTAATAGAACTCATCGGGGCATGGCCTGGGGCATACCTACGAAAGGATTTGATAGTGAAAGGGAAATCAAGACCAGCAAGAATGGCTTCACAGTGACCTAATAGTGAATTTTTCTAGCTCAAGTGACAATTTACAAAGTAAATTGAGTGTTCATTTAAGTGGAAGTGAAAGTGGCAGCAGCAAACAGTTTGCGTTTATTTTTATTTTGTAGAGTCTGACTGTGATGAAACAGACATCATATGTAAGTGGTATTAGTAGTAGCAGTTCTAAAAAGTATTTTTCTTAATTTATTAACCGAGATGAACTCTAATACATATCAAATGTAATAATTATTCT
Organism: Callosobruchus maculatus; assembly: GCA_951848785.1. NCBI lineage: Eukaryota > Metazoa > Arthropoda > Insecta > Coleoptera > Chrysomelidae > Callosobruchus > Callosobruchus maculatus. The sequence continues at coordinate 633,311 of CATOUR010000223.1, forward strand.
GAAACTATAGGGCCACTATTTGACAGCTAAGCCACGTTGCCACATCTAAGGCTCCGGCCTAGTGTAGAGTCGGCCATGTGAGAGATGGTTTTATGCATACTATGACCTTGACACACAGTTTTTGCGCATGCCAGACGCGCATTGCGCATGGTGGCGATCCTTCGAACTTGTGATGACATATGATCTGACATAGGACATTGAATCCTAACTTTATGTATGTTCTGTCACAGTGGTTCTGTGCTGTCCATTGTCCAATTGCGCATGGTGGCGATCCTTCGAACTTGTGATGACATATGATCGGACATAGGACATTGAATCCTAACTTTATGTATGTTCTGTCACAGTGGTTCTGTGCTGTCCATTGTCCAATATATAATATAACCTCAAATTGAGAAATGTGCAATTGTTTGTGCGAAATGGAAACGTTTTACCATTTTACCAATTTCAAACCATTTTAATAGCTAAAATGTGCAGTCAATGCTCAATACGACTGTGAAAGCCCTATAAGACAGTTATGGAATAAGAGTGCATTCTACACTTGTTTATTTTTGATGTATGTGATACATAGGTATATGTATAGAGCTCAGTGTCTAACATTTCCTGATTTGTACCTGGTAAAGTAAGATTCTTATCACACATTAATTTCATGTACCATACTTGAAAGTTAAAACTTATTAAAAAGATATTTGTACTTCATTTTACCCTTTTTAATCCACCACTCTTTAGAATACATCCCACCTGATAGTGTAAAATGCTCCAAAAATGAAGAATCACCAGTATCACTACTACTATAAAATAAGCCAGAAAATAAGCTAGCTGCAAATAAATTGCATTTTAGTTAAATTCGTTCCCGATATATCAGCAATAAATCATGAAGTCTGTGCCACGATTTCGTAGAGATGTGATGTTAGAGTAGTTATCGTTGTCAAATATATGTGTTATTCGTCAGTTAATAGTTGAAACTAAAAAAAATGCAACAAAAAAGTATATTTGACACATCCTAACCTCACTTACCTCTACGAAATTGTGGCACGAAATAAATAAACAACATCTCAAATAAACCAGTATTCAAAAAGCTCGCGGAAACCACATTAGTTCTGCCAGACGTCCTTAGTGTCGCTAGTATCGAATAGTGTTTCTAATTTTTAGAAGGATAAGACTACTCTTCTGTGTTTTGTCTTCTCTATGCTGTACAACAAACAACGAGACGTTTTAAGAATGGGTCAGCCACGTGGTTGTTTGCGATCGTTTCCGGTACGTGTTCCATGCACTCGCGCCATCAGGGAAGCCGACACTGTGACGTACCATTTTGTCGAAATTTGTTGTATTTTATGGTGAGTCTCCCGCAAAGGCTGAAATCCTATAGCGCTGTAGCAGTGCTGCGAGAGGATAAGTGTCTGTGCACATTAGATTTGAAACGCTGCAGGTTGCAGCCATCGGGAAACAAATTCCCGACAGCTCATTTCAGTTTTCCAAAAGAAGAAATGCTGGAGGAGACTGGTTCGTAAAGTAGGGACCTCGACCTGGTAAGGATGAGCTCGCTGAGCCTCTCTAGTGTTCCTCGTTCAGACGGCCTTTGGTGTTATTATCTGGGAGGGCTCACTCGATCATCTTCTGTGATAGAATCTGTACAAGGGGGACAGGTAACCACTCTTCTTCGATGTTTCAGGCTGCGGTCCTTTGTGAGGTTAGGCGTATCGATTAGTCTAATTGCTCTCTTCTGGATAGTGTCCAGAAGCTTTAGAGAGTGCTTCGGAACGCATCCCCACACATGGGAGCAATACGCCAACGATGGTCTTATATGTGCCTTGTCTAGAGCGGCAGTAATTTCTCCGGTCTATACAGCTTCCTACAGCGGAACAAAACTCCAAGCTTCTGGGATGCTATTTTTAGCAATACTGACGACGTGGTCCTGCCAGGACATTTTATTGTTGATGTGGATCCCAGAAAACTTGACGAAAGGTAACTTGATCAAGCAGCTAAAGAAGCAGCAAATATGGACACCACCCCAACCTACAACCTTCCAGCGTCGGACATGAAAATCCACGTGGCTGACCTAGCTATCAAACAATGGAACCTCAAGTGGCAAAGCAACCCATCAAAACTGCGAGACTTGAAGCCCCTGGACTACAGTGACTACAAACAGGAGGCAACAATCCATCATCACTCGTCTACGCCTGGGACATACGAGAGCAACTCACGGCTACCTCATTGCACGCTCAGGTGAACCGCGATGTACAATGTGTGACGTGATACTTTCTGTGAACCACATACTTATTGGGTGCCCAATGTTAGAAGTGTATAGGTTAAGACATAATCTCTATGGCCCAATCAATGTACTGTTAGGCACTAACTGTGATGTTGTCAGTATTATTAAGTTCCTTAAAGACTCAAATTTACGGTATGAAATATAAACTATCCACTCCCCGCTAATGACCATCAGGTTTATGCGGTTTTTTAGAAATAAAAAAAAAATGAAAAAAGACAATACAACTTCAATTCATTATTAGTTCATTTATCCCAATATTCAAAACTTACACTGCGTTCCAGCTCGACCACAGAGGTCATTCTATTGCTCATGATGCCTGCATGCATGGTACTGTCATCAGCAGAACTGTGGATTGTGTTTATGTGCTAGATTTCATAGTATAATAATAATAATAATAATAATAATAATCTATTCACCAACAATACAGGGCAAATAAATTATTTGACCCACAGAAAGTGCTGACCTTGTGCGTGGGTTATAATACATACATATATTTTACAATACGTTCGGAATGGTTCTTCCATTGGCCTTTTTGGATGTGGAGCACCTTGCATTTGCTCATTCCGAATTCCATCCGGACGTCTGACGTACAAACTTCTGTTATTCTGAGTAATTCCTTTAGTTGCACTTCAGTGGATGCATATAGTTTTATATCATCCATGTAGAGAAGATGATTTATTCTGTGTTGATTAACTTTCTGGTGTCTGATGTTGAAACCATAATTTGTGTTGTTAAGTGCGTTAGAGAGCGGATTTAAACAAAGACAGAACCACAGTGAACTGAGTGAATCACCCTGGTAGATACCGCGTCTTATGTGTAGCTCCTCCGTTTGGATATGGCCGTCCTGAGTTTTAAGATGTATGTTGGTTCGCCATGTTTCCATGGTTCTTGAAAGGAACTGACGAAGGGCTGGGTTAATTTTGTATATTTGAAGAGTTTTCATTAGCCAGCTATGGGGTACAGAGTCAAAAGCTTTTTTATAATCGATGAAACAGGTATGAAGATTTCTGTGTTCTTTTCTAGCCTGCTCCATTATCACACTATCAATTATAAGTTGCTCTTTGCAACCTTGACTTTGTTTTCTACATCCTTTTTGCTCTTCAGTCAGGATATTGTTTTGATTGAGGTGTTGTTCAATCCTTTTGCCTATTGTTGCGGTAATGATCTTGTACAAGGTTGGGAGACAAGTGATCGGGCGGTAATTGGCAGGGTTCTTGGTATCTGCGTTTTTTGGTTTTATATACGTTATTCCTTGCGTGAGGAATTTGGGAAGCCGATTAGGTTGGAGTATGGCTTTATTGATTTGGTCCGTAAGCATTTGGTATGTTGCACTGAATTGCTTGTACCAGAAATTTTGCACACTATCCACGCCTGGGCACTTCCAATTGTGGGTATGCTTTATGGTTTCAGCTATTTCCTCTGGTGTAAGGATAACGTCTCCCTGCTCCGCTATATGTTGATGTTTTTCCTCTTCTTGTCTGATCCATGGAGCGTTTTCATTATGTGTTTTGGGTTCTGACCATAGGCTTCCCCAAAACTCTGTTAACTCTTGTTTACTAGGCGGTTCTATTGCTGTTATCTGGTTGTCGGCTGTTATCTTTTGGTAGAACTGTTTTTCACTTTTATGAAAAAGATTGTTAGCATCCTTTCTGGCATTGGACTCGTTGTATCTGCGGAGTCTAGCTGCATAGACTGCAAGCTTCTGCTTAAGGGTATCAGCTATTTTTGGTATTGTTTTTTGTGGTGACTTGGATTTGAGTATATTAATTGTTGTCTGTACGCGTTTCGAACGGTTGTTGTTGGTGTATTGCGCGAGGTGTGCCAGATCCTTTCTGATTGTGCTAATTTTATTTTCAATTCTGATTTGCCATTTAGGTTTAGATCTTTCAGTTGTGCGGGCTATAGACCGTTTTGGGAGTTTTTGGCCGTTAAGTATGAGTGTGGTTGCTGCGGCAGCATATATAACAGTATGGATGTTCTCTAGGTCACTGTCTTTGGTTAAAAATTGTGGTATTATGTTGACATTCATTGTGTGTAATATTTGTCGAGTGTTGTTTTTAAAAATTAGTCTGGGCAGGGGATCTCGCAATGTAGGATTGGTGCCACTCCATTTGTTGTACTGTGTGTTCATCACTTGTTCGGCAGATTGCGTGATAGCAGGTGGTAAGCGCATGCAAAACTCTCGCTGGAAACGAGTACACAGCTAGACATAACTCTGCAGCCAAAGTTATACACCAAGCACTAGCCACAACAAACAAGCTAATAGAAAACACAGATCCATATTACAATTACACACCGACATCAGTACTCGAAAACAATGAATACAAACTATACTGGGACGTTGAAATACATACAGATAAGACTATCCCGGCAAATCGGCCAGACATAGTTTTCCAGTCGAAGGCAGACAAAGTTACCTATTTGATAGATATTGCCATTCCCAACGATACGAATATTCAAAACGCCTACTCTGGGAAGATATCTAAATACACAGACCTTGCCATAGAAGTGAAACGACTCTGGAAACAAAACAAAGTTGTTATTGTCCCCCTAATTGTGTCAGTCTCAGGCCTTACACCAAACACATTTACCCCACACCTACAACAGTTAGGCCTGGACGAACGGTTACACAAAATATTCCAAAAGTCTGTAATCCTGAAGACCTGTAATATTGTTCGATCCTTCCTAAATTCAGACCCGTAATAGTTCAGGTGTTGACTTGGCACAGCCCGTCAACATTTGTTGCTACCGCAGCAATGCGAGAGAAACATGATAAATCAGAACAATAATAATAATCTATTCACCAACAATACAGGGCAAATAAATTATTTGACCCACAGAAAGTGCTGACCTTGTGCGTGGGTTATAATACATACATATATTTTACAATACGTATATTAAAACTAATACTAACCATATTAAAAACTTGTAAGTGTGTCAGTTCAAAATCGTGTTAAAAACATTTGAAAAAATATCTCTGGGTGTGTCCGTTATCCATTTTTTGACCTTTCTTGTATACAATATGAGATTTTACAAATTTCAGTGAAGCAGGAAGTAAATCGTATATGCAGCAACATAAATATATTTAAACTTTTTTGGCCTATTGACTTTAATATAGGAGGTCTTAAGGTCCTATTCTTGGTTCGTGTATTATGTTCATGGCTATTGAAGTTGATGTAATTTTGATGTTTGTGGACGAAATTCAATATGTTATAGCTGTATAGTTGTCGGATATCAAATTTCTGGGATTCTTTAAATAAATTATTTGAGGGGTAAGTGGGTTTATAATAAATAACCCTCAAAACACATTTTTGCGAGGAACTGATACTCTTCAAATGAGTTTGATGCACTCCTCCCCAACCTAAGATGCCATAATTTAGTTGGGACTGCACAAGAGAATAATACAATGTTTCTAAACAACATGTGTTTAGAAATTGTCTAAGACATTTGAATTTAGGTAATAGTTGTCTGCTTTTCGTTGTTACCTGACTTCCAGGTAGGAGGAAATACAGCATTGGACTGTATTTTGCTATCTTTGAAACGCGCAGAATCACTGGTCAAACTGCTCTTGTCTTCCATCACTCATTTTGTATATATTTCTTTGTAGTGCTAGTTATATAATCATTTTTTTCTTAAATTTGGCGATTGTACACAGAGAATTTAGATACAAAAATTTGGAAGTGATTATACGAAAATTTTGACAATCCCGAATTTGTTTTCTAACCTAAGTGATATATGTCATACAGTAACAGTTACAGTTTTTATAAAATTTTTGTATTGAAGCATATACAGAGTGTCCGAAAATAATGTTTTTGAACTCCAGGACTTTGCATTACCATAAAATGTTCATATAACTTGACGCTCGGACTCGCGTGACCAAAAACGATATCTGCTTTCAGAAAAATAACTATGGGAGTGTATGTATGTCGAGTTGGACTACATTGACATTCTAAAAATAATAAGTTTCATACAGGATACAGGGTAAGGCGTAGCCTAAGTTGTGTTTTTTTATGATGTTCGAGTGAGCTCTTCCAGATAATAATATCAAAGATCGTCCGAACGAGGAACACTAGAGAGGCTCTGCCAACTCATCCTTACCATGCCGAGGTCCTTATTCCCCGAACCAGTCTGCTCTAGAATTCCTTCTTGAGTTCGACGCTGTGGAATGAACTACCGGGGAATTTGTTTGCCTACAGCTACAACCCTCAGCGTTTCAAATCTAACATGCACAGACACTGAGACACTTATCCTATGTCCTGAGCCATGGCCGACTCTACTCACTAGGCTGGAGCATTGAAATATGGCAATACTGAATAGTCGCCCGAGCTTTTGTCATTAGTGTAATTCTTCCAGAGTAAAAAATAAGATTGGAAGGTGATTTTTAATGTGTTTCTAATTATTTACCTGCACAAACGAAACTATAAAGATGAAAAGATGCCTGCAAAGTGTGTAGTACCAGGTTGCACTAGCAATTGTGCTTCCAAGAAAGGACATAAACAGAAGTGGGTGAAAGGTATTCCTCGTAAGGGCTGGTTATATTTATAAAAATAAAGACAATAATTTACAAACATTTCAAAGGACCTATTTTAAAGCACAATGCGGTACCTACAATGTTTTCTGGACCTCCCAAATATCATAGAAAAATACAGTTAATAGAACTCATCTGGGCATGCATCCGGACATACCTACGAAAAGATTTGATAGTGAAAGGGAATCAAGACCAGCAAGAATGGCTTCAAAGTGACCTAATAGTGAATTTTTCGAGCTCAAGTGAAAATTTACAAAGTAAATTGAGTGTTCATTTAAGTGGAAGTGGCAGCAGGAAACAGGTTGCGTTTATTTTTATTTTGTAGTGTTTGACTACGATGAACCAGACATCAGATGTAAGTGGTATTAGTAGTAGTAGTTCTAAAAAGTATTTTTCTTAATTTATTAACCGAGATGAACTCTAATACATATAAAATGTAATAATTATACTGAAACTATAGGCCCACTATTTGACAGCTAAGCTACGTTGCCACATCTAAGGCTCCGGCCTAGTGTAGAGTCGGCCATGGGCAAACCCTTGGCACAGATTCTATGTCACTGTGACCCCTTGGGTATAACTGGCAGACTATACTAGGTTCAGGTCTTGGAACCTCAAAACATAAGATGGGCAGAACCCAAGCAGGCAATCCTAACCTTTGCGATTCGGGCTGGACTTGGAAACTGGGAGTCAGAGTAAAGCAAGGTGCATAAGGTCACAAGAAGGTCTCTCTCTACCCAAATAGTAAATACACGGTGGTCATAATCATATTTCATAACATGGTATGCTTACCACAATATGTATTAATCCTGCGTCTAGAACCATCATCAACCAGACCAAAAGCCTCTTCTCCGCAACAGAAGACAGCATCCAAATTGCCACCTTTCCGGAGAACCCCAGCCTTTGTAGGCCAAACAGCATTCTTGGGTTTCACCGGACAATCTGACCATTTGTCTGGACTTGCAGATCTATCAGACTTTGCTGGACTCTTTGACTTGGAGCTTTCACATCTAGGAGACTTAGCCGGACACTTCGCTGGACTTCCACCCCTTGGGGACTTCACTGGGCTTCCACCCCTTGGAGTCTTCGGTGGGCTTCCACCCCTAGCGGACTTAGCCGGACAGTCTGCTGGACTTCCACATCTAGGGGACTTCACTGGGCTCTCACACCTAGGGGACTTCGCCGTGCACTTCAAAGGCTTCTCTGGACCTCTTGATCTAGGACATATTATTGAAACGGGACCTTTCACGGGACTTTCAGGCCTAGGAGACCTCGGTTCGTATGCCGTTGGACTTCTCGATCTGGTAGATTGCACCGGACATTCGGATGCTGGTCTAGAGTAGTCCGACCTAACTGCGGACTTGGGCGAATCCACTGGCCTTGGAATTCTTGACAGTTGTGATGATTGCTGAGGTGAGGATCTGCTTGGTGGTGATTGTTGTCGTGAGGATTTGCTTGGTGGTTTGGAGGGACTTTCTGGAACTTGGTGTTTTATGGAAACGTTACATAGGTCTATAATGATAATATACGACTCACAAGTAATAATAATAAACAGTCTTTATTTGCACATCATATCATGGCGAAGTTTAGCCTCACGGCTACTCTTACACTTAACCATAACATGAAGGGTAATAAACTACATAAAAGTGGAGGAATTCATACTATGAAGAAATCATAACATCAGGTGAACAGTGGGGCTACATATATGGCTACAACAATGAAAAACAATAAAAATAAAGATACTCTCATAAAGAGAAAAAAGGAACAGTCCAAAAATGATTTACACCTAAAGATGAATAAGAAATAGGTAACCTAAAAACACTGCTTCTCCAACAGCTGAGCTTTGAGTGATTTTTTGAAAAGTTTTAAGGTTTTTTGTTTGTCTGAACTACTGACGGTATTGTACAGTCTAACAGCATTATAAGTGAAAGATCGTTGAAATAGGGAGGTATGGCTAAGAGAAATATCAAATTTGTCCTCATGTCGTAGGCTTCTTGAAATTAAATTTTTCCTAGGAACTAATTTATTCGTAAGATAAATTGGTTTCTTGGTGTTTATTGTCTTGTATACAAAAACCAACATGTGGAAATCAAAGAGTTTATCAAGTTTCAGCCAGCCCAATTCATTGATTTTAGATGTAGTGTGGCTGTATTTACGGAGACCAAATACAAAGCGGTAATTTCTTTCTTGTCTTAAAATTGAGGATGGAACGATTGGAGTATAGCAGCCTTAAACTGGCATATGTAGCTTTAGATATATTGCTGACATGGAGACAGTACCTTATATTTATGTCCAAAGTGATACCTAGATTTTTTGCATGGGTAACAAAAGGTATACGAATATTATCAACCTCTAGCACTGTGATACGTTCAATATATTCATATGTACTTTTAAGACAGAACAGCATAGCAAAACTTTTGGTTGGATTGAGTTTAAGGCAGTGAAACTTGCAATAATTACTTAAATTTACCAGGTCCATATGTTTGTATAGTACAGTGATCCATGACAGTATGCAAGTCAGATGTGTATACCAAAAACAATAAAAGTCCAAGTATGGATCCTTGAGGAACACCAGAAGGAACATCAACACCATCAGAAATCCCTTGGCTGGTCTTATCACGCTGTACTCGATTGCTTAAATAAGATTCGAAAAAGCTAAGAGGAATATCAGAGAGGCCATAGTATTTAAGTTTGCTTAAGAGAATCTTGTGACTGACTGTGTCGAAAGCCTTAGAAAAGTCCAACATCACCAGAATGGTATTGACACGATTGTCTAAGTTGCGAATAATGTCGTCAGTCAAATGCAGCAGTACAGATGTAGTGCTATGCCCACTGCGGAAGCCAGATTGATAGGCGGGAAAGATATTGTATGTTTCAAAATATTGGACCAATTGTGTGTAAACAGCCTTTTCCAAAATTTTCGATAAGACGGACAAAATACTGATGGGTCTTAAATCCGTATGATCTGTAGGGTGATTAGTTTTAGCCACAGGAATCACAAATGCCTCTTTCCACATACTAGGAAAAATACCTCTATCCAAACAAGTATTGACAATATGGGGTAAATGTATCAAAACTTCAGGTACGCATAATTTAATCATGTCAATGTTCAGTCCGTCAGGTCCAGTCGCATGAGATTTTATTGAGGTAATGATGTCTAAGACATCGCCAGGTGTCACAAGCTGAAATTCAAAGTGTGGTATGTTAGGATCAAAAGATTCGCTGGCATATTTGTTGACTGTGTGATATACTAGGCGAGAATTACTATTAACGGTAATAAAGTGAAATCCGAACACAGAAAAAAGGTTGCGGTTGATGAAATTCGGTAGGAGTAAATATAATAATAAACGAATTCATTTGCCATGATTAGTTTATAAAAAAATACAACAGATTAATAATGGGTGGGCCCTCCATGTTGACGAATGCACTCCTCTAACCTACGCGGCATGCTCGTAATGTGGTTGCTGATAAACTCTGGAGGTACAGCTTCCCAAGCTGCCCTCACAGGATGTTCCAGTTCGTCCAGCGTGGTCGGAGGATTGGGTAATTCGCCTATGTATCGACCCATGCACTCCCATACTTTTTCAGTTGGCGATAAATCGGGTGATCGTGGAGGCCAGGGCCTCAGCTTCCTGTAGGAACCTCATTGATACCCTTGCAATATGAGGACGTGAATTATCTTGCTGGAAGAAACCCTCTTCGAGGCCTCGGACACATAGAACGGCCATTGGTTCTAACACCTCATTCACATAACGTTGCGCAATTATTGTACCACGAATCACAAGTAAAGGTGACTTGCTGTTGAATGCAATGGCACCCCAAATCATCAAACCAGTAGGACGGTGTATATGGTGCTCAACAGCAAACTGGAGATCACGTCGTTCACCCTGTATGACTATCTTGTAGTCAGAGCACAGTTCAAAATGCGATCTTGTTTCTATACTACATTCGGAAGAAGTAGTTGAAAACGAAGGATAAAAATAAACTACCTATATTAATTCCAACTCGAATTCTAATCACGGTTGCACTTCTAATTCATCAGTCGACTATGACTCAGTATGGTTGGATGTGCTTTGAGAAAATATCTGAGAGTTTTCCAAACTTAAGATTGGGCCTTGAGTTTTTTCCAGGTTTCCTTATGGTTTGCTGTTGGATCCCAATAAGACAGAGAGTATCGTGATCCAAATGCAACACTCTGATCTTTAAGATTACAGAATCACCATTAGTTATTTAGGAAGTTAGATAAAAAACAAAGGTGTCTCCTGAAGCAGCTGTCTACCATATCATTTAGAATCAATTGTATTATTTGTCAAACGTTTACACTTTGATAAAGGCCACAGAAATCGCAGAACCATAAGTAAAGTCTAGTCCCGATTTCAGATGGAACAAATGTAATAAATAATATATGATTCAAAAATTCCATTATCTACAGATATGACTTACTGTATGACTTCAAAGGGTAAGTTCGGATAAGACTACACGTCGTTTTACGCGTTGGCGTCCGTCATGTGTCCCCAGACAAAACCTGGACTCGTCGGAGGAGGCCTTCTGGTGCCACTCAACTTGCCATTGTTGGTGTTCTTGGCACCAATCTAATCGTTAGCGACGTTGATTTGCAGTTGGTGAAGCACTAGATGCGGACGATAATGATCCTAAACCCATTTCACTCAATCTGTGGTACACCGTGCGGATTCGAATGGGCTTCCCTATAGCTGCATATCAAGCGACAGCAACAGCTCGAGTGGATCGCATTCTGTCTATAAGGGCCAGTAGTCATAGATGACGATCTTGTCAGCCTGTAGTTCTTTTACGTGATCCAGAACATCTAGCCCGCTGCATTCGCCCTTCTGCGATCCATGCGTGCCATGCTGCTACAACTGTAGCCATGCTCCATGGTTACAGCAACTGCTCTGAAAGAAGCACCACGTTCTCGTTGACCTACAATCCGACCCCGTTCAAAGGGGCTTAACTGCGCAAACTGGGGCTGTCGTCTTCCAGGGAACATCTTTACACAACCAATTAGTCTCTCGTCACATTTGCAACAGATATCATCGTTTCAGAATCGGCAAAATGCCATGTAGGTAAATAGCATCCGAATGAACAAAAAGTGTTACATGTGTACTAAAGATGGCACTGCCAAGCTGTGGACAAATCTTAATGCAAATATCCCTTTTTTTCTAGATATTCGGATTCCACTTGTGAGTTGTATAATAATAGTAAAAATATGGTGGATGGATTGGCTTAGTGGGTGCTTTATTGATACTCAAAAGTTAGTGGCTCTTATTCTTACCTGTATAAAAGGGTGGTACAAGGTCTGGATTTCTTGTAGAGGCTGATTGTAGATCGACACTGTCAATAATTGTTTCATCCAGGATTTCGGAACATTCGCATGATTCTAGAAGCAGCGATGGTGTAGAAGTGTTGGATATATTGGTATTCAAAGGAGCGTTTGATTGTGAAGAGGTTTTACTGAAAGCACCTTTGTTTTTGCTTCCAGATTGCTGTGAAGACTGAAAGTTACATGGTTAGTTTGAGAGAGGAAAGGCGAAAAAACTATTTTTTTTGAGCTTCGACTAATGTTCAACAACAACACCTTTGAGTGCCATTGAAACACTATTGAATCTTCCTCCTTTGGATCTGGTAATTCAAGGGGAAGCTAGAAAAACTGGGTTCCGTCTCTGGAGTCAGGGTAGCTGGACTTTTATGAATCCAGGCAAAGGACATTCGACGATTCTAGCAGACTTGCAGGAGGATAGTCCTATTTTGTTGGCGAGGAGCGATATAGTTTCTCCTACGCATCGCTTCAATCGCAAATTTACGGTGGTGTTCCCGTCAAGGGAAGAGTGGGAGTCTAGGGAAAGACAGCTCATCGAAGGAGGAAGACAGGTCTGGTACACAGACGGTTCACTCGCTAGAGAGGGCTCGGGCTCGGGAGTCTACGGACCCCATACAAGACTCTCATTCCCTCTTGGGGGGGCACACCACAGTATTCCAGGCTGAGGTCTATGCGATACTTGCCTGTGTAAATCGTATTCGGGAAATTGACGGGTCTAGGAGGCGGATTACTATCTGCTCTGACAGTCAGGCAGCCATCAAAGCACTGAGGGCTTGGAAAAAACGTCGGGACTGGTCCTGGAGTGCAGGAGGGCTCTTGACGACATCTCAGCTAAACACAAGGTATCACTGATGTGGGTACCTGGGCACGCTGGGGTAAAGGGTAATGAAATGGCGGATCATCTGGCTAGGATGGGATCCGGAAACAGTTTTGTGGGCCCGGAACCAGCCTTAGGACTGTCTGCAAACTTGATTAGGAAAACAACTGGAGAGTGGATCCAGAATCAACACTCTCTGAGATGGAACAACATCTCTGGTCATCTCCGTCAGGCTCGGGAGCTATTAGCAGGGCCTGCAGAGAGAATAGGACGATTTTGTCTCTCTCTGGATAGGACTAACTTGAGATTGCTAGTAGGCTTATTAACTGGTCACAACACCTTCAGGCGTCACTTGTTTGTGATGAGGGTGGTCAACGACCCAACGTGCACGTGGTGTGGTGAGGAGGAAGAATCCTCGGCACACATCTTGTGTCACTGTGAAACCCTGGGTTATCACAGGCAGACTATGCTGGGCTCAAGAACCTTGGAACCAATAGAGATAAAACGGATAGGACCTAAGAATATACTTGCCTTTGCCAAAAGGGCAGGTCTTAGGAACTAGCGCGGATAGAGGCGCAAAAGGGCCCATCGTGTGGCCTATGCACCAGCCACATTCCGTGCTGGATAGCCTCTGGTCCTTATTCATACTCATATTCAATGTTCAAGGTGGTCCAAAAGGAGTATCCAACCCAGCAAAAAAAGCCAAAAACTATTTAAATCGCTCAAACGCTGTATTGAGGTGTATAACTAGAATGTGTGTGAGTCGATGTACTATAGATACCTTTGCTCTGGAAGCTGCACTGCACATTTCTTCAGTTGGACTAGGCGGTGTCTGATCGTTGCTTCCCATCTCTGTTTTATTCAGCTTTTTCTTTTTTCTTGCGAATATACCCATGATAGATGGACGGTACGAAGAACTAGCACAGAAAATTTGGATGTTACACGGTAAATTTGGATACGAATATTTGGAGCTATGTGGACATTTCGACACGAAAATTTTGACAGTTAGGATTCAGTTCATAACCTTGATTTGATATATTCGTTGGATGAGACCTTAGTGTGGATTGATGTCGATTTAAGGCATGTTGTTTTTTACCCATTTAACTATTTTTTTTTGTCAACAAGAAAATTTTGGTGTAAATCTGAAATCGTTCTTTTTTTCATTTAATGAGCATATTTATCGATTTTAAAATCGTATTTTTTGAGTGATATAAGCTTGTGGGGGCCAGGATGCCAGGAAGACTGAATTCAACTGGATTGAAAAGCTCAAAAACTACACTATCGTACTTTTCATGTTTCTATGTTATATAAAACAATTATAATTTAATATAGTTTAAAGCTTTTGAATTCTTACAAATGTTTCTTAACTTTGCAAACGCCCTAAAATTGGTTTATTAAATTAACAGCTGAAAGACATAAAGATCACACAACGAAGGCCCGGTTGTACAATGCAAGCTTAAGCTTCGGCTTATGGTAAGCCGACGTTAAACCACGTCAGTTGCAAAATGTCCGTTGTACAATGCTGGCTTAACCCCTACTCCAAGCTTAATACGAGCTTACGTAAGCCGAAGCTCAACGCGAGCTTATTATAGCTGACGTTTAAACCTAACCTGATACAAGTGACATGATATGTCAAGGAGGAACCTTCAAATTGCCTGTCACTTTATTAGGTCATGTTTTGTGAAAGATTTGTGTCTGATTTAACAAAGAGAGCAACTGAAAGAACAGAGACAGAAACGGTCGTTGCCGAAATTTGACACAAACTGTCGTAAGTGCCTAACCAAAAAAGGTAATTTTTCAGATGATTATGTCAGTACGTATTGCTTCATTGATGCCAACTGTAGTGAATTTCATTATCAACCAGGTTTAACTAAGCCGACGATTGTACAACGGATGTCGACTTTAAGCCTGAGCTTAGCTAAGCTTAGGCTTAACAAAGCTCGTGTTAAACCCGCATTTGTACAACCGGCCCTTAAATGTATTAGAAATACAACCTACGACATACCGACCAAAAAGCCAATACAAAGGACTGAGTACTTACCCTACTACCCTTGTATAGACTCTGGTAGTGGCATTCGTTCAACAGACGGCGCTGATAGGAACCTTTTTAGACAGTCTGTCCTAGGTTATCAGTCTATTAGTTTTCGCTCTACGGCTTTGACAAATTAAGTCAACTGTCAATGTCACAATGTCTGTCGACTGTCGATTTCAAAACCAAACTTTTGGAAACGAAATTTTGTTGAACCCGGTAAAATCAAACAACATTGTTATAATCACTGATAAATGAATTAAATTCAGTTCATTTTTACTAAAATAAAGTCATATTATTGATTTAGGTTGTTGGTGTGTCGCACAAACCCTGAAATATGTCTGGAAACTTAGCTCATTCTCTGGAAAAAGGTGGAAGAACGCGAGATGTTCTCACAAGTGAAGAAATTACCTTTGACTCTTTGCTTCTTCCGAATCATATATTTGAAGGCCTGACAAAGAATGGATTTAGAAAACCTTCCCCTATACAACTGAAAGCTATCCCCGTAGGACGTTGTGGCTTTGGTAAGTAGTTCTTACTTTAAACCGGTTTAAAACACGTTAACAGTAACATTTTTTTCAACTCAAGTACTGGCACTCATTAGTCATTAATATTTGCAATAAAAATACTAGCAATTACTTCCTCCTATATAACAACCTTCCAAATGGTTGTACTCAAGTTTTTAACTTCTTTGCCAGCAGAAGCCAGAATGGTATCACTATATTATCAGCAAACAAATGAATCACAGTAACTTTGAATCTCATTTATACAAGGTAAGACTGAAAGTATCACCATTGTCTTAAGGCCAAGACCAACCCTTTTTTTGACTATGTAAAACAATACATGGAATAACTTTAAAAATCCTATATTATTTTGTGTAAAAAATAAAATAAAACTGAACTTCTAGCCTTTATATATCAGAATCATTTAACAATCTATAAGAACATACTAGACTTTTAGGAGAAGATTTAGCATAAAGCCGTACCCTAAAGATGTTACTTTAGCAAAACACATGTAGGTTTAATAAAAAATTTTATTATTTTTTATTGGATTGCTATAGTTTTTAAATAAATACATAATATTCTGATCATAGCAGTTCTATATTACTTGAATACATGTGTGTGATCCAAGGTGATACACTTATCAGCTACAATTGCATTATTTTCGACTTATCCTCATTTATTGCTTAACTCTCATCTTCATCAATTGTATCATATATCAAATTGATTATACTTCGCTTCAACTGGGTTATCTTCTTTTTGTCTTTTATTTTCCTTAATTCAGTTTCTATGTACCTTAAAAAATATCATAATTATATTTTAATTTAGTGTAATAATAATTGTCAAGTTAGATTTCATATGAACTAATTATCTATTTTAAAATAAAGCTGTGAAATCAGATTATCTACTGTCTTGAACATACTGTGCAAACACACTGAGATCATCATCAGGAAAGTCAATCTTCCGAGGCTTTTTACTACACGTTGGGTCTCTGCTCTGATTATCATCAGATTCCAGCTCATCACTTGATTCTTGTAAACTTTGGGTACCCGAAAAATCCACATCACAGATGTCGATAACGTCCTCATCAGCTTGAGATTCTGCTGACACTGCATCATTACTGAAATTAAATCAAATACATAATTTCATTCTACACTACCAACACTTGTTTAGTCCTTGATATTTTTGTGATATTGTATTCTACAGGGTGAGTTTTTAGTACCGGATCAGTCAATAGCTCCACTACTGCAGAAAAGAGCGAAAACAGTTGTATATGAGAGTTGTAGCGACAGATATGCTCTTTGCACAGGAAATATTTTGATTTATACAGGGTGATCCATAACCACGTGGTGATGCCACTATGCATTTTTTTTAAATTTGACACCCTATATATTATTCCATATCCAAATTCTACGAATAATTTATGTTCTTAAAATATTAGGTATTATAACATTATACAGGGTATTTCAAAAGTTATGACCATTTATATCCAAGTTGCTGCCAAATGAACGCACTGTATATTGAGGATAAACATATAAAAAATTATTTTTTTTAATGGATAGATAAAAAATATCCTCTAGTTTTAACACAAAGATAAAATCTAGTTTTTGAATCCCACTTCACCCTGTATATGAGTATGTGCTGGGGTCTTTTTTACAGCCTGTGTTAAAACTAGAGGATTTTTTTTATATTTCCATGCAAAAAAATAAGTTTTGATTCGTTGATTTTCAATATACAGTACGTTCATTGGGCCACAATTTGGCTATAAAAATGGTCATAACTTTTGAAATACTCTGTAGAATAGAATTATGTTTTTATTTGATCATTGTATATATATTTCTTTACAATTACTCATGGGGTGTTGATAAATGATTTATACAGCACTTAAAAGTTGAGTTCAATACACACATACGGCAATATCTTATAAAAACGTTTACACATATTTACGTAAAAAGACATTTAAAATCATTTAAAACTATTAAAAAAACATGATATATCATAATAAACATAACATAACATTAGCTTACTGTTTTTTTTTGGCAACTGGCTTGTACTAGGTACACAACAAGAAAAAGAAAGGGAAAACTTGCTCTTATACAACCCTTAGTTTTTCAAAGTCTGAGCTGAGGAAGTCGGTGCAGTTTCATATTAAATTTAAATGTTAAATTTGTTTTTGTTTTTACTTATATTGACATAACAAATCCATCTCTGAGAAAAATTCATTCAGGCTGTAGTATGCTTTTGCATTTAAGAAAAGCTTCAGTTTATTTGTGATCTTCTGTGGAGGTTGGTCATGAAGAGAGAGAGAGAGGCAGGCAATTATAATACCTTATATTTTGAATTATTAGTAGAATCTAAATATGGAATAATATATAGGGTGCTTCATTTTAAAAAATGTTTGTTTGCATCATCACGTAGTTATGTATCACCCTGTATAAATCAAAATATTTTCTGAGCAACAAGCATATCCTTGGCTAGAACTTTTATACAATGTGTTCCACCATCATGTCGACAAACTTTGAGGTATGAAAATATAATTAAAGTTATCGAGAAAAAAGGGGTCAACCTTTTGATTAATTTTTTATTACATTTTCAATTTATGTAACACGACTCCAAGGGTTCGCGCAGTATGTTTAGCAGGATGTTTCCTGTCTTACCACATGCAATTCGTGTATGTAGCACTAAAATTTTCGACAGAATAGGCCATTTTGTATTATGACTTCTTTATCACAGCGCCATGTGTTCACGCAGTTGTAACGCCACATCTTGATTATCTATCAAGCGATTCACGACTTTTTAGACTCATTTTATAGGGGAATGACTGGGTATATCAACTAAGGCAAAACAGTACAATATCTGACAACTTCTAAGGCTAAAAAATTCACCAAACTTAAAGAAAAAATTTTTTTTGTAATGTACTTGTTTTGGTTACTTGCAAATAATTTGAAAAAAAGCCGTATTAGTGCCTATTTATTGAGACAGTTTAATGTTTAGCAGGATGTTTTCTGTCTAACCACATGCAATTCGTGTATGTAGCACAAAAATCTTCGACAGAATAGGCCTTTTTGTATTATGACTTCTGTATCACAGCGCCATGTGTTCACGCAGTTGTAACGCCATATCATGGTTATTTATCGAGCGATTCACAAGTTTTTGGACCCATTTTATACGGGAATGACTGGGCATATCAACTAAGGCAAAAAAATAATATCCGACAATTTCTAAGGCAACAAAAATCCACCAAACTTAAAAAAAATTGTAATGCACTGGTTTTGGTTACTTCCAAATAATTTGGAATAAAGCCATATTATTGCCTATTTATAAACACAGTTTAATGTTTATCAGGATGTTTCCTGTCTAACGACACGCAATTTGTTTATGTAGCGCTAAAATCATCGACGAAAGGGCTTTTTTATTATGACCAATTTTGAAACAAACAAGAATTTGGTATGGACATTGCCTTTATTGGACTTCGGTACAGATTATTACTTGATAAATAATCATGATATGGCGTTACAACTGCGCGAACACATGGCCCTGTGATACAGAAGTGATAATACAAAAAGGCCTATTCTGTCGAAAATGTTCGTGCTACATACACGAATTGCATGTGGTTAGACAGGAAACATCCTGCTAAACATTAAACTGTCTCAATAAATAGGCACTAATACGGCTTTTTTTCAAATTATTTGCAAGTAACCAAAACAAGTGCATTTCAAAAAAAAATTCTTCAGTTTGGTGAATTTTTTTAGCCTTAGAAATTGTCAGGTATTATCTTTTTTTGCTTTAGTTGATATGCCCGGTCATTTTCCTATAAAATGAGTCCAAAATGTCGTGAATCGGTCGATAAATAATCAAGCTAAGGCGCTACAACTGCGCGAACCCATGGAATCGTGATACAGAAATTGAAAATGTAATAAAAAATTAATTAAAAGGTTGACCCCTTTTTTTCGCATTTTTTCTCGATAACTTTAATTGTATTTTCATACCTTAAAGTTTGTTGACATTATGGTGGAACACATTGTATAAGGTGCCTCATTTTTAAAAATGTTTGTTTGCATGTAGTTATGGATCACCCTTTATAAATCAAAATATTTTCTGAGCAACGAGCATATCCTTGGCTAAAACTTTTATATACAACTTTTTTCGCTATCTTCTGGAGTACTGAAGTTATCGACCGATTCGGCACTAAAAACTCACCCTGTATATTGGAAGGAATGTGATTACCTTTGTGCTTCATCTACAGTGCCATTTTGTTCAGAAACTGTGCTGCTCATATCCGACTGGCTCACCGTTCTAACTTGCGTAGTGTATAGCCGACTAAGGAAAGAAAGTTGGTCATAGCACCACCAGTTTGATTTGAACGTTTGTCCGTTGGGACCCTTGCCATTGTTGGTAGTCTCCCTCTTTAGCTCGGTAGCATACTGGGTCCTCAGGGAACGGAATTTCTGTTTTACGTCTTCAACGCTGGGAGATATATTGAACAGGGTGGACAGTCTCACGGTCATCTCCTGCCAGCAATCTTGTTTTCTTTTCCTATCGTAGTACTGAGGATCACGAGGATTGTACAGCTCGGGGTAGTTTTTGTACAGTTCTATCATGATTTCGACGTGCTCACGCATGAACTGAAACTTTCTCTCCTGCAAATAAATAATAATAGGCGTCTTTATTTTGTTACATTTACTCTGAGTTTGTGATGAGGCAGGTATTGGACAACTGGAATGGCGGTATAACTATTGGCGGGCGCAAAATATCCTACTTAAGATTTGCTGATGACACAACCCTTTTTGCTGCTTCTCAGGAAGAATTAGTGGCTCTATTAAACTTCTTAGAACAACATAGTGCAGCGTATGGTCTTCGTATATAAAGACCAAGGTTATTATCGTAGCTAGAGGTAGTCAATAGGCCATTGTCAAAGTTCAAAGTTTTGTGTACCTTGGTTCTTTGATCGACAATTCGGGTACCTTTGAAAATGAGATTCGACGGCGCATTCAACAGGCACGTGTAGCCATGACAAAGCTCACTAGAATAAGGCGTGACCATAACATCACTAAAGCTACAAAAATGTCGCTGGTTCAGTCTCTTGTGTTCTCCATATTTTTGTATACCTCGGAAACCTGGACTGTTAAAAAGGCAGATCGAGCTCGCATAGATGCTTTTGAAATGTGGACGTGGAGGAGAATGCTGAGAGTTCCTTATACCGCCCATTGAACTAACGTTTCCATACTGGATGAGCTCGGTAATCCAAAGAGACTATCCTCCATTGTGTCGACGAGAATGCTTACATTCTTACACAGAAGCGATAATATGGAGAAACTTGTAGTTCAGGGTCATGCCTCGAGTAGGCGGCGCCGTGGCCGTCCCCCTACACGCTGGGTGGATACGACAAAACAGTTGCTGGATATGAGTATCAAGAGCGCCACCGAACTGACAGTAAATCGCGAACGATGGCGAGCTACAGTTCTCAAAACTATTGATAATATTTGTGTCGGCAATACTCTAGCTCCGACTTAATGCATTTTACGAGTTCACAACATGTCTGTTAAGACATTGTGACTATGATGATGATTATTTTGTTACAAGTACGTAGTAACAGAAACTAATTGGCTATAAATATCAAATTGAAACAAGCTGGGCATCCACACAGAGTGGATGCACAATACCATTGGTACTTTCAAAATGATCAAGGTATATTGGACTGTTGCAGGCAAGCATTCATTCAATTGAAAATTTTAACTGTCCCTAGTTTATATATATTGGAATGTCTATTGTATATTAAAAACAATCATGGTAACTTCAAAACTTCGAAAGACATTCACAAATATAATACCAGATTCACGGAGAACATCATTCCGCAGTACGCTAGACTCCACAAGACCAGATGCGGTAGTAATTACTTTGGTGTGAAATTTTTTAATGTTTTGCCGCAACTTGTACAAAGACTGGATACAAACGTTTTTATACAGACTGTAAAAAGGTATCTTCTACTCAAGGCATTTTATAGTATATAATATTATAGAGGAACATTTAAGCAACGATTTTAATGACATGGTTTCATAACTGCTGTTATTTTTTAACACTAGATGTAAATACTATATGTGTAACTGTAACTTTTAATCTGTCATGTATGTGTATTTTTATTTATTTTAAATGTGTATGTATTGTCTACCTATATACGAGCCCCTTCCCATTTCAGTTGGCCCACCATAGGTTTTAATTTTATTTTTCTTTTCAATGATATTCAAGTGCCACATAAATAATATTTTTTTAATATTCTAATAGTTTATTTATTGCCTTTTTTTCAGAACCAGATACACGAAAGTCAGTAAGTTCACAAAACCACAACAAATGAAACAAAACTGTGAACAAATGGGAAAAATATTAAAAATTCTCTTATAAAATTTACCATTGAGTAACATCGCCTTTATTTTTTATAACATCCAAATTTCTTTGAGGCATAGTATTTACCAAGCCTTCGCAAAATTCTGGCGTGAATGAATCCCATATTTCCTGCAGCCTTTGCTTTAATTCAGGGATTGTTCTAGCAGGGTTTTTGCGTAGATCTTTTTTCATTTCATGCCACAAGGTTTCTATTGGGGACAGATCGGGACTGCTAGAAACCCACTCTAAAAGTGGTACATTGTGATTTTCCATCCATTTTAGGGCTTTTTTAGAAGTATGGCATCCTGCGCCATCCTGCTGGAACACAAAATTTTCTCCAGATACTAAACATTGCTCCATTACTGGCAACATTGATTCTTCTAAAATATCCAAGTATGTTGTTGTATCGACAAATCCGTTGATAAAATGAAGTTTTCCTACTCCTTTGGACGACATACTTCCCCAAACCATGACCGAAGCAGGAAATTTAACTTTCCTTTTTAAGCAATCTAGATGGAAGGCTTCATTTTTTTTTCGAATAACTCGACTTCTGCTGTCTCCAACACAAACTTCAAATCGGACCTCGTCGCTCCATTGAATGGATCGCCATTGTTGAAATGTCCAGTCTTTATGTTGTCTTGCCCATGCTAGTCTGTTTTTCTTTTGCTTTGGTGTTAAAAGTGGCTTTTCTTTGGCCTAAAACAAATGTGTCAATTGTAATTTTTTTTTCTGAATTTCTATAGTATAAAATGTTACCTTGTAAGTTCCAAATCCTAGTTTGTGAGCCTCTCTGTGACATGTTGATCTCGAAATTCTCCTTCCCACCGAATTGCTCCACAGAGCACTTAACTCAAGGTAGTTAACGCGCCGGTTATTCCTGATAATTCTTTGTAGTGCTCGTCTATCAACATCTGTTAGTTTACTTTTTCTGACATATCGGGGTTTTGTGGCAACTGAACCAGTAACCTTGTAAGTTCTAACAATGTTTCTGACACTATAATGTGACAAATCTAACAAATTTGCTATTTCAGTGTTAGATTTTCCAGTATTCAAAAATTTTATTATGAGAGAACGAATTTTTTCATCAATTATCTCTCCCCGACCCATTTTGATAAGCGCAAATAACCTTAAAATGTAAATAATATATTCTGACAGTCAACAACTCAATTGTTGTCCAAAGCCGCCTTCGATATTACTTGACTTTGTAATATTAAGTTGCTTTCACCCAAGTCGCCCGTCAATTTTAGCTTATTTAGTAACATAAACCAGTAGGGTGGATTTATTAAAAATATCCTTATCTATCATATGTTTCATTTTTTGCTAATAATTTAAAAAATATATAAGTAAATTGACCTTTCTCTATAGAATAACATTGAATGTACCCCGTAAATCAATTACTCACCTAAAATATAGTACAATAACTTTTATTGCGAATAATATTCAAGGAAAAATCGAATTTCAATGCTTGGGCCAACTGAAATGGGAAGGGGCTCGTATGTGTAAATTTTGCAGTACCTGACATATGTAAACACAATATTTGTGTACTAACATGAATAAATTATTATTATTTTAAAAGCGTAACGATAGTAGCAAGTGCAAAATCTCAGTTGTAGTTTACAATTGACAGTTTGAAACAACATTTGACACTTTAGAAGTATGATATGAACCTTGGAATGAACTACTGGAATGGTATAGATATGAATGATTTCTTAAAAATCTCCTACCTACCTTGTATGAAGCTCTGATTGAAGAATCTATGTTGTGTTCTTCAGAATCTGTGTGGATTTCAGGCTTATACTCTCCTTTCATCAGATCATAGAAGGATAAACTTGTATTGTCATCTTGAAAGCTGATTTCATTGCTTAAAGAATGAGTATAATTAGGAAATTATAAAGTTCGATGATCTGTCAATATATTTGTGGTCTGGTGCTTGAGCTCTCACAATTTCAAGAAATTCATTAGTACAGTTTCAACAATGCCTTGAAACAGTTGCACAACTGCAAATATGTGCTGGGTATGCTTGAGATTTCAGATTTTTCTCAAATTAAACATTTTTCATTAATTTTAAGATTGCATAAAATTAAAGCTGTCTAGAAAATGGGGATCTAAATATTTTGTTATATATTTCAAAATATCTTCCAACATAACCATCACTGAGATCATACAGTTGGCTATGACTTGATATGTCTCAGAAGAATATTAAAAAAAAATCAAACTCAAGCTACTACTGCTAATAATTGTTAGTTTTTTCTCAAATTTGTTTTTATTAAGTAATCCAACATTTATGTGACCTTCACAGGATGTTGAATTTGAATTTTTAAATACTTTTCTAATCAGGACTGAAGCATAGCTAATCATTTGATACCAATATGACATCGACTTCTTGATCACTATGTATAATAATTATTATCTTAGGTGCACCATAAACTCAGCAACAGAGTGTACCTTTCTGATGCCCCATCTGAAGTACATTGTTCACCTAGTTTCAGTTTTGGATAATTTTCACATCCCTTTTTCTGAATAAAACCACCTTTGATGAGAAAATGCAGCAAGTTATAGCAGTACCAAGGTGATCTGTAATATCTGTTTGTGATCCTCATCTTCCTCTCCTTTTCCATTTCGTTAGCCAGCTGGGTCCGTAGCATGGTGATTTTGTGCTTTACATCATGGATCGTAGGAGAAATATCAAAAGTACTCATCAGTTTTTGTGTAATTTCCACCCAACAGTCGTACCTCCTATTGCTATCATTGTATCGTTCGTTCTGCCTGTCGTATAACTCTGGATGTTTCTTATACTCTTGTATTAACACTCCTACCTGGGCCCTGTTGAATGAAAAAGGCATGTTTGGGGTCACTGGTAAGATTTTGGTTTCGTTTGATAGACTTTATAACACAATGTTGGCTTGGTTTCAGTCAACACAAGTTGTGGCTAAGTATATAAGTTTTTAGACTTGCAGATGCCATAAGTAATGCATAAGTTTTTGTTCAATATAAAGTTCTTCGCATGTAAGTATGCCAACTTTTAGTTTGAGCAGCAATATCAAGCTGGACTACATTTGAATAAGTGCTCACAGTCAACACCGCATTTTAATTTACAGTCTGCGACTATATCCTACCGCAGTATTTGTTTAGGAACAGGATATATTTTAATAATTAAAAATAACGAAAATGTTTAGTGTTTACGATTTTTGACAACATACATTAACCTCAATTTTTGATTTTGTCATCTGTCATTCTGTCAAGCTGTACTAGAAGGAAAAAAGGAGGCAGAAAACAAATGCCCTGATACATAAGACAGTGTGAACATGTGCGCGGCCATTTTGCAGGTTGCTACAAGGGGTGTTCGAAATGTTTTGCGTTGTTAAGAAAGTTTTATTAACTTTAAAACTTCATTATCTTGATTTGTGAATATTAGATATAGGGAGGTATATCTTATTAAAGATGACGTTCCGGGCTCTAATACCGATACATAGATATTAGTCATATTTTACGGGAAGTACAAAGATGTCAATTCACGCAATTCTTACGTGTTTCAGATATCATTGTGAAGTCAAAATCTGGCACAGGCAAGACGATTGTGTTTACAGTTGTTGCTCTTGAAACTATAGATACTACTAAGAAGTATCCTACAGTACTGATATTATGTCCCACTCGAGAGATAGCAGTTCAAGTACAACAAGTAATACAACTGGTTGGCTGTTGCATGGAAGGTAGGTATCAGCAAATAAGGTTAGAAATCGAAAAGATTTATGTTAATTGTACATAACTAAATTTTCGATCACAAAGACTTCAGGATTTAAAGTGTGTGTAGGTATTTACTAGTGCATAAGGCTTATAGCATTTTATGTTGTAAGTGTTACGATAGCACACACAGATTTTAAATCTATTGTGCGCCAGAATAAGAAATCTTATAGTTTTTTATATGGTTTGTACTTTGTTTATTCATAAGTTGAATGTTAAAATTTGTCCCTGTCAAACAGCTCTTTCAAGATGTAATTAAAAAGATACTTATGATTGAAATGAAAGCCTTTAATCTGTATATATTTTCAGAATTTTTTTAATGTGGTATAAACTTAAACTTATGTAATCTTATTTCAATTCTTTGCCTATTTTCTGTGCACAAATTTATTTTTAAGTATACTTACTTTTTACTTCCCTCACCGACAGGTGAGGGGAGTATTGTAATCGCGAAAATTTTGGATTTTGAGATAATACACTTTTTGGGCGTTTTATGATGACTACATAACGAAAACCTACGTAACTCATTTCCGTCGGTCTGTCTATCGGTCTGTCTGTACGCGTTTTTCTCAAACACTCAAAATTTTGTTGTATTCATACTAGGCTATCCACTGACCTGTGTAAGAAAGATCAAGTGTCATAATATACTTTTTTAGCTCCATCCGAACATTGACTTGCCTATTAAAGAAACCAACTACCAAGGGACTTAAAATTTTCTGATATATGTGGGTATACATACGAATAATATTGCTTTAGCTCGTTCTGTACTGTGTAACGTGGAAACTATTTGATTAATTTCAATGAAATGAAATAATACCGTGGGATTATTACCGTGGCGAGGATGGAAAACGTTTATGGATTTTAAAAATCGTGTCAGTGGCGACGCAGCAATAATAAAAAACTAAAAATATTGAAACAGCTCAAACTTCGTTTTTAGGCATTTTAGAGATTTAGTGATCATTTTCTACTTTTTTGGGTAGGGGTGAACTTGGGGTAGTTGGGGGGTGTGGGGTCATAAAACTAATTTTTTTGTATCCATAAATAGGCTATCCATTGACCTGTAAAAGGAATACCTAGCAGCATAACACTTTTTTTGGTCGAGCGGACGATGATTAGGTTACAAGGGGATCTCAGGATTTACCTTCATGCACGGGAAAATAATACAATGATATCACCGTTATGTGTGGGAAGTACTGAGTCATGGTCGACTCTACACTAGGCCGGAGCCTTAGATGTGGCAACGTGGCTTAGCTGTCAAATAGTGGGCCTATAGTTTCAGAATAATTATTACATTTTATATGTATTAGAGTTCATCTCGGTTAATAAATTAAGAAAAATACTTTTTAGAACTACTACTACTAATACCACTTACATCTGATGTCTGTTTCATCACAGTCAGACACTACAAAATAAAAATAAACGCAACCTGTTTCCTCTGCCACTTCCACTTCCACTTAAATGAACACTCAATTTACTTTGTAAATTGTCACTTGAGCTAAAAAAATTCACTATTAGGTCACTGTGAAGCCATTCTTGCTGGTCTTGATTCCCTTTCACTATCAAATCTTTTCGTAGGTATGCCCAGATGCATGCCCAGATGAGTTCTATTAACTGTATCTTTCTGTGATATTTGGGAGGTCCAGAAAACATTGTAGGTACCACCTTGGGCTTTAAAATAGGTCTTATACTTTGAAATGTTTGTAAAGTATTGTCTTTATTCTTATAAATATAACCAGCCCATACGAGGAATACCGTTCACCCACTTCTGTTTATGTCCTTTATTGGAAGCACAATTGCTAATGAACACTCAATTTACTTTGTAAATTGTCACTTGAGCTAGAAAAATTCACTATTAGGTCACTGTGAAGCCATTCTTGCTCAATTTACTTTATAAATTGTCACTTGAGCTAGAAAAATTCACTATTAGGTCACTGTGAAGCCATTCTTGCTGGTCTTGATTCCCTTTCATTATCAAATCTTTCGTAGGTATGCCCAGATGCATGCCCAGATGAGTTCTATTAACTGTATTTTTCTGTGATACTTGGGAGGTCCAGAAAACATTGTAGGTACCACATTGTGCTTTAAAATAGGTCTTATCCTTTGAAATGTTTGTAAAGCATTGTCTTTATTCTTATAAATATAACCAGCCTTACGAGGAATACCGTTCACCCACTTCTGTTTATGGCCTTTATTGGAAGCACAATTGCTATTGCAACCTGGTACTGCACACTTTGCAGGCATCTTTGTATCTTTATAGTTTCGTTTGTGCAGGTAAATAATTAGAAACACATTAAAAATTACCTTGCAATGTTCTTTTTACTCTGGAAGGTTATGTTCGGCCATGGTTTGGTATGTCCTCTACTGGAAGCACAATTGCTATTGCAACCTGGTACTGCACACTTTGCAGGCATCTTTGTATCTTTATAGTTTCGTTTGTGCAGGTGAATAATTAGAAACACATTAAAAATCACCTTCCAATCTTATTGTTTACTCTGGAAGAATTACACTAATGACACAAGCTCGGCCCCCGATTCAGTGTTGCCATATTTCAATGCTCCGGCCTAGTGAGTAAAGTCGGCCATGACTGAGTCAATCAACTTGATATCTATTTTTTTAAATATACTTGGAGGCATTTCGAGCTTGCTTTTGTTATTTTAAATATATATGTATATGAGAAAGGTAGAATTTTATACCACACATAATAACGAGACAGAAAGAGGGAGCATTTTTGTGGATAAGATTTTCACCTTGATTGTTACATATGTTTTAATAACTTTCCAGGACTGAAAGTGGAGAGTTTCATCGGCGGAACCCCCCTGAACGAAGACAAAGAAAAATGCAACAACTGCCACATAGTGGTGGGAACCCCCGGTCGAATAAAACACCTGATAAACGAAGGCACACTGAAATCCGAATACCTGAGCCTGTTCGTCCTGGACGAAGCCGACAAACTGATGGAAGATTCCTTCCTGAGCGACATCAACGAGATCTACAACGCGCTGCCCGCCAAGAAGCAGATCGTCACCACTAGCGCCACCTATCCGAACTCTCTTGAAAAGCATCTGTCGGAGTATATGGTGTCGCCCACCTTCGTCACTGCCGAGCTTGAGACGCCTCTGTTGCTGGGCTTGAAACAGTTCGTTTCCGTGGTGGACAAGCCTGGAGATATGGGCGTGCAGATCAGAGAGAAAACGGATGAGCTCAGACGTATTCTGTCCACTGTGACCTATACTCAGTGTCTGGTGTTCTTCAATTATCAAGGTTGGTATACAAACGGTACAGGCACGTGTGGCCATGACAAAGCTTACTAGAATATGGCGTTACCATAACATCACTAAGGCCCGATTTTATCAACATGTATATTTAACAAAGACTTTGACAAAGCTTTTCTATTGGATGTTGTTTAGCAAAAGCTTTCTATTGGGTATTGAGGGCTAGGTTAATAAGTATCATCCAATAGTATTTTATCAATATTGGAAACAAAACGTCAAAGCTGGATGACACTTTCATTAAAAATATTTTAGAATTCATGGATCAAAATCATAGCAGAAGATCAGAACAAAGTGATTGATTCGAAAATTAATGCTAGATTTTTAATGCTTACCTTATAATTATTGTATAATTACCAATCGCAATTGCAGTCAGATTGATAGACTGGATGCATGTTTGTTATAGAATAGACCTTCTTATAGAAATATTCACAGGCATGTAAAGATTGTAGGCACTGCGCAAAAGGCACCGTAGCGCAGAAACACGTTTATTTAAAGCACCTTATTCACTTTCTGACTATACGAAAGGTTTCTAGTTTAGGAAAAATAAGGATATAGGTAATACTTTTGCCAGATCGCAAGGCTTTGCTGTTAAGCAGGATAGGCAACCAGTAATGCACGCTTGCATCGTGTGTGTCTATAATAGCTTTGTGAAATGCAATCAAATGTTATTTTTACCGTTTTTCACTATAATACAACGGTATATTGGAGGTATTTATAATTATTATCGATTGTAAATTATTGTTTTATGAAAATAGTGAATTTCTTGTCATCATCATTAAATTAACAGTACATTTTATCCAGTGATCAAATGTGTCGGTTTTGTGGAATCTGATTGGTTGAGATTAGCAATTGCTAAACTCTCTGTCAAACAGGAAAATGCAAGTTTTTACCCATTTAGGATGGAAAATCAGAGTTAAAAAGATACTAGAGAGTTCACAATGGTCGATTATATATAAAGCATGCCTTTTTTCACCTTTTTGAGAGAAGAGAAATCAATAATTTTCAGAGAACTTTGACAGATGCAAGTTCTTGAATGGGCTGCTCTGATTGGTCAAAACTTTTGTTAAAATGCCCGTGTTGATAAAATCGGGCCTAAAGCTACCAAAATGTCTCTGGTTCAGTCTTTTGTGTTCTCCATATTTTTGTATTCCTCGGAAACTTGGACTGTTAAAAAGGCAGATCGAGCTCGCATAGATGCTTTTGAAATGTGAACGTGGAGGAGAATACTGACAGTCCCTTACACCGCCCATCGAACTAACGTTTCCATACTGGATGAGCTCGGTAATTCAAAGAGACCATCCTTCATTGTGTCGACGAGAATGCTTACATTCTTCGGACATATTCACAGAAGCGATAATATGGAGAAACTTGTAGTTCAGGGTCACGCCCCGAGTGGGCGGCGCCGTGACCGTTCCCCTACACGCTGGGCGGATACGACGACAGTTGCTGGATACGAGTGTAAAGAGCGCCATTGAACTGACAGTAAATCGCGAACGATGGCGAGCTACTACAGTTCTCAAGACTATCGATAATATTCGCGTCGGCAATACTCTAGCTCCGACTTAATGCATTTTACGAGTTCACAACATGTCTGTTAAGACATTGTGACTATGATGATGATGATGTCCCAGTTGAGTTGCCCCAAAACAGGACGCTGTAGTTCAAGTTACTATGAAACAATCCAAAATAGGCAGTTCTGGTAGCTTCAAGTGGTGCGAATTTAAAAACTTGTCGCACTAATACTGTAATTCTTCGGACATATTCACAGAAGCGATAATATGGAGAAACTTGTAGTTCAGGGTCACGCCCCGAGTGGGCGGCGCCGTGACCGTTCCCCTACACGCTGGGCGGATACGACGAAACAGTTGCTGGATATGAGTATCAAGAGCGCCACTCAACTGACAGTAAACGATGGCGAGCTACAGTTCTCAAAACTATTAATATTCGTGTCGGCAATACTTTAGCTCCGACCTAATGCATTTTACGAGTTCACAACATGTGTGTTAAGACATTGTGACTATGATGATGATACAGACGGTACTAGAATTCTGCAGCCGTCCCGAAAATAGAATTTTCGGTATGATTTATTACACCGAAAGTGAAACATTACACAAATCATACTGAAAGTTCTTTTTTCGGGATGGCTGTAATGTTCATAAGTAATATTTATAGTATCTATCCCTATTATTTGGTATTTTTTCCAATAAACGGCTGCAGAAAAAATATTGAAAATATAGAAAAGAAATATATTTTCCTCTTGTTTTCAAAAGTATAGGGTTCGTTCACCTTACTTTGAAAGGTTTTAGTTTCTAAAATGTGGAAGTAAACCTCAATCCACTATAGCCATGGCGACCGAAAAACAATTGAATGCGGTCATTCTGACATTTTGTCGAGGTAAAAAAGCATCGCTTTGTGCAAATAACTTCCAGTTTTATTGTAAAGAATGCCGTTAAATTATTATAATGAAAATCAAAAACTAAGAATCAGACGCTTATTTCATAAAAATAATAATATATCTGAAGCAAAAAGAGAATACAGGGCATATTTGTCATAACTTGGCGGTATATCCTTTTAGTAGGGATTATAGTAAATTGGCCACGCCCGTCGTTACCTCTGTCCTTATCCCGCAAATGTGTTGTCCTCCAGCGGTTTACTATAACCTCCACTTGACACTTTTTCTTCTGCACTAGGCCTGGCGGAATCGGTGACGAACGTGTTGAACAGGTGCGGTTGGCAAGCCGTCTGCATCCATGCCGGTCGGAGTCAGCCGGAACGTTTGGCGGCCATGGAGAGGTTCAAGGCGTTCAAATTTCGCGTGTTGACGTCCACCGATTTGACGGCGAGAGGCATAGACGCCGCCAACGTCGATTTGGTCATCAATTTTGACATCCCGTCGGACGCCATGACGTATCTGCATAGGATGGGCAGAGCTGGAAGGTACACGTCAGTTTTTTCAATAAAAATAATACTTAGGGCCGATTTTATCAACATGCATATTTAACAAAGCTTTTCTATTGGATGTTATTTAGCAAAAGCTTTCTATTGGGTATTGAGGGCTATGTTAATAACTATCATCCAATAGTACTTTATCGATATTGAAAACAAAACGTCAAAACTGGATGACACTTTTGTCAAAGATATTTTACAAATTCATGGATCAAAATCATAGCAGGATATCAGAACAAAGCGATTGATTTGCAAATTAATGCCACACTTTCCATGTTTACATTATAATTATTGTATAATTACTAATTGCAAACTGCGATAATTTGTGATAAAAGTAGTAGGTACCTATATCAATCACAGCAACTACCTACCTTATTTAATAATTAAAAATCCCACGTCCGTCAGTCAGATGGATTATATGAAAATACATACTTTTATGAAGAATCAGTCTTTCATTTACTGGATGCATGTTTGTTATAGATCTTCTTATAGAAGTATTCACAGGTGCATTGTACATCAAATAGGGTTATACTTAATTTTAATTATAAAGTGGCAAGCTTTGGCGTTCTGGGGTTCTGGATAGGCAACCAGTAATGCACATCCGTTTGGCAAGTAGCTGTAACCTTTGGAATGTAACAAAATGCTATTTTTACCTCTTTTTATTATAAAACAAAGATATATTGCAGGTATTCATAATTATTATCGATAGTAAATTATTATTTTATCCAAATAATGCAATGAGTGAATTTCTTGTCAACATAAAATATCATCTAATACAGCATGAAACCAGCGATCAAATGGAAATGGAATCTGGAATCTGATTGGTTGAGATTAGCAATTGCTAAACTTTTGATCAAACAAGAAAATGCAATTTTTTACCGATTTGGGATGGAAAATCAGACTGGAAAAGATGCTAGATGATTTACAATGCTCGATTGTATATAAAGTATGTCATTTTTGAGCTTTTTGAGGTCAACTTCAAGAGAAATCAATAATTTTCAGAGTACTTTGACAGATGCATGTTCTTGAAAGGGCTGCTCTGATTGGTCAAAGTCTTTGTTAAAATCTGCATGTTGATAAAATCGGGCCTTAATGTAACAACATAAATTATGATACCTTTCACGGATAGTCTGTTACATTTGCTTTGCATTTTTTTTTTCATTTCATTTATTATTTGTAACAAGTACAAATATTGTCACCCTCGAAGGATATACCTTGTATTGGCATAATTATGACTTATCAAGACATGCACGTTATTTGACATAACCTATTACTCCAACCATACTCCAACTATTCTATCTTTCTTATTGAAAGATTGTGGACATTTGGACCAACCTCATCGATACCCTTGCAATATGAGGACGTGCATTATCGTGCTAGAAGAATCCCTCTGACATATGGAACCTTAAGTGTAAACATAAAAGTACTTGCGACAAACTATAGAAAAGAAGTAAAAGAAAAGACCATAAAAAATTCATCTCAAAATTTGAAAAGAATATTCAAACTACGGAAGTTCAATCATTTCAGGAACTACTTGACTTAATCACTTCTTCTAAAAAAGATTCGGAATTCAAAAAGACGTTCAAGATACGTAAAAATAACGACTGGATAAATCAAGAAATTCTCGAAATGATTGAAAACCGAGTCAAAATTTATAAACAAAAAGTTATAGACACACGCACAAATTTGGAAAATGAATTTAAAAAAACTTAAGAGTCAAGTCAATAATAGAATTAAAGTATTAAAAACAGATATTTTAAAAATCAATGGGAATAAGTAGGCACAAATATAAAAAAAACAATGGGGCTTCGTAAATAGGATTGTCAATAATAAAGCAAGTAAAACGCAGATTGATTGTATGATCAAGGAAATACACAATAAATTAGAAATTGTAAATCATCTTAATGATCATTTTGCTAATATTGGTGCTAATATTGCCTTGTTTGCTATTGCCGCCATATACAGCGCATGTTGACGGCATTGTTTTGTGAAATACGCGCTAAACGCTCAATAACGCACAAACACTACGTCTTTAGGCACCCCGGTAGATCCGACTGATTGTATCCCGTGCACGGTCTCGCATGTTAGGTGGACTGACCTGACCCTGTAAGCCACAGCTGTTAGCGCTCGGCTACTGCTCGAGATCGCTGGGCGCCAGAATCCGCCAGCTTGCGTAGTATCCGAGACCAGAGTTGGAAAGGCCACATTGGGAGCGGGGCTTAGAGTGACCCTACTTGTCTTTGTTAATGTACGGTGTCGTAGATGACGATCTTGTTGGTCTGCAGTTCTTTAACATGCTCCAGAACCTGTAGCTCGCTGCATTCACCCTTCTGCGGTCCATGCGCGTCATGCTGCTACAACTGTAGCCACGCTACGCCCCATGGTTACAGCAATTGCTCTGGAAGAAGCACCGCGTTCTCGTTGTCCTACAATCCGACCCCGTTCAAGAGGGCTTAACTGCATAAACTGGGGTTGTCGTCTTCTAGGGGGCATCTTCACAAAGCCTCCTAGTGTCTCGCCACATTTGCATTGCACAGATATCGTTTTTGAATCGACAAAAAGCTATGCTTTGTGTTTACAGGTCTAGAGTTTTTTAGAGGTGCCATGTAGGTAAATAGTATCTGAATGAACAAACGGTGTTACATGTGTACTAGAGATGGTACTGCCAAACTGTGTACAAATTTTCAATCCAAATATCCCTTTTTTATAGGTATTCGGATTTCACTTGCGAGTAGTAAATATTGTGTTTTTTTAGGTACGGATCTACCGGAGCTTGTATCAACATAACTCTCGAAAGGGAATTGACAGACTTACAGAAGATTTTAGGTTGCATCGGCGGTTCAGGAATAACAATACCTAAACTACCAGAATTCGCTGGGTCCATCCAAGATTTACTGAAAATCGAAGTCACCCCGGAAGACTGCATCAACGGAATCGTGAGCGATACTCCTTTCAAGGATATCCGAAGCAGAATAAACGAGTTGAAAAAGGGAAAACAAGCCGGAAACCCCAAACAAAAAACAGCCACGAAAGTCACAAAAAAAGCCAAGAAAGAAGCTAAGACTGCTGGAGATGGAACAAAGATCTTGGAAGCTGTTAAAGAAAGTGTTTCAGAAATGGGTAGCAGCGCTATCTTAGCTTCACTTGCTTCAGGAACTTTTCAGTTTGATACGGAAGCCAAAGCAAAGGAATCTCTTCAATCTTCGTCTAAGACAGCGGAAGTTGAGAAGAAGGAAAATCTAGAGAGTAGTCCTAAGAAAGAAGTATCTGGGATGGATAACGCCGCAATTCTAGCATCTCTAGCCTCAGGAACCTTTAAGTTTGACACATTGCCTCAACTAACTCAAACTAATAAAGAATCAGAAGAAGATACAATGGTTAGTGTCAAAAATATGAGGTCCCCAACTTCTAGCAGTGAATCTAACAAAAAGTGTTTGAAGAAGCCAAAACGGGAAGACATTTACTGCAAGAACAAAGCCTTGTTGGACGTTACGAAGATTCTGATAAACGCTGATAGTGTAAGAGCTGAAGACACGTCGCTTCAAGCTTGTTTGGATACCTTGAAGTTGAACGAAAAAGACAAGGTGTCAATGTACTCCAAGAAACAAGTCCCTGAGCTTTTGGATGCCATCAAAAGCGGTGGTTCAAGCGAGTCTTCAGGATGTGGTAGCAAAGTCGATCCTATAGAAAATGAAGCATCGTCCTCTTCTAAAAAAATTGAAGATGTTGATATAGAACGTGTGTTTGAGGTGGCGTATAACACCATAGTCAGATCGGTGAAAGACGATAACTTGGACGCGTATTTGGAGAAGTTGCAGACGAAAGCTGGAAATGCAGAGAATCTCAACGGGAGTGTCAGTATGGTGGTGAATGACGGGTTGTCTGAAGACAGCGAAGAGTGTGAAGAGCCTGTTGAAATCATGAAATGGGTGCCCGTCAAGCCAGGTAAGGATTTTGTGTTGTTGATGCTTTGTGAGGGATTAAATTGTTTAGAAATAGGGTACTTGCAGAAAAAAATATTATGTCGTTGACGCGTTCCTTAGAGCCTAGTAAACATGACAAAATCACTTGTTTGGTTTTTTGGAATCGGCTGTGAGAGATGTTCTAAAAATTATTTCAAATGCCGGAAAATCCCGCGCAAACAACCTCTGACGTCATTGATATCGTATAGTGATGGGATGTAAAGTATTGATATTCGATATCGATAGTCAGTGCTAACCTAACATTTTGACATTGATCGTTATAACCACAAAACACAGTCATAAGTCATAAAGATTATAACCATGAAAATTTATTCTCAAACTCAAACACGTGCACAACGTACACAACAAAAGTACAAAAGTCAAAAGAATAAAAGTTAGGTTAGATTATTGATTCACTTTGTAGGGATGGGCTTGAATTAGATTCTATCTTTGGATTAATTCATAATGGGATGCGCCGAAATAAAATGATGGCTTCGATTAGTTGCGAATCTCGGTCACAAACAGGATGAACTGTGATACCTATCAGATATAAAAATGTATTGCAACGAAAATGCTAGAGGGTTAATTGCCTGTTTCAAATATGTTTAAGTATCAATAAATTGAGTCGCATTGTTAAAGAATTCAGATCATCTCTAGTCAAATGCGCAGTTGGCAAACCACAAAGAAAATATGGTTGCATTCGAACAGCTGATATGATTTCGTTTTGCATTTTGCATCTCGCAGCATTACTCAAGGGGGAACTACGGCTGTAGTAGGATAAAAGAGGTCTCATTTTATTTGGGAATATGTATACTCATATAACAAAACACGCTCGTAAAATAAATTATTGATATATGCCTAACGTAAATATTTAAAAAGAAATTTGGCAACGTCAGAAATAGTTTGCAGTTGAATCTCACTGACCTACGCTGTAGCAGTATCGATTGTCGATATCGATAAGATATCTGTGACGTCAGACCTTGTTTTAAGTCACGTGGAAAAATTTGAATATATCCTTATTTTATTTTGCAAATATCTTTTTTGGCCGTCAGTAAAATCATGTTTTTTGTTTCCTACTGCTTCTTGATATGGTTTTCTTTACGCTATGTATACTCCCGAGGCGATTTCACGACCCCTGCAAGTACCCTATTGTGCTTCAAATATTGCGTCATTAAAGAAAGAATTACACTTAGTGCTTCCCACACACATTACGGTGGTACCAGTTTATTATTTTCCCATAGCATGAAGCTATAGTCTAAGATCCCCTTGCAACCAAATCATCGCCCGCCCAAACAAAAAAAAGTGTCTTATACCGTTAGGTTTTTTCACAGGTCAATGTATAGCCTATTATGAATAGAAAATTTTTTTGAATTTTATGACGTCTCACCACCCAACTACCCCAATGTCACCCCCAACTCAAAAAAGTACAAAATTATCAGTAACCCCTAAAACGCCTAAAATGGAAGTTTGAGCTGTTTTTATATTTTTAGTTTTTTTATTATTTCGATTTCTAAAAACCATAAACGCTTTCTATCCCAGCCACGGTAATAATACTGTGTAAACGTTTTATTGAAATCAATCCAATAGTTTCCACGTTACACAATTCAGCACGATCTAAAGCAACATTCGTATGTATACATCAGAAAATTCCCTTTGTTTCTGTAATAGGCAAGACAATGTTTGGATGGAGCTAAAAAAGTGTATTATGACACTAGGTCTTTTCTTTACAGGTTAGCGGACAGTCTATTCTGAATAGAACAAATTTTTCAGTTTTACAACCCCCCAACCACCCCAATTTCACCCCCACCCTAAAAAAAGTAGAGAATGGTCAGGAACCCCTAAACGCCTAAAGACGAGGGATATTTAATTTTTTTGTTTTTTGCTAATTACTCCGCCCCCATACACCGATTTTCAAAATTATAGGAGCATTACGACCCCACAATATCGCTGCCCAAATTTCATCACAATCGATTCAGCGGTTACTGAGATTATGAGGCTAGAAAAACGCCACAATACTCGCCTCACATATCGGTGTGGGAGAATTTGGTGTGGGAAGAAAAAAGATTCTTAAAAAGGTTTACACATTGTGTGCCTTTCAGTGAAAATACTTTTGTTTTCTTCTATTCCTACGAGCATTTGTCTGAATGCTAGTCTTGGAGAAATTATTAATTAATTTATTAGTAAAACTGTATTACAAATATTTCAACCCTCGAAGGATGTACCTAGTATGCGGGTGTTGGCATCATTATGACATTCACGTTAAATTTTTACAATATAACCTGTTACTAGTCCAGCTATTTGGTCATTCCGATTTGAAGAACAAACCATCAGAAAATTTGAAAAACTTAGGGCCGGTTGTACAAATGAGGGTTTAGCACGAGCTTTGTTAAACCTAAGCTTAGCTAAGCTCAGGCTTAAAGTCGACACCCGTTGTACAATCGTCGGCTTAGTTAAACCTGGTTGATAATAATGAAATTCACTACAGTTGGCATCAATGAAGCAATACGTATTATGTCTCTGTTCTTTCATATGCTCTCTCTTTGTTAAATTAGACACAAAGCTTTCAAAAGATTTGACCTAATAAAGTGACAAGCAATTTGAAGGTTCATCCTTGACATATCATGTCGCTTGTATCAGGTCAGGTTTAAACCTCAGCTAAGCTTGCGTTGAGCTTCGGCTTACGTAAGCTCGTGTTCAGCTTGGAGTGGGGGGGCTAAGCCAGCATTGTACAACGGACGTTTTGTATCTGACGTGGTTTAACGTCGGCTTACCTTAAGCCGAAGCTTAAGCTTGAATTGTACAACCGGCCCTTAAAACTTAAACCACAATATAACTTTTACATTTTTAACAAACAGTTACTATAGCTACGAAGAATGTACTTTTGGTTAAAGCTGTAGCTTCTTTGTGTATGTTTGCGAATAATTAAAATCTGTGTTTTGCTCATGAGCATTACAGATTTAACCTATACCTCTAGTTTGTTGTGTTTCATTTGACTTTTTTGTATGAAAGAGTATAAGGGGGTATTTTCCAACTTGCTAGTAATGCTAGTATTGCCTGTTTAATGGCTGAAATGGATTGCTTGTATCTAATTTGTAATCATGGCACTGTTTGCTCAATTTTTTTCTGCCCTCGTGAAATAAAGATAGAGTTTGAAAAGAGCTCATTTAAATCTGTTAAACCTCCCGCCTAAAAAAACAACCAATCAAAAGTCATTTTTATGCCGGATGTAGATAGGATGTGACTATATTAATTTGAATTATGCGTAGATTCAAGGTTGTCACGTTTTCAACATTTTGCCTAGTTTTTCTACATATAGAGGATGTAAACTTAATTTTATGTATTATGTTTATTTAGTTTCCCTCTTTTTAATTGAATAAAAGTTCATGTTTGTAGACTATAAATGTTATATTACACTGCAATTCCATTTTTTTGCATTATTATGTAATTAGCAGTTCACTCTGAGAATGTTTCCTAGTTACTTTTCACAATTTTACTAGTCATTCTTTAACAGCCTGTCACTAGTGTCATGCCATACATAACCTCCCCTGGTCTCACGACTGTGACGATATCTAAATTAACCGTGATGAAATGATGTAATCAAACATCTGTCAATGTCAATACGAGGCGGAGGTTATGTTTGTAGATGGAGAAAGGAGGTCAGACGACAAAGTAGAGTCACATTCTGAGGACAGCACCACGAAGGACTTATTACGTCACGCTAAGATTTATTACGTCACAGCTTTGGCGCGAAATTTTATGTTTGAACTTTGGAGAGGATTTTAACCCACTTCGCGTTCACAATAAAACGTAAAAATGTCCGTTACATGGTTTTTGGGGACGTAAAATCAATATTCCGTCATGAAATGTTGTTCGAAAAATACCCCATTACTATTACCACAACTGTTCTAGGTAAAAACGACCGAAACAGAAGCGGTCAGATGCCAAACGCAGAGCAGGACACCACGCTGTGGGTGATGAACCAGAATCAAGATGAGGAGATCGTCGAGGATGAAGACGAAGCAGACAACCTGGAGGGCGAAAACGAACGGTACGACCCAGAGTACGACCGCGCCAACGAAGCGGAGGTGACCCGGTGGAGGCCAGAGGACGACGGATACGTAGCCGATCCTCAACAGCGGTACCGTCATCAGTACGCCGTGCAGACCGCTCACACGGACGTCGAGCGGTACGACCATCTCCAGCAGTACTTCGACGGGTGGGTACTTCAATCTATCCACAGATCCTATAAGTCAGTAGGCCGTTGTGAAGTAGTTCAAAGTTTTGTGTACCTCGGTTCTTTGATCGACAATTCGGGTAGCTGTGAAACTAAGATTCGACGGCGCATTCAACAGGCACGTGTGGCCATGACAAAGCTTATTAAAATATGGCGTGACTATAACATCACTAAAGCTACCAAAATGTCGTTGGCTCAGTCTCTTGTGTTCTCCATATTTTTGTATGCCTCGGAAACTTGGACCGTTAAAAAGGCCGATCGAACTAGCATAAATGCTTTTGAAATGTGGACGTGGAGGAGAATGCTGACAGTTCCTTATACCGCCCATCGAACTAACGTTTCCATACTGGATGAGCTCGGTAATCCAAACAGACTATCCTCCATTGTGTCGATGAGAATGCTTACATTCTTCGGACATATTCACAGAAGCGATAACATGAAGAAACTTGTAGTTCAGGATCACGCCTCGAGTGGGCGGCGTCGTGGCCGTCCCCCTACACACTGGGTGGATACGACGAAACAGTTGCTGGATATGAGTATCAAGAGCGCCAATGAACTGATAGTAAATCGCGAACGATGGCGAGCTACAGTTCTCAAGACTATTGATGATATTCGTGTCGGCTATACTCTAGCTCAGACTTAATGCATTTTACTAGTTCACAACATGTCTGTTAAGACATTGTGACTATGATGATGATGATGAAGTGGCGGGTGAATGGGCTTACAGTATTTCGAAATGACGTACAGAACTACACTTCTGTTAAGATTTTTCAATAAATTTGTCTAAAAAACTAATGTTATCTAATAAAAATCTTTAAAAATAGACTCCAGCTTAATGCATTATAGGAATTCACAACATGTCTGTTAACACGTTGTGACTATGATGATGATGATAAGTACCCGACGCACAAAGAAAACAAACATTTTGCTTTCAACATAATTTTCCTTCAGTTCTCTACACTTTTCCCAGTGATGTTCAATAAGTTCGACACCCCTTTTTTTAATAATAATAATAACAGTCTTTATTGACATGTAAATACATATCAAAAGGCGGAGTTCAGTAGAGATCATACAATGATCAACTGATCTTCCACTCAACCTTTCTTAGAACTAATTACACTAAATTAATCTAAGCTAATCAAAGTAAACCAACGGAAAAAGAACAGAAAGAGCTATAAATAATTAATGTTTACAATACAGAATTATGAATTTGCGCGATTCGTTATTAATATTCTACATTTGTATTTGAAGGTATGCAGAGACAAATATTTCATTTCGCAAGGTAAGTTGTTATAAAGCTTCCAAATAAAATATGTGAAGCACCTTGTAAAAATGGCTGTCTTAAATTGAGGAAGAGATATCTGATTTCTATACCGGACATTTACACTGTGAATGTCAGAGCGATATCTTATTTTATTATGTAGGTAGCAAGGAACTTTATTTTTTACAATTTTATGAAATAAAGCTAAAGAGTGCAATGTTCTACGTTCGGACATAGTCAACCAATTTATTTCTTTATATTTACTTGAGATTGGTTGCCTTCTCTTAATATCGCAGATCAGTCTAAGACAAGAATTCTGAATTCTTTGAATTCTGCCAGCATCTCTCTTGGTAATACATGAATTATATAGCACGTCACAGTGATTGAAATTAGAAAGTACGAGAGAATCGCATAAAAGCTTTTTAGTGCTCTGGTCTAATATTTTTCGTTGAGCATAAATTACCTTCAACTTCGCAAACGCTCTGCCAACGCACGTACTGACATGGCTAGAAAATCGTAATTCCGTGTCCAATGTTACCCCAAGGTTTTTAGCTGAATCCACAATTGGCAAACGCTCCCCGTGGATGCTAACCATAAACTTGTTATCTAAGACCCTTTTTCTAGACTTTTTCCTGCCGAAAAGTAGAACAGAGCACTTTTGAGGATTTAACTCTAAACAGTGATCCTTAGAGATACGAGATAAAGTATTCAAATCCCTGGTAAGCAAGCTACACGCATTGGCTGATTCTTCTTGCGGAAAAGAGCAGTAAACTTGGGTGTCATCTGCGTATAAGTGTGCACTAGCGTATCTTAGACAGTTAAGGAGCTGAGACGTATAGATACAAAATAGGAGTGGTCCCAATATAGAACCTTGGGGCACACCACAAGTGATACTAGCTGGAGAAGATAGCTCGCGGTTTATTTTAACAATTTGATTTCTATCACTCAAGTAACTACGCATAAGACTAATTGAACTTTCGGTAACTCCAATGTACTGAAGTATTGCAAGCAATAAAGAATGGTTAATTCTATCAAATGCCTTACTGTAGTCTAATAATACCAGAGCCGTAACCTGATCTTTATCTATTGCACTGATTATATCATCAACAACGTTGAGTAAAGCAGTCGCACAACTATGTTGAGCTCTGAAGCCAGATTGGCAGGCCGGTAATAAGTTATTATCTCTGAGATAATTAGATAATTGGTCACAAAAAATGTAATAAGAAGTGTCGTAACTTCACACCTTCATCGTTGGAAAATTTTGATGGCAGTTTTCACCGGTTTGCTTAACTGAAGCCAATGCTGAAGCTTAATCTTAGGTGGACTTTATCCTCAGAGTAACAACTGAACATAGAGGTAGTAAACAACTAATTCTAATAGGCCGACATCTTTTCGTACGTTGTCATATCGAACAGCATGTACGACAGTCATAATTATTTACTATCGTCTTAATTGTATAGTATTCAGAAATATTCCATTCTATGTTAAAAACGACGGTATTTTAATGGTTCAGGAATGATTTCAGCAAAATTACTAGATATGTTGACTTCTACTGCGTTACTGCATATTTCTTCATCATAAACGCAAATTCTGAAGTCTTGCATAATTTTGAGGAGCTGGCAACGCCGTATGCCCTCAGCTGTCAAATGTTTACTTTGTTTATTGTTTGTGCGTCTTTTATGCTCGGTCAGTAAAATTTGCTATTTGTTAGTAACTCTAGTGAAGCTGTACGGTCTTGCTGTGCTATATTCGAGTGTAGTTAACAGTTTTTCGAGATGGAACTCAAAAAGTGCAGTATTTGTAACATGTTTGCATTGGAAGAATTTTCAGGTTAGTTGGCGTTACACAGCATTGTTTACAATTTGAACTGTCATTGCGAGGTCACAGCTGATCAATGTTTGGAGGCTGAAATGTCAAAGATGATGGCTTTGAGCACGCCAGGCTGAAGTGGTTTGTTTACTACCTCTATGTTCAGTTGTTACTCTTGTTGAGACTTTATCCCAAAAATTTTAATCGTAACGAAGTCATTCATAACTTTAACTGAAGCTCAAAGGCCATAAATCTAAAGGCCGGTTTCTCAATGTCCAGTTAAATATGCATCTGGAAGTTGACGATTATCTGTCAGATAAATTGTTTAAACAATTGAAGGTTAAACTTACGAATTCACGTAAATCTTATCTGATAATTAGTATCCATAGAAACGCTATCTGGCAGCTACCTATCTGACACTTTTAACTGGACATTGAGTAACCGGCCCTAAGTCAAAGAGTAGCACTCAACGACTCAAACTATATTCACAAATCAGTTGGTGACGTTTGTTCTGTTTGTGATCTAAGACTATTAACTAACTATTAACTATTTTTCGAATATTATGGAAATTTTAGACGAACTGGACGAACTAAAATTATACTATATACAATTCCAAGAATATACCAAATGGAGAAACAGTAACAAAACCTACACAGAACACGAGGCTAATGACCAGAGCAATCAATGCCGATAACACAGAAGTAAAAAAAAATTAATATCCTCATTCGCCATCCATGATTTGAGACACGTAAGACTTCTAACGGAGTTATCACCTAATCGATTTCTTGTTTTGCTAAGAGTTAAGGCAGCTCTAGAAAACTGCCTTTCAACTGGAGCTGAAGAAGCTGGCGTTGCCAAAAGGTCTTTGGCCATTGCGGCAAGGTTGAAAAAATACATTCGTGTCTTTTCCACCATCCTAAAATATCTTGTCCCTTGCCGCTTGAATACTATTTATAATCTGTTCATCGGTTTCATATCGATCAGGTTTATTGTCAAGTTCCATAGCCCACGAATCTAGCCTATCGAGCAGCATATTAATGCAAACATGATGGAAATAAATACTGTGTTGGTTAGCTTTAATGTTTTAAAGTCATCGGGTGCCTGCTTGCTGTCGTAACCTCGGTGATTCCCCTATTTTAACGCTCCGATTCGCATTTTACAGATTGATATCTGAAGTAATATCAAGTAGTTAGATTTTACTTGATATCAAGTCAAGTAGTTCAGTGTGGCGATTCTGTAACTCTAACCGAAGCGATAGCGACATTATATTCCAACGCTTTCGCTCGTTTAGGTATTCCATAAATGTCTTCGTTCCGACTCGGATATAACGAGAGGAGACGAACGTTTTAAGCGATAGCGAAAGATTTTTGATCTCGTTTGTCAAGTTTTGACGTTATTGTTGCTGTGTGTCATAGTGACAATTCGCTTGAATTTATTTGTGTACTTAATTAACAAGCAATGAATCGAAGAGAAAAAACCAATCCTTCGCAATGGTCGCCATTGCTGGATTTCGCAGAGTCTCATCCAGAGATATTTAAGCCAACTCGTGAATGCTCGTGAGTCATCAAGCTCCATGCCGAAAGCGTAACGAAGTGTTAAACTTAAATTTGGTTATGGAATGCCGTCAAAAATCGTTTTCGTGTATGAATAGCTTCGCTTTCGTCTGCTTTCGTTACTATAGCGAAAGTTACAGAATCGCCACAAGGATTGGCCAAATGAACTAATTTTTATAGTTTTGACAGCGGCCCATTTTTTCAACGACTCAGAGTAACTAAATAACCTGCCTTAATTATATTAGATCA
Organism: Callosobruchus maculatus; assembly: GCA_951848785.1. Classification (NCBI taxonomy): domain Eukaryota; kingdom Metazoa; phylum Arthropoda; class Insecta; order Coleoptera; family Chrysomelidae; genus Callosobruchus; species Callosobruchus maculatus. The sequence goes on from CATOUR010000223.1 coordinate 678,191, forward strand.
AATAGAAATAAAATATTGAATATCGGTTCAACTGTCTTTCGTTGTTAAACAACCCTCAGGTCTCCTGCTATTAAATATGTTTGCTATCTTCTCGCAAGCTGTATCTTTCTCTGGCCATGTAACAGAATCCGTTTTATTTTGTATAATTCGTTAAGCCTGCACTTAGTATTTTTAGTAGAGATGTTTTTTGTTTAAACTGAAACTCCTTGCTTGTTTGTGTCGGTTTGGACATCTAGCCTTTTTCAAATAAAGACACATTGTTTCGTAAAATATTCAAAGCCATGCGAATGTATTTTATTGGAAAAATCTTTTTTTTTTGCAACTGTTCCGTAATATGCCGTAGAAAATGAAGTCAAGTTGATTGACTCAGTACTTCCCACACATTACGCTGATACCAGGTTATTATTTTCCCATAGCATGAAGCTTTAGTCTAAGATCCCTTGCAACCAAATAATTGCCAACCTTCCCCTAAAATTGTCTTATGCCGCTAGGTCTTTCCTTCACAGGTCAATGGACAGCCTATTATCGATACTACAAACTTCTCAGTTTTACAACCCCCACCCCCCCAACCACCTCACTTTCACCCCCACCCAAAAAACTGGTAGGAAATGATCAGGCACCCCTAAAACATCTAAAACCCGAATTTGAGTTGCTTTCATACTTGTCGCGTGCTTTGATTATTGCTACGCTGCCACTGACAAGATTTTTAACAAACATACGCGTTTTCCATGCTCACCACGGTAACAATATACTGTGTCAAAATGTCATTAGAATCAATTTAATAGTGTCCACGTTACAAAATAGAAAACGATTTAGACCAATAAATTCTCGTATAGTATACAGAAAATTCTAAGTCCCTTAGTTTCTGTAATAGGTTAGGCAATGTTCGGATCCACCTAAAAAGGTGATTTGTGTCGCTAGATCTTCCTTCACAGGTTAGTGGACAGCCTATTATGAGTACAAGAATTTTTTTAATTTTTCAACCCCCAACCCCCCAACCACCCCAATTTCACCCCCACCCAAAAAAAACGCAGAAAATGATCAGGAACCTCTAAAACGCTTAAAAACGAAGTTTGAGCTGTTTTTATATTTTTAGTGTTTTATTATTTCTGCGCCGCCACTGGCACGATTTATCAAAACCATACGCGTTTTCTATCTTCGCCATGGTACTAATGCCATTTCAAAATTTCATTAAAATCAATTCAACAGTTTCCTCGTTACAACGATCTGACGCAATACTCTCGTATGTTTACATCAAAAAAAAATTCTAAGTCCTTTGCTTTCTGTAATAGGCAAAGGCAATGTTCGGATGGACCTAAAAAAGTCATTTATGTCCCCAGGTCTTCCTTCACAGGTCAGTGGACAGTCTATTACGAAAGCAACAAATTTTTCAATTTTACAACCCCCCACCCCCCAACCACCCCAATTTCACCCCCACCCAAAAAAAAGTAGAAAATGATCAGGGACCCCTAAAACGCCTAAAAACGAAGTTTCAGCAATATTTAATTTTTTTGTTTTTTGCTAATTACTCCGCCGCCTATGCACCGATTTTCAAAATTATAGGAACATTACCTACTACGACCCCACAGCATACCGCTGCCCAAATTTCATCACAATCCATGCAGCGGTTACTGAGATTACGAGGGTAGAAAAACGCGACAGACAGACAGACAGACCGACATACAGACCGACGGAAATGAGTGACGTGGATTTTCGTTATGTACACATCATAAAACGCCCAAAAAACGTATTATCTCGAAATCGAAAATTTTCGCGATCACAATACTCCCCTCACCTATCGGTGTGGGAAGTGAAAAAATATTTTTTGTAGTAAACGGGCTAACATTCTGAATATTAATTGACCAGAGCATGTTTTTAGTTATTGTACCTTGAATCAAAGATCCGTAATCGTTTAGAAGCAACCTGCCATGGTATTTCTCTTTTCTCTGCCTTTCGAAAAACACTACATGTCTGAAACTTGTGGGGTTTCTCATATACGTATTTTAGACTACCGCTGGGACTGTTATATCAAAAATTGCCATCTTTGCAGGTGCAGCGAAAGTCTATGGGACAACGGACTGCGTTTCGCAGATGTGGCCAGTTTTGATGAGTGGTTCTATTACGAGTGGGAAGCCCAGTTGTATGCCGTTAGGAATTACGTACAGCAGAACATTTACCTGGAAGAGATGAACAAATGTAGGAACTTTGACAGATAAGCCTAAATTAATGGCTTCCTGATGTACTAAATATGTGACAATGCAACCCGCTTGGTTTGTAAATGGATTAAAGACGTTGATGAGAGATCCTGACGTGTCGTCGTATCAGTTTCAAGTTATCTATGTTCCGTTTTTTTTGCTGATTTGTGATATTTTTATAGAAAAAGGTTTTGTTGTAATTAATATTTTTAATAAATCTCGTTTCACATGTTTAAAGCTGCCTAATTTCCAATTTTGTGCTGTATGTCGTTTATGTTAGCTTTTCGAATAGTGCTGTTTTTTAAGTGAGTTGAGCTACTAAACATGTATAATTTTTGGTGATAATTGAAAACATTTTTTTCCAATACAGTGTTTTATTCCCTCCTCGAATTTTTACTTTTGAGTACTCAATAATTGTTTACTATTTGTTTTGCAGCTTGCAATATTATAAAATCGTGCATTGAATCAATGAAGGGGCAAGGGGAAACAAAAGTCACCATTTCTGTCAGATCCAAATTGTTTCAACTACTAATCTATAGATGGCGCCACCATATGGGAAAATCGCGCCATCTTTTATCGTTTGGACGTCTGTCTTTGTACGAAAACAGAAAGCTGTATACCACTTTTTTTAGTTTCAATTGCTCTCCGATAGATGTCAAATTCAAATTTTTGGAAACTTTATTACTTGTCTGGGAGTTTGAATTGGATGGAAAACTTACAATAATATTACAAAATGTAGGACAACTCTGAAGATATCATAATGGATTATTAGTTACCAAATGGGGAATAATAGGAAATAGTGACGGTTAAAACAACTGGCCAAGGCAGCTGTGAACTTTTGGCGCGATTCATTTGTTTAAACTATCTAAATTAAATTTTTACGGGAGACATTTACAATCGCATCGTAGCTAATTGATTTTTTTTAATTTGCGCTAGCAAAATGACCGAAATATTAGCTACAATCAGCGTGATCCGGTAACGTGAGTGATAATGTTCATTAATTTGTTAAGAAATGGCGGCCAGGACTTTGAATTTTTCGGATATTTAGTGATAAAAGTTCTACGGTGCTGTGAGTTTTGTTGGCCGATCTCAAAATGGAGTCCGGTAAGTTTCAACTTTGGAAAATATTCGTTTTGAACGTATAACTGCAGTCAAATAAAAAAAACAAGTTTTGGAGGCTTATTTTGGTGGAAAATAATATGATAATTCAAATATGTGCGTAGATAGCAGTGCGCAAGCGAGCGTTAGATCAACGAGTGAGAATTTTAGGCGCATTACTTGAATTTTTGAGCGTCCGGTGCTGATGTAAATGCATTCCTTGATTTCCGATAAATTTTGGAAATCACTATATACAAGTTTTTTTTCATTAGATGGAAAACTTATGTAATATTGCATTCCTATGTCTGTTGATTCCACCGATTCCAATATATTAATAAGTCAGTGGTTGATCCATTTTTAATTTGGCATCCTGATGTTAGGTATCTCATCAGTAACGGTTGCTGTAGTTATAGCAGGCTATCTTGTCGCTGCAGACAACTTTAGTCCTACGATAGAGAATGGTTGATTGTAGAATGTGGCGGACGACTCTTCATACTCTATAGAGGTTACCATTTCTTACAACGAGTTCGAATATGTTAGAGGTAAATAACATGGAGCATTTAGTTTGTTCTCACAATCCTAAAGCGGAAGCTTGGTAAGAAACCCGTATACCTTTGTATACCCGCGACAAGATAGCAGGTAAAGAACCCAAAAAAAAAACAGCACTATTATAGTGGCCTAATAAAAATAGCAACTTTGTTTTAGTTGATCGTTCCGGATTAATTGTTATAGTTTTGACTGAATTTTTGGTGCATATAAGTGATAAAAGACTATTTTAAACAATTCCACAATTTTTAAATCGTGCAGATTTTTGCAAAAAATTACATCGTATTTGTGAACACAGTAAATAATAACAGTGGGATCTTGGGAACACTCACATGCCTGTTAGAGCATGAGCGTTGCTTTTTCTAATACCTATTCGAATTCGTTGATAAAAACAACTTACCGTCACTAAAACGAAGTTTGTATACGCAATTATTTTTTAGGTTTTGCTCACACTTTTTGTTTGCTTTTTAACACTTTTTTGACGTTGCGTTTGTTTCCGATGTCAACCATGTTCAGATTGGTTCTTAAGTTTGGTACAAGATATTCACCAGTCTAGTACTACTAAATATTATTGATAAAAACAGGGCATTTTGATTCTATACGTTTTATTGTGGAAAAATATTGTATAATGTATATAAAATAAATAATGAACATATCTTGTTTGGCTTCTCTGTGACCTCTCCAATCCTGTCATAAAGAAGTCTCTTGAAGATAATACAATATGTTTATGATGTTTATATAGGGTACATATAATAAAGAATATATTTCCATCCTATAGTATACAGAGTGTTACAGAATGCATTAAGACACAGTCTGTGACGTCAGTGCCATACAACATAACATAATAAACACTGGGTTTAGTAGTTGACAAAATACTGTAAAATGACTACCAAAAATCGATCCCCACACAAAAGAAAGGTTTTGATCTTTATTTTCTGGCGTCTTGTATCTTTTTTGATACTAACTCATTAACATTATCTTCACAACAGTTACTCTGAATTTGAAATTAGTTCAAGAATGAATTAAAAATAGAAGCATTTTAGGTTTGCCCTTGGAACTACTTAAATAACTACGAGAATAAATTCAAAGATGGCTAACCTCTTGGATCTGACCTACTACTGAGTACTTATAGATTCAACAACTAAAAATAACAATTGCTGATTAGAAAATATTTGTTATTAACTAGAAAAAATTATCCAATTACACAGTTTCAATGCATACATACCCATTTATATAAAATCAAAAAAGCCTTTATCAAATTTATTTATAACGCAACTTCGATCTTCTAAAGATCGTTTTTTTTCTTCTGCAAATTTCATTATCATTTGTTTGTCAACTATTTAGAACAGTTTTTTTTCTGTTATTTTACACATTTTGGAATGAAAATATATGAAATATTCAATCAATAGAAGTCTTCTTCGATATCCTTAGCGTCGAATTGCTGGTTTTTCACCTGTTCTTGACTTGAGTATATGTGAGCGATTTGTTGAGATGTGGTAGCATCCTCTACGTTCTTGTCATCTCTGATTCTAATAAACCGTGGGAACCTTAGGGATATTCCCTTTTCAGGATCCACCTGAAATCAGAACATGTTTCAAAGCTTCTCTATTTGATAACTTATACCATTGATTAACGTATTTAGTTTAAATACGTTAATCAATGCTTGTACAGAGTGTTACTAATGTCATGTACATATTTGGGGGCGTGGGTGTCAGTTTCACTTTTAATTTCGTTTTTTTCCCAATTATTCCGCAATAAAATGCCATAACGATCTACAATCATTACGTATTGGGGATTTTTTAATGCGAGAAATTCAAATTCAGCCACGGTTTTGCTATCAACTTTTTCCCTGTTTGGTACATCAATGTGAGTATTATCATTGATTAAAGTATTTAGGGGAAGATGAACAACCACACAGTAAAATCGCGCGCTCGCAGTCTATCTCACTCACTCTAGTCTATCTCACTCACTCTCATAGAAACCACGACACCGTCACCTGGCGCCCTCTTGGCCAATCTCAGAAGCTTCAAAAATTCCTGAATCCTTTATAATAAATATGCCCAATAGATGGAGCAAAGGAGCATCCAGCTATAAAAATACGACCTTGAAGTGCCAATGACCATGGCTGACCCATACCTAACCACCGACGGGTCGGTCGGGATCGTCGGTGAACCTAACATTCGAAAATATGCTTTGTGTTCCAATTCCAAACGATCAGCTGACAGCGGTTGATAACCTTGTTGTCGGTATACCGCCATATGAAATTGAGGACTTTTATTTGTTTTTTACAATTTCTTGGACATTTTCACCATAATTGTTGTTGTGATGTGTTTTTTAAGGAACCTTTTTTGTCAGGTAAGCACATCTGTCAATTAAAATGATGTAATTCATGAGATAATGCATGATGAAAACTTGAATGCATATTGAAAACAGCAAAAAAAAAACGTTTATTCGCCAATTACAGTTATCCCATGAGTTATCACATTCACTAGAGCGATAGTTGTTATAGTCATACTGCATTTTTATCACTTGATACTCCAAAATAATGCATTTCTTACTTGGAAGTTTTATCTGTGAAGTATATAGAAGTAATGAAGTTGTAGTGGCCAACCTTTGGTGGATTATGTTAAAGTAGCAAAAACATCCATCCGTAGGTAATAATTGCTAGTTGTATACCTATGTACATATAGGCAAGTTCAAAAAATGGATCATTTAATACATTCATTTTTTGACATAACCTAAAAGTTGAGTTTCTGGAATAGGTACATTATGACTATTCACTTCTCTATTCGAATAATTTGCGCACTATTTCAAAATGCTTCCTTTTTGTCATTATAGGTGTGGAAAAAATTCTCCAGCTTCCCAAGCATTCGAGACAGAAGAGGCAGACCGATACCAGGAGGCGAAGAGTGTGCTGACTTTACTCCACATACTGTGTATACTAACAGCACCAATAAATGCTCATGTTATCTATCCATATATTTTTTAATAAATGGTGGAGTTAAAATGAATTATTTATTATTATAGGGTATGCTTCTCACACAATCAAAATGAAAATATTACATATTATAGTTATGTTTATTCAAAACAAATTTCATGTCTGATGTTGCTAACAAATTTGATTTTAAATGATGTTCTTAATAATCACATTACTTCATAATTTTAAACGTTATTATTATAATTAACCATAAACGTATCGATGAGGTAATGAAACAGGATACATTTCAAAAATTTTATTATTCTAAATGATAAACAGTTGCATCTTTCTTTACAATTTTTGTTTCATTTTTAGCAACCACAGATAATACATCTCGGGACTGACATGCTGAGTTCAACATTTGCTTTAAAAGCTGTCTTAGACCAGTGCCGAAGCCTTCAAAAATAATAAAAAGTGAAAAAAAATTACAGTAGGATGAAACACATTAGAAAAGGAGGAGAATATGATAAGAATAAAAGGAAAAATAAATTACGGTCGATTCGAGATCGGGAACAGGGAGGGGGTGAGCTTTTAAGGGTAGAAAATGGTTTATCTTGATTTCTGGCAAATCTACAAGTCCTATGGAAAAAAGTTGAATGGCAAAGATGTAGGTAATAAAAAGATCTACAACTCTTGTGTTATCAATTTTTTCACATAACCTCAAAATTTTTGTGAAAAATTCAAAAAACCAAGTTTTTGGTCCTTTATTTTTATCTTTTTCAAAAAAAATATTTTTTTTACGAAATTTGGTGAATACTTCCCTTATTATGTCCCAAATACACTGTAATTTATTTGATTTAAAATATTTATTTTTTCGCCTTATTTGACCTTAAGATAAAAAATGCACCCCATTTTTCAATCACAAATTCTCGCGTCAAAATATCAGCTTTTTTCAAAAAGTTTGGGAGCCTTTCGTTCGTTGAAATCTCTATTTTCTGATGGTGTAAAAAAATATACATTACTATAGAAAATCTTCTCAGAAAATGCAAAAAACTGAAAAAAAACTCAAATTCGAAAAATTTGTTTACTCACCATGTACAATTTTGAGCTATTTATTAAAATTTACACTTATTTACTTAAAAAACGTGAGATTTCATGTTACATTGATAAACTAAAAAATTGCAAATTGGAATATCCTACTATAATTAACAAATGAATAAGTTAATATTTAATAAGACATCCACAATATTTTGAAAAAGTTGTAGAATCTTCTTTAAATAATATTTGTACCTGAGTGACATATGGTGAATGTTAGCCCATTGTAAGGTATTTCATGGAGAAGTGGGGGAATTACATTTTCGATGGTTATGGTGGAAGGACAAGTGACAAGCATCTAACAGAAAATTGTGGCTTTTTAAATTTAATTATACCTGGTGACATAATATTAGCCGATAGAGGTTTTTTAATTAGAGACTCAGTTGAAGTTCTAGGAGGTCACTTAAACATATTCCAGCATTTACAAAAGGTAAGACGCAACTTCACCCAGTAGAGATAGAAACCACTCGTAGTATTGCTAGAGTTAGCCCATCTCAAATTCCCCTTGATTAGTCTCAATATTTTTTACACAACTGTACATCATATTCAAATGCATTTGTATTGTTCACATAAGTTTATACTAGATATATGTAAATTATATCCTCACAATTACTAGGAATTCTGTGAAACTAACAATGCCTAAACAAAAAATGCAGTTTTTGATAGATGATTCTCATATAATGTAGTTAAATCATACAATAGTGTCCCTAATTATATTAGAAGTAGCTATAAACTATAACAATGTTTTTAATGTCTCAGAAATTCTTGTCATTTTGTTATGTATAACAATATGATACTTCAACTCTGTGTATGCCAACTTTTTTTTTAGAATATGTATATATAGCTTTCTTGTTGGCCGACACTTTTAGGACGTGCTTTAAGGAAGAAAAGAACTGCTGCTATGTGGCTGCAAACTTCACTTAATCCTGCCATACAAGTGCAATGAGCACATGATATAGCACCATCTGACAGTACGATAATCCATACCTGTAGTGGTTTATCATTTCTTCTTTGTGAGTGCATAACCTGTAACAAAATAAGGGCTGTTTTAGTAGGTATAGTTTGCTTTTATGGGCGAAAACAGGATGGATGGTTCTTTCTAATCTCTAAAACTATTTTTTTTTGATAGATTGTTCTCGCTTCACATAACAACATGGAAAAATTGACTTGACATAAATATCATGTAACAAGGATATTCTACATTACACATGCTTGTTCTTTTGTATTAATTTTACATAAAATAAAATTATAAAAAAATGTTCAGGCCAATTATTTGTATCACCCAGTAAAACTTTGAGTGAAATAAAGAAGTAGACATGTTTTTTACTTTTTCTGACAAGAAAAAAAGGAAGGTGTATTCACTAGTGATTCAGCCACTTGAAATTAAGAATACAACAAGCATTTTTTTCTGCATTTTTCTCACCAACTTTTTTTAAACTGAAATTTAGTGAGACCATACGGTTTGTCATGTTCTAAATAGCTGTAATTGCGAGCATCTAGTTTAGTGATCATTGGAATGCTCCATTGATACCTTGGACTGTCAACAAAACAAAACGAAATACCAGAAGTATGGCAGATTTATGCTGTTACTCACACTAATAAACCCACACATTAGCTTGAGCGTTAATACCTTAATCAATGCTTGAGCATAGTATACCTAAAGTGACCATTAATCAGCCACTCGTACATCTTTATAATGATTATGCCATGCCTTGGAACCACTCTTGTCTGTTTGTTGCCAAATTCTTGGGATCAGTAATTCTCAAAAGAAATTCATTTTGCTGCTCAGTTTGCCATAATATTTAGCAAGCTTAAATTGTAACATGAAATTGGAGTTACTGCATTGAGAAATGTTACTGGCATTGGTTTATTGAAAAGTGTTCACAAAGTTTTTGTTTTATTTATTGAAAAATACCTAGTTATTTTGATGCAGTTGGTCAGCTGGTGCTGATTTTGAGTAGGAATAACATTTTTAGAAGGTGTTTTCAATATCCATTTTAGGTATCAACATCGTCCTAATGACCAGAATGAATCACTGGGTTTTTTGAGGCATTCAACATTAGACCATTGAAGAAAAGACTCTTTCTGCTGATGCATTGGTGCTGGGCAGTATATAAGTTCAGTCAAGATACAAAAGCGTTATGTTTGAAATTGTTGTGGTGGAATGCCCCATAGGCTTAAGAAAATGGCAGAGTATGGTAAATTTGCGTATTGCTTCAAGTTTTTAGTGATGTAGATGAGTAATAGAAGGCAATAGTTTGGTTTCAATGGTATAGGCACTTACCTGAATTATACTCATTCGTACGGTACTGCGTGTCTGACCAAGAATTTCTTTGTATCTGATCTCTGGATATAGTTCTGTTTGAAGTGTTGTTCGCAGACACCTAATTGCTTTGGCATTGGGTCAGACTTTCCAACATATTGGAACAAATTCACATTGCCACTATTCTTGATCCAAATATCACGTATAGCTGTTGCTTTTGGGAAAGCAAAGAACATCTCTGGATTACGAGTTTTGTTGTTTGGACAGTTATAGTAATAACATCTGTAAACCATTTTGCTTCCCGAAATCGCGAAAAATTCAATACAAACGATGATAAATCGAAATCAATCAATCAATATTTTTTGATCGTGGTTGACCCAAATTTTCCAAATAACATCGGAATATTAAACAATTGAAATATGACACTGCCATCACTATGTCAAATGTCAAATTGCCAATGTCAGCGACACCTGGCGGAGATAATAGTAAGTAGCGTTGATAGATCGTTGGAAGTAGGGTACTTTATTCGTATCAAAGTCGATGGTTGTTATATTGTCAAAGTTGTATCAGTAGAGGTACATTTGTGCTCATATAGGTGGCGACACTCCAGGAGGAACAAAAATTAGGCGCGTGATCTTAGCATCTAGTGGCCCATCTTCCCGTTAATACCTTAATCAATGGTATTATAAAAACCGTTTCCTCGATATGTTTTACGTAAAAAAGTTATATTTTGTTTAAGCCCTAGACGTAACCTTTTATTGAAGTTTTCAAGGCAATTTGTTGTAAAATGTGATCGAAAGAATTATCGGTATTCTCGCACGAATCAGTATTGGATCAAAAACACATTTCAAACATCAAGTTTAAAAATACTTCGTAACTGGTATGTAAATGTATGAGTCTAATATTCATAAGCGCGGAAATACCGATAATTCAGTCGCATTGAGGGGTGGGTTGGCCCAGTGGTTAGGGTCGAGAGCTCGTGACCGGAAGGTCCCGGGTTCGATTCTCGTTAGAGGCGGAAATTTATTTCTGGTTTTTTCAACCAAAAATAAATATCCATAAAAAAAAGGTCAGCCAGAATCCCCACCTGAGCATTCACTGTTGGCTTCTAATTGACAGTGCTGTTCCTAAGTGGAAATTTCAATGAATTTTATCTCGAAAAAGGTTACCTCTAGAGTCTTAAACAAAGTATACCTTTTTTACGTAAAACATATTGAGGAAACGATTTTTTTGATACTCACATTGACGCACCAAAACAGAAAAAAGTATTGACAATATAAATAAGTCATATATGCCGCAGGTGGCGCCCTCTATTTATGGTAGCAAAACCGTAGCTGAATTTGAATTTCTTGCCTTAAAAAATTCCCAATACGTTGTATATGATCTTTATGCCATTTTATTGCGGAATAATTGAGAAAAAAAAAACGAAAATAAAAGTACAACTTTGACGCCCTGTATCTTAAAAGTTAAGCATTTTAAGACTTCATGTTCCTATCTCATTGTTCACAATTAAGTTTTTTTTTTGCTGCGCTGTAGTGAAACAGTTGATTAAATTTGATTTTCTTATTTCATATTTGTTTACTGCGCAAGGCACTAGTGGTTAAGTACGAGTATAAGGGCCGATTTTATCAACAGGCGCATTTTAACAAAGGCTTTGACCAATCAGAGCAGCCCGTTCAAGAACATGCATCTGTCAAAGTTCTCTGAAAACTATTGATTTCTCTTGAAGTTTACCTCAAAAAGGTTAAAAATGACATGTTTTATATACAAATCGACCATTATGAACCATCTAGTATCTTTTCCAGTCTGATTTTCCATCCTAAATGGGTGAAAAATTGCATTTTCTTGTTTGATCAAAAGTTTAGCAATTGCTAATTTCAACCAATCAGATTCCGCCATAACTGTACATTTGATTGCTGGTTTTTTCTTCTGCTAAATGATAATGATGACAAAAAATTAGGGTTTTGAATAATTTTTTTGTGATAAATGGAGAGATCAAATATAAGTTTTACAACAAAACTGTTTTTGTTTTGTTTCTTTTCGCAATAATCCAAAAGTTATATGAAAATAAAAATGAGTTTTTGAATCCAGAACCGAAAACACGCCGACGGCTCCCGACCCGTGTGACGTACTTCATGAAAATACTTGGTAACAGTTGTAACTAAAATGTATATTTGTTGCAACATAGGCGATGAATGAAGTTTTGAGCTTGAGACGAACTCAACGATCGAAATAAATATCTCTGAATGGTCGAAATTAGATAGAATATGAGTAAATCGTACATCAATAAATATTTTGGTTCAAAAAAAAAATGAAAAAAAGTAGTTGCACGGGCAGGGTCTCGAACCAACAGCCATCAGCACATCCCACAAAACAGGCACGCGTGGTCAGCCACCGTAACCACTCCGCCACCCGCCATCTCGGCGAACGGATCGCCTCAACGGTACATATTTGATTTGGGAATCGATACCTTCTTACCGGGATTTGTGATCTAATTTCAACCATTCAAAAAGATATTTCGATCGTTGACTTCGTCTCAAGCTCCAAACTTCATTCATCGCCTATGTTACAACAATAGTTGGATGAAAAGTGTCATCCAGCTTTGACGTTTTGCTTTCAATATTGATAAAATACTATTGGACGATATTTATTAACCTAGCCCGCAATACCCAATAGAAAGCTTTTGCTAAATAACAACCAATAGAAAAGCTTTGTTAAATTCTTTGTTAAATATGCATGTTGATAAAATCGGGCCTAAGAATAGCACTTGGCTAATTTATTGTAAGCCCTTTCTTACATGATTTTTTTTAAATAAAGACGATGAGTTATTATGTAGATGATAGGAATGACTCACGATGCCAATGGCGGCCCTGTGTACGGGCGACAACGAGAGATCGGCACACTTGATCTCCCACACTTGGACCGCATCGAACCAGTGGTCGGGCTTCAAGGATCCGTCGAATCTGTAATACGGCTTCGGCTGTTCGATCACGTGCTCCTTCAGGAACTCGGAATGCTTCTGCAGCCCTTCCTCGCTGAACCCTGTCCCAATCTGAAAAAGAGAAAGAGAAAACCGATATAAAGACTATAGTCTTGAAAAGTATGAAGTCATCTGCATAGGTTACACAATGCGAGTACATACATATACAGGGTGAGTTTTTAGTACCGGCTCGGTCGATAACTCCACTTCTGTAGAAGATAGCGAAAAAAGTTGTATATAAAAGTTGTAGCCACGGATATGCTCCTTGCTCAGAAAATATTTAGATTTATATAAGGTGATCCATAACTACGTGGTGATGCAAACACGCATTTTTTCAAATGAGACACCCTATATATTATTCCATGTTCAAATTCTGCTAATGATTTCCGTTCTTCCAATATAGGGTACTGTTACATTATACAGGGTATTTCAAAAGTTATGGCCATTTTTATCTTGAAATCGCTGTCAAATGGACGTATTGTATATCAAAAAGTCATGAATCAAAAATCATTTTTTTGCACGGATGGATAAAAAATATCATCTAGTTTTAAAATCGGCTATAAAAAAAGCCCACGATGCATATTTGTATACAGGGTGATGTAGAATGCAAAATCCAGATTTTCTATTTTTTTCAAACGTAACCCCCAAAATTTTATTACACCAAAGAATTGCTTTTAATATGCTCTTTAATCTTTGTATAGCACTTGTTGTACCTACGTCCATCAGTTTCCGAGATATTTCGATTTTTCGGTAAATTTAAAGTATAGCTTCTATTTCTGTAATGAAATTTATTTATTTTGAGAAAGTGCTATCGAATTTGTTTTTTATTTAACGAACAACTAAATCATAAGGTCATGATAGCATTTGATGAAGGCAAAACCCTGAATCGTTGAGATAATAAAGTCAAGTATGCTGAGGAAACAATTTTGTAGACGTAATGCATAATTATGCATTACGTCTACAAATGCATGCATTGATAATTATCAAGCAGATTTATCAGGTATGCTTTTAAAAATTGACGGTTTTCATAACCTACTCAATAATTCCGTACTGTGTGAAAAACGAGCCTTAAAAAATAATTTTTTCATTGAGGGTATTCAGAAGAATCTTTGAGAAATTGCCTACATGCCTCTAGAATATATCAACTATGTCCAGCAATATCCAGAACGGAGGCACTCTAAAACTAATTCGTTTGAAAAATTAAAGAACCGTTTTATTTAGACCGTGTCATTTAATATTTCATAGCCTACCTGATAGATCTGCTTGATAATTATGCATGACGTCTGTAAAATTGTTTCCTCAGCACACTTGACCTATATTATCTCGTTAATCCAGTGTTTTGACTTGATCAAGTACTATTATGGCCTTGTGTTTTAGTTGTTTGTTAAGTAAAAATAAAATCTAATATTTTCTCAAAATAAATAAATTTTCGTAAACAAATAGAGAAGGTATATTTAAAATTTGTAGAAAAATCGAAATATCTCAGAAACTAATGAACGCAGCCATAACAAGTGCTATACAAAGATAAAAGAGCATATTAAAAGCAATTTTTTGGTATAATAAAATATTGGGGGTTAAAAAGAGAGAATCTAGATTTGGAATTCTACATCACCCTGTATACGGATATGCGTCGCGGGCTTTTTTTATAGCCGGTTTTAAAACTAGATGATATTTTTTATCCATCCATGTAAAAAAAATATTTTTGATTCATTACTTTTTGATATACAGTACGTTCATTTGACAGCGATTTGGATATAAAAATGGTCATAACTTTTGAAATACCCTGTATAATGTAACAATACCCTATATTGGAAGAACGAAAATCATTAGTAGAATTTGAATATAGAATAATATATAGGGAGTCTCATTTAAAAAAATGCATGTTTGCATCACCAAGTAGTTCTGGATCATCCTGTATAAATCAAAATATTTTCTGAGCAAGGAGCATATCCGTAGCTACAACTTTTATATACAACTTTTTTCGCTATCTTCTACAGTAGTGGAGTTATCGACCGAGCCGGTACTAAAAACTCACCCTGTATATTAACGTCAGAAAAATAATAATTAACAAAAACTAAAGAAGCGTGGGTCTTATATTTCTCGCTTTAGGAACGCCTGCAGTAGCTTGAAATTGCTCTGAAAGACAGTCACTGACTTTAAACTGTGGAATTCTACAGTATATTCAATCCCAAGATAGACTTCAAATAAACAGTCGCATGCAACATTCGCGTGGTTACTGTCCGCTAATGTCTGCGAACGCGCCAGCTATAGTCCAGTGCAATTATGAAATTTTATATGAATATTTAAAAGAGTTGCCCTATGAGCCCATTGCAACTCAAAAGTAGCCAGTTGCCAGTTTGAAATGATCATTAGGCAATGAGCACTTGACTTGCATATTTGGATCTACTTTCCAGTCAGCCTTGGAGATTTTGACTTGCCAGATTATAACACACAATTTACACATAATGTACTGCACTATTAGGGACCCCACCAACACGAGCCGATCACGCACGCGGGCTTGTTTTCATTTGGTCTAGCTTGGCTGTAAATACAGTATGGATATGGATATGAATATTCGCACAGGCAAACTATGGGAACTCTAACATAAGTTACATGACCACCTTGCATACGTTACCTTGCAAATGCTTTGGAACTCCTCGTTGTCCTTGTCGTAGCATGCGAGAAGGAAGCCGCCGTAGGTGCCGGTGCGTTTGCCCTTGCCCAGATACCCTCCGATCACGACGACGTCCAAGGTGTCTCCCACCCCGTCCAAATAGTCCTTTTTCAGCTTCAGCCATTTCCTCGATCTCTTCGCTATTTCGTACGTCGCGTCCTTCTCCAACGTCTTCACCATTAGCCCTTCGCAGTTCCCTGAAAAACATCGTTACACAAACTGTCAATCACATGTATTACTTATACGCTGCTCCTTATCTTTTTATTTTTGAAAAGTTCATAAAAATTACTTAAAATTAAAACAAATTGACAGAGTGGCTAATTTTAAAACCTCGCAAAAAACAAAAACATCTTCGCCAGCAAATAATACCACACCCCTGCAACACACAAGTTTGTTTTTGAGAATACTGAAGTCCCACTTTGTGTGCTGCTTGTAGCTTGTGATCCACATCCTGCAAGATTGCACACACCGCCAGCGAAGCCGTTCTCCATCATTTCGACAGAGTGCTGAAATTCATGAGGGACACAAATTTTTTGCGATTGATGTGACCTTTTGCGTGAACAAATACAACTATTATCTTAACTGTCTGCTTAGAGATACATTCGATTTTAGTGTCCAACCTCTGACATCAATGGCTGCCTTCATTATGTTAAGTTTGCGACCTATCTATATCTGCGACATTATTTAGAAAATATATTTAAAAAAGTTTTCAGTTTCCAAGCATTACCTTTAACGCTTTCTTCTAAGAAGTCTTGCACTTCTTCCATGGCCTGAGTGTCCATGCTTTTGGCGAAACACCACTCGCCCTCGACCTCTTTGAAGTGCTCCTTCAGTAGGGTTCTGCGCTCTATGAAAGGCTTCTTAACCAAAGATTCCCCGTTCAGATACAGCAAGTCGAACATGTACACGCACACTTGCACCTTGATGTCTTCCTCTACTGCATCCTGTCAAATAATAGATGTAAGCCAACCTCACTTTTTGTGCTACATGTTTTAGAAATTATTTTTGGCGTAGTCACAATTCATTATTATTTTTAACTGAAATTGGTAAAACTTTTAGCTTTTTATGGTCTTTATACTTTTTTTAACTTGATTTGAAAAATATTTTTCACAAATACAAAGCTGTTTCAGATTGCGACACTTATACAAAGTTTACAGAATACACATAAGTTGGATCACTCCGCAAAAATATCAAAACGGCCTGCCCCTTGCTCCGTCTCCCCGGTACACCGGTAGCAGTGTACCGACGTCAGCCGGGAGATACGGGGCGGCGCAAAGTAGAGGTTGAACGTGTTTAACGCGAAGTCTATACAGTGTCTTAAAAATATCGGATTTTGTTATCTTGGATTTGTTTGCAGGAAATGGATAATATTTTTAGAAGTTTGAGAGCAATCAATTTCGCGAGAAAAAAGATATTACCAATCCATTTTAAATTTATTAACGGATGAAGAATGGCAATCAGATCCATCCTTATTTTGTGGTAAACCTTGAAATGTAAGGGATATAAATACAGGGTATCCCACGACGATTAAGACAAGAAATATGTCGGAACTGGGCAGTAGTAGAGAACTATAATTTTGCGCATGTAAATTAGAGCAGATGTTGTGTCTTTCTTTATCATTATACTACCCAATGAGGTCTTTTTTTTTGGTCACGTGACATCGGTTCTAAATTATTAATGGCACACCCTGGATATATGTACCTGTGTTCCTCCCGATAAAACAATTCCAACAAACTAGCCCACTTGGGGTCTAAAGTGATTAGTTCAAGAGCTACAGGTACTTAAAGGATTGTATCGCGCTAAAAGCGTATAGTGAGACAAAATATTCATTCGATGGTCTTACCATACCACCCAAGGACATTGTAAATCATATTTTAGAGCTCGACAATATTTTTATCGATAACTTTAACAATTTAGTTTCTACAGAAGCAATTGGAATGACACTGAAAAGCAAAATGTCAAAAATAGTATATTCACATCCATGTAGAGCATTTCCATATGATTATCTTTTAAAATTGTACATACGAGTTCGTATATACTATATCATAAAATTTATAAATTGTGATCTCAAAAATAAGCCAAATAAAAAAAGCATTAAGGTAAAAATACTAGCTACTCGCACCTTTGAACCATCAGTTTTTACTTATCTACGAAATAGCTACAATTTATGTGAAATCAATTGAGATTCATTAGTAATAGTTTTACTAGGCTTTATTTTTGATATCCATTTATGTAACTTAGTGTATTAGCAAAATAAACGTTGTATTTGTATGTCTAAATCGGTTGTCAATACATAGTCTTTCAATGACCCTCGTACATACGTACAACCCAGGCGTTAGCAAGTCCCCTAAAAGACCCTTGTACTTGAGCAAAAACCAACGCAAAAACTAACTGGCGCGTGCGGCCGCGGCATCGCTTTCATGTGAGTTCTTCAAAGTGCCGACGGAGAGTGATCCAACTTATATGTATTCCGTAAACTTTGACTTATATCAGTTGATAGATCGCATGAATGTCTTTACCTCTCAGTTATTAACAGTAAAATGAATTTCAAACATCTGATTTGTTGAATGTGTTTTCTTACCAACAATCAATGGTCTGGTTTGATTGCTTCAAAATTTATGAAATTATAACCTTGTCATAACGATATGATCATTTGCATACCTTCCTTTTTCTTGTACTAAGAATCTGAAATGGTAGAATTTGCTTCTTTTCTTTATCCCAAGCGACAACTTCAGAGTCTACTATACAAGACTTTACTTCATCAGTCCTGCATCCATTAAATCTGTGGATAATATCGGGATATTTTGAGGTGTTATTTTCTTGGTTTCTGCTGAATATAGAGATCGAATTCCCGTCGAAGTGGATCTGCAAATAACAAGTATATATAAACATATATTCAGATAATAGTTGTAGCAAATTATGGGAATTCATCAAAATTTGATTCGGGAGGACATAAAAAGTATGAAAATTATCTACGAATGAGAGTTGGTTGAGACACTTTCAAGATATCAAGAATTCGTTTTCTTCGTATTCATCAATTAATAATAGGGTACTTGCAAAGGTCGTGAAATCGCCTCGGGAGTATACATAGCGTAAAGAAAACCATATCAAGAAGCAGTAGGAAACAAAAAACATGATTTTACTGACGATCAAAAAAAGTTATTTGCAAAATAAAATAAGGATATATTCAAATTTTTCCACGTGACAAGGGCTGACGTCACAGATATCTTATCGATATCGACAATCGATACTGTTACAATTTTGCCAACTGCGCATTCGACTAGAGATGATCAGAATTCTTTAACAATGCGACTCAATTTATTGATACTTAAACATATTTGAAACAGGCAATTAACCCACTAGCATTTTCGTTGCAATACATTTTTATAACTGATAGGTATCACAGTTCATCCTGTTTGTGACCGAGTTTCGCAACTAATCGAAGCCATCATTTTATTTCGGCGCATCCCATTATGAATGAATCCAAAGATAGAATCTAATTCAAGCCCATCCCTAAAAAGTGAATTATATAGTAATCTAGCCTAACTTTTATTCTTTTATTCTTTTGACTTTTGTACTTTTGTGTGTGACTGTGTTTTGTGGTTATAATGATCAATGTCAAAATGTTAGGTTAGCACTGGCTATCGATATCGAATATCAATACTTTACATCCCATCACTATAGGATATCACTGACGTCAGAGGTTGTTTGCACGGCATTTTCCGGCATTTGAAATAATTTTTGGAATATCCCTCACAGCCGATTCCAAAAAACCAAACAAGTGATTTTGTCATGTTTACTAGGCTCTAAGGAACGCGTACGAAGCATACGGTCCACTAAATCTTATTTTTCGCCATGATCTTTACGTTCAGAATACAGACTCAAATTCTTTCATCGAATACAAGGTGGTCCAATAAGAGCGCTATGCTCTCTAGCGAAGAAAATGGGGGCTCGAATAAAAAACGATTCTTTTCAAATAGTCTACTTGTAGAAAATAATTTTAAAGATGGCGGACATCCGGATATAGCGGAAGTAGGTATCAACTTTCTTATTTTAAACAGAACACCCTGTATATTATTACGTTTTTGAATTCAGCATCAATTTTAAGGTCCAGTTTGTTAACCATTGTTTATGCCTACGAAGACTATTTTCGGAGTTATTCAGCAATTTTTACAAAATTTGACGTTTGTAGTACTTTACAAGAAACGTTAATATCTCGGAAACTAAACGCGATAGAAAGATACGGTTTTCGGTTTTGAAACAAGCAAGGAACGTATTTGTGTTTCAGTATGATCGTTGTTTCAAAAGAACATCAAATCAATAGACTAGCAATTTTCAAATTTGAAAAGTAAAAACGTTAAAAACTTTTTTTTTCAAATGGGATGGTATGATAAGTTTCACATCGGTGGATGCGAAATTAAATTCTTTTTCACTTTTATCCAGACACATGTGGTTCTATCTTTGATGGTTTTTAAGATATTTACGGTTTTGTAATTATTGTGTAGGAATTGGAATAATCGTAGGTGGCGTGGCTCGCAGACGAAACAATTGGCAGGAAACCTTTCATCCAAAGTGTTTCGACCTCTAATAATAAAATGTGCTTTTGCTCCATCTAACTGTAACTACATTATTCTAAAAAACTCCAGTGGTGAATTTTTCAACAAGTTTTCCAAATTTTCATTTAGACAATTTTGGAAAACATTAGTTCATTATGCGGTTTCCAATAATACCGCCCGAAAAGCTTAGACTCAATGCTGGTTGTCAATAAACTTCTCAAAATTTGGATTAACGTGGGCGTAAATATGAGAGAAGGAAACATGTAGTAGTAATACATGAAGATAGTGAGTTTGACATTCTCGCAATTGTAGTTGAAGATCCGCATAGCAGTGCTACAGCAGAAATTAGTCGCTATTTGGGCATTGGTCAAACATGTGTGAACATGATCTTAACCGAGTACATATAGCATCCTTATGACGTGCAGCTAAATCAAGCAATTGAAAGACAAGACATTGAAAATTGAATGAATTTCTGTAACTGGAGTCGTGCTCGAGTCCAAGAAGATGCACTCCTTTTCAACAGTGTGTTGTTTACGAATGAAGCTACATTTCTTATGAAATTCTTTCATTTTCTTTTTTATGAAATGTAGCTACAGCGTTAACCGCATATTGAACTAATGGTTTCTAAAATTTTCTAAACGATAATTTGGAAAACCTGTTGGAAAATTCACCACTGGAGTTTTTAAGAATAATGTAGTTACAGGTAGATGAAGCGAAAGCACATTTTAGTATTAGAGACCGAAACACTTTCGATGAAAGGTTTCCTGCCAATTGTTTCGTCTGCGAGCTACGCCACCTACGATTTTTCCAATTCCTCCGCAATCATTACAAAACCGTAAATATCTTAAATACCATCAAAGATAGAACCACATGTGCCAAGATAAAAGTGAAAGAGAATTTAATTTCGCATCCAGCGATGTGAAACTTATCATACCATCCCATCCCATTTGAAAAAAAAGGTTTTAACGTTTTTAACTTTTCAAATTAGAAAATTGCTAGTCTATTGATATAATGTTCTTTTGAAATAATGATCATACTGAAACATAAATACGTTCCTTGCTTGTTTCAAAACCGAAAACCACATCTTTCTATCGCGTTTAATTTCCGAGACATTAACGTTTCTTGTAAAGTACTACAAACGTCAAATTTTGGTTATGGTTAACAAACTGGACCTAGAAATCGATGTTGAATTCAAAAACATAATAATATACAGGGTGTTCCATTAAATGTAGAGCATCTCAAAAGAAACGTTTTTTATTTCAAACATTTTCGTCTAATTTAAACGGTATGGCCGCCAGGGAGCACCGCGCGCTTATTGGATCACCCTGTATAATCGTCTGCTGGCTGTGTTTTAAGAAAGATCTTTTATAAAAGAAACAATTCATAAAATATATTACGCCATGACATTTTTTTAATCAATTATTTTCAATAAAAGATGATTTTTGTCAAATATGTACCGGCCAAAATGTGGTTACCTGTGCCCTTTCTCCGTCGTACTTCCACTCGCAGGTGAACCGAAGGTTCTCGAAGCGGTGCAGCACCTCCTGGACGCCCTTCGTGGGATGGGCCAACATGGGCTTCAAAGGGATGCCGGGCGTAAGGGTGCAGTGCATAGGCAGACCCTCCATTCCCTCCGCGCCCAGGTACACCGGGATTATCTTGTCGTAGCAAGGACATTCGCTGAAAACACATACGCCCTTATTTATATGGTGGACAGAGAACTTGGGACCTAGCGATAAAATATAAAATCATCAATCATTTTATCACTAGGTTTCGAGTTCTCTGCCCCCCCCCCCCCCATCGTTAAGAGATAGAAATCTTATTTATATGTATATCGCGTTCGGGCGATCAATAGATTTGCCATTTACTACGCGAAATAATAAATGAGAGAAAACAAATAAATAGTAGGCTGGGATAGGCAATTGCTAATTCTGTTTGATGTCCTTCTGACATTTTGGAACAAATAATTTTTTTGTTTGAATTGTCCGGAAAATACGAGAAAAACATTCTACCAAGATGAAACCTCGTTTTCTCCACAAATCCAGCGAGTGTTTTGAGTTTAAGTCTCGTTTAACGAAATTGATAAATTTCAGACAACTCCGAATTTGAGGTGAACCTAAAAATTCCAAAAAAATTATTTGACTTTCTTTGAAGATCTAACCTCGTATTCTGGATAATTTGAGGCAGCTTATTGTAATCTAGCAACTATTTTGAGTTTCAGTCTCGTTTGACGAAATTGAAAAATTTCAGATTACTCCGATTTTTAGGTCCACCTAAAAATTCCGAAATATTTATTTGACTTTCTATGAAGACGAAACCTTGTTTTCTGAATAATTTGAAGGAGCTTGTCACAAATCAAGCAACTGTTTTGAGGTTTAGTCTCGTTTGGCGAAATTGAAAAATTTCAGACTACCCCGATTTTTAGGTCCACCTAAAAAAACCTAAAATATTCATTTGCCTTTCTATGAAGACGAAACCTCGTTTTCTGAATAATTTGAAGGAGCTTATCACAAATCAAGCAACTGTTTTGAGGTTCAGTCTCGTTTGGCGAAATTGAAAAATTTCAGACTACCCCGATTTTTAGGTCCACCTAAAAAAACCTAAAATATTCATTTGCCTTTCTATGAAGACGAAACCTCGTTTTCTGAATAATTTGAAGGAGCTTATAACAGATCAAGCAACTGTTTTGAGGTTCAGTCTCGTTTGGCGAAATTGAAAAATTTCAGACTACCCCGATTTTTAGGTCCACCTAAAAAAACCTAAAATATTCATTTGCCTTTCTATGAAGACGAAACCTCGTTTTCTGAATAATTTGAAGGAGCTTATCACAGATCAAGCAACTGTTTTGAGGTTCAGTCTCGTTTGGCGAAATTGAAAAATTTCAGACTACCCCGATTTTTAGGTCGACCTAAAAAAACCTAAAATATTCATTTGCCTTTCTATGAAGACGAAACCTCGTTTTCTGAATAATTTGAAGGAGCTTATCACAGATCAAGCAACTGTTTTGAGGTTCAGTCTCGTTTGGCGAAATTGAAAAATTTCAGACTACCCCGATTTTTAGGTCGACCTAAAAAAACCTAAAATATTCATTTGCCTTTCTATGAAGACGAAACCTCGTTTTCTGAATAATTTGAAGGAGCTTATCACAGATCAAGCAACTGTTTTGAGGTTCAGTCTCGTTTGGCGAAATTGAAAAATTTCAGACTACCCCGATTTTTAGGTCGACCTAAAAAAACCTAAAATATTCATTTGCCTTTCTATGAAGACGAAACCTCGTTTTCTGAATAATTTGAAGGAGCTTATCACAGATCAAGCAACTGTTTTGAGGTTCAGTCTCGTTTGGCGAAATTGAAAAATTTCAGACTACCCCGATTTTTAGGTCAACCTAAAAATTCCAAAATATTTATTTGACTTTCTATGAAGACGAAACCCCGTTTTCTGAATAATTTGAGGAAGCTTATTATACATCCAGCAACTGATTTGAGTTTCAGTCTCGTTTGACGAAATTGAAAAATTTCAGACTACCCCGATTTTTAGGTTCACCTAAAAATTCCAAAATATTTATTTGACTTTCTACGAAGACGAAACCTCGTTTTCTGAATAATTTGAAGGAGCTTATCACAGATCAAGCAACTGTTTTGAGGTTTAGTCTCGTTTGGCGAAATTAAAAAATTTCCGACTACCCCAATTTTTAGGTCCACCTAAAAAATCCAAAAATATTTATTTGACTTTCTGTCAATACCAAACCTCGTTTTCTGGATAATTTGAGGAAGCTTATTACAAATCCAGCAGCTGTTTTGAGAGGATTTTGAGAAGATTTTGTCTTTATCTATTTGTACGGTGTTTAGGCATTGATTAACACAAAATATGTGTATGATTTTACTTCACGTATGATTAGTTATAACTCTAAGTAGTAGCAGAATACCAACCAATAAGCGGTCTTCAAAAGCAGAGCATTCCGTTCGTATTGT
Source organism: Callosobruchus maculatus (assembly GCA_951848785.1). NCBI lineage: Eukaryota > Metazoa > Arthropoda > Insecta > Coleoptera > Chrysomelidae > Callosobruchus > Callosobruchus maculatus. The sequence goes on from CATOUR010000223.1 coordinate 702,486, forward strand.
GCCTTGAAGGCGTCCCCCGCCATCTTCTTGGCGACGTCCAGCGCGTCGGAATCATCGGCATTCTGGCGGCATTTTTCGGGCGGCGTGGTGGTGTACGCCAAGGCCAGCGCCTGCAGCACGGACTGTTCGGCCAGACCGATTCGCAGCTTGCCCACCAGCGAGCGGATCAGGAAGCGAGCCTCTTCGTCCTGGCACGCCACGAACATCGACTGGATCTTCTCGATTTTCTTCGCCTGAGACTAACACAAAAAATCGAGTCAAGTTGATTGACTCAGTACTTCCCACACATTGCGATGATACCAGTTTTATTTTCCCACAGCATGAAACTATAGTCTAGATGCCCCTGCAACCAAATCATCGCTCGTCCGACCGCAAAAAAAGTGTTTTATTCTACTAGATGCTTCTTTCTCAGGTCAATGGACAATATATATCATGAATACAACAAATTTTTGAGTTTTACAAACCCCCATCCCCGAACCACACCAATTTCACCCCCAACCAAAAATTTTTTAAAATGATCAGGAACCCCTAGAATGTCTAAACGAAGTTTCAGGTGTTCTTTATCTTTTTAGTTTTTTTATTATTGCCACGCCGCCACTGAAATGATTTCTAAAAACGTGCTTTCCATACTCGTCGCGGTGTCAAAATGTCATTAAAGTCAATTCAGAAGTTTCCACGTAACACAAAACGATCCAAAGTAATACTCGTATGTATTTTTTATGCATCGGAAAGTTCAAGTCCCTTGGTTTCTGTAATCGGCAAGGCAATGTTCGGATGGACCTAAAAAAGTGTATTATGCCGCTAGCTCTTTCTCTCTCAGGTCAGTAGGCAGCCTATTATGAGTACAACAAAATTTTCAGATTTACAACCCCCCACCCCTCCAACCACCCTAATTTCACCCCCACCCAAAAAAAGTAGAAAATGATCAGGAACCCCTAAAACACCTAAAAACGAAGTTTGAGGCATATTTGAAATTTTTCGTTTTTTGCTAATTACTCCGCCGCCTATGCACCGATTTTCAAAATTGTAGCAACATTACCTACTACGACGGTACACCATATCACTACCCAAATTTCATCAAAATCTATGCAGCGGTTACTGAGATTATGAGGCTAGAAAAACGCCAACAGACAGACAGACAGACCGATAGACAGACCGACGGAAATGAGTGACGTGGATTTTCGTTATGTAGGCATCATAAAACGCCCAAAAAGTATATTATCTCAAAATCGAAAATTTTCGCGATCACAATACTCCTCTCACCTATCTTCAATCACAGATAACTTGATTTTTTCAAATAGAAATGCCTATTTTGTTTATGGATTCAAATGTAGAATTTGATTACCTTTCTTCTAATGATATCGGATTCCCGATATCAATCTTTTTTAGTCTTCATTTTATTTCAAATTTTCAGACAAATCAGTAACCTAGCAGGCCATGAAAAATAAACAGAAGCCCGTTAAGATGGAAGAAACCAACTAACTTGGTAGACAAATGCACACGAACTAGAGCATCGAGGCAAGATTATGAAAATTCTTTACAACACATTAGCTCTAACCAGAAACAACGGCGGTAACAAGAATGCTCATTTTACTTCCCACACCGATAGGTGAGGGGAGTATTGTGATTGCGAAAATTTTCGATTTTGAGATAACACGCTTTTTTCACAGCCTACTAGCAATTAGCCAATTTTCAAAGTCAGTAAAAAAATTATCAAAGAAAAACTGCAAGCGATTGTTGCTGGCAGTAGAACATGTATGTCTTATGAATAAATTTCCGTGAGTCAAAAGTAATACCTCTGACTGGAACCCTTCAAATTCTTCGCTGGGTATTTCTACTTATTAGCAAAATCGCAGAAAATGAAACCTGAATTGCAGTCTGTTTGAATTATAACACATAATTTAGTTGGCTTCTTCCATCTTAACGGGCTATTGTTTATTTTTCATGGTCCGCTAGGTTGCTTACCTGCAGGTAAATTGAAAAACACAGATTTGACTGAAAATTTTAAATAAAATGAAAACTAAAAAAGATTGATATTGAGAATCCTATATCGTTAGAAAGGTAATAAACTTTTACATTTGATTCTATAAACCAAAATAGGCATTCCCATTTGAAAAAATCAAGTTATCTGTGATTGAAGTTTCCTTGATTAATCTGCTGATTTCTACAAATACAAAAAGAATTAAAGCTTAACCGTCTGACCTAAGGTGACGCATTTCATGCTTAGTCATACCGCAAAACCACGGCCTTCCAAGTTTTATAATCGCTGCGATATTCAATTTTTTTCTGATCCCTCATTATACCAAAAATGGTGATTAGCGCCTAAACGGTTCGTTTAAAGTTCCATGTATGATACATAGTCACAACAGAATTCTCTAACGAATCCAAATATGCAATAATATATGTATACCCTCAAGGGTCCCTACCATGATCAAGTGACAGATTTCTGAAATATTTTTTAGCATTGATTAACATATTTTATACAATATGTTAATCCATGGTTTTAGTAAGCCCACAATTTTCCATCCACTCACTATTGGGCCATCACCCTGTATAGATAGATAAATATACACAGGATACTGGGAAATATTTGCAATACCGCTCCAATTATTCCACTTTTTATTCATTATTTAAGTATATGAGCATTTCAAAGCCATGAATTTTGTTTTCCAGATATTAAAAGAAAAAATACTGATGTCATACCACCTTTTGCTTAAACCTATATAATTTTCAATTTTTTTGTAATTATAATGCCAGAGTATTTAGTGTCATCAGCAATCTATTTACCTCTATTTTTTTAACAATTCTGATTTGGTAGATTAAATTTCAAATTTGATAAATTTGAGATTATATACAGGGTGTCCCACGACGATTAAGACAAGCAATATATCAGAACTGGGCAGTAGTAGCGAATTTTAAGTTTGGGTGTGTATATTAGAGCAAATATAGTATTTTTTCTTATTATTGCGTCACCCAATGAGGTATTTGTTTTTGGTCACGTGACGTCCGATACAGAATTTTTAATGAGTATGAGTATATTTGTGATTTTTTGTGTTCCTCCCGATAAAACAATTCCAACCGACTAGCACACTTGGAGTCTAAAGTCATTAATTCAAGAGCTACAGGTATTTAAAGGATGGTACCACTACCATTGTTTATAACATGTACCCCTACAGTTAAATTATTTTAGTAGTGTTTCATAATGGTTGTGGTACAGTCCTTTAAGTACCTGTAGCCCTTGAATTAATCACTATAGACCCCATGTGGGCTAGTTTGTTGGAATTGTCTTATCGGGAGGAACACAAACAGTCACAAATATACAGGGTGTCCCATTTAAAATTTTGAATCGGACGTCACGTGACCAAAAACAAATACCTTATTGGGTGACACAATATTAAGAAAAGATACTATATTTGCTCTAATTTACACCCCCAAACCTATAGTTCGCTACTACTGCCCAGTTCCGATATATTGCTTGTCTTAATCGTCGTGGGATACCATGTATGTAACACCTACCGAACTGCCGGTCATCAAGGCGATCTCCTTCAATTTTTCGAAAACACCTCGGACAGTCAGTCTCGCAGGTTTGAAGAGCATCTTCTGGTTGGATTTTGATTTCTCGGCCACCAAACCGAAATCTCCCGTTTCCTGCACATCAGCCTTCACTTGAGCCAACGTTCTGCCCGTCGACTGTGCTATAGCCTTCATCACGATCGTGTCTGCGATACCCAGTTCCACACCTGAAAACAGAAAGCATTCACGATAATTCTTCCGTTTCCTTTCTTAACGTACCATATTTTGACTAGGGTAGTTACTACTACATACATACAGGGTTATCCACGTTATTCGACACGGAGCATTATGGCTAAAGTATTTGATAAAAAAGAAAATAATAGTTTGGGATGGATAGAGACCCATAAAGGCTACATTTTAAAAATATTTTCATGTTATACAGGGTGTCCCAAAAACATGAAATGTATCAAAGTTATGTTTTTTTAAATGGAACACCCCATATATCATTGCATATTCAGATTCCCTGGTGAATCCTAGTGTGACTTTATGTATCATACATGGCACCTAAAGCAAACCGTTAAGGTGTGAATCACCATTTTCGGTATATGTAGATATCAGGAAAAAATTGAATATCGCAGAGACTACAAAATATGGAAGGCTGTAACTTTGCCGTATTACTAAGCATAAAATGCATCAGCTTTGATGAGACTGTCAAATTTAAATTACGTTTATACTTGGAGAAATCGGTCGATGAATTAAGGAAACTTCGATCAGCGATAACTTGATTTTTTCAAATGGGAATGCCTAATTTTTTTTATACGGTTAAACGTAGAATTTGATATGCTTTCTAATGATATAGGGTTATGAATATCAATCTCTCGTAGTTTTCATTTAATTTTAAATTTTCAAACAAATCGGTGATTTTCAATTTTCCTACCTATAAGCAACGTAGCAGGCCATGAAATATAAACAAAAATCTGTTCAGCTAGAAGAAAACAACTAACATAGCTCAAAAATACACACTAACTAGACTAAAGGGACAAGATTATAAAAATTCCTTACAACAAATCAACTCTCCCAGAAACAACTGCGATAACGTCTCTAAGGTCAAAGAGAAGCTGGAGTATGGCAGTAATAGATATTTTTACTGTCTACTGGCTACCGCAATTTACTAGAGTTTAAAAATTTTCAAGGCAATCAAAAACCCTCATATGAAACAGAAACAACCAGCGACGTTGCTCCAGCACGCAACTATCAATCATATGTAATTGTGGAAAAAAGTACTAATTTTCGTCGAAGTCGATACCTCTGACTGGAGCTCTTCTATTTTTCAATGTCTATTAGCGATATTGCAAAAAAAAAGGAATACTGACAAATCAGATTCAAATTTTCTGCCATTTAAGTTATGTTTTATAATTTGAACAAATTTTAATTCATTCTTCATTTTCTGCGACCTTGCTAATAAGTACTGAAGAATTTTCAGAACTTCAGTCAGAGGTACTTTTGACTTGAGTTTGGCAGAATTGCATACTTTTTTATACCACTAAATGTGAAATTTTATTTTGAAAATAATAAACTGCTTACAACATTCTCTAGTAGTTTTTACTTTATTTCAAAATTTTTAGTGGTTTTGGAAATTGCCAATCTCTAGTACATTGCAGTAGCTAGTAGGCCGTGAAAAGATCCATTTCTGCCATACTCCACCTTCTCTTTGACCAAAGATATGTTACCGCCGTTGTTTCTGGTTAGACTTTGTTGTGAGTAATTTTTATAATCTTGTCCCTTTAGTCTAGTTCGTGTGTATTTTTCAGCTAAGTTAGTGTGTTCTTCTACCTGAACAGGTCTTTGTTTATATTCCATGGCCTGCTACGTTGGTTATAGGTAGGCAAATTGAAAAACGCCGATTTGTTTGAAAATTTAAAATTAAATGAAAACTACCAGAGACTGATATGCACAACCTTATACTATTAGAAAGGTTATCGAATTCTACTTTTAACCGTATAAAAAAAATTAGGCATTCCCATCTGGAAAAATCAAGTTATCGCTGATTGAAGCTCCCGTAATTCATCGACCGATTTCTCCAAGCATAAACGTAATTTAAATTTGACAGTCTCATCACAGCTGACGCATTTTATGCTTAGCAATATGGCAAAGTCACAGCCTTCCAAATTTTATAATCTCTGCGATATTCAATTTTTTCCTGATATCTACTTATACCGAAAATGGTGATCTACACCTAAACGGTTCGCTTTAAGTCCCATGTATGATACATAAAGTCACAATAGAATTCATCAAGGAATCTGAATATGCAATAATATACGGGGTGTTCCATTTAAAAAAACATAACTTTGATACATTTCGTGCTTTTGGGACACCCTGTATAACATGAAAATATTTTTAAAATGTAGCCTTTATGGGTCTCTATCCATCCCAAATTATTATTTTCTTTTTTATCAAATACTTTAGCCATAATGCTCCGTGTCGAATAACGTGAATAACCCTGTATATGCATTAATAACCAAAATATCAGAAGAAATTCAAATTGGCTCTGACATTGTTTCTTCTTCACATCTACTCTTTAGCACTACAAACCCAATCCTCAGTTTTGCGGATGACAGTACGCAGCACGCAGGCATCATGAGCAATAGTCCGATCTCTGTGGTCGAGCTGGAACGCAGAAGACTGGCAGTGGCAGCTTCGCTTTCAAAGGATCTCAATACCATTACCGCTTGGGGGCTCAAGAATGTGGTAAAATTGAATGCTTCCCAGACCCAGTATTGTACGCTGTCAAACAAGAAGTGCCCAAGCCAACACCAGGTTCTAATGAACAACCAGGCTCTGCCAAGGAGTCACTCATTCAAGCTGTTAGGAGTCAACATTACAGAAAATCTTATCTGGCACGAACATGTCGAGTCAATTGCAACAGCTGGTGGTAAAAAGCTTGGGTACCTATTTAGAGCCAGAAAGTATTTCTCAGCATGTAACCTCCTCACGCTATATAAAGCCCAGATAAGACCTTGCCTGGAGTATTGCTCTCATGTCTGGGGAGCTGCTGCCCCTAATACCCTGTCTATACTAGATGCCGTCCAGAGAAGGGCAATTCGACTAATTGGCGGCCCGGCCTTAACGCGCCACCTTCAGCCACTTTCTCACCGGCGTGTTGTTGGTGACCTCTCACTCTTCTACCGATATTCAAACGGGATCTGCTCCTCTGAGCTATCCTCTATCGTCCGCCGCTCACCGCTCCTATCAGATGCATCCGCGCGACCGCTGCATCTCGTCCTAAGGCGGTCGTTGTTCATACATCAAGAACCGAGCGGTACAACCGCACATTTATTTCCAGGGTGTCCAAGGCTTGGAATGGACCGCCAGAAGATGTATTTATTGGGCCTGCGGGTATTGGCCCATTCAAATCCCGCGTTAACAAACTTCCCCTAACATAATCCTTTCACAGCAGCCGCGGTACTCTAGTATTTAGGCTCTGCCTACGCGGTCTGTTCAGTTATAAAAAAATACAAAGAGGCGTAAGACAAGGTTGCGTTTTATCGCCAATACTGCAATACACACGCTGAAGAAACAAACACTTAAGAAAGCCTTGGCAAACAAGGAAGGCGGAACAAAAGTCGGTGGAAAACACTCTTAAGATACGCGAATGACGCAGTGATTTTGGTGGAGAATATTGAGGATCTGCAGAGGCTGACGACTAAGCTGTCTGCTTGCAGTGAGGAATACGATTTATCATTCAATATTAAGAAGACTAATTTTATGGTAATCTCCAAAAACAACCCAGCAAACGTTACTCCAACTATAGCCGGCAGGAATATAAAAAAAGTGGAACAATTCCTTATCTTGGAGTAATTGTGAACAGCATAAATGACTACACTCAGGAAATAAGAGTGGGAATAGAAAAAGCAATAGCGAACTTGATTAGAATGAATAAAATCTTTGTAACAAACATCTATGTGTGACACTAAAAAATTTTCTAGCTAAGTGTTACGTTTTTTCTACTCTCCCCTACGGAGCTGAAGCATGGACTGTGAATGTCGCAACTCTGAGAAGGATTGAGGCATTTGAAATGTGGGTGTTCAGAAGGATCCTCAGAATATTGTGGATGGATAAAGTAACAAATGCTGATGTCCAGAGACGCACTGGCAGAGAAAAGGAAATTTTAGATGTAATTAAAAAGCATAAATTAGAATATCTAGGTCATATGAGAGGGAAGAAATATGAACTTCGGCAGTTGATTGTCCAAGGCAAAATTCAGGGCTAACATAGTATAGGCATAAGAAAAATTTTATGGCTATAGAATTTGAGGGAGTGGTTGGATGCACCTATAACTAACTTTTTAAAGCAGCCACATCAAAAGTAAAAATAGCTATGATGATGCCAACCTTCGACTCAGAGACAAATAAGAACTTAAACATTGTTCTGGAAGACTTGATTTGATATATGAGGTTTTTAAATTTCTAGATGGCCCATGAAAGTTATTAGGTCATTACAAATTAATATAGGTCGACTTCCAAGTTACTGATAAAAAATTTGCACAAATATCTATTTACCTTCATAGGCTGGTGCGATTTTGTTTAAACATAAGTAAACACTGGGCAACAGATCCTCCTGTGTAAGTGCAATCACAGACCTGAAATAATTGCTTAAAATCTCGATCATTTTCAATCTGGACGATACCTTCTCGATTTCATCGAATGTCCTGGCCAAAGCACTGTAAGGGACCCTGGAAGTATTTGCAGAGTTTAGAAGAAATGATTACACTTTGTATTATATACCTACGGTTGTTGTTGCTTCCATGTGGCATGTTTCAGTGGGTGATATTTTGAATTGTTGGGATTATATTTTGCTAGTACATCTGTTTTTGAATTATTGGATGGTTTTCCTAGAATAATACATATGTATTATTTACGTATAAAGGGTGCTTCAATACAGAACTATAATTGCTAAAAGTATGAATTCTAAGGGAAGCTCATTTTAACAAGATGTTGAGCTTTAGAGTGCTCTATAAGATTCTACATATTTTGTTAAGAATTCTCTTTTACTTTGGGATGCATTTTTTTGAATTTTTACTGTTATAGATGCCTAGTGTCTGTGTCTGCATAAAAAAATTGTCTTTGTTTAACCCACTATGATTTTTTAAATATAGGGTAAAAACTTACTCTTTAAAAAACAAAAGCATGGATGCCAAATGGATTTAACAGATGTTTACTTAACAATCCTAATTTCTATACACTCCATAGCTCAACAGTTAAGATATTTAGGAAATACAAATATAAATATATTGATTTAATTTTTTTTCTCTGGGCATGAGAGAACAATAACTGACAAATTATAACATTTATATCACTAACCGAATATTGGAGCTAGTTTCTTTTTCTCTCCATTTTCAGTTTCTTTCTTGATGTCTGTGGTTTCCTTCAAATCTTCTTTCTTCTCTTGTTTTATCTCTACCTTATCTTCATCTTTCAGTGACTTTTTGTCTTCCTTGCATACCTCATTTTCTACCTTAACAGATCCCTCCTCTTCTGAAAGTCTTTGCTTTTTTGCATTTTCAGCTGTTGGTGATGATTTCTGTTCAGAAGAGCTGAGACAAAAGAATCAACGTTAAATTAAGGCTAAATTGTTGGTGAAATATGCAGTCTGTTAGAAATCGCACACCAAACAAATGAGGAAATATACTATGTCAAACAGAATGCAGATTACATTATACTTGATTACATTATAGTGCTGCTACTAGTAGTACAAAATGTTATGTATCAATTTTAATGTCTGTGGGATAGCCAGCAAATAGAAAGCGCTTAGAATAGCATTTTCAAATAATACTGTTTAAAATTTAAGGACAATTTCACTACTATTATGGCAGTTTCCAACACAGAACATTAGAAAAATATGAAAAATAACAAATCACTTTGAAATCTATGAAAATAAACACACATTTTTCCAGATAAATTTTTTTTGGTCATGTGGTTTATGGAACATAATAATAAAAATCTAGATTAGGTATGTAAAATGTGGTACCTTTCACCATCAGATTCATCACTGCTTAGTATTCTCGCCCTTTTACTACTTCGCCTCTTCACATTCACAATATCTTCATCTTTTACAGGACTGTCTTCTAATTTAATGTTCGCTGATATACTTGCTATTTTTTCCTCTTTCTTCACACTGTCAATATCTCCTTCCTTGACTGGGCTGTTTTGTGATCTAAACAAATATCATTGAAATAAGTTGCTGGTATGAATATTTTCATTACTACTCTGTTGATGTATTGTATATGTATTGTTATGGTTAAAGTGTCTACTTGGATAGTTTGGAAACTAGCCAGATAGCATCTAAACAGAAACATTGTCATTAAAGTCCAAACCACAAAAGAATTACCCAAATTGGCTCAGGTACTTGGCTGGTTTACAAACTGTTTTAGTTGGCTTAATTTGCATGCTAACCAACGAGTTAGTTGTTACATATTACTACACATATTTTGTTCACACATATCCAAATGCTGTGGTTAGTCTGTAAACTAGTCAAAACCTCTGGTTAATTTGTGGAATTCTTTTGTGGTTTGCACTTTAGCTACAATTCATGGCTAGTTTACAAACCATCTGCATATAATACAATCTAACCAACATTCATTGATATTTTAATTGCAAGATAACTTTCTGCTAAAATAATGAGGCATTTCGATAGTTTGTATACTATCCAGCTGGTTTATAAAGTAGCCATGTAATGCACTTTAACATATACAATATGTAATTATAGAAGGATCTAGGATACATCTGTATCTGTATCTGTAGAGTGGGGAGGGTGAGTGGTCCCACTGCACTTAGGCCACAACTGGCCCATTGTGCATCCTCCCAGGGAGTTGTTTCCTCAGGTCATCGTCCATCCTGCCAATTGTAGGAAGGTGAACAAGTCGCTAGGGGACATCTCCCTTATGTGGGCAGGTGTAGGCCAAGACTCGCCGAACGCACACTCTCTAATAGATCTAGGATACATAGCAAAATGGATAAAGCTACTGCAAATTAGGTTGCATTTGTGATTTGTTGTTGTTTGTTTGTTCGCTAATATCAAAAGTGAGGAAACTAATGTTAATCTTTAGGTTGTGCAATTGGTGATCTTGAAAGATCCCCCTTCTTTTAATATAGAACTAATGATAGATAAATACATCTCTTTTATCACTCACTTTCTGTCTGTGACATCCTTATCACGTTTTTTTGATTGGGACTCAGCCTTCTTTGGTTTGGGGCTTTTCAATTTCTCTTTCTCTCTAGCTGGACTCTGCTTCAATCTAAAAACACAATTCACGTTTAGCCTAGTTAACATACCGCTACAGCATCAGCACCTACTTTTTGGTTTTCTCTGCAGACCTTCCACTTTCAGCCTTTGTTGACTTTTCGTTCTTGGGAGTCTTGCAACTAATATGGATACGGTTAATGAATACATTATATGCTGTAGGCTTTGCAATTGGTTTACTTATATTACGATAAACTAAAGTACGACAGAAGGTACGAAAAATGGTAAACATAACTAGAACAAAACATACCCTGACGATGTGGAATCTGTATTTTCTTTTGGCGCCACTCTTGAGAAAAACGACCTGAAGAAACGAAAATAAAGTGGAACTATTAGGAAAATTACGGTTTCTAGTTTCTTACGTGATACTTGGTTGCTGCATCTTGTAAAAAATGTACAATTGGAAATTTAAAACTTATCTATTTAAAAGGAAAAAAAGGATAAATTATGGAACCAAACATAAAATCACTCATAAAATCAAGTGACAAGTGAGGTTATGTTATGTCACAATGTCACATCACAAAGGTTATGTTCGGATTCGGAAACGTCATGTTTCCCGCGTTTTCGCTTGTCAATCTTCAGTAGGGTAGCACCAGGGTAGGCAACACAAAATAGCGGCAATCAGTGAATCAAGTAGTTTGACTCAGTTCTTTTCATAGATTCTTGATACTAACAAAGAACCCCGTCTCCTACTCTTTCCTTCACCCTAATTTCACCCTACCCATTCGGGTGATTGATTCAAACACGATTTCAGTAATCAAATTTTTCTGTATAAACAACTTATGTACACGATACACTATAAAGTACTGAGGACATGTATCAGAAAATAACGTAACACTGGTGCTGTAACTTCATTTTATAACGCACAAAATCAGCCTTGAAAGGCCGACCAAGTAGGCTTTGGTTTATAACATTTGTCGCTTGTTAGAGAATAATTTAGTGACATACCTCACATCATAGTAAACAGCCAGCATAATATCTCTGAGGATTTTCTATATAAAAATGGTTCCCACAAAATTTGACCTTGGGAGGGTTTATTTATGGATGATTTTACGGCTGTCAAGTTTGGGTAGAGATGCGAAAATGAAAATATCGATACCGGTACCAGTACTCGATATTTTTTAGCCTCATATAGGCGCGTTTGGTTCGTACAGAGAATTTTGTGCAATTGATTACACCCCTCAATAATTATATACCGATACACCTACAAAAGTATCGATACCAGCCTGGAATCCCTTAGAAGTATCTAAGATAAAAAATAGTCGATATTAGTGCAGAAGCACAAGTATCGAAGTACCGTTACCATCCCTACAAAAAATCATCCAAAAGTGGGGATGTGCGTGTAATTTCCGCCAACTTGAGTTATTGTGCTGGTTGTTTACTATGCTGTGCCTATATATGTCATCTCATTGTTTTTGTGTAACCATCGAAAAAATAAAGTGGAGCAAATACTGCATGAATAGGTATGTGCGGTTTTTTTGTTGTTCTGTTTTTGTTGTAAGATACTAACTCAAACTTTTGCAATGATAAGAAGGCTGCTTAAAGTTCCTCTCAAAAAATTATTTATTCATGAAGATTTCGAATACTTCGTTTTTAAGTGTTTAAGGGGTTCCTGATCATTTTCTACTTTTTTGGGTGGGGGTGAAATTGGAGTGGTTGGGAGGTGGGTATAGGACATTGTAGGGTGACCATATACTTCATATAGATTAATTCCGGACGCTGGGCTTACGGGGGGGGGGGGGGGTGATGAGGTGATGGACTGTGACAGAGTGGAGAGAGATTTTGTCTGTCCACTAACTGTACGAGTTGCTCTATAGTACTGTAACAACTATTTTCGATTACGGCTCAAATTCCGGACATTTTACCGATTTTTGTGATTTCGCCCGGACACGAAATTTAGCTTCAAATTTTCGGACATATCCGGGATTTTCCGGAATCTGTGGTATATAATATATATGTGGGATAGTTTGATACATATTATAATCCTGTAACATGTATCTTGGCAACTATGTACTTGATTGTGATGAAATTGTGATACTGTATTACTACCGTTACTAGAAAATGGTAACAGTCCTTTTGTTGTTGGAAGTCTTGGAGGAACTGACAAAAAACGAAAAACTTCATAATCGCTCAAACTTCGTTATAGGATGTTTCAAAGGATTACTGTTTACTTTTTTGATGAGGATGATGTATAAAGGTACTCAAATTTTTTTTAGCACCTATAAATGTGTGGGGAGTATTGAGTCAAGATACTTGCATGACGCCAATTTTTTCTGTTAATATACAGGGTATTAATTAAGTATGTTAACAAATTTTAACCACGAATAGTACTCCGAAAAATAGAAAGAAAATGTCATATGAACATGGGTCCGGAAATGCTTCCTAAGGGCCCCTTTGCATGGGGCACCCTGAAGACGGTTTTTCCTCGATATTCTCGAAACCATTCATAACAAAATTACGAAATTAGGTACGATGGGTAAACTTTCGACGCGGAATCCGATTCTGAATTCAGAATTTCATAATTTTAATCAGAGGCGTATCATACGGGAGGAGTTAAGGGTAAAAATAACCCCATTTTCTAAATGGTGATTTTTTTGACATTTTGATTTTAGAATATGGTATTTTAGGGCTAACCGTTTTCGAGAAAAATGCAAATTATTGAATACAATAGCCTGCATCGATTCAATAATTTGCATTTTTCTCGAAAACGGTTAGCCCTATCGAGATGTACCATGAGACCATTTTTACGTATAAATCTCTGAAATACCATATTCTAAAATTAAAATGTCAAAAAAAATCACCATTTAGAAAATGGGGTTATTTTTACCCTTAACTCCTCCCTTATGATACGCCTCTGACTAAAATTATGAAATTCTGAATTCAGAATCAGATTCAGCGTCAAAGTTTACCCATCGTACCTAATTTCGTAATTTTGTTATGAATGGTTTCGAGAATATCGAGGGAAAACTGTCTTCAGGGTGCCCCATGCAAAGGGGCGTAGCTCCCTTAGGAAGCATTTCCGGACCCATGTTCATATGACATTTTCTTTCTATTTTTCGGAGTACTATTCGTAGTGAAAGTTTGTTAACATACTTAATTAACACCCTGTATTGTTTTGTTTTAATAGTCGATGGTGTGATACGTTGCGGCCTGAAGTCTGGGTGACGTCACGACTGGCGTTTCCGAACGTGGTCGCGCCGAAGGGTACCGAATGCCGAGCGTCGCCGTCGCCGGCTGATGTGCGTCCCGACGCTTGCCGCGTGACGCGCGACGCCCGGCGTCGGTATCGGGAAATCGGGACCGGCGCCAGCGGCAGCGGCCCAGTTGTGGCTTGCGGCCGATCGCGATCAGCGAGAGCAGCGCGCGCCGTCAGACATCCCATGGAACCCCTGGAAGCGGTTCCACCATGGACGACGTCGTCAGAGGTTAGTGCCCCTCCACCCACCCCCCCCCCCCCCCCACCCACGCTTAACAGCTGAGTAAAGTTTCTTGCACCCACTACTTAGTATTTGCTTCTCACACCGACGCACACCACGCTTTGGCTTGGCCCAACGAGGATCAAAAGATACTTGGCCCTTGGCCCGAAAGCGATAGATTGTTTTCGCCGGATCTGGCGTTCTTTTTCGATGCGGTGGCAGAGCGGCAGGCAAAAAGCTGAAAGGGAATTTTTGAACCGTCGCCCTCGCTCCTTCCCTCACTGTTCCCCGCCTCATAGCCTTGTTGCTCCTGTTTATCTCGGGACGCTCGGCTACGCGACAGGCATACACTCGCTTTTTTTGGCACACAAACTACAATTACGGATCTCAGAACAATTAATACAAACATAAGTACAGTGAACAACTGTACAGTGTTCTAGTTCGGAAACCAAAACGAAATGCTTCGATAATATGTACGACAATTCTCTAATATGTGATACTCGTAGAAACAAATTGACAGACAAGAAACATGAAAAAGATGAATACATTTTAGATCCGATGTAGATAAGTTAAGTAACATTTAAATTATTATAATTATATAATTTAAATTAAATTAGGGTATATTTATATCTTCCTAATAAATAACAAGCTATGTATAGGCAGCTCGTTATTTACATCCCATACTGTATACATCACATCAACAAATATCCTTCAAAGTGCGCTCCATTTTGTTCAATACACATCATCTGGTCCCAATTTTAATACAGGGTGTAACTTTTAAGGATGTCCACACCTATATTACCGTGTAGATCTTGCTGAGCTGATCATTTTTCAATAAGCAACATGGGCCCGGAAACGAACCGTTTCGGAGATAGCGCTACCGGAAGTATTCCTTTCTGACGCCTGAAGAATAGGCAATTAATTCGACGCTTTGCGGCCAGTAGCGTGGCCGGCGCGGTCTCCGGATCTCAATCCCCTGGATTTTTTCCTGTGGGGTCACCTGGAAGCACTTGTCTACCTAGGGGGTGCACCGCCACACCAGAAGAGCTGATTGCACGCATCATTGCAGCAGCTGGAGACGTCAGGGAGCAGCCACAGATAATCAACGCTGCCACTGCATCGGTCATCCATCGAGCCAGATTGTGCGAGCAAGAAGGCGATGGCCACGTGGAGCCTTCACTGATTTTTGACTGATCTCGGTGTTTTTTGTTGTTGTTTTTTTGCAATGTTTTTTTGCTTTGTTTGTTTGGTTTACTTTTGAAATTTTGGCTATGACGATTAAATGTTGACAAGCCGAATCTGTCTTAGCAGCTGATCCGTAACCCCCTCTCTCCTCTGCCAATTACGAGGCGTTGAATGAATTGCCTAACTTCAAGCGTCAGCAAGGATAACTTTCGGTAGCGTTATCTCCGTAACGGTTTGTTTTTGGACCCATGTTGCTTATCGAAAAATTATCAGCTCAGCGAGATCTACACGGTAATATAGGTGTGGACATCCTTAAAAGTTACACCCTGTAGTTTGTTTAGTAACCGTTTCCGTCTTAATTTTTCGATCTCTCAAATATTTTTTGAGTGCAAGAAACTAATGGAAGTCACATGGAGCAAGGTCGGGAGAGTAAGGGACGGTTAACCGTAATTTAAATCCCAAACTTTCCAATTGTTCGTTGACAAATCACACATCAAAGACCGAAGCATTCTCGTGATGAACCGTCCATTTGAAGTGTTGATCAAGTGTTTACTTTAATTTTGCCTCGAAGTACGGCAGAATACTAAACTTACTCCCAGATGTTCCACATTTATATACCTAAAAAAAAAACATTTGCATCACTTAACAAGTGTTTTTAACAGTTTAGGTCTTCTGCAGTCTTGGGCTGTCTCTATGCATACTTAGGTACAGATTTCAATTCGGGGTTATGTTGTAACGATAAAATCAACTTCAGATTATTTAAAAACTGTGGATTACATTACATCACTCTTGGAATTCATATTTCTGTACCTACTCTCAATTTTCATTTATCACTTTTTGACTGGAACGTAGATAAGACAAATTAACGTTGTCAAAGATTCGTTCGGTCATCTTGTGCGAAGTCGGCAATTTCTTCAAATACTTTCTCCGCTGCAACTCATCAATGAAGCTTCACGCATGAAATTGAAATTTGTTTATTTATAGCCATATGTTTACACCAATTTGTTAAAAATAGAAGCCATACATACTTTCAGCACATGCAGTACTAATTTTAGATGAGAAAAATATTGAGCTTTTAAATTCTTACCTACTTTCTTAGCATTGCATTAATAACACTTCTTTTTAAAAAGTGCAAAATGTTCACAGCATAAATTATTCCATTCAGAAGTTGGTATGAAAAAAATAAATATATAATGACATATGTATATACCGGGTGTTACCGTGAATTAAAGCCGGCATCTTTGACCCAAATTCAAGTGGAAAAGTGCATATAAACGTATCTCCTAAACCATCTGCCCTTAAAGATACAGGGAGCCAAAGTCTGGAAAGAATTGAGTCTACGGCAATGACCTTATAAAAATTAATTGTCTAGATTAGAGCACAACTTTTTGTCTATTCATATCTCTTCGTATCGCACTTTGTTTTCGAAAAAAAAAAAAATTAAAAACCACTTTATTGCCAAAATGCACGATAATGGTGTAGTTGTCAGCTGTCATTAATACACAGCTCCTGAAGTACTTGGACAACAATAACATCATAATTGATCGCCAGTACGGCTTCCATAAGCACAGCTCTACAGGTTGGTAACCTCCTGGCCTGCGTCACTTCTTGTGTAACAGAGCAATTGAAAATCATGGCGAATTCCGTGTCGTTGCACTTGACATATCGAAAGCCTTCGACAGAGTGTGGCATGAGGGACTCCTGGTCAAGCTTGCTGCTTATGGACTACCACCTGGCCTGCGCCAGTACAGTTCAACGTACAGAAAACTCAGGCAACAAGACTTACAAAGAAGTCTCACGTTGGCTTACCAACTGTGAATAGGGGCGTCACCCCATAATATATATAGTCACCTTCCGTCAGGCTTTTGGAGATCAACATCAACAATAACAAGTTCTGGCACGACCACGTCGTCAGTATTACTAAAACGGCATCCCAGAAGCTAAGAGTTTTGTTTCGCTGTAGACAATTGTATACACCAGAGCGACTACTGCTGCTCTACAAGGCACAGATCCGACCATCGCTGGAGTATTGCTCCCATGTGTGGGGAAGCGCTCCGAAGCACTCTGTAAAGCTTCTGGACATTACCCAGAAGAGAGAAATTAGACTAATCGATACGCCTAACCTCACAAAGGACCTCTCAGCCTAGAACATCGAAGAAGGGTAGCTGAAATATCCTTGTTTTACAGATTCTATCACGGAACATGTTCGAGTGAGCTCTCCCAGATAATAACACCAAAGGCAGTCCGTGTGAGGCTCTGTGAGCTCATCCTTACCAGGTCGAGGTCCCTCCTCCCTGAACCAGTCTCCTCCAGCATTCCTTCTTTGGAGAACTCGACGCTGTGGAACGAGCTGCCGGGGAATTTGTTTCCCGACGGCTACAACCTTCAGCGTTTTAAATCTAATGTGGACTGACACTTATCCTCTGACAGTGCTTCTACAGCGCCATAGGCTTTCAGCCTTTGGGGGAGGCTGACCATAAAAAAAAGTTCTAATATCGTTTCTAGAAACTGCCTTCCGCTTAGTTTTGCTTTCGTACAACTGATCGGTAAGATAAAACGGAGCATCAGTAATTAGAGATAATTTTCAGGAGAGCAATATAACTATTTATAGGGGAGGGGAAGTGTTTAATTTTATCTCAAGAGATGTCTGCAAAAAAGTATGTCGTGGCTCTTCTTAGCAGCGATCGGTGTAGCTATTTAGCCGGTGTATTATAAATATATAGAATGTGTATGGATGTATGCCATGCCATGTGTTCACCTATAAATACCGACGCGGTATGGCGGCATTGTGGACAATTGACTAGTATCACGAGGTTAAGAACAATGATTTAATTATTATGGCCGCTTAGTGCATACACAAATAAACGTTCTGCTGCATTTCGTTACTTTCTACATCATTTTGTTTTTTAGTAATTCCATTCTAAAGTTTAAAGAAAGGAATTCAAATTCAGCCAATCAGTGCCAACCGCGCGAATTATCAGCAGTGCATTGTTGGCAAGAACAGGTCCGACTCGCAAAACATTTACATTTCACATAAACATGTTATTTGCTATCCAAAGTGTTATAAATAATTTGAAACTCACTTCTTAGCTTTCACATTTCTCATCTTCGTATTGAAGAACTGCATATTATCCACATAAAAGTCGTTCACCATAGCCATATCAACTTTAGGCAGGTTATCTGAATCGGCGTTTGTGAATCCACTATCGATTTTACCCATACTTGTTGGTTATGTTATGATAAAATAACTTGAAACCTACTAAAATGGAATAAAAGGATATCCTGTACAAATAAACGCAAACAAATAATAATAACTTTAAGATTGTTGAAAATTACAGCCAAAGCCCAATGGAATTTGGAAATGACAATGACCGAATGACGATTGATTGACAGGATTGACGGATCAGGAACCTTAACTTAGCTTTCGGAAGGGCTGTTCCAAATTATGGTTCTATCACCGTCCTAGAACTGTTTTCATCATGCCCCGCCCATTTTACAGTTCTCAAAACGATGATTGGTTGGTCCATCAGCGTACCAACCAATCATCGATTCTAGAATCACAAAATGGGTGGGGCATGATGAAAACAGGTCTAGGACGGTGATAGAACCGTAATTTGGAACAGCCCTGGAATTTCGGATCACGGGACATTAAAACCACAAAACATATCAGACGGGAACAGAAGACAAGATAGATGAGCCAGCCCGCGTAGAGCTCCGCGCGCCATCAGAATGCGGCAACACAGCACACATATCTGTCTTTTGATTGGCTGTTCGCCTATAGGGCAGTGACGTCACTGCCCTAGGAGAATTCAAATATTTTCCTCATTTTCACGGCTTTCCTGTGCCCAAAAAAATCGGAGAAAAAAATGAGATGCGTTTTATGACGTACTCTATCATATGCAACCAGAAATAAAATTCATGATACTAGTCCATTGACGCAAGCCGCCGATCATATAGGCGCACAGACACATTTCCTCCGAATTTTATTGACCGCATCATCAACCAAACTGTCGAAATACCCCAAAGATAAGATAAGAACTTCAAGAACATTGAAGACGCATACTCTTTCTAACGACTTGTTAGCTCCAAACAAATACTTCAAGAAATGGAGACTAGTACCGAGCCCCAACAAAACTGCTTCCACCTGAATAACAAACTAGCTAAACATGAACTGCAAGCGAACCCCTGAAACATAACCATTTCCCAAAATATCTTGGAGTAACGTTAGATCGCACCCTCTGCTATAAGAAACATCTCGCAAACACTGCAGGAAAACTGAGAACACGCAACAACATTATCCAAAAGCTGTGTGGGACGACGTGGGGTGCCACGGCTCCAACTCTACGAACCAGTGCGCTAGCTCTTGTCTATTCGTGTGCTAAGTACTGTGCGCCTGTCTGGATTAACAGCCATCATACCAGACTAATTGACGTCCAACTAAATCACACTATGAGACTTATTACAGGCGCAGTAAAGACAACCCCAACTCAATGGCTGCCTGTACTCTCTGGAATAGCCCCACCGCAGCTGCGAAGGACTAACGTCCTTCTAAGGGAGTATAACAAGATTACGGCCAACAGCAAACTGCCCATCCACCGAGCAATACCCCCGTTGCAGATAAACAGACTTAAATCCCGACAACCACCAATAAGGGATGCAGAAGGGCTTAAAACCAATAACTTCGACTCCTTAAACCAAATGGCGCTCCCAGTGGGAAGGTTTTGCGGAACACCACTCACGATGCGCATTTATGGGGGCAGCCTTACTTCCAGGATCAGAACTACCCCGGAAAGAGTGGGTAAAACTTATATAATAGAGGCCGAACAGGCCACGGCAGATGATGTGCCGACTCCCTTTACAAGTGAGGCTATGTGCAATCTCCCTTATGTGACTGTGGCGCGCCCCGCCAAACTATAAACCATACTACGAGCGAATGTGAACTGCGTGCGTTTCAGGGATCGCGAGAAGAGTTCTTCACAGCCACACCGTTGGCGCTGAAGTGGTTGAAAGAACTGGACATCAACCTGTAAATGCCAAAGGCTATGTATCTTAGTTTGTAGCTGTATATATTTTATTTTATCATAGGTTATAATAGTTTTTTTTTTAATCTATATTTACTATTGTCATGTTTTGAGCCATACGATAAATAAAAAACCCCAAAGTGCTTCAGAAATTACCGGAAATGAAATTATCTAATTTGCATTTGTCAAGCGAAATTTTCAACAGAAAGTCAATACGAGTATGTAGCTTTGTTAACTGTCGTAGAAGAAAAACTACAACGATGTATAAAAAAACAATGGGACGGGTACTATTGTTAACAATTAAATATTCATTTAAAAACGTTCAACAACTATCCTTTAAAGTCGTTTTCCATTCTGTAATTTTTTAAGTAGAACCATAAGATAAAATTGTTAGAAATTCGGTTCATGTCAATTGTCAATCCGATGATCAGTTTCAATTTTGTACCAAGTCGTAAATTTCTGATATTTTTGTGAAAGTCGATCGGGACGAGATTTATCCACAACCGCCTCAGAAGTATGTATTTTCAAGTTCTCTAAAAAATTTGAAAACCTTTATTTGGCTTTGTATCGGGATGAAACCTTGTGTCTTGAATGATTTGAGGGTGTCAATTACAAATCCGGTTGCAGTTTTGAGTTTCAGCCTCGTTTAAAGAAAATAGAAATTTTCAGATTTACGGATTCTTAGGTTTTCTAAAAAAATGTAAAACCTTTATTTGGCTTCCTATCAAGACAAAACATTGCACCTTAGATGATTTGAGGGCATTCATTACAAATTTGTTTGCAGTTTCGAGTTTCAGCCTCGTTTAAAGAAAATAGAAATTTTTAGATTTATGGATTTTTAGGCTCTCTAAAAAAATGTAAAACTTTTATTTGGCTTCCTATCAAAACGAAACCCTGTATCCTAGATGACTTGAGGGTAATCATTACAAATTTGTTTGCAGTTTCGAGTTTTAGCCTCGTTTAAGGAAAATAGAAATTTTCAGAATTATCTACCGATTTTCAGGTTTTCTAAAAAAATTTAAAACCTTAATTTCGCTTTCTATCAAGATGAAACCAGGTGTCCTAGGTGTTTTGACGGTGTTAACTAGAAATCCGGTTGCAGTTTTGAGTTTCAGCCTCGTTTAATGGAAATAAAAAGTTTCAGAGGTATGGATTTTTAGGTTTTCTAAAAAAGTGTAAAACCTTTATTTGACTTGCTATCAGGACCAAACCTTGTGCCCTAGATGATCTAAGGGTGTTAATTACAATTTTTGTTTGTAGTTTTGAGTTTCAGCCTCGATAACAGAAAATACAAATTTTCAGAAGTACCTACCTATATCGATTTTCAGGTATTCTAAAAAAATTTGAACCCTTCATTTGCCTTTCTATCAAAATTAAACCGCGTGTTCTAGATGTTAATTAGAAATTTGTTTGCAGTTTTGAGTTTCAGCCTCGTTTAAAGAAAATATAAATTTTCAGAAATATTTTCAGGTTCTTATAAAAAAATTTAAAACTTTATTTGGTCTTATATCAGGATGAAACCTCGTATCCTAGATGATTTGATGGTACTAATTACAGATCCTGTCGCAGTTCTGAGTCTCAGCCTCGTTTGAAGAAAATAGAAATTTTCAAAACTACGGTTTTCTAAAGAAAAATAAAACCTTTATTTGGATTTGTATCAGGATGAAACCTCGTATCCTAGATGAGGTGAGGCTCTCTCAGAAACTTCAGGGAGAGTCGAGACACAAGTCTCAGCACATGCAAAGAGAAAAACCAGCTTTTAGGATGCTAAACTGGCAAATTCTCTTTACTGTAAATACTAGAATTTAAATAAAAATCTACATTTTTGGCAACGAATAGTTCTGGTCCAAGTACCGTTGCATTCATTTACCTGGCCAAACTTTACCACAAAACGTGCCAGAAAACTAAAGTATGGATGTAATGCTAAAAAACTCAGAGCAAGAGCTTTAAACACGGTAGTTACAGTTATATAATTGTATCAATTTCACTTAGAAAATGTTCCTAATCTAAATAATTATCCCATGACGTTAGATCATTAAAATATGTACATATTTAGGTGATCGGTCACGAGCGCGCGCGGTTTGATTTTTACCTGTTTACAAAAAGGGTGCCTTCATCGGCACCGGTCACTCGCGCGCCAAAAGAAAATGAAGCTTGGTTATTCCTAATGACCACATCCCTTTTATTTTTGCGAACTTTCATCTGTCTTTTTACGACTTGCGGTAGCTTACAGTTACTTCTTAGATTATCTAAATGACTATTCGGCTTCTGTAGGTATATAAAACTACCCTTAATGAAAATATTTCAGTAGTTTGCAATCTTTAGTTGCTGTTTGTGAGTATTGTTTGTGTTCTACTTTTTCATCATGGAGACTATGTTAAGTGTGAAAGGGAAGAAATTAATAGTTCTTGAAGAGTATACGTTCCGAAGAGATAAAGAAACCACCCGTGGTGTAGCCTACAGATGCTCTAGAAGAGGATGCATAGCATCTTTACTGATGGATCAATCGGGAGAGATTGTTCTTAAAAGAAATAATGAGCACTACCATGATGCTCCCACAAAACAAGCTGTGAAGGTAAATTTCTCGGACTTTTTTTTAGATCGTCAGGAAATCGATCAAATTTGTGAGAAATTAGAACACGTTCTGATCAATTAAAATTTTTTTGCATCTACTATCAGATTAACTTATTATGTTCAGAACAAAATTTCGCATTTAATAATATAAAAAAGTAATTCATTTCTGTCAAGTCAAAAGTAACGATACCTCTGACTGGAGTTCTACAAATTCTTCAGTAACTATTAGCAAGATCGGAAAATATGATGAATGAATTAAAATCGATTAGAATTATAAGACATAAGTTAACCTCGCCACCCCGGGCGCTGGTGTCCACATACCTGCCTATTATCCAAAATATTTTAAGGGCTGACCGGTAGGATTAGGACAAATCTGACCGCGGCGCGCTAGTGTCCCATAGCCCTTATTTAAGTATTACAACGTCATCCCCTCCTTTGGTATTCCAGCGAATCGAACACCTTCAGTTTTATTCATTTTTGATTCACAATAATTTTCAAACATTTTATAGTTTGAATACGACAGTAGATTGTAACTGAAACGTTAGAAAACGGTTTGCTTTCCAACGGTTGTGGTTTCGAGTATGTTTCAGAAGCTACCTTATTGTCAATATTGTTACATCATACAAAATGTGCCAGTCGGAGATATTTGTATCTTCTCAAATTAGATAGAAATTTGTATTTCTCACCATGTAACCTCCTCACACTATATAAAGCCCAGATAAGACCTTGCCTGGAGTATTGCTTTCATGTCTGGGGAGCTGCTGCCCCTACTACCCTGTCTATACTAGATGCCATCCAGAGAAGGGCAATTCGACTAATTGGCGATCCGGACTTAACGCGCCACCTTCAGTCACTTTCTCACCGGCGTGTTGTTGGTGACCTCTCACTCTTCTACCGATATTCCAACGGAATCTGTTCCTCTGAGTTATCCTCTATTGTTCCGCCGCTCACTGCTCCTATCAGATGTACCCGTTGGACCGCTGCATCTCATCCTAAGACGGTCGTTCTTCATACATCAAGAACTGAGCGGTACAATCGCACATTTATTCCCAGGGTGTCCAAGGCTTGGGATGGACTGCCAGAAGATGTATTTATTGGGCCTGCGGGTATTGGCCCACTCAAATCTCGCCATAACAAACTTCCCCTTACCCATAACCCTTTCACAGCAGCCGCGGTACTCTGGTACTTAGGCTCTGCCTGCGCGGTCTGCTCAGTTATATATATAAAAAAAAGGTCTATATTTTTGAATAATCAAATTTGGTTGTTGCAGGAGTATCGTCTCCCGAAATAAGGCTGCCACCACGATTTCGAGACGAAGGATCTCAATGTATCACCGTTGCCGAAAACTCGACTGCAGTTCTCACTGCAGAGCTATACGAATTCTATGATAACTTGGAAGTCACTTGGTAAGTTCCACAAAACTGCGCATTATTTGGTACACATGCATTAAATTATTATTACGATAATAATATCTACTCTACTGAGTTAAACAGCGTAGCAAGCATGGAGCATTCAGGTGTTGCCTAACACTAAAATATTGTAAGCAGTCATGGCCGACTTTACTCACTAGGCCGGAGCATTGAAATATGGCAACACTGAATCGGGAGCCGAGCTTGTGTCATTAGTGTAATTCTTCCAGAGTAAATAATAAGATTGGAAGGTGATTTTTAATGTGTTTCTAATTATTTACCTGCACAAACGAAACTATAAAGATAAAAAGATGCCTGCAAAGTGTGTAGCACCAGGTTGCAATAGCAATTGTGCTTCCAAACAAGGACATACCAACATAACCTTCCAGAGTAACAACGAAGAGTGGAAGGTGATTTTTAATGTGTTTCTAATTATTTACCTGCACAAACGAAACTATAAAGATAAAAAGATGCCTGCAAAGTGTGTAGTACCAGGTTGCACTAGCAATTAATGCTTCCAATAAAGGACATAAACAGAAGTGGGTGAAAGGTATTCCTCATAAGGGCTGGTTATATTTATAAGAATAAAGACAATAATTTACAAACATTTCAAAGGATAAGACCTATTTTAAACCACAATGTGGTACCTACAGTGTTTTCTGGACCTCCTAAATATCACAGAAAAAGACAGTTAATAGAACTCGTCTGGGCATGCCAACGAGGGCATGCATCTGGGCATACCTACAAAAAGATTTGATAGTGAAAGGGAATCAAGACCAGCAAGAATGGCTTCACCTACTAGTGAATTTTTCTAGCTCAAGTGACAATTTACAAAGTAAATTAAGTGTTCACTTAAGTGGAAGTGGAAGTGGCAGCAGGAAACAGGTTGCGTTTATTTTTATTTTGTAGTGTCTGACTATGATGAACCAGACATCAGATGTAAGTGGTATTAGTAGTAGTAGTTCTAAAAGGTATTTTTCTTAATTTATTAACCCAGATTAACTGTAATACATATAGAATGTAATAATTATTCTGAAACTATAGGCCCCCTATTTGACAGCTAAGCCACGTTGCCATATCTAACGGTCCGGCGTAGTGTAGAGTCGGCCATGAAGCAGTAGAAGTAAAAATAAGAGTAGGTTCTTTCCAACAGCATATTTTCTACCGTCCACGAAACTATTCGGATCGTTTGTGGTGCGCATGCGTTGATTTTAGATGGCTTCGTGACCGTACAAACAGGAAAATCTGTTGGAACGGTTCTTCCTCTTATTTCACTCTGACTCGTGTCAGTTCTGACAGCTATAAAAAAAAACTAACCTCGATTTCATTTCAAAAGCCACCGTCAAAAGTCAAGACCCCAAGAGCTTTATTAAAATTCGGGGACCTGAGTTTTCTGACGATGACTTGGTGTTAGTCTATCAACCACAACCGAAAAATGAGGACTATTTGGGTAATTTTAGCCATGAATAGTAGTTGCCACTCACAACCAGGTATTCCTGTAGCTCTATAAACAAAATAAAATAAATAAAACCTGGGTTATGTTTTCCATAAAAATGACCCAATTTATCATAACATACCATAGGTTCTTTCCAACAGGCCTGAATACCGTACAATGTATCGTCACAGACATGCGCAGAACGTGAAATGCATTCAAACACGTTTTGTGACCGTTCATGAAGCGGTCCATAAAGCGTTCCAACAGATTTCGTTACCGTTCATGGGACGGTTTCTGTACGGTCAAATCGGTACTTGGTCCAGAGTAAGGACTGTGAGGACTGACATGCGCAGTAGAAAGTAAATCACCCGCTTGGCGCACAATTTCATTTTGTCATTTCTATGCGTGATTCGATTTTGCTTTGCTTCTTTTGTTTTTGCTGTTGCTTGTTGTTTGGCTGGCTCGTTTGTTGGCCGAAACTTCACCAAAGCCAAAAATGGAAATGGATTCAAACAATAATGTTATACATGGTATGTTATGATAAATTCGGTCATTTGTATGGAAAACATAACCCAGGTTCTTTGTCTTTAGAGCCGTTATAGGAATACCGGGTTGTGAGTGGCAATCATTATTCATGGCTAAAATTACCCAGATACCCATTTTACCCATTTTTCGGTTGTGGTTGATAGACTAACACCAAGTCATCGTCAGAAAACTCAGGCCCCGATCAATTTTAATAAAGCTCTTGGCGTCTTGACTTTTGACGGTGGCTTTTGAAATGAAATCGAGGTTAGTTTTTTTTTATAGCTGTCAGAACTGACACGAGTCCAGTGAAATAAGAGAAGGAACCGTTCCAACAGATTTTCCTGTTTGTACGGTCACGAAACCATCCAAAATCAACGCATGCGCACCACAAACGATCCGAACAGTTTCGTGACGGTTCAATGGACGGTACAAAATATGCTGTTGGAAAGAACCTCATGTATATAACGTTATTGTTTGATTCCATTTCCATTTTTACTGCGCATGTCAGTCCTCACAGTCCTTACTCTGGAGCAAGTACCGATTTGACCGTACAGAAACCGTCCCATGAACGGTAACGAAATCTGTTGGAACGCTTTATGGACCGTTTCATGAACGGTCACAAAACGTGTTGGAACGCATTTCACGTTCTGCGCATGTCCGTGACGATACATTGTACGGCATTCAGGCCTGTTGGAAAGATCCTAGTGAAAAATAGTCCTAGATGTTTACTACATAAATCTATGTAGCATATTTATATGCTCCAGAATAATCGGCAAGCATTTAAGCTGTTCGTACACGTAAAAAATTGGTCCTTGAACGTGTCAGAAATACTCCACCTACTCTATAAAACAACCTTCCAAAATATCTACTACAACATGTGACGAAATCATCATTGACTCAAAAAATAATTCTATCGGTATACCAGCTGACATCCGAACTATTTTTATTCGCCAGACACAGCCGCTACAAGCTGATACTGGATCATAATAAAATGTTGGAGCTTGGTTCACAACCTTCCATATTATGATAGAGAACATTAGAGCATCGATGCTTCAGTCTCTATAGTGCATTTGTCTACTCGAAATATTATATTTGGTTCCACTAGTACTTTCACAACGTATATTCCTTTCCAAAATACTTCAGACTATGTGCAGCGGTTACTGGTATTAAGCGGATACAAAAAACCAAAGACAGACATTGGTGAAACAGATTTCCTTGATCACGTAAAATTGTATTATACCTCGAAAAACAATAGGGTCATATAGCTTTGGCTGTCTATGCACTCTTTTCCAAAGTACTATGATCGAGATCGTTCGTGAGAAGCAAAAATTGCATTTTTTTCACGGTAATATGCGGGCAAGTACTGCTTTTACGATATATTTCGAATTGGGGGTATTTGGACATCTCACATGGACCATACATCGTCAAAAATGGACGAACAATTCCTAACAAAAGCAGAAAGACATAACTATCTGAAGTCGCTGAAAAGACGGAGCTCGTTATGTTCACTAGGAGAACGACACTTGAATTGTCTGTCAGTAAAGTATCTAGGAGTCATACTGGATCACAGGCTGACTTGGAGGCAGCACGTGGATTATAAGGTAAGCAAGGCTCGAAACTCATAATGGGCCTGCAGAAGAGTTGTCGGTAGTAGCTGGGGCCTGAGCCCAAAAGTGGTGCACTGGCTCTATACTACAATAGTCAGACCGTCATTAATATACGGCTCCATAGTGTGGTGGACCTGTATAAAGACCGAGGCAATAAGAGCCAAACTTAATAAGGTTCAACGTTTGGCATGTCTTAGTATAACCAGTGCAGTGCGCACAACACCTTTGAGTGCCATTGAAACACTATTGAATCTTCCTCCTTTGGATCTGGTAATTCAAGGAGAAACTATAAAAACTGGGTTCCGTCTCTGGAGCCAGGGTAGCTGGACTTTTATGAATCCAGGTAAAGGACACTCGACGATTCTAGCAGAGTTGCATGAGGATTGTCCTATTTTGTTGGCGAGGAGCGATACAGTTTCTCCTACGCATCGCTTCAATCTCAAATTTACGGTGGTGTTTCCGTCAAGGGAAGAGTGGGAGTCTAGGGAAGGAGAAGGACAGGACTGGTACACAGACGGTTCACTCGCTAGAGAGGGCTCGGGCGTCTACGGACCCCATACAAGACTTTCACTCCCTCTTGGGGGGCACACTACAGTATTCTAGGCTGAGATCTATGCGATACTTGCTTGTGTAAATCGTATTCGGGAAATTGACGGGTCTAAGAGGCGGATTACTATCTGCTCTGATAGTCAGGCAGCCATCAAAGCACTGAGTGCTTGGAAAATAGCGTCGGGACTGGTCCTGGAGTGCAGGAGGGCTCTTGACGACATCTCAGCTAAACACAAGGTATCACTGATGTGGGTACCTGGGCACGCTGGGGTAAAGGGTAATAAAATGGCGGATCATCTGGCCAGGATGGGATCCGGTAACAGTTTTGTGGGCCCGGAACCAGCCTTAGGACTATCTGCAAGCTTGATTAGGAAAACAACTGGAGAGTAGATCCAGAATCAACACTCTCTGAGATGGAACAACATCTTTGGTCATCTCCGTCAAGCTCGGGAACTATTAGCAGGGCCTGCAGAGAGAATAGGACGATTTTGTCTCTCTCTGGATAGTAGTAACTTGAGAGTGCTAGTAGGCCTATTAACGGGTCACAACACCTTCAGGCGTCACTTGTTCGTGATGAGGGTGTTGAACGACCCAACGTGCACGTGGTGTGGTGAAGAGGAAGAATCCTCGGCACACATCTTATGTCGCTGTGAAACCCTGGGTTATCACAGGCAGACTATGCTGGGCTCAAGAACCTTGGATCCAATAGATATAAAACGGATAGGACCTAAGAATGTACTTGCCTTTGCCAAAAGGGCAGGTCTTAGGAACTAGCGCGGATAGAGGCGCAAAAGGGCCCATCGTGTGGCCTATGCACCAGCCATATTCCGTGCTGGATAGCCTCTGGTCCTTATTCATGTCAACTATCTGAAGTGGGGTCCTTGCAGTGGACATACGTTTGGATTAAGAAGGAATAAAAACGTGTCTAGAACAAAACTGACAACCTTGCTGCTGTTCAAACGAAGCAATTTCTAACAATAAATTTTTTTAAATCTTTACAGGTGACTGACGTCATTGGTATAGTACTTACGATATCGACAATTCTAGCATGAATTTTCAATCAAAGCAAGACATTTACGTCAATTTTCCATTTTAATTTTGACTTGTTGACGCTAAATCAAATTGAAATAATCGTTAAAAATCGCAGATGCCTAAGCTCAATGAAAGTATGACATGCGTCAAGTACAACAACAAAAATTATCGACTAAAGAGTGGATTAGAATACATCACATCCCATAACTATACTGTACCAGTGAGGCAGTGAACAAGACCTATAAGCAACTTGAAAAAATTAATAACTTCTACTTTATGATGCTTAATCCGTTATAACGAAAGCCTCAAAGCTATAGGTACTTAATTTATCTGGAATAATTCATACGAAGAGTGCAAAAAATCCAGTCTGGAAAAAGTAGTGCTTATATAACAAGATCCGTTAATGTAACCTTTAATTTTTGATTATCCATTCACTCAAGGAAGTAAATATAACTTTTTGACATTGATCTATGACATAAGGAGTATTCACTACTAGCTATTTATAAACTTAGCGCGGTAAAAATAAGGATTTCGGGCAAGGGCGTCGTACAAAAAATAAACGGAGAACAGTCAGAGGATCAACTGTAAAAAAACTGCTTATTTTACATTGAAATTCATTTATGTGAATGACTTGATGACGTACCGATAGTTTTTGAGTTTGTGTTTTTGCTGATATACGTTAAAAGTTGCATAAAACTATTAGTTGTAATAAACTATTTTGGATTGGGGAAACACTAAGTTTTTTTCAAACAACTGAGTAAAACTTGTGCATTTGGAAAACGTCATCATCATCATTATCATCATAGTCACAATATCTTAACAGACATGTTATGAACTCGTAAAATGCATTAAGTCGGAGCCAGAGTATTGCCGACACGAATATTGTTTTGAGCACTGTAGCTCGCCATCGTTCGCGATTTACTGTCAGTTTAGTGGCGCTTTTGATACTCATATCCAGCAACTGTTTCGTCGTATCCGCCCAGCGTGTAGGGGAACGGTCACGGCGCCGCCCACTCGGGGCATGACCCTGAACTACAAGTTTCTCCATATTATCGCTTCTGTGTATATGTCCGAAGAATGTAAGCATTCTCGTCGACACAATGGAGGATAGTCTCTTTGGATTACCGAGCTCATCCAGTATGGAAACGTTAGTTCGATGGGCCGTATAAAGAACTCTCAGCATTCTCCTCCATGTCCACATTTTAAAAGCTTCTACGCGACCTCGATGTGCCTTTTTAACAGTCCAAGCTTCCGAGGCATACAAAAATATGGAGAACACAAGAGACTGAACCAGCGACATTTTTGTAGCTTTAGTGATGTTATGGTCACGCCATATTTTAGTAAGCTTTGTCATGGCCACACGTGCCTGTTGAAAGCGCCGTCGAATCTCATTTTCACAGCTACCCGAATTGTCGATCAAAGAACCGAGGTATAAAAAACTTTGAACTACTTCACAATGGCCTATTGACTTTATTTCTTGATGATTATCATGCTCTCTATCTACGATCATAACCTTAGTCTTATTGTAGTTAATACCAAGACCATACGCTGCACTATGTTGTTCTAAGATGTTTAATAGAGCTACTAGTTCTTCCTGAGAAGCCGCAATAAGGGTTGTATCGCCAGCAAATCTTAAGTTGGATATTTTGCTTCCGCCAATAGTTACACCGCCATTCCAGTTGTCCAATACCTGTCTCATCACAAATTCAGAGTAAATGTTAAACAACATCGCAGATAATACACATCTCTGACGAACTCCTTTTCTGGTGGCAGTTTGACTAGACAGGTTACCATCAATTCTTACACGAGCCGAATTAGACTCGTACAGTTGCTGTATAAGAAACACTAGGTGATAAAGAACTCCCATAGAGATGAGGATTTCCCACAGTTTAGGCCACTTTACGTTATCAAA
The DNA here is from genome assembly GCA_951848785.1 of Callosobruchus maculatus. Lineage (NCBI taxonomy): Eukaryota > Metazoa > Arthropoda > Insecta > Coleoptera > Chrysomelidae > Callosobruchus > Callosobruchus maculatus. Next base: position 733,963 of record CATOUR010000223.1, read on the forward strand.
CGCCTTCGAATAGTCGACAAAGCAGATAAAAACTGGAAAATAATGGAAAACGTCAGAGAATAATAATAGTTATAATCAACAGGCTATCCATTAAAAATTATATAGAGCACAGAGTAGCAACTGGCAGTTTCTATCAAAGGCAAGACTTCTTCAGCCGGGCTCTTTTTGAAAATAAACAAATTCATCGGGGAAACAGTTTGTTTTCAGTCATCGAAGAAGCAGACTTCTTAGAAAAGCTTCAAACATGATTATGCACCCATCTGATCTTCTGCCATAAATAAATTAGGATGATGGACGTCTATTTTAATAGGCGGATATTGCTTTACAGAATTTCACTCAACTCTATCTCATTGGCGCTACGAAAAAAAGAGGTTGAGGGCTCGGAAGCTCAACGAGAGTTCAATGGTACAAGGGGTACTAGGCAAGATTTGCAATGAAGCTTTATTTATTGCACTCTGTACACTAGTCATGCCAAGTGTCACTAAGGATGTGTTCCCAAGTCGCAAGGAGCAAGGTCTGGACTGTAAAGAGGACGAGCGGAAAGTTTCAATATCCTTTTGTAATCAACATTTTTTTCATGGTCAGCCTCCCGCAAAGGCTAAAAGCCTATGGCGCTGTAGAAGCGCTGCGAGAGGATAAGTGTCGGTTCACGTTAGATTTGAAACGCTGCAGGTTGTAGCCGTCGGGAAACAAATTCCCCCAGCTGATTCCACAGCGTCGAAGTTCTTCAAAAGAAGGAATGCTGGAGGAGACTGGTTCGGGGAGTAAGGACCTCGACTTGGTAAGGATGAGCTCGCAGAGCTTCTCTAGTGTTCCTGGTTCGGACGGCCTGTGGTGTTATTATCTGAGAGAGCTCACTGGAACATCTTCCGTGATAGAATCTGTAAAACGGGGATAGGTCAGCCACCCTCCTTCGATGTTCTAGGCTGTGGAGGTCCTTTGTGAGGTTAGGCGTATCGATTAGTCTAATCGCTCTTTTCTGGATAGTGTCCAGAAGCTTTAGAGAGTGCTTCGGAGCGCATCCCCACACATGGGAGCAATACTCCAGCGATGGTCGGATCTGTGCCTTGTAGAGCAGGAGCAGTTGCTCTGGTGTATACAACTTCCTACAGCGGAACAAAACTCCAAGCTTCTGGGATGCCGTTTTAGCAATACTGATGACGTGGTCGTGCCAGAACATATTATTGTTGATGTTGATTCCCAAAAGCTTAACGGAAGGTGATTCGACTATGGGGTGACCCTCCATTTCCACGGTTGGCAAGCCATCGTGAGACTTCTTTGTAAGTGTTGTTGCCTGAGTTTTTTGTATGATGAACTGTACTTTATTTGCTAATCCCCACTCGACAATTGTTTTGATATCTGCGTTGATCTGTGAGGCATGCTTCTGTCGCCGACGTACGTCTCCTGGAATGATAGTGGCTTGCCGGGTTCCATGCACGACACTAATGTACTGTCATCTGCGAAGCTGTAGATTGGATTGGATGTTATTTCCAGCAGCTCGTTGATGTACAGCAGACACAGTGTATGGGATAGGACAAATCCCTGAGGAACACCGACGTTTATTGAAAATACGTCTGATGAACAGCCCTCGACTACAACAAACAGAGATCGGTCGTTCAAAAAGCTATTCAGCCACTGGCGCAGGCCAAGTGGTAGTCCATAAGCAGCAAGCTTGACCAGAAGTCCGTCATGCCATACTCTGTCGAAAGCTTTCGATATATCAAGTGCAACAACACGGGATTCGCCATGATTGTCTATTGCTTTGTTCCACAAGTGAGTTACGTAGGCAAGGAGGTCACCTGTAGACCTGTGCTTACGGAAGCTATACTGGCGATCATTTATGATGTTATTATTGTCCAGGGATTTCAGGAGCTGTGTGTTAATGACAGTCTCCATAACCTTAGATATGATGCTGAAAGAGAATCAAATATTCGGTATAGCAAAGAACTATGTGTTCATTATTGACAGGTACTGTTCAGTATATCACTTAGGCTGTGATTGTATTCTACGACACCGAAACGAAAAGACTAGATCCTACAACCAAATTCAAGTGGTGCCAAGAATTTCAATGGAGAAACTTAACTTTGGAGGATGCTGAGAGATCAAGAAAGCTACGAATGTTAGTTACGATGGAGTAGTTAAGGTTGTGAGGAAAATACTTGACGACAAAGTCCAGTGACCTACCAACAAATAGAGGATATTTTAGGGCGAAATACCAGGGGCGGTTCCTCCCTAAGGAGCAATGCCATGCCCCCCCTCTCGAGCAAAAGAGAAAAAAATACTTTTCAGTGGGTATGCATGCAGTACTAGTACCTATTTCTAGCTACAAGTGGTTGCTTGATTTGTAAGTAGCATACAGTGCTCAGAATATAAAAACTGACACTCACAGCACATTAAGCTCGAACTTAACCTGTGCCTCGTCACATGATTGACTGAAGGCGCCATCTTCTCTTATTCGAGTCGCCACGCGTTGTTTACATCGGCGATTCTAACCTACTAATTTATTATTTAAAACGGATAATCGGGTGAACGCGTTGCTTAAGGTGAACTTTGGCCGACTTTCCTTAGAGCACAAAATAAAAATTGAAAATAAGTAGATACTAATATAATGTACAATGTTTTGACAAAATGGTGCAGACGGCTTGGTTTAGTAGGTTGCGCTGACGTGGCTCAATCTGGAGTTGGGTGTTCGATTACAAGCTAGGTGATTTTTTTTTGGTAAGGTGGTAAAAAAACTCTTGAAAAATAACATTTCGTGATGAGTGATAAGAAAAGCACTCTTGAGGGTCTAGGCTATAGCGCGCGAAATTGAGAATCCAAGAAAAGACGTATTCCCTTGTCAGCGAGGAGGCGTGGCCGCCTGTTCCCTTTCTTCAGTGTGTGTGTCTAAGATGAGGGGAGGTAAGTCCAAAAGTCCAAATGTAAGATCAAAAAGCCCAAAGGTAATGTCCCAAGGTCGGCATAAAAATGAATCTCGCATTTAGAAGCTTCTGAAGTTACCCTTAAACTTACAGTAATGATTCAAAAACCAAATTGAAGAAGAAAGCTTGCGCTATATCACTTCGTTAGTCTTGTCTTGATAACGTGATTGGTTGTTAAATTACAGACATTTTAAGAATTTTGCACTGCGATTTTTTGACCTTCTTTAGAAAAAAATGCTCTGAGAAGTCATTCACTAAGATCTTAACTATCACTAAGTTAAAAAGGAAGCTGTTTTCTAATCATTATGACCTTCCGCTCGCCTGGGATCATGAGTCTGCTTCAATCTCCAGTGATACTCTGCAGAACTGGTTGAAATTACATTGAAAATATGAAATTAATAGACCGTATTGCAAAACATTGTATATAACCTTCGGCAAAGGTTATCGGCACGCCACTGTGTTTGGACGCTCGTGCAGTGGCGTTGAGCGGTCGACGGGCGTCCCGACGGCCAACCAGCTTTTCGGGCAGTCGCTGAGGTGGCACCGCGACGTCCTTTTCGTATTTTACGCACCGCGCACCAGCCCGAAACTCCATACATCCGTTTTCCCATCTTTTCTTCCACATCTATTTCCGGTCGCACCTCACCTTAAACTTCTCACGAACAACCTGTCTCTTTTGTGGCGGGCCGCATTTTATCAAAAGCGCGGTTTTTCAGAATAAAAATAGGATCACGCGCGAATTAGAGCGAAGTATCGCGGCGGCGGCGGCGTAAATATTCAACAATTTGTTTCATCTACGAAAATACCCGCGTTTTCGTCCGATGAGATGCGAACAATGATGGTGAAGTGAGTGCGATGTTGTGTTGATATGGGACAGAACGTGAGCAGCTGTTGCAGGTGCACCAGCGGAAAACACTATTCGGGCTGCTCTGCAGGATCTTCCTCCTCCAGCGGGTACACAAGTTTCACGCCTTCAGAAATATTATTTTCTTCACAATCACAAGCTTAACAAACCAGAAGTTATCCAACAATAAATAATGGAAAGCATGTAACGTATGTTGCAAAAGTTTTGAGGATTTTTTTCAAAACTCGGGAGGTAGTTCCACCGTTGGAAACAATTCAGAAATCGTTACCATAGTAACCAGTCAACATCTAAACGTAACACTAAAACCACTTTATGATTATGATATAAGTTGTTAAAATGTCGTACAAGTTAGACATTCGAAAGAGTATTAACAGTCTAGTTGGACGACTTGAAAAAAAATAGTTCGCCTATATCAAGATCAAAATATTTCTGTTGCCACAGTAAAATTTATCGAGCGATCCGTGAATGCGAAGAATATAGGTACCTATTCGTTGTCTAAATTTACCAAAAAGTGGACGTCCAACAGCGATAAATGCTGCTACAATTCAAAGAATGGTCCACAGAAATGAACATCGAGTTGGAACTTCAACACGAAAACTTGGACACATATTTCACGTCAATGCTAGCACAATCTGTAGAGAAATGAAGAGAAATAACTTAAAATTCCGAAAAAGAAGAAAATGTCCAAAGTATTCCTCAAATCAGTAAAAAAGAATTCCTCAATGCTGTCTCAATTTACGTCGTACTCATTTTGATGGCAACATAAAAATTATTCTTGACGATGAAGAGTATTTCACATTTTCGAACTCAGAAATCAATGGTAATGATGGTTTTAATACAAGAGATTGAAGCCTGTCCAGTGTAAAAGTTAAACGAAAGGAAAATTTTGAAAACAAAGTGTTAGTGTGGTGCGCTATATCAGACAACGGTATTTCACAGCCGCACGTTAGACGAGCTAGGGCCGAAGCGGTTACCGCAGAAGTCTATGCTCAAAGATGTTTGACTAAACTACTCAATTTTATCAATAGCCACCATGCTAATGACAATATAATGTTTTGGCCAGATCTGCCTTCCAGTTATTATGCTTTGCGTACGAGAAACTGGCTAGAACAACACGGAGTAAATACCTTTTGTAACACGAAACGACAACCCTCCCAATCTTCCTCAAGCAAGATAGATCGAAACCTTTTGGGCTTGACTGACTGCCAAAGTTTATAACAATGGCTGGGAAGCTCAAAACGGACATAAGTTAAGAAGAAGAATAATGCTAAAGATCAGAGAAATAGATTCAGAATCTGTCCAAAACCTAATGAGGAACATTAAGAGGAAATTGCGAGCCGTGGAAGTCATGGCCCATTAGCAGTACTTTAATATCATTTTTATATTAAGAAATATTGTTATTTTTTGTAGTTATTGCTACAGTTTAAATATATTATTATGAGATATTTTTTTAATTTTTTAAAAAACTTCTCAGAACTTTTGCAACATATACGTTATTTACGATAGAATGCTTGAACTCTGTCTTCTTCTTTTTCAAGTGCCGTCTCCTTTAAGAAGGTTGGCTATTATCATTGGGCATGGTGATTCTTGCTTTATACCCGTTTTACATCAACAATATCATGGTTTTAATTCGTGGATTCACTTCGTGGTCAAAACTGAGAAGTGTAAAACAGGAATTTCACGTCAAATAAGACAATGGGTTTCTTCTTGGATTTCTTCACTGATTTAATATGTGGTCAAATTTGACGTCAAATTGGGTAGTGCCAACCACAGCATAGTAAACAACCACCACAATAACTCAGGTTGGCGGCAATTACACGCGCGTCCCCACTTTTGGATGATTTTTTTGTAGGGATGCTAACGATATTTCGATACTTCTGCACTAATATCGAGTATTTTTATCTTAGATACTTTTTGAGCGATTCCAAGCTGGTGTCGATACTTTTGTAGGGGTACCGGTATCGAAAATAATTATATAATTATTGAGGGGTGCAATCAATTCCACAAAATTCTCTATACGAACCAAACGCGCCTATGAGGCTAAAAAATATCGAGTTGGTACCGGTATCGATATTTTCATTTTCGCATCTTTACCCAAACTTCACAGCCGTAAAATCATCCATAAACCCTCCCAAGGTCAAATTTTGTGGCGAACATTTTTATATAGGAAATCCTCAGAGGTATTATGCTGGTTGTTTACTATGCTGTGACAAAATCTCCATGGTTTTACTCACATATGTAAAACACAATCAGTTTGACCTCGAAGACAACCATGTATTAATTAATGAATAAATTCACGGAGAAAATGTCGATATAAAAGGGGTATTAGATGCAGCTGCTCCGAATATTTTTATTGATGTACCGGGTTTTTCCTCATATTTCGCCACCACTCAATCTTTTTTATTTGAAGAGATAGGAAAAAGTTTTTATATGACAGTTTTATACTTTTCTCTTGTCATTTAGAATTTGATACAGACAAAACGAAAAAAATAATAAAAAATGCTGTTTTTCGTATAAAGTTGCCTTTTTTTAAAAGGGATATCCTGTATATTATATCACGGAAAGAAATATATTTTTCTCTTGTTTTCAAAAATATAGGGTTCGTTCATCTTATTTTGAAAGGTTTTTGAAATATGTAACTTTCAAAGTTTCTAAAATGTGGAGGTAAACCTCAATCCACTATATAATGTAAATCAGATCCCTCGGGCGGGCGGGAGTACCTAAAAAAATCGAAAATCTTTATTTGGCCTTCTACTACGATAAAACCTCGCATTTCGGATAATTTCGAGGTGATGATTACAAATCCAGTCGCAGTTGTAAGTCTCAGTCTCGTTTCACGAAAATAAAAAATTTCAGATCCCTCGGCCGGGCGGGAGTACCTAAAAAAATCGAAAATCTTTATTTGGCTTTCTACTACGATAAAACCTCGCATTTCGGATAATTTCGAGGTGATGATTACAAATCCAGTCGCAGTTTTAAGTCTCAGTCTCGCTTCACGAAAATAAAAAATTTCAGATCCCTCGGCCGGGCGGGAGTACCTAAAAAAATCGAAAATATTTATTTGGCTTTCTATTACGATGAAACCTCGCATTTCGGATAATTTCGAGGTGATGATTACAAATCCAGTTGCAGTTTTAAGTCTCAGTCTCGTTTCACGAAAATAAAAAATTTCAGATCCCTCGGCCGGGCGGGAGTACCTAAAAAAATCGAAAATATTTATTTGGCTTTCTATTACGATGAAACCTCGCATTTCGGATAATTTCGAGGTGATGATTACAAATCCAGTTGCAGTTTTAAGTCTCAGTCTCGTTTCACGAAAATAAAAAAATTCAGATCCCTCGGGCGGGCGGGAGTACCTAAAAAAATCGAAAATCTTTATTCGGCTTTCTATTACGATGAAACCTCGCATTTCGGATAATTTCGAGGTGATGATTACAAATCCAGTTGCAGTTTTAAGTCTCAGTCTCGTTTCACGAAAATAAAAAATTTCAGATCCCTCGGGCGGGCGGGAGTACCTAAAAAAATCGAAAATCTTTATTTGGCTTTCTATTACGATGAAACCTCGCATTTCGGATAATTTCGAGGTGATGATTACAAATCCAGTTGCAGTTTTAAGTCTCAGTCTCGTTTCACGAAAATAAAAAATTTCAGATCCCTCGGGCGGGCGGGAGTACCTAAAAAAATCGAAAATCTTTATTTGGCTTTCTATTACGATGAAACCTCGCATTTCGGATAATTTCGAGGTGATGATTACAAATCCAGTTGCAGTTTTAAGTCTCAGTCTCGTTTCACGAAAATAAAAAATTTCAGATCCCTCGGGCGGGCGGGAGTACCTAAAAAAATCGAAAATCTTTATTTGGCTTTCTATTACGATGAAACCTCGCATTTCAGATAATTTCGAGGTGATGATCACAAATCCAGTCACAGTTTTAAGTCTCAGTCTCGTCTGACGAAAATAAAAAATTTCAGATCTCTCGGGCGGTAATGTTTGTGTCATTGTGACATTTTGCCAAGGTAAAAAGCATCGCTTTATTTATAAGTGCAAATAACTTCCAGTTTTATTGTAAAATATGCCATTAAATTATTATAATGAAAATAAAACTTGGAGTTATTTTCTGTTTATCTGAACGTGCTTCTTGGTGGCACAGGTTTTCCAAATAATGCCCTGTACTCTTGTCTTGCTTGATATATATTGTATTTATTTTTATAAAATAAACGTATAATTTTTCGTTTTTAATTCTCATTATAATCAACAAGACACATCTATCGGAATAACTTCAACAAATATGAACGTCTGTTATAAAGATATAAAGGCTTGCAGCTTTCGCATAAGAAAAAAGTGGAAATCCTGAAAGTTCCCACATTACCCAAAACGAAATTAAAGAAAGATAGATGGGTGGTAATGGCATTACAATTATTTTTATATTCTTCTGTTCGTATTTTGTCGGATTCCTGAAAAACTGTCGATTGTTCTGATGCCTCGTAAATCATTTCGTACTGTTGCGTTTTATAGCCAGGCTTCCGGTGTCGCTACACTTTTTACTCCTTATCAAATTTATTTAAAGGATATTCTGCGTATTTTTCGGCGATTTATTATGTATGAAGTCAGCCTTATTCGGTGAGCGGCCAAGTTCGGTCTCGGGTGCTTATCACTTGCTCGCATCACAGAGACGACAGTAAGAAAGGATTGTTTCATCTTGATAAACGTTTTAATTAGCTTGAAAGCAAGAACGACAGAAACGGCCAGTGGTGTATCTGCATAACATTCCGCTATCTTCCATAATACAACTACCAACAGTTTTGATATTCAAGAAAAGAATCTATCTAACCCAAAATGTTCGTTGTTACAATTTTCTCCTTATTCATTTTTTATCTACTTTAACTTAACTTTAACCATGACCGACTCTACTCACTAGGCCGGAGCATTGAAATATGGCAACACTGAATAGTGGGCCGAGATGGGCCGAGCTTTTATTTGTTGTTAAGTCATTAGTGTAATCTTCCAGAGCAAAAAAAAAGATTGGAAGGTGATTTTTAATGTGTTTCTAATTATTTACCTACACAAACGAAACTATAAAGATAAAACATGGCTGCAAAGTGTGTGGTACCAGGTTGCACTAGCAATTGTGCTTCCAATAAAGGACATACCAAACATAACCTTCCAGAGTAAAAACGAAGAGTGGAAGGTGATTTTTAGTGTGTTTTTACTTATTTACCTGCACAAATGAAACTATAAAGATAAAAAGATGCCTGCAAAGTGTGTAGTACCAGGTTGCACTAGCAATTGTGCTTCCAATATAGGAAATAAACAGAAGTGGGTGAAAGGTATTCCTCGAAAGGGCTGGTTATATTTATAATAAGAATAAAGACAATAATTTACAAACATTTCACAGGATAAGACCTATTTTAAAGCACAATGTGGTACGTACAATGTTTTCTGGACCTCCCAAATATCACAGAAAAATACAGTTAATAGAACTCATCTGGGTATGCATCTGGGCATACCTACGAAAAGATTAATAGGTCCATCCGAACACTGCCTTGCCGATTACAGAAACCAAGGGACTCAGAATTTTTTGATTTATACATACGAGTATTGCTTCAGATCGTTCTGTACTGTGTAACCTGGAATTGATTTCAATGAAATATCGACATAGTATTATTACCGTGGCGAGGATGGAAAATTCGCACTGTTTTTAGAAATAGTATCAGTGGCGGCGCAGCAATAATAAAAAACTAAAAACATAAAATTGAAGCTTATAGAATAAAAACTGTGTCGCCCTAGTTCCTACGGACGGAGATGCAAGAGAATTCATGCAATGGGAAAATAA